>JAINEB010000018.1:41221000-42482500 GCA_022840565.1 Eubasilissa regina | reverse complement strand
AAATCTTTAAAACTCCAAAATCCCTAAATCTCCAAAACCCCAAAAACTTAGATTCACCTCCGAACTTTAAAAATCCTACATCCTACACAGGCTAAAATCTCCAAAATTCAAAAATCTCCAATCCGATCAACTCCAAAGACCCAAAATCTCCTAAATCCCAAAAACTCAAATTTTTAGTTTTTCAAGCCAAATTCAAAATCTTCAAACTACAAGATCCGATAATCTCTAATTTTAAGAATAGTTTCTTATGCTATCTTATGAGATCTTATGCTTCAGAGTTAGTACTCCAAAGCACAAAATTTCCAAAATCCCAACATCTCCAAGGACCTTAAATATCTCCAAAGCCCAATAACTTGAAAAATCCCAAGATCCGACAATCCCAATCTTAAGAATCTCCAAAGCCCAAAATCCCGACATCTCCAAAAACCTAAAATCTCCAAAAGAAACAAAATCTCCAAGTAAGCGACATCTCCAAGATCCCGAAATCTCCAAACTCACATTCAAACTGAAAACTCGACATCTCCAAAGACTCGATATCTCCAAACCCAACATCTCCAAAACTCCAAAATCCCAAAAACTCCAAAATCACAACATCTCCAGTGACGTTAAATCTCCAAAACCCTAAAAACTATAAAGAACAAAAATATCTAATATCCTGAAAACTCCAAAGACTCGATATCTCCAAAACTCCAATATCCCAATACAACACTATAAAACCATATCTAAAAAAAAAGATATAAATGCATCTATTGGAGTTGTGAAGATTCTTCGAAACCACTCTTCGGAGACATATTCATCATAATGGGGAAATCTATGCACTGTCTCATATCTTGACAAACATTTAGGCATACAGCATTTATACTGCCCAGCCATAATACTGAAATTTGAAAATGAAATTCGAAACACACCGTAAAAAGTAATGACACTTGAAAACACTTTAAAGCTATATACGTACTAGAAAAATATTATCAGCAGAAAGTAGAAGTAATTTTTATTGCATTTATGTAAAAGATAATAATTAAAAATAGATTAAAAATAACGTGGAAAGAATCAATATTATCAACAATTTCAGAGAATTGTTAATTAAAAGATGGCTCCTTAAACCGGATATCCTGTCCTGGTGGGACTTTTTAAATATATTTATACACTCAGTGCACTTTTTGTATGTAAATCTTTTTTATACGATTTTCGAGTTATGGGGTTCATATTTAATACAATTCAAACAAACTTTAAATGCATACTTGAAAGCAGAATGGCCCGGATGGTCAGTGAGATTGTTTAAGCGTCGGTAATATCAGCTGATATCATTACTTTGGTTCATGAAATTGGTAAAGAAAGTTTTGATACCCTTTAATCAAAATGATATCAACAAATTATTTATGAATAATGAAATGATTGATAATAACTTTAATGAAATATCGCCAGAGAACCAGAAAACGACAGTAAAGCGGAAAAAATATAATTCGAGGTCTTTAACTTTGCAGCAAATTGTAAAATTATTTTTTTCTTAATAACACTAATTCAGAACGAATCTTCAAATTACAACGTCACCTTAATAATTGTATATCTGGATTTAACGAACTGCACAAAAAGTTAGTCATCGAATCAAGAAAGTCATCACAAAGTTTAATCACTAATTACATTGTTAAAAGAAAAAAAATCAACACAGAACGATGGTATAATTGACTTTGTCTTTAACATGTAGTAGATCTGATACGCTTACTATTTCTTGTGATGAAAGTGATTTCTAACTAAATCGCAAATCGTGCCGAGCAATCTCACATACCGACAATAATTTTAATTAAAAAATTGGCTTTTAAATTATATTACATTAATAAACAATTCATCTTTGTCTATGCGATATTCTGTGGAATGCATCTACCCCATAAAAAGAGTATCAAATGAGTCAAATAATTATTTTAACTTTTTAGAAAAATTTGGGTAAAAAACATTTAGTCGTCAAAATCAATTACTTAACTCAATACCGTAACTATACCAATGCGATGTATTAGGGTCCTCGTTAGGTGGGGGCCAAAATGTGGGTGCCAATTTTTGCACGTATCGATATTTTTCCCAGCAGTAATATGGACTAATAAATTTAGATCTTTTGTGTATTGTGATAATATTATCGATATATACAATAGGTAGTATATTATTAATATGTCGGATTAAGGGCCAGACCCATTGTCGTAAAACGAAGCAAGGTTTTTTATTATTTACTGCATGTAATTTCCTAAAAACATGTTTTCCCATAAAAGTGTGAATATTAAGAGGCCTTTTTTGTTATTTATATTTATTGGATAAAACCGCACAGTACTTATTTTTTTATGCGTTTATGTATATTTATATCAGTACCCGACTTGTTAGGAATTTTTACAACAAAAACGCCACCATTGTGGAATAAACCGATGTTTCGTTTATTATTAATTATATAAACAAATATTTGTTAAACCTACCTAGAGTGCGTGAAACTATGAAGGGATTGTATTATTGCTGTGCCAATATTAATATTATACTAATAAACTGTAATGTTTATAGTAATATACTAAATTGTTTGTTCAACGCAACCAAAGTCTTTTGTGTGGGAATGTATCGAAGCAGTACTTACGATATAGTTGTATAAATAAATCGTATTTCCTCGCCCCGCGCCTTGCCGGTACAAATCGATATTTGGCGTCGGACCTGATACCAGCATCGTTAGATTGCGTATGATGAATTCTCCGTTATATTATCATGTTTATCAATATTTGACTTTGAATACTCAATATTTCGAGTAAAAAAATGATAACTATTTTACAACCATTAAAACTTTAATTTTATTATTAGTAAAAGCATTTTTTTCACATTTAAAATGCTTACAAATTGCAAAATGTCGTATGATAACATGAGTTTGGTATGCCTCAGCGCGAAGTGACGCGAAGTTATCGCATTTATTAGCCGTAAAAACGAAATAAAATAAAAGCAGTAAATCGCGTCTCGCAAGTACATGCAGGTCGCTGACGGCAGGCTCATATAAACGGGACCGGACGTCTCTTAATAATAAAAAAAAGCGTTCAAAAGCGAATAACGACCGTAATAACCTCCAGCCCAAGTATTGTGCAATGTATGTGTTAACGGGGGACTGAAAATAACGGGAATATGAAAGTTTCTTGAGAAGCGATAGCAAATCTTACGGGCGCGCTTTGTTTCGAGGGGACCCACCCTGCCGGCAGATAAAACTGGTCGTAGGACCATTAAAACTGGACCCGTTGTACCGGCGAGATAATCGATTTCCGAGAAAAGATTTTGGGAATGCACCATTACATACCTATTAGCTTGCGTCCAGGATCGAAACGTGATGAAAACAAAATACGCAGTTCCTTTGTGTAATCTGTTTTAATACAATGTTGGACGAACCATATGGCTCGATTCGAAATGTAAATTATTTTATCCCTAGATCCTAGAATATCGCAATAATTAACATGCCCGCCGATTCAGTCTTTACTTTAATCACTTAGAATATAATAAATAATATGTTTTGACACGCGAATATGATCCTGACAGAACGCGATTTGAAGCGATGAGTGCAAATCTAGTAATTGCTTAACGAATATGACAATCGATCACGGTGAACCTTAGTGTTCAATGCATAAATAGATATATATATAAAGAAGGAATCAAAGTGCGAGTGGATAACACATAAATATAATGATCAATGCATATTAGGACTAAAGAAATATTACATAGGGAAAAACAAGATGCAAATGAGAGCATAGGGATATTATGTAAAATTTAAAGTAAATGGAATGTTCCATTCATAAAAAAAATTAAAATAAACTAAGTAGAATAAGAATAATTAGATAATATGTGTGACTAGATATAAGATTCGGTCAAGTTGCGTAAGAAATGTTACTAAAGTGTAAATAATTAAAATATAAGATTAATTATAGTCAGCGATAAGACGAAGGAGGAGTCAGTTTGGGTTTGGATTGAGTGTGGCCTCCAGAAGAAGCGGATGGACCAATGGGATGGTGACCTGTCCCAAGACGCGAAGAGAGCAGATCGGCAGATGGAAACACTTCAGTGTTAAGGTATAAGAATGATCTACGCACGGCCCGGGAATTGAGTGGTAAGCAAGATTCGGGAGGAGGGCGAGTTGTAAGCGAAATTCGGGAGTGGGAGTTGTAAGCAAGATTTGGGAGGAAACGTGGAGTTGTAAACAATATTTGGGAGGAAACGCGAGTAAAGGCTAGAGGCGAGAGCGCGTTCTGTTAGTTGGAAACGAGGTCCGGAAGAGACGTCAAGAAAATCACAGTATGGACCAAAATCGAAGACAGCAGGTGAAAACACACAATAAAAGACGCACAGAGTCGAACACAAGATGCGGAAGCCGAGGTACGAGTTGAATCCAAGTGGAGATCAAAATGGAAGCCGACACCGGAAATCCGACCGAACGTCGCCAGAGAATCGGAGGAAGCAGCCACGGTTCACCGCAATCCACCCAGGAGCAGCCACTCAGACCGGTCCGCAATCTTACAGAACAGGCAGCGGGTATCCGCCCACGCCGGGTGCTAACGACATCACTCCGCCGGCCTGAGACCAGGTCTCCGGGAGAAGATCCGGGGGAACGCCAATAAATAATCCGAGATAGACGTAGTTTTAGATTAAGTTAGTTATAAGTATTTCCACCTGCCCATAATTGTAAATGTGTATTTAATAAATATCTAAATTATGCATCTTTCGTGTGTGCATATTCACCCGTGTTTTTCTTATAACCATAGTACTGATGAAGGCGTGATATCTGATGGATGAGACGCGAAACGAACATTCCATTAGAGTGCAAGGTATCGTTCTAACGAGCGATCAGGAGCATGGTGCGCGTTCAATTAATCATCGATTAATCGACTCATAACTTTTAAATGAACCCCGACTCCAATCACATGGCGCACAACTTCGTGTCCCATTTGTATCTAGTTGACATATTATGACTACGTGAGCAAATTTTCTAGCACGGTAGGCATGCTGGGGTTAACGGGTTAACAAACTGATTACTATTAAAATCCATGATGAAAATTAGTCATTTGTATTATTTCTGCATAATCTATAGTTGTTAGCTACTGAATTTCTATATTTTATGCGATATTATGTATTTTCTTATCTATGATCATAAAGAATGAAAAAATTAAATTCTCTTATATACATTATAGGAATATATTTGGTGTCTATGGTTTAAAATAGACAACGAACACGTTCAGAGATACCAACATTGTAATGCTTAATGTAATGTGACATTTGTTTGTATGGTAGTCGCACCCCCTGGTGCTTGGTTTTTCGTGGTGTTATGTGTAATATTATTTAATATCAGTAATAACTCTGAAAGTCAAACAGCAGTTAAATTTGTTTTTAAATGTTATTTGTGGAGTATTGGTTAGATCGCTTTTAGACGAATTATGTTTGTGAGTTGTCATTTTATATTCTATGTTGTAAATATTGTAAAAATAAAAATTATTTTATTTTATTCAAAGTAAGACCTATATTTTAGCATTAATAATTTATAAATAAAATATATTAAAAATCATTTCATGGTCTCAGCCCCAGCACGTAGCATGTCCGGCAAGATATTACATTGGTAATAGAAGTCATGTCTGTGTCGTTGTAAGTGGCATCTCACATAAATATCTAGAGTTGATTGCGTGATTACATCCTTTTTGTCATCATAGATGACTTTGTAGCTAAAAATATCAAAATGGGAATCTATTGTTGATGTTATTTTCCTGTCTTCATACATACAAATTATTTTCAACACTAACAGTGACTAAACTAACCACTGGAGGCATGGACCACTGCCAATGACATAATATTACATATTAATTTCGTTGTATACTGCAATGGATGACAAAGACGTAAAAGCCGCAAACATGTTCATATGCGCTAGTGCAGGGTGAATATTATGTTCCAGGCTGATTTTGTTTTTGAATAACTAGAAAATGAAACACAATTTTTAAATTTGATTTTTTTTTATCGATTATTTGGTTTATTACAATTATTTTCGGAATATGACATCGGTCAAGTAGCCGCCTCTGGCAGAGGCACAAATGCGTGCTCTTTTAACCATATTTTTCATAACATTCTCACACACTTTGCGTATTATTTCAGCAATTTCATTTTGAATATTGTCCTGTAGCATCTAGATTGTTGTTGACTTATTGGCGTAGACCTTTCCTTTCAAATACCCCCAGAGAAAATAGTCGGGAGTCGTCAAATCAGGTGATCAAGGAGGCCATTTTATATCACTACTTTTTGACATTATGCGGCCGGGAAAAATTTCTTACAAAATTTCAAACGTAGCTCAAGTTGTGTATGAGATGACACCGTTCTGTTGTAACCACATGTGTTGCAGGCCCAATCGACCCATTTAAGTAACCAAAAAGTTTTCCAACATGTAATGATATCGATCACCATTAATGGTTTAGATTTAGATAAAATGTTTTAATGACGTCAGCATGTTGTTGAGATGTTAGATGCTCCATAACTAATTGTAATCAACTACTCTCTACAACTACCGAATGCAAACTGACAAATGTCTGCCAAAACAAAATCAACATGGAACATAATATTCACCTGTAGTTGTAATATTACGTAACCTTGAATTTATGTAAGTCAGTTCAGCAGTGGAGTGTATTGAAAAATTATTGTGAGTAACAACTAACATTACTATTAAGTGCTCCAGTCAGCCACACATACATCTCTCGGAAGGATGGGTACACAGGCAGATCAACCTTTTTCCTTCGAGGATTGAAAAATAAATGAATCCTATCATTTCAATGGCTATCAAGACTTTCAGTAAGGCAGAAAGTAATGAAGAATTAAACATTAGATATATATTTACTTACAGTTTTTTCTCATTTAATATAATATTTTTTGGATTTTTCACAATTGATTTTATTTTTAGTTTTTAACAGGTTTTGGCCTTGGGACAATTTAAATACTTTTGTTATGGGCGGGCATCAGGATAACTATGTGTAAGTGCACTATAGATTTACCATATTTGATTGCCACACTCTGACATTATTAATTAATCTAAAGATGGCTAATTTATATGGACATGTAATCTGTTTTTTTATTATATTTTTGAGCTACATTTTATCAACATTGAATGTTTTAGCAATTTTCATAATAAATATTAACAATATTATGTAAAATTTTACCAATACAATAATATTAAATCAAAAGACGTTTTGAAACAATATGATTGATATAATATATTGAATTATAATGCTTTGTCCTTTCTTTCAGAGTTGATATTTCTGATCAAATCCTTAGACTTCCATGAAACTTCAGCAGTGAGAAGAAAGATGTCTAATTCTCAGAAACGTGCTAGATCTAGGCGGAGGTTGGCGGCCATTTCCTTTTTATCTAATATATCTCTGGATGGAACATTTCGAGATACCAAGTTTGGACAAGTCCACAAAGACGCCGCACGACTGGAGAGAAGAGATGAAAAGGATTTAAATCTCAGCGAATGTGATAATGCCGATGTCGATGCTGATGTGTTTTCCTTCTATGACGATGTTCAAAATAGGGATTCTGTAAAGAAATCCACAGTGTCAGTTACCCAGGCGAGCACCTTTGGGATCAAGACCAGCATCGGGAGGAGTCCTGACCACCACTCGGTCAGCTCGGATTCTGAAAGTGCCAACACCCCAGCCAAGGGACCACTGATTCCGGCACATTCCTTCAGAGACAGGTATTCTCATGCTGGTAGCAGAGATTCAGTGAGCCATTATAGAAATAGAAACACTATGAAATGGTGCAAATATGTATTATAAAATTTCTTAAAAATCTATAAAGTGAACTCTGTGAAACAATGTTAAATGTCAATCACTATTATTGTACTGCAGAGTAATATCTACCTACCTACCAAGATATGAAGTTACTTATTTTTTAACTTTTCAGCAAGTTCTGATGTACTGCAGCGAATTGCATACAGTTGTTTATATGTACTCCAGGTAGTTCCTAGAGAACATAGAAATCTCTTTTAAGCTTAACACACACTGCGGTTTTTTACAAAATTATGCACAGTAAGTCCTCGACTTAGCGAATTCGACTTAGGTGAATTCGTACTTATGCGATTTTAAAATATGTATTTTTTTATTTGGCTACATTTTGTTTCTCTGCACTTGTGTTTATATAAAATATTATGTTCATGAGAGAGAGAGCACTGACACATACCTTGCACACCCCCCACTTCCGCCATTCCTCCTCACACAATGCAATTTAGTCTTAATTTAGATTTCTTCCTTGTATGTCGTGCTCGGAATTTTTTTTTATCGTGTTCATTATGAAAATTTAACTTCTAATCATGTTGAACAAATGCAAATGTGATTCTAATGATAAAAGAAGACTGTCATTACTATGAAGACCAAAATTAAAATTATAAAACAATATGAAAATGGTAATAAGATGCCAGACAGACATTGCGTGCCCTCATAAAATGTGTCATTCTACAATCAGAACAATTATATTTGATAAAGTTCAAATCATGGGTCATGTAAAAAAGTTAGTACCAATGCAATCTACTATAATTACCAAGAAAAGAGGAATATTAATAGAAGAAATGGAAAAATTATTGGTTGTATGGATAGAAGATATGCAGCAACAACAAATTCCAATAAGCCTCGTGCTTATGCAGAAGAAAGTCTTTCTGAAGATCTCAAGTGTAAAAATAATGATAGTGTTGATACTCATACATTCACTGCAAGCCATGTATGGTTTTAAAAATTTAAAGGGCATAATAAACAGTGGCGTGCAGTAGGTTTAGATTTAGATTATGCTGTTACCAATGATATTATATAATCATATATGAGATACAATATATGTTGAACATAGGATTATGAACTTTCGTTTAACCAACGTCTTTATACAAAATAAATCCGTCATTTATACGACTCTACCATGTATTTATTTGTAATTTTACACTACTATTAAGTGTTTTTAAAGTTTAAGTTTTAACATAAAATAATACCTTCTTACCAGTGGCATGCAGTAGGTATAGATTTAGGTTATGCTGTTACCAATGATATTATACTTACTTACGTACCATCACGCCGTTTCTCCGCGGGGATAGGCAGAGAGGATAGAGCGCCACACTCTTCTGTCTTGACACACAATTCTCGCCTCATCCACATTCATACATCTTCTCATACAAGCTCGCCGATTGTCGAGACTTCTAACAGAACCATCCTCCATTATCTGGTTTACCTGGTCGTGCCAAGTCTTCTGCGGATGTCCTCTATTTCTGGTTCCATCAACACTTGCGTCATATATCTTTCTTATCATTCTCTCCTCATTCATCCGTTCCATATGACCAAACCACCTAAGTGATTCTTTCTTAATTTTACTCACTATACTATCAGCTTTACATTCTTTCCTTATTTCTTCATTCTTTACTCTGTCATAAATAGATTTGCCACAAATACGCCTAAGTGATCTCATTTCCACTGCATTCAGTCTACTTTTGTTCCTTTTCTGCCAGCTCCAGGCCTCACTTCCATACATCAGTGTCAGTACCAGGATTCCATTGTGCACCGCCAGTCTTGCGTCGGTTGACAAATTCCCGTTAGATATAATTTCATTCAAAGCGTCGTTCACTTTACTTTCTGCAGTCACCCTTTCGATATCATTCTCAGCCTTTCCGTTTCTATCAAACATACTTTCCAAATATACAAACTCATTCATTACATTCATCATGAGGTCGCTTTCCTTGCATACATCGTACATTCTATTCACCAGATCCTGTAGTTCTTGTTCATTATTTGTCATTAGTACTGCATCATCGGCGTACAATAAACAGCATACAATCAAATCGCCCATTTTTGCTCCTACATTCATACATTCCAGTTCTTTCACACAATATATTCAAGTTGAACAGTCATGAAGACATTACACAACCCTGCTTGACAGCCTTTGTAATGTCAAACCATGGTGTGAATGTTCCATTGATTCTTACACACTCAGAACTTCCTTCATATAGGGATTTGATTGCGTATATAAGTTTACTATTCACCCCGTAATCAGAGAGTACATTCCATAATTTTTCTCTTATAACTGTATCATAAACCTTTTGTAGATCTACTAAGGCACAAAAAAGTTTTTGGTTTTTCACCAAAAACTTTACCGTCATCAAGTTGTAGAGAAAAGATCTTATCTATGCTTCCTCTTCCACCCGCAAAGGCCCCTTTCGCGTCCATGGTAGGTAGGTAGGTATGTGCCATATTCATATTATATCAGGTACAAATATTTTACGTGATATATTTTTACATTTAAAATATTGGTAAGCAGAAAAATAAAAATCGGAAGTAGAAACCGGACAAAAATTCAGCGAAATACACTTCTAGCCTTGCATCTAGGCGCAAGAAATACACATCTAGTTTAATCAATAGTTATTGAACAAAAATGAGCAACAAAGTTTTGATAGAACTCACGGACCTGAGAAAAGAAGACTCTTTATCAGAAGAACAGCAGAAAAATTAACAACTGAAGCAATTTGAAACCAAGAAGATGGCTGAATATTTAAATATAATGGAGAATGGATTACCTGGCTTCGAGGATCAAGATCCTTATCCAGAATGATTTGCGAAAGTTTCAAAAGCAGTGAATGATGCAATTGCATGATATACTATCATTTATGAAAAAAACAATAGGGCTACAAGGCAAACAACACTGGACCAGTTACCTAGCAGTACCTAATAGTTTATATATACATACTTAAATGTATGTACGGAGAAATTTCTATAAATAATGTTTTCCTAAATGTATATTGTTATGTTTCATTTTCACATAGCCTTTGAAGGTAACACATATTATTTAAAAAATTGCATGATTTTAAGTTTTATTCGACTTATGAAAATCTTCAGAACGAATTAATCACATAAGTCGAAGATTTACTGTACCTATGTGAACTAATTTTTTTTGTAATAAATTTATAAAATCACGCACTCAACACGTGCCTCATAAAAATGGACTTCTGGACTGTCGTCCACCATGATATTGGACTAACTACCATCGAGTTTAATGAGTTCAACCGTGGCCGAACATCCGTTTTTGATGAAAAGCGCCTAGGTCATCCGAAGATGACTATGGGAGGATATGATTAACAAAATCTATGATATCGGTTAGCAAACCGCCAGATGACATTGTAAATATCACAATTAAACAAGTTAAAATTCCTACACAAAAAATTGGGCATGAGAAAACCATAGGTGAGATGTGTGCCATGTTTTCTCTCACAGTGGAACAGAAACGGAATGGCATAATAACTTTGGGGCACTGTTTGGACATATTTAAGAGCAATCCAAAGAAGATACTGCGGCGTTTTGTGACTTAACGAAACATGAATCCATCACTACGCGCCAGAAATAAAGAACAGTCAAAACAGTGGCCTTCATGCGGATCTGGCGAACATGATCCAAAGAAGGTTAAAACAGTTCCATAAGCTGGAAAGGTCATGGCCATCATTTTCTTGGGATTTGTGAGGCATCATCTTCACCAACTATTTGAAGAAGGGAAGGACAATCTTGGAGCAGTGCTATGCTAATTCAACATTGAATTGATGACAAAATGGCCCCATTTGAAGAAGGAAAAAGTGCTTTTTCACACACCAGTTCACATGTCCGCAATCACCACAGCAAAACTGGTTGAATTACACTACGAATTGCTGCCTCATCCACTGTATTCTCCAAATTCTTCCCCTTGCTATTTCTTTTTATTTTCAAACATGAAAAAATGGCTTAGCGGAAGGCGGTTCACGTCAAACAAGGATTCATTTCCAAAACAGAGGCCTATTTTGCTGAGTTTGACAAATGATATTTTTTGAATGGCTTACAAAAATTGAAATATCGCTGGACTAAGTGTATCGAGCTGAAAGGAGATTGTGTTGGGAAATAAATTTATAAATAATAATTTTAATGCGTTTCCTTCCCTATCATGGGTACTTATCTGTGATGTCTTTGGGATTACGATGATGTGTGTATATCATCATGCGAGAACCGCCTGTAGTGAATGTATGTGTGTGAGTGAAGAGCAGGTTTAAAAGGTGACGCACGTTGAGCGTGTTCTCTTTCTCTGCCGCTTGCATCTCCGTAAATACGTGTATATTATTGTATCATTGAAGTATTCTTGTAACAAAGATTGTAATTGGGCACCTGACGTGTTTTATTACTGAACTACCAACAACATTGGGGGAAGCGCAGTCAATTCAAGTACTTTTATCATACGGCCTGTACCATAATATGCGAGAACATTATTATAGAATGTCAATAAATTGTTTTGAAAAACTTTTAATAGAAGTGGGTCCTTATACAGGTTCCAGGATACAACATTTTGCAAATCAATATCACTGGAAGAACGACTCTATGAACATACTTAATGAAAAAAACCTCATGAATTTAACCGCTGTGCGAGCGCCACCATTCATTTCCCATAAATCACATATCTGAGCGTGATTCTAAACCATGGAGCAAAATGTGGCTTGTTGCGTTTTATAAAATTATGTGTTTACAAACCTACGAGCTATGATATTTTGCGGATAATATCCTTGCACAATTAACTTGATGGGGATGCTTTTTTATCCTTTTTAATACATATTTTACTTTTTCTCTTCTAGTAAACTTATAGGAATATTCTTAAGATATTAGTAGAAAATTTTTTACCGATTCTTTCTTTATCTAAATCTGTTTCTACCCTCTTGCGATGCACTTGATGTTGATTCAGAATGATACGGTTAACCATAGAAAATGTGCCATTGTCCAACCATCTTATTTCACTGATTCCTAATATTTGTAGCTTTAGTAAGAAATGTTGGCTTCATTTAAAATAAGGAAAATACGGGAACTTTTGCACTATTTGCATCATTTTTCACAAATTCATATAATTCGCAAAATGTTCTGTTTTAGAGGAAAAAATAAAAATTACAAAATTTAACAAAAAAGAATTTATAAATAAAATACAATGTTTTGTTTATATGAAAGCTGTGTTTATTGGGTTCAGGAGCCGGAGTCAGAGTGAGGTGGGCCGGGAGCGCAGGAACGGTGGGGGGGCGAGCCTGCGTCGCCGAGCGCCCCTCGCCCACGCACCTAGCATCGAAGATAAACACAATAGCAGTAATGAAAGCCTTAACATTGGTGAGTTTTTTTTATTCATTAATTCATACAGTTCAGAAAATATTTATAAACATTATATCAATCAGAATATGTAATTGTATTTTTACTCTAAATAATATTTATTGAAATACATTTGATTCCACTTATTTGGGACAAATCTCAAGGAACGGAAACCAAACCAAGGAACTAACAGTAATTTACATTGCTTAGTTGTGACACTATATATAAGATCCACATTACGTATTATACACGTTACTTCAAAATTTATTAACAAGTTCCATAGCAGCCAAAGGAGATTAGTGCAAAAATTTCCCTTTCGCAAGCAATACAGTTTGTCGCTGACATTTGGCGAGCTATAAAAACCAACACCATACAAAATAGCTTTGCTATTTTCGCCTTTAAACCTTTAGATATTTCCGATATTTTGAACAATGAAGATATATTAGAAATTTCTATTATTAATTATCCAAGAACTTTATAACAATTTTAACATGTTACGATGAAAATGAAGACTGTAAGGATGCAATTATTGAAGTCTTAAAAATTATATGAAGAAGACGATGATGATGAAGATCCACATATGCATATTTAAAGAAATATATTCATTATTTAATTTTACACTCGCTTGGTTAATTGGTCCTGGTCCTGATGTGTCCCAATTAAGCGGAATCCACTGTGTTGTCAATAATTTATTCATTCTTCATATTGATTTATTTATTTAAACCATGTCAGTGTCAGCACTGAAGTGCGTGGTTTTCTTAGTTTAGTCTTAAGTTTTGAGGTAGGTATGTAACATATTAAGCTAGCTACACCTCTAGCTCTACAATATTTTCTCATGTTTCAGGACGTTTACGATCTAATGCGTCAAATTATATTCCTGAAGCACAAAGCCTGGGCACCAGAGAAGTTCGAGTAGTGAAACCGGTGAAGGGTGTGAAGTTTAAGGATGAGCGTCTTATTCTGGCCACTGAGAAGGGAGTTCCATTTTTAATATTTTCTTCAATCTCTTACACAAAAGGACTGCGGCTCGGAAGGTACTCATTCCTTTTGTAAATGGTGTATTTTAGCAACTCTTTTAATAAGTTGACCCAGACCGTGTTTTGTACTTGAAATATTTGAATCCCAATAGACCAATGTCTTTTCATTATATGTTTTTACAAAATACTTGTGTTTTTCAGACCCGAATTACGAAAAGACGGAGTGCGCAGGAGGAACACTTCCGGTCCGAGGCCGCT
This sequence comes from Eubasilissa regina, assembly GCA_022840565.1. Taxonomy (NCBI): domain Eukaryota; kingdom Metazoa; phylum Arthropoda; class Insecta; order Trichoptera; family Phryganeidae; genus Eubasilissa; species Eubasilissa regina. The sequence continues at coordinate 42,468,126 of JAINEB010000018.1, read as the reverse complement.
ATCATCCATCAATGATGTGGCCATTGATGCCTTTGATTTACTCGGAGTAGAAAGAGGAGAAAATGGTCAAGAAATGTCCTACGGTAATCTCTTAGTTCCAACAAAAGTATTTGCGAGGGATCATTTAAAAAAGACATCCGACAATGACGGCATGGCCGAGCTTCTGCACTCGGCCGGGATAAACAAGCACCCGCATGTTGTGGCCAGGTGAGTACAGATGGCCTCCTAGTACATATAATTCATGAGTATAAGATAAAAATGATAATTAGATATTTGCTTCTCGTACGTGCGTGTGGTTTTCTGTGTCACTAGTCGTAAAGCATTATTAATATAGTCACGAACCTTGATTTTAGAATTCTAAAATGTGACTGAATACCATGCAAATAGAAACTAATTAAAACAATCGTTTCAAATTAAGGTAATCAATATATGTACAACATATGGGTATCTACTATTAATGAAGCTAGATGACAGATGACTCTAGGCTTTCTGCAGAACAAAATAGTACAGTAATTGAGTTTTGCTTAACCTACCTTGAATGTACTTTCATACAATAGGTCAATTTCTCATTACACGAAAGTACATTCTTGGATTGGAACACCGGACAAAAGCAAAAACCTGGATAAATCTTCATCCTCTCATAGTATGATAATTTGAGCACTTTTTTTATTATTTATTTTTAATTTAATCATTGCAATCTTATATTACAGGACAAAACTTTTGACTCGGCAGAAGGATAAGAAATGGTAACTTTTCGGAAAATATAATTGTAGCCTTTAACAACTTTAGCGCTGTGTTTACAAAGTAGTGGAACTATTAATCTATTAAAATGCTTTAGTATTTATATTAATACATATATTGTATATATTATGTCCAGTGCTCCAAGCATTTCTTGTGATAAAGGTGTCTGACCATGGGGACCATTCGGTGATTACACTGTACACTTCCGCTCGTACGCACTATCGTGCTTATAGACTTTCCCTTTTGTAGATAAAGTGACTTGTTTAAAAAGTGAAATAGGAGCCTGTTAGTTAAAAATATTATTATTGAACTTTATTAGCTATCAGCACTTTAGAGAGATCAGACATAAAATTATATAGTCAAACCGATTTGAAAAGAACGTTCTAATTTTCTGCTATACATCCACCTAATGAGGGACATACAAGTCATATTATTAATATCAATTGAATATTCAAAAATAAATCTCCAACAGACGTCCGCTCCTCTGTACATACTGTTTTGTCCATATTATATATTTTGTCATATTTTTCTAAAACGTGGGGATTATTACCAAAGATCTACAGTACATGGTTAAGTGTGAAAGATGCTTGTTTATAACTTAGTTGGTAATTAGTAATTTAACATTAGCAATGGCATGGATTTTATGTAGCTTTTCTGGTGTACCCTTATACATTTTATTATCCTTGAACACAGTATATTCTATCGTCAAACAGTAATTGGAGGTCTTAAAATTGCATGACTCGCATATGTATATTGTTAGTACTTGAAGAGATTCATCTATGGATTGTAAATATTGGCTTGAATATGATGGAGAAGGAGCATCAAGTCACCTAAATATGTCACCTGACTACGAACTTAGTATTTAGTGAAGTTAAATTTTTTTCTTTTAATAAATCACCGTAAATTATTCCTCCTTATATATCTTATATGAATTTTAAATACATATATAAAATGTATTCAATCATAAGAAGAATTAGAGACTAGATACATTATCAATATGAGTCATCTTGATTTAAGAACCCACAAATGTGTATCGAACCCACAAATGTGTAATGTATGTAATGAGAATGGAGTGATAGCTGTCGAAAGTGAACATGTTTGTATTGTTTGCAACCATGGAAAAGAGCAATATCGGTACTTCCCTTCCAAAAAAAAGATCAAATCACTGGATTTAATATTTTTTTGGAAGGGAAGACGTGTAAGGAAATAAATCATGGTGAATTAGACTATGCACCTAGGATGACTGCCATCAGATATTGGTTTAATGAACCATGGCTGAACATCCGTTTTTGATGAAAAGCGCTTAGGACACCCAATTAAGGCGACTACTGAGGGTATGGTCAGCCAAAACTATGATATTGTGATAGCAGACCGCCGGGTGAAGATCAGAGATATTACCGACATGGTAAACATCTCAATTAATTACACAAAAAATTGGGCATGAGAAAGCTATCGGCGAGATGTGTGCCAGCGTTGTTTGATTTTGATATTAATTATGTATGTTACTAAGTTGGTATGAGATGGATTAATGGGCCTGAAAAGGAAAGATGCTATGTGAATACTAAGTGCAAGAAAATACCCCATAAGTCTAATAGAAGAATGTGTGCGTGCGCGCGTGGGTGTGTGTGTGTGTATGCGCGTGGATGTGTGCGTGGGTGTGTGTTTGCGCGCGTGGGTATGTTTGTGCGCGTGTGGGGGTGTGCACGATAGAAGGCTGTTAGCCAATTTAAAACCTGGTCACTAAACAAAATGTCACCATTAAGCAGCTTTTCTATACAAGAGTATCGTCAATTCTGCCTATCCATTATATTAATAAGTATACACATTGGTAAAGTTTGCGTACAGTTTATTGGAAATACTATTCACATACAACACAGTTTTACATTTCATATCATACCTCATCATACTTACGGCAGTATTAGGAGAAGAAAAGAATGCAGGGAACCTAACCACTAACTGTATATAGAAGTTTTAATATAAAAATATTATATTACTATCTGATTTCAATTCTCATTTCTTAGACAAAATCAGTTTCCCAATGACATACATATAGACATATAGTCTCATATTACAACCAATGAGACTTTTAAGAACCTAAGAGTGGGAATTGAGCTCAATTGGAAATTCATTGTTAATGCATGAGAGTATCGGTACAAACAGCACGGTTTACTAACTCGGAAACTCAACTAACCCAGCCTAACAATAGTGCATTAATTACCTTTTCCAACATTTGGGAATGTTTCAACTGAAACTGGCACGCTTAATGACCCATCTGCTCCAAGTTAGATTTGCCCTGCCTGACAGTTGGGTTTTAAAGGCAGGATTGTCATGAAACAATTATTATCCTCAGATATAACACTGACATTTGATTTTCAGGTGTTTTTCATACGAATCATCGCAGAGAACGAACGTCCCATCTTCTCCACCACATACGCACCCAATTGATAACAAAAAATTTGACTGGGAAGAATCCGGTATTCTGACACAAAAATCTGTAAGTACTAAGTTGTGCAAAACATTCAATACTATTTCTTCTTTTTCCTTTTTTATGAAGACTGTTCATTTATATTGGAATATATATAGATGGCAAGGTTTTTTTTTTGAAGACAAACTTAAATAAAACTTTTATACTACTATAAAGCTAGTATTCTCCACAAAATTTGTAATGATTAAGGGAGTACTTTCATTTTTCCAGTTTGAAATTTGAGAAATTCTATGCAAATAACATATTCTTTCAAGATGGGGCTAATAGTTCATTTCTTTCAAGTATCACATAAATACTTAAGGACGTTATTCGTTATGTAAATTTTGTTTATAAAACTGTTGATTGTTGTGTTGGTGTCAAAAATAACTTATATCTAGAGTAATATCCAAATTTTTTCATAATAATATTATGGAATGAAATAAAAGTGTAGTCGTTTGAATTAATCCATTGAAAATTAAACAATTTATTGAAGTACCTAAATTCTATGTATGTTCTAAATTTAAAATTATTATGTCAGATGGATTTTGTTTAATCTTATCGATTTAAAATACCACATTGTCGTTTTGTGAGCTGTTTGTTTCAGAATTACATTATTTATTACTATACATTAATTAGGTATCGACCCTCATACACAATTTCAAAATAATTATTTTGGAGGGAAGTGTCTACAATAACGTCATGTATTAGTGCTGCACCCTAGTGTTATATTGTAGAACTATTTAGAGTGATCAAGCGAGTCTTGAAGCGATTTACAGTAAACAAAATTCTACAAGAAGTACTATAAACGATTTGGCAGCACTTTTAAACTGACGTATTTTTAAGACCCCTTATGAGGGTTTAATGTACAAGATGATTAAAAGACAACAGTGTTACAATATAAACAAAATATTTCATTGCGACTTACAAATAACGCACATAAAATGTTTACATTGTTCAAAAAAATATTTTCCCTTAAAATCAGTAAAAATCAGTTTGCTACTAATGTTGTGAATAAATTTAATATTAATTCATATTGTGGCTAAAATATGCATAAAAACATATATTTTCGACATTTTTTAATGAAAATTACAAGAGAGCGGATTCAACATCCATCACGGTCGCGCAGATCGGCGATATGAAGTGAAAAAAATTAACCAATTAAGAAGATCGAAACAAATATTATTTAGTAAGAAATTATTGTGTTTTTGATACAAAACTTAATTTTAAATAGTATTGAAACCTCAAAGCATTAGTAAATACAATACAGTGAAACTTCAGTTTTACATTCCTCGATTTTACGATTACTCAATGTAAATTTATTTAACGTTTGACTGATGACCCTATGTGTACAAAATTTACTCCTTTTAACTGTCAGTCATCCGTCTGCTAAACTGACGCCGCGACACAGATTATTATAATGGTAATATTTTTAGGGGTACGAAACATTGTATTTTTGCCGAACGACAGAATGACCACCATTACAATTTTCACTTCACTGCCGCGCCAATTGACATTTCTACTTCTACTATACAAGGCTATCCTCAGACCCATCCTACATATGGGGTCACGCAACCGAATCGAACATGAGCAGACTTCAGAACAGGGTCCTCAGGCTAGCACTGGAAGCCCCGCGATGGATATGGATCACACAACTCCACCATGACTCGTGGATTCCTCCCATGAAGGAATTCAAACAACTCGCCAAGGATTCCTCAGCACCAAAATCCATCAATAAGCGTCCTCACCACGTATGACGTAAATATCCCCGCACATTTCATGCGACCAAAAGATATTCTCTGTTAAAAATTTAATACTGCCAAAAGCGGCAGCACCTGCACCATTTATCACAGCAAATAAAAATAAAACACCCCCATTCTTAAACAGCTCATAAGGCACACTTGAGATGAAAGAGTAAGGGGTCCTTACTGACCCGGTACTCTGTAGACAGTAAACCAAAGTCCAAAAAGACATTTCTAAGTTTATATTTTAACATGTTTTGTTATTACATTATATTGTTTTTTAAAGTTTTTCGATGATCTTTTATCATTTTTGATTGTGAAATCGATTTTCATTTTGTTTTCACATTACTTGTTAAATTTTTCTATTAAAATTATTTGACATTAAACATTTTTTACGTTAGCCTTTTATAATCATTAATACCTTCATAATTTGCTCTTAAAATGTTGCAACAGAAAAATACTATTGAGTTGTAGATGATTATTTTTGAAAAATCTTTCGTTCACATCCATTTGAGCATTGACCTGGCAAAGGAGCTTAACATCTCATGTTCGACTTCACACAATCATAAAATTGTAAGTCAAGAAGAAAGACACGAGCGCCTCGCGGTGCAGTTCATTTAAAAAATAATTCCCGGAATTCCCACAAACCGACAAAATTAAAAAGGTATTGTAAGAATGGTTTCTGTCACACCAAATTTTCCGGGATATGATCCAAAGGACATTTTTGATGCAGATGAAACAGGAAAACCAAGTTGTGACTGACCAATCACCAAGAAGGATTATGCATAGGAGTTGAAAACTTTTTCATTGTAGAGGCCATAATACAAAAAGACATAAGGCACAGTTAAAAAAAATAGTCAGTAGTCTAAAACATAATGTAAACTTTGGAAAATTAACTTTGTACACCTTTGCATTTTCAAATACACACATGTTCCCAAGTGGACTACAGAGAACATAGTCTCTGTAGTCTGCATATTCATACATATTTCAAATATGTATATGAAATGTATATTATCAAATTATTTGAAATTTTATTTAAGTAGGTATCAATAGTTTTTATTTTCAATTTTTCAATACATTTTTCATTTCCTCATTTTACATTTTACACCATTTTTTGCCATTCCCAGGAGAAATGTAAAATCGAAGTCTTACATTATTTAAAATGTATGTTTTCACTAAAACAAAGTATTTTTAAAATGTTGAAAATTGATAATATCTAGATATAAATTTAACAACCTACAAACGGGCGATAAATCTCTCCAAACAATAAGTGCATTTCTCAGCTTCCGATTCATCTTACATTACATGTACACAGAAATGAATTGCGTATATATATATATATATATTCTTCTTATTGGCAGCTTCAGTACTCCCCGAATCTACTGGATGACCCTGAGTTGATTGCCGGCAAGCATCGGACGTTGCTGACATTCACTTCCTATATGACTTCAGTAATAGATTATGTGAGACCTCAAGATTTAAAGAAGGAGTTGAATGATAAATTCCGTGAGAAATTTCCTCACATCAAGCTCACCCTCAGCAAACTGCGCAGGTAAAAATAACTGCTCTTGACAACACCAAATTAGCACCTGAATAGTAATCACACAGTTGAATTATGGAATTATTACATCCAAAACAAAACCCATGTGATATGATTCAGATAATTCCAAAAATTTAATTATTTATATTCCTGTCTTAACTCATTTGCCCATCATTTGATTAGAATCAGTAATCATTTTATTTATAATAATATAACATGGCAGCTTATTTCTTTCTTTAGTGTTTATTAATTGTAGATTTTGCATTTCTGTAGCACTGTGTGTGAAACTGATAAAAGAAGTTGAAACTTCTACAACAGTTCCTGGAAAGGATGGGTCCCCCCCTTGTAGCGCCCCTTTATAAAAATGGCAGTTGCTGTGATTAATGCAACGTGATTATTTTTATTTTATCAGTACTGTTTTGTCGGGTGATTAGATTATCAATGCTGCGTGCATCGATGACTATTGTATATTTCTGTTGATTCCAGTATAAAACGAGAAATGAGAAAGATTGCTAAACAAGACTGCAGTGGAGTGGACCTCCTGAGCGTCGCCCAGGGATATGTGTATTTTGAGAAGTTGATTTTGGCCAATCTTATAAATAAAGATAATAGAAAGCTTTGTGCAGGAGCTTGTTTACTCCTGTCTGCAAAGCTCAATGATGTCAAGGGGGAAACTCTCAAATCACTTATCGAGGTAAGCATCCGTTTCTTCCTGTAAGTTTCTCTCCTCAAACACTTTCCCTTCTAAATTAACTCTCCGAATTAAGAAATCTGTATATATATGTATATTTTAACTTATCCAATTCTCTTCAATCTAACTGTTTCCACCCATTTTATTTACGAGCGGCCTAGCGTCGAGTCAGAGACCTTATGGAGTCTTAGAGTTTTTGCGTCTCCCAGTGAATATAGCAGGAGTAATATTTGAATATTGTTTTTGTTATTAAAGAAATTTCAACTAAATTTATGGGTAAGACAATATAAATCTACTAGTAGATAAGCAATCGGCTTGCTGATTCGCCCTGCAGGCAGCTATTGTGGATGTTAAGTCGCAATCATACCAACAATTTTTCACGCAGTTTTAATTTTTGACTAAATGCATAATAAAAGAGAAAACATTTAACATCTCGCTTCACATTTGACAGCGCGATCGTATTCTTGAAAAAACTGAGATCATGTTTACATCATTGATTATTAAACACACGCAAGTATTTTGACAGTGCGACCATAGAAAAAATTTGTATTATTTCATTCACTGCTTATAGGATACGACACGAGACGACCATAGTTAAGAGATGACAGCTCAAAATTTATATGATTTCGCAATGTTTTGATTTACAATGTATATTTCATTTCAAATTGAATATATATTTGCGTACTGTTATTGAATATATAAAAGAGAAAACATTTAAGTAATCTTAACCTAGAATTATTACAAACACATTATTTTGTGCCATGATCGTGCCTCACAGACCTGGCCGTTTAAGAAAAAAAAGAAGCCAGCATCAGAAAGAACAGACGTAGGATGGGGAACCGTAATATTATGCATAATATTGCGCTTCCCCGTCTATTAACTATGACTTTCTGGATGTGGCGGCTTCGGGCGTAGTGTCATTTGTGGCTGTAAAGTGCTTGATTAAACGGACAGGTCTGTGAGTACAGCAAAAACTAACTGTTCTTTTTTATATATTCAATAACAGTATGTAAATATATATCAAATTTAAAAAGCATCTGTCACCTGTCATAGATAAGAAAAGCATACTATCATCTCATCTATGTCTTATAGTCATATCGCGTTGCACTCTATGATTTCTTTCCTTATCTATGATAGCTCTGTCAAATGTGACCTATGGATGTTTTGTTTGTATTTTTCAAGAATGCTAAATGGATATATGGTATATATTTCAAAGTTAATAGGTAAAAACACAGTTTGAACAATTCCAGGGAGAGTAATACAAAATGCACTATCTGCTAGTGACTAATAATTGTTTTACTTTAATAAAACTTAAATTATATACAATACAATTATATTGTGAGCCAGGACATTACTCCGTACATTAAACAAGGATGCGCCGTAACTATAATTTTAGGAAAATATATTAAAATTTCAATATTTTGTAATTTTAATATTTCATTTTGGCTTGTTTATTTATTACTTATTGTAAACTATTACTTATTTTTAGCGCATCGAGAGTGTATTCCGTTTGAATCGTAAGGACTTGCTGAACTGTGAATTTGCCGTGTTAGTGGCTCTGGAGTTTGGTCTCCACGTCCCTCCACACCAAGTTTTTCCACATTACCAGCGCCTCATGCACGAGTCTTGACCTCAGCTGGTGCAAACTCCTCCTCACACTCTAGTCACTAGTGCTTATTGTGTCTTATAGACAATACAGACTGTCACTCAATTAAACATATTGTATTTTAAATGGTTGCAATTTTATTTTGAATTGTAAAATAAATAAATATGCATTGGTTTCATACCAAATTCAACTCTTATTTTTTTTAACTTGTAGGTTAATTAATGACAACAATACAGCCAATTAGAGCTTTGGTTTACTGTATAATAATTACTTAAAGAAATAAATAAAAAATTGGATCACGAACAGTCACACATATATTTGAATATAAACAAAATATTTTAATAATATTAGGATAGGACAACTAATTAGGCAAGGATGTGCCACCCTGTTTAATTACATTTGATTATAAATGTTAAAAGGAAAACTTAAATTTTAAATTAGACTTAATTTGACAATGCAAAGTACAATGTTACCAACTTGAAGGAAGAATTGTCAACTTCCTGAAGGTGAAAGTATTTAAACCCCATTTGTCTTGTGGCAAAGTATGAAAAATGGCCTATTATTCTTCCATACAAAATTTTAGTGCAATAACAAAATCACCATATGTATAAGTAGAAAGTACAAAAGAACAATTTGCATTTTTCCTGATCTCAAGGAAGGACGCAGGGTGACCATATGATGAGCACACTAACTACACTAGGCATTTGCTTCAGCCAGCATGTGTAGACATTTATTTATTCATTTATTACATCCATTTATTCATTTGAATTTTTTTTTCTGATCCATATAAAATTTTAATCTACAGGAATACCTCGCATATTCCGGCTTCTATTAGTCCGAATCACTAGTCTGGATTCGAAATTTTCCAAAAAAAAATTTTTGTACTTGAAAAAAACCTACCAAAAAGTTTTTCTTGAAAAAATTCTAAAAAAATTAATACATAAAATAATTTTTATACACAGCTGTGACATACACATTATTCTCATGCGCCATTCTAGTTTTGTGGTCTCTTATTCTTTGTCTATTAGTTAAAATCAATTTTTTTGATAATTTAATTTTAAATTAACCACTTAAAAAAAAATGAGTGAAAAAGAAAGTGATTTTATCACCAAGAAACGCAAATGGCTCACTTTCGAACAAAAGCTCAATGTAATTAAGCGCCATGAAGAAGGTGCATCTTTTGCTAAAATAGGAAAAGAAAAAGAAATGGACGAGTCGTCAGTTCGAAAACTTGTAAAAAATAAAGGTAAATACAAATCACAAGGTATGGCTACGGGCATCTTATTTATCAAAAGTAGTGACCAAAATTAGAAGCGCTCTAATGGTAAACATAGAGCGACTATTATCCTTATGGATCGAGAACCTTAATCAAAATCAAATTCCACTCAGTCAAATGGAAATTAAAACCAAAGCACTCAGTCTTTATGACGACTGATGAAGATGAGAGAACTAGTGGCATTTTTACAGCAAGTCGTGGATAGTTTTTTCATTATAAGCAACAAATTGGTATTCACAATATGCGTATTGTTGGTTGAATCTACCAGCGCAGATAAAGTGGCTGCTTTAAGATATCCAAAAGAATTATCTGAAATAATAGAAAAGGTGGGTACAAATATTCAATGTTGACGAGACGGGATTATTTTGGGAAAAAGTTGCAGTCACGCACTTTTATAACAGCCGATGAGAAGTCATGCCCTGGATATAAAATCTCAAAAGATTGTCTCTCACCATTAGGTGAAAATGCAGCAGGGGATTTCAAAGTAAAGTTTGCGTACGTAAAAAATAATTTCCCAAGTGCTGTGGCATTCAAATAAGAAAGCATGGATCACAAAAACTTTATTTGAAGATTGGTTTACAAATTATTTTTGCCCTACAACAGAACGGTGTTGCCGCGAAAATGGGTTGGACTTTCAAGATTTTATTGATTTTAGATAATGCCCCAGGTCATTCGAATGGTCTTTGCGATTTAAATCGAAATGTTCACGTAACATTTTTACCACCAAATACGACATAGCTAATCCAACCAATGGATCAAGGTGTCATTGCAACATTTAAGAGATAAGCAACAGGAGAAAATGCACCTACTTTAATAGCATTTTGGAAGAGTTTCGGAGAACATCAGATTTCTGATGTTATCGAAAATGTAGGCGAAACATGGCATGACGCGACACCAAGCAATATGAGAGCTGTATCATACCACCATTGTGCTAATGATTTGAAATGCATTTAACTGAAGTCACCAATATAACATAGTGGAGCTTGGATAGCAACCACCAAGCAATATGAGAGCTGTATCATACCACATTGTGCTAATGATTTGATTGGTTTTGAAATGCATTTAACTCAAGTCACCAATATAACATAGTGGAGCTTGGATAGCAACTTGGTTTCAAAGATCTGGATTCTGACAACGTAATTGATTGCATTCAATCTAAAAGAACAAGCTCGAGCTCGATAATCAATTATCGATAATGAAACACTTATTAACACAGACGAGCTTATCAAGAACAGGAGGACAACTTAGACAATGATTACTGTGTTGAAGGGCCTGCACATGACTTAACGGCTGAACAACTTTTTAAAATTATTGGATCGTTGAAAAAGTGTCGGATCATATTATAGAAGTTGATTCCAATATTGAATGTAGCCTTACAATTCGCCGAACGATAAACAACGCAATCTGTTGCTACAAAGAAATATATGAGGAGAAACAACTGAAAAAGAAAAAAGTGCAGGCATCGTTATTTCAGCAATAAAAAATTAATTATGAAAAATGCATTTTAAAATAAAAAACATTTGAATTTAAAATATAAACCTCTGATTTTGTTTATGTTTAGTTATTTTTAATAAATATGTACATACACACTTTTGAATATATTACCCTCGTTACATTTATTGAAAAACAGGAAAAAAATTGTATGAAACCAATTCTATACCTCGAATTATGCGGTTCCCTTTTATGTGGCATTTCCTGGAAGGTAACTTCCGCATAAATCGAGGGATGAGTGTACTGGTAATAGTCGAGAAGAAAATTGTTATTTTGACTTATTTTAAATGGAAAAATGCAAAAAAATTACAATAATTTATTATAATAAAGAGAATTTGACTAACTACACAACATTGAGAGTTACATTTCTATCATTTAGAATAGCGTGGATGTTAGTCTTGTTACCAACATTTGGAAAAGTGAAATTTCCTAAAATATTAGTTTGATCTTGTTCATAAAGGGAAATATGGAGACTATCATTATTTAGTGCCACATTGTCAATAGGCACGGTGATTTCAGAAAACAAAGGGCTGCCGGCAGGAAACAAACAAACATTAGAATCTTTATATTTAGCAAATATCGGAGAAGATATGCACTCTATTTCCACATTCACAGACTTCAAGTTTAACTCTGGCAGACCCAGGAGGAGTGCAGCCTGCTTGGCGCAGCCCTGCGCGATCACCTCGTCCGGACTGTATCCACTCAGCACCTCGGCTGTGGGAAACAGCGCTGCTACCGCAGACTGCAGTTTCGGTATCTTCATGCTTCCTCCGCATAAAATTATTTTATTAATTTTGCTTTTTAATTGTTCGTCTTTTAATACACTGTGTATCGGGCTCATGTACGCTTGCAGCTTGGGCGTAATTAGATTGTCGAATCGGGCTCGAGTCACGTTCTGGCTCCAGTCCACACCCTCATAGAGAGACTCGATGAACACGTGAGATGAACTCAATGTAGACAGGACATGCTTGCAATTGTCAGAATGGTGAAACAATTTGCTCATGGCCCGCCGGTTTTCTTGAGGGTTCAATTTCCACTTCTGGTAAAACTCACTGGCTATATAGTCACTCAGGTCATGAGTCAGGCATTTGCCCCCGACGTCCGCATTGTGCACGCTGGCCTCCACGCTGTACATGCCTCCGGCTACGCGCAGCACCGTCGCATCGCACGACGAGCCGCCCAGCCGATACACGAGCACGCAGTCCTCTCCTTCGCCCTCGCCCACCCCATAGGCCAGCAGCGCAGCCGCCGGCTCGCTGATGACTTGCAGCACCGTGAAGCCCGCCAGCTCGGCGGCCGTCATGAGCCGCTGCCGGCTGCTCTCAGACCAATGCAGCGGTGCGGCCAACACGGCCTGCAGCTCGCCGTCAGTAAGCACCGAGTGACTCGCTATACTAAACATCTTGCCAAATAGCTTCGACGAAATATCATCGGGAGTAAATGTCACAATCTTACTAGGCAATTGAAATTCATATTTAATAATGCTATCGTAACTTATCACCTTGCAGTCGCTCGCCGCCGCGAAGGCATCAATCTCTGCATCTGTGATATCATTATTCAAAAGCCGCTTATTGTTGGTGATGGTCGGCTTGTTTCTGGACTGTCCGCTCTTCGCGGACGCTCCGATCTCCCACTCCGTCTCGCTGAGGGCTAGTACTGCCGGAGTCACTCTGTCACCCAAGTCATTCGCGACCACGTCACATTTCCCGTCATTGTTCAAGACCAAGCAGATAGAACTGTTGCCTAAATGTATACCGAAACACGCCGACATTGTCACTTTACCTAACCTCTATTTAATATTCCGAAAAAATCTTTAGAGAATATAAAAATACACGAACTTATGGTTCAGAGACAAGAATTAATTACGTGGATGCACTACGCACGTTCATTTTACAAAATTGCTTTTTATTTGCGCACCTTGAAAAATGTAATATATTGTTCCTCTATCAGATAAAAGATATACACTATAAAAAAACTTAATATAAATGGGACACGACGTTGTGAGCATAGATAAGGTTGTGCGCCATGTGATTTGAGTCGGGGTCTTATCTATGGTCGGGGTACGTTTAGGAGTTATGATTCGATTAATCGAACACGTATCATGCTCCTGATCGCTCGTCAGAACGACACACCGCACTCTGATAGAATTTCGCTTCCATTGAGTGCGTCCATCAGATATCACGCTTTCATTAATACCATAGTTATAGGAAGAATATATGTAAATATGAACACAGAAGATGCACAAACTAGACATTTAGTAATCACAGTTTATACTCAATGGGCAGGTGAAAAAACTTATAACTAACCTATTCTATAACTAATTCTATTCTCGCTATGTTCTTCCGGAGACCTGGTCTCAGGCCGGCGAAGTGATGCCGTTAGAACCCGGCGTGGGCGGCTATCTGCTAACTGATCTGTTGGACAGCAGGCTGAGCATCTGCTCCTGGGTAGATTGGGGTGAACCGTGGCTGCCTATCCTCTGATTCTCTGACGATGTTCGGTCGAATTCGGTTTCGGCTGTCTGTTTTCCACGCGCCTCTGGCATTCAACTGACGTTTGATATTTAATTGCGTACCTCAACTTCCGGATCTCGTGTTCAACTCTGCGTAACCTCCACTGCGTATTTCCAACTGACGTCTTCGGCTACTCATCTTCGACTTGATTACCACTCTCGATCTCCAACTCTTACTCCCGACTTTTGTTTTTCACTGGGTGGTCTAACTCACTTGATGAGCTCTCCTCTCCAACTCTTACTCCCAACTTTTATTCCCACAGCGTGTTTTCAACTGGTCCTTCCGGACCTCGGTTCCAACTAGCTCTTCCGGACCTCGGCTTCAACTACCTCCTCCCGGATCTCGTTTTCAACTAACTTTCAAAATGGCGTTCTGGCTCTTTTAAAGTAACCGTGGCGAAGGCGTACTTCTCGCTTCTCACAGGATTGGCAATGCCTCATTGGTCCATCCGTTGACAGTGGCGTTACACCTTCGCTTGTAGGCCCAATTTTCAGTTCCGTCCACTTTATTTATAACCTATTACATTTAATAACACAATTTATTCGTGTCCGCCAAATCACACAAAGTCACTTAATCTTTGAGTTCATCTCACCCGCAGGTATAAATACTTAACACTGTCCTGTTAATTAAACTTTTAGCCCAGTGACCTCTGAAATTATGCTAAATTTATCTTTATAGTAATTTTACATAGTATATTGATTTTTCTTTTTGCTACAACATTAGGTACATATGAGACCTGGTATTTTCTTTATTCAACCTTAAATGTAATGACATACACTTAAATCTATTATATATTTTTCCTACCAGCCCAGTTATAACTACATTCTTATTTATTTATATCGAAATTTCCTTACCCGTTTTCATTATCATTATTCAAGTTGACTGTAGAGAGTAAGTAGATTACCGCAGAAGTACCGCTACATCGGCACACTTTAATTAAATCTAAATTCGCGACTAATCAAAGACTCGTTCAGATTGTTTTGCCATATGGGAACGAACGTTTGCTGATAGCATAGTCCAATTTACGCACCACATAAGGCGCATGAAGATGGAAGATTTAAATCCGAGTACATCAACTTGTGGGTATTCGCTCTATCCTCTCTGCTTACCCCTACAGAAAAATACATGATCCATCCATAACAAAAGCTACTTTTATTACCTAGGAGTTAATTATCCTAGAAGCAATAATAGGGCTTGCAACTTAATGGCTTTTCTTTTGTGCGATGTACTCAATGTCTCGGCTGATGAGAATGTATTGTTTTGCCATTAACGCTCCCGAGTGAGTCAATCGGTTGCCTTTTGTCCGAGAAGAAATCGTTCCGAGAAATGTCGCGCTCGGGAGCAGCCTAGTAACAAAGTACCGTCAGTAAATTAGGGGGTCGACAATAAGACAATGACTGCACAGAAAAAAAAAGGAACCATTAAGAAGCGGGTGCATTATTTTCCGCCCGAGGATAATTGACTCCGGGGTGATAAAGCATCTTTTGCTGCGTGCGGGCCCAGTACCCACGTGCGGAAGGGGCCACCGTGAGCGACGACTGACTATCGCGTCTTTTTTCCCTAGGGGTAGGTAGAGAAAATAGGACGCGTACGAATAAGTCTGTGTACGCGGATTCACATCTTCCATGTTCATGCACCTCATGTGGTGCGTAGATCGGACTATTCCGTCGTCAATTATTCATTTAATACGGACAAACGGACGTGTGAGCCAGTCTCAGATCGACCGCGGCTCGATCTAATCAAAGTGTGCCGGTGTAGGAGCACTTCCGCAGTATTCAGTTGGCATTCGTTCTTGAATCTACTAGCAATAATCGAGTCGACTAAAACAAATAAGAATGGAGGCAGGCAGAGAGATTACAATGTAAATAAATATAAATAATAATTTAATTATAACTGGGCAGGTGAGAAAGTTATGTAATAGGTATAAGTGTATGTAATGCGAAAACCACTCACAAAACGATGTAATAAAGCTGAAATAAAGAAATCCTATATGTACCTAATTATTAAAGTCTCAGAGGCAATAAAAAAGAATAAAATGATTAGCTCTTAATTAGGATCTTGAATGTGAAATGTTTTTATACTGATTGATGTACTTAGAGGTAATTAGAGATAGTGATAATTCTGGTAAGCTTAATGTGAAAAATGTATAGAATATAAGTTAGTAATAGTTTATATATGTTTGTGGACAATTTAAATGAACAGTTTATTATTGGATATTTATGTGATAAGGCAGGACTATAATTAATTACGAAGGAAGTGGGCGGAGCCGAAAATTAGGCCTACAAGCGAGGATGTAGCGGAGATGTCAACGGATGGACCAATGAGGCATCGCCAATCCTGTGAGGACGGACCGACCCCGAGCGGAAAGTAGCCCTCGCCACGGTTTCTTTAAAAGGGCCAGGACGTTATTTTAGAGAACAATCGAACACAGTCGGAGGGATGGAGTTGTAAGAGTGAGTCGCAGTGGTAAACTCGGAAGACATTCGGAGAGTCGAAGAGAGGAGTTGAAGTTGTGAACCCGGGAGTGAAGAGTCGGAGGGATGGAGTTGTAAAAGAGAGTTGAAGAGTTGCGAACCCGGAGTAGAAAGAGTGAGTCCGGGAGGACGAGTAGAACGAGGTTCAGAGTTGAAGTGGTAAACCCTGAGTAAATAGTCGAAGGGATGAGTTGTACAGGAAGAGAGTTGAAGTTGTAAACCCGGAGTCGGACATGAGGTCCAGGAGGACGAGTGGAATGGGGTTCGGAAGGAAGTCGTAAACCCAGAGTAGTGAGTTGGACATGAGGTCCAAGAGGACGAGTGAAACGAGGTGTGGAAGAGAATTGTAGAAAGGAAGTCGAAGGCCAGTCGAAAGAAAGTCGAAAACACGCAGTTATAAAACAAGGTCCGGAGGAGTGAATCGTCAAAGAGACGTCAAAGAGAGAGTTAGGACCGAAATCGACGGAGGAAGCAGCCACGGTGAACCGCAACCCACCCAGGAGCAGCCGCCCAGACCGGTTCGCAGTCCTACAGAGCAGACAGCGGGTAGCCGCCCACGCCGGATGCCAGCGGCATCACTCCGCCGGCCGGAAACAAGATTCCGAAGGAACGTCGCCGAGCAACCCGAGGTAGAAATAAGCTTTATATTAAGTTAGTTATAAGTATTTCCACCTGTATAAATGTATAATGTGCATCTTCACGTGTTCATATTCACCTGTATCCTTATCTATAACCATGGTAATAATGAAAGCGTGATATCTGATGGATGGTTCGCGAAGCGATATTCCATTAGAATGCGGGGTATCGTTCTGATGAGCGATCAGGAGCATGGTATGAATAATGACTCCTAGGCGAACCCCGACTCAAACCAAATGGCGCACAAGTGGTGACCCGGTTGTATCACACTTTTACCATTAGCATAGATAACAAATTTCACATTTTTAGTGATATTACCATAGACAAGAGATGATATTTGATATCATTTTTATCATAGATAAGAGATATACTCCGTAGATTCGCTTGACAGTTATATTGGATATTATTAATTTATAATATTCTAAAAATGAGTATTAAAAATACTACAGAAAAAGCCTTGGCGATGCTAAAATCTCTACCAAGAGTTTCCTTGGCAAACATTAGAGATAATCCTGGATCTAAAATGACGGTACGTTTGAGGTTATGTAGAGTGAGATTTTCATCGTTAGTTATCATTTAATTAGTAATAATTTTCACATATTAATTAATTGGTTTAAAGGAATTTCGATTAGCCAGTTAAGAATTTGATACAAAATATTATCTTGAGATAACCACATCTTCTCAGAAATGCTTCATCCCCCTAATTGAAACTCCATTGAATATTTATATGTACACATGAAAGGATTACCGACAGCTTTTCTCAGACCTATACATGATGTATAAAATGCATTTGATCACTATGAGTGAGTACCCGGGTCTCGTATTTATGTAATTTTTTTGGACCACCAAGTTGGATATATTTTTCATAGCACATTTAAATTTTCTACCATTTCACTACTGTTTATGATAGTAACACATTATTTTTGTATTTGATTGATATTTTCTCATTGCTTCTTATTTGATTCTCTGCAAGCCCTATGCATGCCGTCAAAATTGAATATCCTTGTGGATGCCAGAATAGTAATAGTATATTGTAGATGTAAAAAATAACAAGTTCACATCATCTTTGGCGTACATGCTGTGATAGAAGAGTAATAGAAATTTACAAAAGACAACGATAATTTAAACAATTGATACAACAGTATCAGACTTCCAAACACCTAGCTTAATACATTAGAAGACATACAAATCACCTGACCCACTAACAATTATTGAATAATATTGAATAAATATTGAAAACCCATTTACATAAAAAATTTCTCAGAACCCGACACTTATCGTTTAAAACAAACATCAATAATATTTTACCTCACAGAATTATCAGAAGCCAAACATTAGGTCATATACACCCTAATTATACAATGTAAAGATTAGTAATTTCACTTAGTGCTGAACTGCCGGCCTGAAAATATGTATTTCATGATCATTTTAGAGTGACACTTTACCGATAAGGCATCCTCTGAAGATGGGTAATATGATTTACCTGAAACGTTTGGACAACAATGGTCCTTTTCAGACCGACAGACGCCGGATAACCACAAAACTTCCATTCTAACATTGTAGTCAATATCTGTGAAAGCCTCGAATTTAACATTGTAAAATCAACAGATTGACACAGTGAATGTGTATTACCAGTGAAATTATATTTTCTCTGGCGTTTTAGTGAAATCATATCAATTTACTGCAATTTATATTAGCAAAAATATAATTTAACTGATAGGTGGTAATTAAACTATATGTAGCTCTAAACTGTCAATTTGACAATTGTGAAACGTTCATTTGCGTGTTTTTGTTTTCATTTAAAATACATGTTTATGCCGATTACAATAAGGAAAAAGTATTCCGGAGTTATTTTGTCATCTAGTTGTCAAAATAGTGCTTATTTTCGATTTTTAAAAAGTGTAAAAAAAGGGGAAGTCGAAAATTACAGACTCATCTCCTAAGCTCTGTATATTCAGCGAAATTCCTGGAAAAATTATTTATGATCAGATAATGCCAGTCCTTCAGCCAATACTAAATGTGAAACAACATGAATTTATTTCTAATCGCTCTACAACTTGTATACTTTATAGGGTTTCTACAAGATCATGTGGATGAACAAATCCAGGTCGATACCATTTATACAGACTACAAGCAGTAGTAGTTAGCAGCTACAAACTCGACTGGGTAGGCGTCACATCAAGTGTTTCTCAGGGCGTCACTTTTAGGACCACTCCTCTTTAACATTTATATCAATGACATCTCTAATTGTTTCTTATATACTCACACATTTTTATTTGCGGATGATATGAAATTTTTTTACTCCAATTTATAATATTGATGATTGCCATAAACTTCAAAGCAATTTAAACCACCTCAATATATATTATTAATTAACACCAGCAAGTGCTCATGATACAGTTTACCATAAACAAGAATCTGTTCAACTTCCCTTGTTCTCTTGCTCTTGACTAACTCTTAACTAAGGTCTTGGGATTATTTTGGATTCCAAATTGCTCTTCGACATTAACATTGACCATATTACCTCCAGAACTTGGGTATGACTGTACAAAAGTAATGAAAACAATTTAATAACATGTTGATGGTGTTGACTATGAAAACAGTGTACTTCTCATATGTTCGAAGTATCATCGAATATGCCTCCTAAGTCTGGAATCTTCTTAGCCTATATCTTAATCTATATCTTTATAGCACATATATACAGAGAAGAATACAGAATGGCTTCTTGAAATATCTTAACTTTCATAGTTATCGAACCTTAACCAGCACTGTTAAGTCATCTATTATTTTCAAAATTTGAAGACACAGCCGATGTCATCCTACATCCAATAGTCAACTACAAAGTAGACTGTCCTGATTTAGGCCATTTATGTATATCCAATCGAGTGACATCTAGGTCAACCAGAACTAATCTCACATTCAACCTTCCACATTGTAACACCAATGTCAAACAAAACTCGTTTTTCTACCAAGCCTCCATTTATTTCAACTCATACTTCATGAAATAGACATTGTGGTAACTGAAGACTACAATTAAATCAAAATTCAATATATAAACCTTACTGGCCTTCATTTTATTACACAGATTTTATTCCCTATGCCATTTTACTTTCCCCTCACTTGCCCGTTCTCCTGGAAATTTTCTTCTTTTTAACTTATTTCTTCTCTTTTTATATTTATATTCTACTTTTCTCTCATTTCTTTTATTGTTACTGTTTTTCTGTAATTCCTGTAATAGAAGAGAAAGTTCTCTTTTATTGTTTTTTATGCAGCGTTAAATTAATTTCTTATTTAAACACTTCTCTGACCGGACAGTCCGGTAATCTCCATGCAAATTGGTAACATAATGTGGGTAAAAACAAGCAGGGTTTTGCAAAAATATGTACATCATAAACCGCTAAATATTTTTTAATCAAATTTTTTTATAGTTATTAGATATCTATTCCATTAAAAGCAATAGTTATATTTGAAAATACCTACTAGTGAGCCTATAACACATTCCAAATGGAGTTCTACGATTCCCTAAATATAAAATAAAGGTTTTTTTACCTTTCCATATTGTCATAAAAATACTAAAGTGCATCTATAATGATAGATTTGCAGTAAAAATACATTTTTTATATATCCCTGCACAAACAAATATGAACGCAGCACTGTTTATATTCATAGACTTGGCGTGCAACATGAAACAATGGACTTCTTTCAACCAGATTATTATTTTTACATCTCATTTTTACACATCATGTTTTTTTATCATTTTTAGCGAAGAGTTTTATATCCAGAGAGGATGAACTATCCTGTTGTAATGAGAATAATTTTGAAGCCAGGTCTTGTAGTATGTGAGAAGGTCATTCAGGTTGTTCGGCAATGATCGGCAGTTCTCGAATATATTCTAACGTAAAGGATGTTACTTACAATAACGCCATAAGTCAATTTTCACAAAACAACTAATTATGTAAATTTATTTTATTTTCACACTAATTTTGTTTATTTATTGAGGTCGATATTTATATTGTGTTTTTGCTTGTTTCAAAGTGTTGCATTGTCATTCTTTGAGATGTTTTTAATCGTTTTAAAATCGTCAAAGATAATGTAATGTTAAATCTCATTATATATTTTTATTTACTGAATTTATGAGTTTAATAAATACGACGATGAAATTTGCGTGAATTCGTTACTAAATTAAACAGGATTAGATTTGCTCGGTAGTGGGTAGTTACGAAAACAAAAATACAGCTAATGTTAATGTAAAACAAATACTTTGTAATTCATGCAGACTTTCTCGAATTTCAAACTGGGAAAATAAAAGTACGCCCTTAAACTATTTTCACCGAAATAGCTAATTTACATAATAATTTTGACATTAACAGTGTACGTGCACACCAGAAAGTACTATTCTTGTATTGAAAAGTAGTATTTAGTGTATGAAATAATTACAATTAATTAATAAATGTGATTTTCCATTTCATTTACTAGTTACCACTAAAAATTACCAATTTATTGTAATACTACCTTTGGTAGGTTTCATATTTGATAATTTTGTAAGATACTTTACTCGAATATACAAATACCTATCCAGCACAGCTCTCAACAACTGCAGTTGATGATTATCTAGAGGAAGTGTTTCTTTACAATGAACGTTTAAAGAAATTTACATTTAAAAATCTCTTTAACGTTTTTAATACTAAATTATCAATATTATTATATTGTTTGGCAGGGTATTTTGTAGTGTATCACTGTGTAGTATAGTTCTCAGCATCCATTTAACATTTTCCTTTATTCAAATTCAATAAAATCTCATTAGTTAACCAGTATTATGGGGGACTGTGGAACTTTGGTTTGTAGAAAGCCAAACCACATTATTGTTGAGCTCCACCATAGTTAAGGAGTTTTCTCTAATCTATTTAAATGCAATAAATTATTCACTTCAATTCACTTCTTACCAAAGGTAAAAATTCAGTTGGAACAGCATTTTTGCAAAGTTTTCTTGCTCCATTTGAAATGTTTTGAACAAATGTGACTATATATATATTGGCTTTCCAATCAGGCCTATTAATTGCAGCTTCCCATAGCGCTATTTTCTTTGGATCCTTTGTAAAGCTAGGAACAAGATAATTTTTACTAAATATTTTAATTTTATAGAAAAATGTTTTAGTTAGCTCATAATTTATATGAATAACAATATTTTTCAAAAATATAATTTTTTCACATGTGTGATTATATATGTATATTACATTTCATTTGTTGGACTAACTAATTCTAGTATATTAGTTATTTTTATCCAAATATTTAGTTATTTGTATATTATATATATTATGTATATTGTATAGTATATATATAACTTCCAAGTATATTAGTTATTTGCTTCATTTTCATTATACCTAAACACAATGATGTACTTTATATTGATTTCTAGTAATTAACTAATTAAAATTTTTGGACTTAACGCGTTTCTGTGATAGGTGCCGTTATTAATTTATGGGAAAAATTAAACCTTAAAAAAAATTCTTCTTACCGACGAAATTCAATATCATATCTTTTGATAGCATATTAGAGTTAAATGAACACAGTTTGACAATATAAGTCACCATTTTGAATAATTAGACCAGTTAACAAGCGCACTTTGTCTTAATAATGATAGCCAAGCGTCGCCAGCGAAAAGTGGGAAATGTATTCGAAAAGTTTTAATATATATTTTTTTACCAGTATTTTACATAACTTCACAAAAAATTACATCAACGTTGCTACGTTATTAATTTTTTTTAAATAATTGCCTTTAACTTAAAATAAATTATAAACAATCTGTAAAATAATGTTGAAGTAATCCAGGTGAAAAAGTTGACAAAGTTAAAATTAAATAGTTTTTTTTATCTGTTGAAAAGCTATCAAAAATGACTTATATCATAATGCTTCTTAGACATCGATATATAAGTGCACTCTTTTTGTATTTATATGCATACGCGGAAGCTATGATCCAATTTTAAGGTTATAGTAGTGCGTGCTGTAGAAACAACCGGCAGCTGCACGGCTGCCAGACTATTTGGTATCACAGAAAATAGTATTAGACGTTGGCGTTTACAAAAACATCAATTGATGTATGCACGTTCCTCATGAAAAGCATTCCGTGGGCGACGTACTACTTTATAGAATAGCTATTAACATTTCAACAGCATATTACGGATTTAAGAAAAAAACGTGAATATCCGTTACATCAAACACCAGTATATTTTGCTGTGCCTACAAATCTAACAAGAGAGAGGATAAATCAATTTTAATTAAAACTACAAAGAATGAAAAATGAAGTCACAGTAATGCTATCTGTACTAAACTTCCACCTTGTGTTATTTTGAATAGAAAAACCATGTCTAAAGAAAAATTACCAAATGGAATTATTGTGGAAAAGGGGTGGATGGATGCAAATCTTGCTGTCGATCGGATTAAACAAGTTTGGGAAAGACAAGTTAGATTCAGTAGAAATATAAGTTTGCTGGTACTTGATGCATTCAGGGGTCATCTGACGGAGCTTGTGAACAATGAAATTAGAAAACTCAAAACAGATTTTGTATTCATTCCTGGTGGAATGATTTGGCAACAGCAAGTTTTGGATGCGGTTGTGAATAAGCCATTTAAAGATAACTTGAAAAAATACTCAAACTGGTTGATATCCACTGATCATGCCCGCACCTCTTTTACTAATCTGTGCGAGTGGATTCTTCAAGGAGACCATTTCCAAATTTCCAATGAGACCATCATCAATGGATTTAAAAAATGTTGCATATCCAATAAAATGTATCCACGGTACTGAAGATGATATTTTGTTAGAAAATATGATTGAGGATTTCGAAGACGATAATATCACTGAAGATGAGACTGATGCTGAGGATTCTATAGCCATATGTGAATCTGACTGGTCTGATTAACTACTGTAGTTGGACTTTTTTAATTTTTCTTTTCATGTTTAAACACGTACTTTACTATTATCTGGGTACTTTCTTTTAATAAATATTTTTCATCTAACATTTTGCATTTTATTTTTCATAGTAGTGGGTGAGAGAAATGTTTTTTTCTCCAAAAGACAGATTAAAAAATAAGGGTCGCCTTATAATCAGGGTCAACCTATATATAATCGGTCCATACATATCGTGTTCTAAATATATTTATCACCGTATAAAAACAAAAAAAAATTGTCTTAGTTTATTTTCAAATATTTTATCTTTAATACTTGTTCATTGCTCTATTTTTTCTCACTAGTTATTTAGAAAGTTTTTGGACAAAGACAAATATTTGAATGGACAAAAAAACAAGAAAAACTCCATCTATGAATTTTTTAATGAGTAATGTCGGTTACGGTACAAGTTTCAGCAGTTTAGTCTGGTTACAGAGAAAACGCGGCAGAGCACAGCACGGGGGTGACAAGCACGGAGAGGGAAACAAAACAAACCACCAGAACTATTTGAGGCTCGGCTACGAAACTGGCAATAATCCATTTTATTTGAGATTTGGTTACGAACCGTATTATACTGGACATCAGTGAGTTAATCAAACTTATTTTTATTTTTATTTGTCCCAGCGTTCAAAATCAAAGAATCAGTCATAATCTTAAGATGGATTCATCCTTTTTTGTAATTGCTTTTGATTTAAAACCGAAAAGCTCACATACATTTATGCTTTTGAGACAAGCTTTTGCCATTTCAGCTTACGCTAGCCAGGTCCTGGTCGATTTTACAAACTTTTACTTAACTACGGGTGGATGGACAGTGGATCAACATACTACAGGTGTTTCTCTGTAACCTGGTCGGATGTTAATTCCTCAATCAATAAGAACTAACATTTTTTTCTGAAATGACTACTACGATACTCGCCTAGATTAGATTGTATAATGTCCTCACTCATATTCAAATGATTATTTTGCAGCCTGAGAAGACAGTACCCACCTCTTTCACTCCACAAGCTTCAAACAATGATCGATACAAACAGAATAGATACTTCGCAACCCATAGATATCACCTCGCTGATCAAAACCGGTCTGTACTCGATTAAACCAGATGAAAAACATTTTGGGGTAAACTTGACCGACGAAGGAGCTGATTTATTTCAGTGTAAAATAAATATCGAGGTACAGTGGGCGACAGAGCCCGTCATCGCCGCGGTGGAGCGGAACGGGGGGGTTATCACCACAGCGTACTATGACCCTCACAGTCTGCTAGCCATGAAGGATCCTAAGAAATTTTTCATGAGAGGGACGGCGATCCCAAAGCGTATGATGCCTCCCCCCGATGCGATAGAGTTCTACTCGAGCCCCGAACACAGAGGCTACTTGGCGGATCCTGAGCTTGTTTCGCAACAGCGCCTGGTGTTGGCGCAGAAATATGGCTACATTTTGCCTAAAATAGAAGAAGACGTAGATTACGATATGCTGATGGAAAGGAAAGATCCCCGACAAATATTTTACGGTTTGGAGCCCGGCTGGGTCATCAATTTGAAAGATAAATCAATTCTTGTACCGAAGGATGAAGAGCTCCTTCAATATTATTCAACTTAATATTATTTTTTGTGTGAACCATTTTTAGTTATTACATAGTTTACAAATCAATTGTTGTTTCAAATTTATTTTAAAATGAATAATGATTCAATAAAACACTTTTTAACTTTTTTCCACTATTTATTATTGAAAGACCATTACTGGTTTCAGCCTGTCACGGCCATCTTCAGACTGGTACATTTTTCTCTTAAGCTAGAATATTTACACAATTCAATACAGGGGTGTTTTTCAGCGAGTTTATATACATAATTTGAAAATTGGTGCTAATTGGACTCGAATGTTGAGATTTTCCCTTATATGTTATTAAGTACTATTACAGGTTTGGTATTTACTGAGGTATAAAGATGAGTAAATTTCCATTTATTAGTTAAGTGGTTTTTTGAGTGGTGAAACGGTAATGGTCCTTAAATAATAAATAGTGGAAAAAAGTTAAAAAGTATTTTAATAAATCATTAAAATGGAATTCCACCATGAATTAACAGTATTAAAATTAGAAATAATTATTAAATCATAAATTTTTTTAGGTCTTCACCAATTAACTTCACATTTTGACTTACATATTACTTATTTGGGTTATTCATAACTGGTGAATCTAATTCCGAGCCAAAATTTCTCATAGGTATTGTATCCTATTTGCATGTTTTGAATTTTGGAAACTGTGTAATCATTGAAAAATGCACATTTGCAACAGAGTTTCACATTAACTTTGAGCGATGGCATTTGAATATTTTCCAAAAAAAAAAACCACAATCGTGATCATGGCACAAAGCATGACAACAGTTAATTCATTACTATCGTGTTGCATTGCATTAGAAATCAGTACTTACTTTCTTAGCCTAGTGACAAATAGTATGTACTCGATTATTCGGGATGTTTCAAATTTCAAGTCATTAAAAAAATATTTGTTAAAACTAAAATGTTTATAATAATGTCACATTGTTCGTAATGATCGAATACGTGTTGATCGAATGAGTCGAACACTCCAGTTGTCCGACGTAAGTGATTTAGTTTAGATAAAAATGTAGTGGAACACCAAGATAATTTAAAATGCGCTATGAATGATACCATGCAACCCAGAAAAGATTACTTCTTGACTACCTTTCCTTATGCTACTACTTATCCTCTTGTTGAAAATATGATGTAAATAAATATTCACAGTAGAGTCTGCAATGGCTCCAGCGGTGGGTTAATAAGAACAGACGACAATTGTTTATGCATATTTTATTAGTTTGTTGATTAAAATGAAAAGTTTGTTAGTTTCTTTGTATGGTTACATACATAAAAAAGGTTAAAATTGACAAATATGATCTAGAATATGAGTGCGTGTAGATAATCAGTTTACAATATTAAACTGAAACATATCTTACACCGTTCTACAAGTCGATAATCATTCTAAATTAAAAATGTAATACCAGGAAGGCAATTAATATAATAATATACGCTTGTCGATTTGTTTGCGGCAGATGGGACACACAGTCATACGGTCCCCGCACATCTGGCACATGCCATGGCCACATAGGAAGATCATGTTCTTCAGGCGGTCCAAGCACACGGGGCACATAGTCTGGAATGAGATAGTCAAAATCATCTTTCACTTCCGATAACTCTGATGTAACTTAATACAGTTTTAATAATAGACAAGGCATTTGTTCAATAGGTCTAATTCTCAAAATAACTTTAGTTGAGTTTATGTTTGATTTTTGCTTGAAGTTTCGGGCAGACTATGTTAGTTCATATTATAATTACAGTAAAATCCTGTTTATTTGAAATTGAGTGGACCGAAAATCAAGAAAAAAGTTTGAATAATGACTTACGGTAATGAAAATAAAAATTTGAATTTTTTGAAATAGCTTTTTTAATTACAACTTGAAGTAATTTTATATATACCTATATCCACACATTTTAAAATAACAAACAAGTTGTCAAAATACAGCCTAAACAAATCAATAAAAATATGATCGATAGTATTTAACCTTATTTTCACTTGGCCACATGGATTGTTTCCACTTAATCATGATTACAGCGCATATTTAAGCAAATACCTTATTTAAAAACACCCTGATTATAATGGACTATTTTTGCACAACATTTTTTGTGGTAGTCGCGGAGGCATTTCGCACTCACCTGTGAAATCTTGTTTTTTATCTTCTTCACTCGCCACTTCCTTACTTCTTTTATTCCATTATCATGTTTAATATTGTTGACAATGTCATTAATGGAGTCATGTATTCTTCTGTTAATTTTGTTTAGGGTAATATTTTTTGTCAATCTCTTGTATTACTTAATTCGATTTATTAACCACTGTTGGCATTGTGTACGAGTTTGGAAATTGGAGCTATTTTCGATAATATTAAAATTAAAATTTAATGAAAATGAAAAGTCTGAAGAACACAAATAATGCATTTGCGAATTTCAAAATATCGAACACGTAAATATTAAAGAAATACAAATAATTGTCTGAGAAAAAAAGGAAAAAGATCTGAGAAACGCCAACCACGTATTCTTCAAAATGCCTTGATGCTAAACTATAATAATAATAAAGGAGATATATCTGTATTAAAATGAATACAAACTAAATTATTTATTTATAAATTTTTTATTTTTAATTTCCGTGTTTTAACACGGAAAAATCTGAGAAACTTAACTGCGTACTAGCGTTTGTACAACAAAATATATAAACGCTATGTAAACAAAAATTATGATGGTAATAATACGGAACAGAAGATTGGCAAGCACTGACATTTGTATACTGGGAAAATTACGTTACCTATGAGGGCGCAAAGATAATATTTGCTATCATTTTCTAATGTAAAGAAAACGAGCGAGAGAGAAAAACAAAGCGAACCTTATGTGTCATGAATCGGTTTAGGGGTGGGTACTACCTATTTTAATGGACTTTTGTCAGTCAGTTGCCAACCGTTTTCTTGTTAATTTGTAATGTGTATTTTCCAGATTACGGACATTTGACAAAAAAATCGAATTATGTGAAAAATAGATTGATAAATTCATTTAACAGGGTCCAAAAATAGTTTTGAATAACAATATTCGATTTATAAGTACAGTTTAGTATGAAAACTTTCCAAAAGGATCACATTCTGCTCCAAAACTTTGACTTACGGCGAATTTCAAATAAACTGAATTTTACTATATATAACTAATTAGTAAGTTGGAAGGTTACAAAGAAGAAATAGCAATAAAGCTTAAATATGATATGGCAACATATGCATCATTACAATGAAAGCTGAAATAGAAAATAAGAGTCATCAATTTTAACAATAAAATATATACAAAACATTTAAAACAATATTTTTCTGTAAAAAACGTTGTCTGTGGGCTCAAAAAACGTTTCCCAAATTCGCTTTTTATTCGCATTTTATTTTTATGTTTTATTTATTTTTTAGTTTCGGGGCCAATTACAAGTCTCTGAAATAAATGAATACAAAATTTGAAACTTTAGAAGCAATTTCCCCTTTATACAATTAAACTAAATAAAATTGGTATTTACCCACTGGGGTTTTAGTTTTTGATGCTAATAGATATCAGAGACCAAACTGAGAGGTGATGGACTCGAATGATGAAGGAATCTTAATCAGACCAAAATAAAACTACTCCTAAATGTTTAATATGTCTTTACTTTAATCAACATGCTTGGATATTTAAAATCCATGCTGTGTCCAGATATAACATGTTATTAAGAATCTAATAATATTGATTAGAAATGGGAAGAAGATAATCAATCCATAGTTTTTATAAAAATACAAAGTTAACAACTATTGTATACATAAATAAGGGTTTCAATATATATAATTCAGAAACATTAGAAATAAATATATAGTGGAACTTGGATTTTAAATGCCCGGAATTCACATTTTCCCTCCATTTGCGTGTTATTTCTGCAGTCCCCTAAAATTTAGTATATTTAAACCTCTGTTTTACATTTGTCTTTCCCGCGATTTACGTCTAAAATTTATTCAAATAATTTGTAATAACATTGGACGTAGTGGAAATTGATGAAATAGTAGAAAATCATATAAAATGAATGGAAAACTTGACTCATCCCATCAACCCAGTTCCTACAGAGTATGATGCCATGAGACATATTGAAGGCCTCAAAGCATATTTTACTGGTATTAGTAATTTACCAACAGAAACCTTTAATTTAATTTATAATCAATATTAAATATAAAATAAAGAACTATGTGAACTTCAATAAAGAACTATGTATTCAAAAACATTGACAACAAAAAAACATGCAGCAAAATTTAAAAATAAATGTTATTTTTCTGTTTTATTTAATATCCCCTATATATACATTTTTTCCCTGTTTACATTTTTTTGTTGTTAGTCCCGTCAAAAACTTAAAAGCAGGGCTCCATTGTATTTGGAATAATTAAACAATATTTCCATAAATAAGCCCACAGAAATATATCATGGCAGTGATTTCATATAGTTAGTTCAGTGCTGTTAATAATAAAGGGAGTTTACTTGTTCTTTAATGTCCTGCAACTGCTGCTGCAGCCTTTGTACGTCAGAGTTGGTGGTGGGTGGCGGCGGAGGGACCGGGGGTCCAGGTGGGGGCGGGGCTGCGTGCGACGTGTCCCTGGACCCATTGTTCATGAGCCCACCAGCATCACGTGGGACACTGGCATTCTGAGGCTTGGCGGCCACCTGTGCCAAGTTACTCACGTCGGGGTTCACTGCCACCAATTCAAAATAATGTCAATTATTATACTGTCCAAAGATTAACAATTGTAGCTCACTTAACTCAATATCAATTAATCAAATCATCTTAAAGAGCATACACATATAAATATAGATGGTTAGAAAGTTAATAAATTAAACATCAATGAAATCAAAAATTTAAGATTAAGGATATCATAGACAAAAAAGATGAATAATATACAATAGCACCTTGATTATCCGGATTGTTCAAAATACAATACTTTTTAATACATTTTGCATTCTAATAAAAATATAACTTGACATATTTATAAATAATTTATATTCAAATTACATCATTTCTATGGCACTGATCTGTCTGGACACTCTGTGGTGATACAATACGTGTTGTTACACAAAACCCTGGGTATAGATATCAATCGAACCATTCGGAGCAGCGAGATGGGGACTGGCCATTCTTGGGATTCTTTAAACAATAGGCAGTCTGTTAGTGCTGGTCAGTAGTTGTCCAAATTCGATACAAACGTTTGTTTCTTGAAAATTTGATCAGGATTTAAATATTTATTTTTTATATTACCAATATGTCATCGAAAAGAAAATGTGTCGTATTATCATTAAAAGACAAATTGGATATAATCAATGCTTCGAAACGCAGTGACTCGGGGCATTCTTTGTCTAATAAATATAGTGTTGGAACGTCACGATCTCAGATATAAAAAATCAAAGTGAAAAAATTATGAAGTTTACTAAATGTTTAATGTCAGAAGATGGAACGTCAGAGTGTAAAGTTATGAAAAAATCAGGAAATGAAGAAGTTGAAGAGTGTATTTTTATGTGGTTCATACAAAGACGTTGATCATCTGGACAGTCAATATCAGGTCCATTATTGTGTGAAAAAGTAATATTTTTCAATACAAGATTAAATGGAGATCCTTCAAAACAAGTTCGGGCTGGCTTGAAAAATTCAAAAGACGACATGGTATCAGGGAACTTGAAGTTCACGGGGAAAAGCTTTCTGCTGACATACCTTCAGCAAACACTTTCATTGACACATTGAAGGTGTTCATGGAGAAGAAACGATTCGGTGAATTGGAATTGGAAGAAATTACCCAACAAATCTTTAGCATCAAGGCGTGAAAATACGCACCAGGGTACAAAACTAGTATAGAACGTGTCACCATTATGGTGTGTGCCAATGCAGAAGGCAGATAGACTCCCAATGCTTGTCATTGGAAAATAAAAGAACCCTAGATGCTTTAAAAATATCAAAAGTCTTATGGTTGAATATGATCATCAGAAAAAAGCCTGGATGAAGGTGAAATTTTTAAACGATGGTAAGAAAAGCAATTCATTCCAGAAGTGAAAAAATATCAAAACTCCACAGATAAAAGAGGAAAAACATTATTATTAGTAGACAATGCACCGTCCCACCCGTCTATAGAATGTTTAAACCAGATCGATGAAATGTTTACGTTAAAATTTCTTCCACCAAATGTCACGTCAGTAATACAACCGATAGATCAGGGTGTGATGGAAACAGCAAAACGCTTATATAGAAAATAGATGCATCGACGATTATTGAAAGTAGACGAAAATAATGAAGAAACAGTTATCAGCTTCCATAAGAAAATAAATTTAAAAGACTGTTGCTACATGGCAGCAGAGAGTTGGAATTCTATAGATGTATCAACTTTGAGGAAATCATGGAACAAAATTTTGAAAAGACCATTAGTAAATTCCAGTAACACAGTAGAAAGTGGTATGGGAGACATTGCGGAAGCAATAGCACAAATTTCAATATGTACTGAATGTGACGAAGAAGATGTAACCGAGTGGTTAAATTGCGATGCAAACGATCATGGATTCCAAATTTTGGATGATGAGGAAATAATTAAAGAAATATCTGCCTCAGATGAACAAGATCGAGAAGACGAAGAAGAGATTTGCGAAGTAAGAGATATTGGTCCTACACATTCTGAAGCTTTTCAGTGTTTAAATATCGCCATAAAGCAGTTTGAGAGCCAAAAAGAGTGTAACTCAGGACAACTTATATGTCTTAAAAGTATTCGCGATTTAGCAGCTTCAAAAAGAACAGCTAGCTTTAAGCAAAAATCAATAATTGAATTTCTTAATAAAAAATAATTTTATATTGAAGCTATATGTAAATCTAGGTAAATAAAAGTTATTCATACTGTATGAACATGTCTTTCACTGTCAATTATGATTGTTTTCGATTATCCAGATTTTTCCTCATCCAGACTACCTTCATCCCCAATTAGTCCGGATAATAGAGGATCTACTGTATCATGAGATCTCCATACAATAATATAAATAACAAAACTGATCTAAAAGTCATGAAATTAGAAGTTGAATATTGAAGTTATTCAGGGCCTTAATAGTTTATCAATTGACAGGGCTACTTAACAGTGACTAGCAAAAAAGCTTGCTGCTTATTATTGTCATTGTGGCCACTACACGGCATGTGATGACCGATACTCAGCTTGAGCTTTCTTAGAATCTAATTTCAATGCGGAAATCCCTTATTATATTGCTTTAACAATGCATGTACCTAGTGTACCTTGTACACCGTACCTTATCTTTATTTCTAGTAAGTAAAACAAAATATTAGTAATATGTACACCTAGAGTTATCATAAATTGATATAGTAAATAGGTAAAAAAATTAACTTAAAACCATTTTGAACTACAATGCAAAAATTATCGAGTACATAATGAATTATTCACAGCAGTGTTAACAAATATTAGACATGGGTAACATCTATTGCACAATGCGGAAACATTGTAAATTAATATTTATTTCATTATTTGCTAATCTGTACTTCCATCTAGTGGATTTATTAAAGACTACTTTGGTAGTTTTAAAGGACACTAACATATCCAGATCCAAAAGTGACAAAGTGGAATCATATTAGAAGGTTAATATTATGATGGTTGTTCTCCATACTTTATCTGCTTGGAAAGTGGCCAAAAAGAGTACTTTAGAAGAATAATGCTTATTGTTTTCAGTTTTCAAAAATAAAGTATTTTATACGATGTCTTATAAGAATGTATTATTACGAGAAAACATTTTTTTTACATACCGTTAATATTACAGTTGTAGTTATTATCACTTGGTATCTGCGAAGTGGAGGGCAGTGGTAGAACAGCTCCTGGGGCGGGCGCCAAAGGAGTGCGACAAGCCACGCACTTGCGCATAAGTGGCGCACACGAGCTGCACGCGCATACATCTCCACACGGCCGGAACACCACAGTAGCCAGCGCCTCAGAGCAAACTACGCACTCGCTCACCTGAGGAAATTTCCATCCAACTTGTCAACAATTATAAGTTAATGCTTAGGTTTAAATAGGCGGGCATGTAGAGTTTTAAGATGGCTCGGTAAAGCAGTATTGGTTATTTCAAAATGGAGCACTTACACAGGAATTTCTCCTTTGAAGTCTACAATGACCGTGTCAATGTCGGATGTCGGATTTGATTATGATTACTAATTATACTAATTTATTTTGTAAAAGCTGTGTATTGTTGATATTAATGTTGTAAAAGCCTACAAGGGCATAGATATAAATAAATATTTTACAACTATATAAAGGATTTTGCTGATTCCTACTGTTGTTAATTTATAATTTTCCCAATAACAATAAGTTTGTTAAAATGTAAAGATCTGGCTTTATGTGCCGTGTGAATGAAGTTGATACAACTTCTTAAGGGATATTTCTGTGCCACTTTTAAAAGCAAGTGGTTGATGAATATTTTCCTCGGTCGTTCTCTTCCTCTTCATCTTCTTTCAACTTCACTTTGGTTATGAATGTGTTATGCCGGATATGATCCAAACATTTTCTACGTCTGACTGCTATCGCCCTCAAAATAAAACTTCTTAGAATTTTCCTTTATTTCTTCTAAAATGTTGTCATTTAATTTTTTTCCCTCCCAATTTTCTAATTTACATTTTCCTCCGGCAAAGACTTCCAGCCTCTCTTAGGTTACTTTTCATTAGGTTCCAGTTTTATGAAATGTTGTTGCTCCATATATGTCTTTAAGATTTTTCTCAATATTGATTATTTTGATACTACGGCGGTAGGAAGGTAGATTCTTGTGAATGTTTTGTCTTGCTATCGAAGTATGAGAAGTCAACGTGTTAAAGAGTTATTTTTATTTTATTGGTAATTAGCATTTCAGTAAGTAGTAAACTGTATTTAAATTTGTTTTATTTATTTTCAAATTAAATATTACGATTATAATGTCTATTCTGATTAATTCTTTGCTACTAACAGCTATATCGTCTGCAAATTTCATGCACTCTGGTGAATTGAATCCCTTCCAGAATTTGGCAGAAATGTTACGATTTAGCATTGTATTCTCTTTGTATTTTTGCACTTTCAAAGCATTCTGACACTTACAAAGCCAGAAAATTTGTGTATACACAAAGACTACCCAAAACACAACATTAACGGTTCATTTCAATATTATTTTATTTCATAATAAAAATGTGTTTGTCAAAGAGAAATTTTTTCGTTTTTTTTTTGTGTGGCAACTGATTGTGATATAAATATCAAAGAAGCGGTAGAAAATGCCTTTACAGGATTCTTGGATAGAATCAATCAAGCATCAATAGAAGCTTAAAGTCTCATTAAAGTTATGGACTCAATGTCTTACAAGTGAAGGCCTACCTTGATCCTGCTGATGACAGTTTCCCGGCACAAGAGACACTTCTTGACTCGAGGTGCACAAGCGCTGCAGCAGGTTATGTGACCGCAAGGCTGGAACAATGTATCCTTCTTCAGGTCAGAGCACACCAGACACTCATCTACCGGCGCGGCGGGCACTGGGACAGGCAGCACAGGCGGAACACTCTGCGGCGCCGCTACAGGGGCGGGGACCGGCTCACCGCTGGGGCCTGGGCCCTCAGCCCCCTCCGTTCCCTCTACCCCCTCCGCTCCTTCCTTCAAGCAGGTGGATAGGGCCTTGCACAGGTTGGGGTCCGGACAAAGGTCCAGAGGGGTTTGACCTTGTACAAGAATAAACAAGTTATGTTTTTGTCATGATAACTATTCGATGCGATGAACAATGGTTTTGAGAAACAAAATAATATTTCTTGTAATATCCATTCTTATTTAACTCGCCCTCTCCCTTAATAAATGTAATTTTTGTGTTTTTTTAATTTAATAATTTTTCAATCACAATGTCCTATGTTCAACCGCTGCTCTTTTATACCCAGTTGCATATGTATCTCTCGCAGTAAGTATATCGAAATCGTGTTTGAATGAAATATATTTAATAACTATGTATTAATCCATATGTACAACCGCATGAGGCGAGTGTTAAAGCTACCAGAAACATAAGGCATCCGCAAATAGCTGGTGTGATCAGTTAGACCAGATATTGGAGTTTCACTGGAAAAATGTATAAAATGAATTACCCACCCACCTACACGATCATAGATAAGATGTAAACATTTATTGTTTACAGACTTGTCAAGAGCAGTGCCTTAAAGTGAAAATTGTCATAAACCAAAACAAAGTTTTTTTTTAAATTATGAGTGCATATAAAAACCTAAAAACAAAATTTTAAAGTTAAAATTTTGAACCAATAATAATAAAGTACCAATTTTGTTCCGACTACTTAATGGATAAAACCACTTACCATACTTAATATTCCTGTAACTTTATATTTAATATAATACATTCCATTTTGCATTGGGGTCCAATACTTTCTTCAATTTTATAATAACGCCACTGGGTTCAAGGTCCAGGGTAATCATTCCGAGTATCCGCGCCGAAAAATTCTTTTAATATTTTGCGATATCTGTGAAAAATTAATACAGAGATCACGTCATCGGCTGCGAAGATAGTAGCTACTCTCGCCACCGGGTAGCGCGTACTCGCGTTCTGCATCACAGATCGCAACAGATGACAGATCGTTGCTGTATTCGACAAGGAAAATGGACGAATATTATCAAATTAGCGCATATCAAACTTATTTTATCAAATTAGCTCACACCAAACTGATAGTGCGATATATTCCGTTTAATTTTCAATAGGAGTTCTTTTCAGTCCAAATAGAACAATCGAGAGTCTGTCCCGCTCGACCCGTCTGCACTGTGACGACACAGGCGACACTCGCCGTGGCTCGATATAAACATCACAATATTGTACTATTGCTCATATCACAAAACAATATTGAATGCATATCTGAGCTTTTGATAACACACCAAAACAAAACACACACCAGTGTGAAGTAACCTAACCTGAATATCATTAATTGACATGGCGGTTACTTTGTGGTGTAACATGATTATTTTAATTTTCACAACACAACCGTACCTCTCGAAACTAGTAGTGAAAATAACCCAACGTGTGTGTAATGCAAGGTTTTGTTGTGAAAATTAAGATAACCTAACCTGAGTTAAGGGGCAACTTTCATTTTTTCAGTTTGAATTTCGAGATATTTTTGCATTTTGCATACCCTTTCAAGAAGAGACTAATAGTTAATTCTTTATAAACATAAAATTCTTTATAAACATTTAATTCTTAATAAACATAAAAGTGCGTTATTTTTTACGTAAATATTGCTAAAATGAAAGGTATCAATAGAAAAGGACCAATATATAATAAGAAGTATACCAATATATAATAGCCATTTCTTCAACATTCATAATACATGTGTTGCCATTTGAAATTATCAAGTTAAAATTAAATATATTTTTTATTTATTATCTTAGTTTAATAACCACAATTGAGTTTAAAAAAACATCTACCGGTTTCGGAAAACACTATATAACAAAATATACTATAAAAAATTCGTTGCAATTAGTGGATATGTTAAAGGACATGGATCTTCCCAACAATGTTAAACTTGTTTCTTTTGATATTGTTAATTTGTTTACTAATGTACCTATTAATGAAAGTAAAATTTTAATTTTTGATTTACTAAATTCATCTAATTTACCTAATAATTTGGTAAAAGATCTATGTCGTTTATTAAATCTTTGTATGAACCAAAATTATTTTCAATTCAATAATATAATATATAATCAAACAGAAGGTCTTCCTATGGGAGCACCCACAAGTCCACTAATAGCAGATATTTTTGTAGACGATTTGGAGAAAAAATTTTTTGATTGTGATTCTTCTTTGTTAAATAATGTTTTGTTATGGAAAAGGTATGTGGATGATGTATTGTGTATTTGGTCGGGTTCACAACGTCAACTAACTACATTTCTAAATTTAATTAATTCGTTTAATAATAAAATACAATTTACATTAGAAATGGAAAATAATTCTACCCTAAATTTTTTGGATCTAACATTGATTAGAAATAATAATAAAATTGAGTTCAAAATTTTTAGAAAACCAACTTTTACAGATACTATCATACACAATGAATCTAATCATCCATTATCACATAAACATTCAGGGTTCCACTCCATGATACATCGTTTAGTCAATATTCCTATGTCAACATCCAATTTTAATATTGAATTGAATACAATTAAAAAAATAGCAGTTAATAATGGGTATAATACATGTTTGATAGACACTATTTTAAAAAATAAATTAAAAGAATATAATAATCAGTTTTTATATAAATCACAGATGAAACATAATGATAATAATGATAATTGGCGTAGGATTTTATACATAAATAACTTTTCGAAACAAATATCTAAACACCTACCACGAGATATTAGACCAGCATTTTACACAAATAATAGTATAGGAAATTTACTCATAAATTTTAAGGACAAGGATGATAAATTTAACAATTCTGGCGTCTATAAACTTAGTTGTAAGGATTGTGCTGCATTTTATGTTGGTAAAACGGGTAGAAATTTTAATATAAGAGTAAAGGAGCATTTGAGATGTTTGAACAATAATGGGTTTTCAGAATTTGCTAATCATTTGATAGAAAATAGTCATGGTTTTAATAAAAAATTGGGATTGTCAATTTTGCATATAAACGGTGTAGGTCACAAATTAAATAATTTGGAATCGTTGGAAATAAATAAAGCATGTAAAAGTAATCAGGAAATTCTAAACAGCCAACTTAATTTAACTACGAGTCCTATTCTAAAATTTTTTCCTATAAATTATTCGACTAAATTTGTATTGAGCAGCAATTTGAGTTAGGTACTAAATTTACTTTTTAAATAATTGTTGTTTTTTTTTTTTTTTTAAATTTAAAAATAGATTCTGGATAAATAGAAAAACAATGCTATATTTTTAGTTAGTTTTGACATATCCTGAAGAAGGAAAAGGTGTTTTCCGAAACCGGTAGATGTTTTTTTAAACTCAATTGTGGTTATTAAACTAAGATAATAAATAAAAAATATGAATCTTAACCACCAAGTTAATATTGCTAATTTTAAAAGTAAAATTAAATAATTTTTTAAAGTTCTCATCTAAGAATAGTTATGTTTTTGGGGGTTAGGACGGTGGTTAAATGAAAGATATGTGATTGTCAAGTTGACGTTTATTATTACAGTATGATAAAAACAAGAAAGACATATAATGAAATGAATGAATGAATGATGTAGAAGGTGCGTGTATATTACGAAATAAAATGATGTGAAGCGGGTTGGCGGTCTCGCTCGGCTCTCGCGAGCCGACAAGACCGCCGCCGTGAAACGCTGAAACTGGGGAGACTGCCTAGCGGTGAATTCTCGTGCCAGGCTTGTAGCAGCAGCCGGCAGCGCTGTCGCTAGCGTCGATGCCAACTGAGATGGCGGTGGATTTGAATTCTAGTCGCTACATGTTTATACTATGAAAAGTTATTATGTTTATGATAAAAACACCATTGTTTGTGTCGATAAACATATGATTTTGCCCCAATTCAATTTTGCCCCGATTTACAAAGAAAAAATTTATGTAAATTCATACTGATAAATAATATTGATAACTTTTGAAGCAGCTGTATTTGTAAAGAGAAAACTAATTATGCTAATATTATATTATATAATAATCATACTCCGGTTATAATAAAAAAAATTTTTTTTTTAATATTTATTTATTGTTTTAATAAATGAAAATATGACAAAAGTATTATTATTTACTGTTAAATAATTAGTTGTTCATCGAATATATTATCACTTTACACGTATTCAAAACAAAATTTGATCCTCATGTATTACACTTTAAACTGAATTTAGAAATAAAACCTTACGTTCTTTCACATATATAAAGAATTGGTGTATATCGACCATTCTTTTCCATTCAATTTAGAAGTTCACACGAGTCCACACATTCAATACTCAGTTTGGGAACATCCTGAAAATAATTTATAATATTATTATTATTATTATTGATATTTAGTTATCAGTATTTTTATGTCTAAAATATTAAAAATGTGTTTATTATTTATATGACTATAACAAATACATTTGTATCGATCAGACAGGTCTGTCATGTATAATTCTCTTGATAAAATTATTTATCTTTAAGGATATGTATTTCCAATAGAAAATAATTTATCTGCGCTACATATTACTATATACATTTATATGTATGTAATATAACTATGTAATTTATATTGTTAAATCAAATAGATAATTGTTATAGGAATGGTAAAAATTATCAACTTACGTTGCGATTTTTTTTCCATGAAATTTAAAATTTTGTTGGAACATTTCCTAGAGCGTGTCAATGGATACTTTTTGACCTTAGGCATCAACAATAATGCGTATAATAATATATTATTGACTTAAAAGTCAAAGGGTTTGGTTCTCATTTTAATAACAAAAAAAATCACGGGTTCGCAAATTTCACGTTGAATCTCGTGATCATATGATTCATATGAATCTCATACGCTGTCAGATTCTAAAGCGCTCCGATCGGTGACATGAAGTTGACGTATGTTTGATGTTTAAATGTCAAAATTATAATCTGTTTTCGTATAAAAACAGCTCAAAACCATACAATTTACAAAAATAAGCAATTGGTATCGAGAATAAGTATAATATTCATTTTCATATTGTAGTCAAAATTTGTATTAAAATGTGTTTTATAGGCAAATTTAAATAAAATCCGCAAATTTCACGACCGCCTTGGCCGTGTCGATTGGCATACTAACACTGAGAGATAATTAATAATATCGTATTTCTTATGAAATTATGACTGGAAATACATTATTTAGAAAATGATTATTATGTTTTTGAAATTAAACTTAGTTTATATAGTAGTTGAAGCCTCAAAGCATGTGAGTAAATATAGTATATTATATAAAAACGTACGTTTTTACTAAAAATAAAGTATTTTAAAAACGTCAAAAATTCATCAAATGTACTGCAAATTGAATTGGTTTATAACTATTCATTTTTAACATTTTACTAATTTGGTTTCCTACTGATTTGTCTCCATAATCTTGGCTTCAAGATTATAAGAAAATATATTTCGTTTATGCATTAATTTAGCATATTAACTTAATTTCGTAGCATGCTGAAAATGCATCTAATGGTCGCGGTCTTTCTTATAATATTTGTATCGTCTTAATTATGGCAAATAACATTCAATTTATTAGTTTTACATTAAAGAGGTCCAATCTAAGTAATAGTCAAAAAAAGTCTATTGAATAACTTCTAACTGATATAAATGAAAATTTGAATTATTATTGCTAGCCGCGCCTTAAAAAAACAAATTTCGCAGTCTTACCACTTTCAAAAAAATAATCCCTCATCGTTTGATCATTACGATATTGGATTTGTCATCTTTGGATATTGGCTGCCCACTGTCCAAAATGCGCAGGCGTCCAGACACTACTCACCATACTTCTGATCTAGAATACAACTCGTGGAGCGTGGACCACATATTAATTGTTTTAAATAAAGTGATAATTTCTGCGAAATTTATTTTCATTGCTATTGTTAAAACAGACGTAACAATAAATTGATTTTTCACACATCAATTGAACACCTCCAATATTCATTCTGCGAATACCAAACTCGCGAAAGCAAAACTCCCTCGCAAATAATACGCAGAAAAGATTTAATTTCTCCGAGTGGTCGCAACCTTGGCGCGGTGGAGCTTCCCGGGCTCGTGCGGTCAATGGTTCAGAGAGCAGGCCCATAGGGAGTTTAAACTCTAGGCGGTACGGTCAACGATGATTGATCAAGTTAGATCAGCTACACTTACATACACCGCATTACATTTCCCGAAAAAGTACAAAATCTCAAAGGAAAAATAACATCGTGCTATCTGATTGACAAACGGTGCCAAAACTATTTCCGGCCAATTGGTGTTAACTACCGGCCACGTGTCAGTGCGTGACCAGGATAAGCGTGGAAGCTATGCATTGGTGAAGCTATACGTCAAGTAAGGTCACATTCAGTGTCATTCTTAAGATACTTGGATTTTAAGGGACTTAAATCAACATGAAAAACTCAACAAAAAGTAGGGATTCAGGGATCGTTGGACTGAAACCACCGAGGACAATTCAAAACACCAGAAAGCAATACGGAATATTTTTCATGACATGATGCAATACTTTTCGGGAGTAGCAGAAGCATCTAGTATAATAGCAAATGATAATCTTTGAGCTAAATAATTAAATCTAGACCAACTTATTTGTCCAACCTGTTCCAGCCACATCCACACACTCGCATACACACACGCGATATCGTCCTCATAGGAACTCAGTGAAT
This sequence comes from Eubasilissa regina, assembly GCA_022840565.1. Lineage (NCBI taxonomy): Eukaryota > Metazoa > Arthropoda > Insecta > Trichoptera > Phryganeidae > Eubasilissa > Eubasilissa regina. Next base: position 42,426,083 of record JAINEB010000018.1, on the reverse strand, counting down.
AGCTGGGAGAAATAAGTCCCCAGCATTCACACATTCAATCTTCTGACTAACGCGATATCGTCCTCATAGGAACTCAGTGAATAGCTGGGAGAAATAAGTCCCCAGCATTCATACATTCAATCTTCTGACTGACACACATAAATGACATAACTCAACCCACAAAAAAATTCAGTTGGTGACCCCACACACACACACCGTCTCCTTAAAGTGGTAACGTTTCATGTATCGCGGGGTAATCGTCAGACAATCATTCCGTTACATCATTACATTTAATTAGTTAAGGGGAGATAGAAGAGGCCGGGTTGGAGATTACCTTTTTTATTCTTCACCGTGAGGTCGGCCCCGCGCGCCGCCAGGAAGATGGCGATGCCGGCAGAGGAGCGTTTGTCGGCGGCCTGCGCGCCCAGCCCCATGAGCAGCCGACCCACGTCCTGCACGTCCTGCAGCTGGCGCAGCTGCGACAGCGTGTGGTGGCGCAACGCCTCGTGCAGCGGCGTGTCGCCGTCCTTGTCGCACACGTTAAGGTCGGCTCCCGAGCTCACGAGCAGACGCACGATGGATGTGTGCTGGCGCTCCACGGCCAGGTGCAACGCGGTCTGCAAGTTGACGTTCTGCAGATCCATGCGCGCGCCCGCCCGCACCAGCAGCTCCGCCACCTCGCAGTGGTTGTTCAGCGCCGCCAGATGCAACGCCGTGTAGCCGTCGTCCTTCTTCTCGTCCACGACCCACGGCCGGGATAGCTTGCTCAGCATGATCTTCATGGCGCTACAACAAGAATAATCGGTATTTTATTATATTTTTATACGAAGACATATAGTTATAATCAGTGGTATAGTGCTAAAATTATTGTTTCTTACAGAAAACAAGAAATGTAGACAAAGGTGGTTCGCCGATGTCCGCTTCACTCAACTGACGATGATGATGATGATAATGAGGTCCGAAGAAATGAAACACGAAAGATGTTCAATCATTTATTCATATCTTTACCATTATTACCGTATTACCGATGCGCATTGTATAAGGAAATGACAGTCTTAGCTTAGCGAAGATTATATTTCCAAATCACCGCCTTGCATTCTTACATCATCAATTAATCGGCGTCACCACGGTGACTTCTCCATTTTGTGCGAAACGGGGATGACTGTTCATTTGAGTTGAGTTCGCATATTTTATCTGTCTCCAAGTACATGTGGTCAGCGGTTGAGACAATGGGACGTCTAGAAGATTCAATTTTGAACAAAAAAAAAACCTAAGTATAAATTTCCTCGTAATTTTCATGTTTTCAAAATGCTCCAGTCCTATATATTTTTTTGGATTCCGACCATCCGACCGCTGCATATTTGATGGATACAATTCTAAGCGGAATGTTTTTATTCAAAATATTTTTTAAATGTACTTAAAGAGTAAGTTCCGTGTCAGAGAAAGTGGCAGGCGGCGCCTTGGCCCGACTACACCACTGGTTTAATAAAACAATTAAAAATGTACAACCAAAAACTAAAATTAAATTAATCGACTAGAAGGATATACAGAAAAAAAACATTTATCGAATAAATATTTTAGTTATTAAAATATTAATGTTTTCTCCTCAAAATTAAAATTTTATTTTAATAGGAAAACATACTGTAATAATAAAACAATAGGAAAAATTAAACCAATTGCATGTTTTCACTGGAGTACAATGGGTATATGAGATGAACGAAAAATAAAAGGCAAAATAAATATTTCCAGAGGAAACGGGAGAGATGATGGGATGGGGATTAAAATCTGTGTGATAATAATCTTAAAATATAAGAGGTATATATAAAGTATACAAAGGGCATCTGGGTCTACATTATACATGTCCCGCACAGCTACGGGCCCGCGGGGCGCGATAATCGCGCCCCTGCACTCGGCGGGCCGCCGGGTGGAGGGGGTAACGGGCCGCCGCGAGACCCCGCCTATTAAGTTTTTGTGGAATAACTTGTTAAAAAAAAAGTTGTGTATATTAAACTTTTTACAATAAAGAGAGTTTGGAAACGCCGATCACCCGGAGATAATATTATGCACCTTAAAAATCATTTAGAGGTTTAAAATGGATTTTTTAAGTTTAAGGTGTAATAATTAATTCCCCGGGCCATCGCCCCAGGTGAGATAGATCCTAGAGCAGGCATCGCGAGGGAGATTCAGATCTGTAAAATAAAATACTCGCGATGCCTGAAATAACTTCGAAAATGGGCCCCAATGAAAAATTGAAAAAAAGGGTCGCCTGTAATACAGGTGAATATTATGTTTCAGGCTGATTTTGTTTGGGATCAGTTCGCATTCGGTGGTCCTAGACAGTATTGATCACAATTTATTATGGAGCGTCTAACAACCTGTTGAAGTCATTCAAACATTTTATCCAAATAATAATGGCTATGCCATTATCATTAAATGGTAATCAATATTTTCACAAGTTGGAAAACTTCTCGGTGGTCGAATTGGGTCTATTGGGCCTGCAACATATGTGGTTTCAAAAGGACGGTGCCACCACACACACAGCCCGAGCTACGCTTGAAACTTTGTGAGAAATTTTTCCCAGCCGCATAATGTCAAAAAGTGATGATATCGGAAGCCGTCAAATCAAGTAATCGAGGCCTTCCGGCTTCCGACTATTTTATGTGAGGGTACTTGAAAGGAAAGGTCTAAACCGATGAGCCAATAACAATTCCGATGTTACAGGACAATATTCAAAATAAAATATCTGAAATAGCACGCTAAGTGTGCGAGAATGTTATGAAAATTATAGTTAAAAGAGATATTACATTCCAAGCATAATTGTAATAAACCAAATAACCGATTAATTAAACCAAATTAAGAAATTGCTTTTCATTTCATAGTTATTCAAAAACAACATCGGTCTGGAACATAATATTCACCTGTAGTATGTATTGGCCTCAAAAAGGTTATACACAGTAGAGCGGAAGTGCGAGCAGTGATTTGAAGTGAATGTCCTTATAGGGCACACTGATGGGTGGAGTGGCATACTAGAATACAGTGCGTTTTATAAGTGGCCAAATTATTCACAACGGTGACACATCAAACGGCAATAAATATCAAGAGCATTAAGCGATTTCACCGGAAAGAAGTATTTTTAAAATTGTATTCTTATATTATTACTAAAAATGAATATAGGGCACACTGATGGGTGGAGTGGCATACTAGAATACAGTGCGTTTTATAAGTGGCCAAATTATTCACAACGGTGACACATCAAACGGCAATAAATATCAAGAGCATTAAGCGATTTCACCGGAAAGAAGTATTTTTAAAATTGTATTCTTATATTATTACTATAAATGAATATAGGGCACACTGATGGGTGGAGTGGCATACTAGAATACAGTGCGTTTTATAAGTGGTCAAATTATTCACAACGGTGACACATCAAACGGCAATAAATATCAAGAGCATTAAGCGATTTCACCGGAAAGAAGTATTTTTAAAATTGTATTCTTATATTATTACTAAAAATGAATATAGGGCACACTGATGGGTGGAGTGGCATACTAGAATACAGTGCGTTTTATAAGTGGCCAAATTATTCACAACGGTGACACATCAAACGGCAATAAATATCAAGAGCATTAAGCGATTTCACCGGAAAGAAGTATTTTTAAAATTGTATTCTTATATTATTACTAAAAATGAATATAGGGCACACTGATGGGTGGAGTGGCATACTAGAATACAGTGCGTTTTATAAGTGGCCAAATTATTCACAACGGTGACACATCAAACGGCAATAAATATCAAGAGCATTAAGCGATTTCACCGGAAAGAAGTATTTTTAAAATTGTATTCTTATATTATTACTAAAAATGAATATAGGGCACACTGATGGGTGGAGTGGCATACTAGAATACAGTGCGTTTTATAAGTGGCCAAATTATTCACAACGGTGACACATCAAACGGCAATAAATATCAAGAGCATTAAGCGATTTCACCGGAAAGAAGTATTTTTAAAATTGTATTCTTATATTATTACTAAAAATGAATATAGGGCACACTGATGGGTGGAGTGGCATACTAGAATACAGTGCGTTTTATAAGTGGCCAAATTATTCACAACGGTGACACATCAAACGGCAATAAATATCAAGAGCATTAAGCGATTTCACCGGAAAGAAGTATTTTTAAAATTGTATTCTTATATTATTACTAAAAATGAATATAGGGCACACTGATGGGTGGAGTGGCATACTAGAATACAGTGCGTTTTATAAGTGGCCAAATTATTCACAACGGTGACACATCAAACGGCAATAAATATCAAGAGCATTAAGCGATTTCACCGGAAAGAAGTATTTTTAAAATTGTATTCTTATATTATTACTAAAAATGAATATAGGGCACACTGATGGGTGGAGTGGCATACTAGAATACAGTGCGTTTTATAAGTGGCCAAATTATTCACAACGGTGACACATCAAACGGCAATAAATATCAAGAGCATTAAGCGATTTCACCGGAAAGAAGTATTTTTAAAATTGTATTCTTATATTATTACTAAAAATGAATATAGGGCACACTGATGGGTGGAGTGGCATACTAGAATACAGTGCGTTTTATAAGTGGCCAAATTATTCACAACGGTGACACATCAAACGGCAATAAATATCAAGAGCATTAAGCGATTTCACCGGAAAGAAGTATTTTTAAAATTGTATTCTTATATTATTACTAAAAATGAATATAGGGCACACTGATGGGTGGAGTGGCATACTAGAATACAGTGCGTTTTATAAGTGGCCAAATTATTCACAACGGTGACACATCAAACGGCAATAAATATCAAGAGCATTAAGCGATTTCACCGGAAAGAAGTATTTTTAAAATTGTATTCTTATATTATTACTAAAAATGAATATAGGGCACATCATTGTGTATTATAATGAAAATAAAATAATTATACTTGAACTACTTTTATTCTAGTTGAACTTCATTAGTTAGATATATGAAAATAAAACAATTGTTTTTTGATTCTACTCGATTAATTTACTTGAGACGCGTTTCGCCTGTAATCCCTACCGATCTCTTAAGATTGATAGTGTCCTTGTAAGATGAAACGCGTCTTAAGTAAATTAAACGAGTAGAATAAAATAACAAGTGTTTTATTATTAACTTGCCTCGAAAACAGTAAAAAATCATTAGTTAATCCAACAAATGGAATGGAATTTTATCTTTATGTAACGTGAGCTAGCTAAAACACTTTTTTACAAATTAGTATATTTAGTCAAAATTATCTTATCCTTATATTTCCAAAGGATTCAAAGTAAATAGCGCTATGGGAAGCTGCAATCAATATGCCTGCAATCAGGCCGATGAAAGCCAATATTTTTGGATATCGCATGGTGGATACAACAATAATTCAACGCCACGACAGTTTATTACAATAAAAAAATATTAATGCATAAGGAATTACGAGATTCATTTCGCGGTACATAATTGTATTCCGCTGGAAAATATACAGATTTTGAATTGTTTTTCAGCAATAACAAAAATTAATAGCACAACTACAAATTATAGACTGGAATTTATAGAAAATGAATCAAATGCGGCAAAAAAAAGTGAAAATGTATCAAAATTCCTAGTTATAAATTTGACGAAAATTTCAAAGCAAATAATTTCTTATATTGGTGGATTCGTTGTGCGACAATTGTCTAAGAAGTTATATTACACGATCTGTATAGACAGTCACTTTGCCAACGAGAAATCAGTTCGCCATAATTTTATCACACAGAAAGACAAGGACAAGAAATTATATCCATTTCGAGATGTTATTGATATCTGTTCGCAAGCAAAATCGAAGCTAAAAACTATACTGCAGGGATACACTGCAAAACACCTTCCCAAATAATATAATAATATAGATCGTTTAGAATCAAAAGCGTAAAAGAAATTTTTAAATGTAAATTTCTTTGACAGTTTAAACGCTCATAGTAAAGAAACGCATCCTCCCACTTGAGTTCCGCAAGTAAAGTATAAAATATAAAAATAAATGATAAAACAGAAACATGTGTGGCGCGGGCAACGGAGAGGTGGTCGAATCCTTTCCGTTATGTAAAACAAAATATTTTCATACATGAAATTTATTTGAAGTAAGAACAGGAGTCTGCTCCTTCACTACCGAAAATTCAGACAATTGTATTTATCTTAAGGTGATACGTATGAACCAGACTTTACTAAATCAGCATCATGGGAGCCATTGATAATGAAGAGAACGCTTATAAATACGCTTATAAAGTTAATAATTTATTAATGAACTAAATCTTAACTATTATATTTGTAAATACAAATTAAATGTATTAATTAGAGATATATACATATAAAATCAATGTTATCGAAAAATATTGTTATCGCTACCGGGATTCGAACCTGGATCCCTCCAATCCGGGGAACGTGCACTATCCGATTGTGCTGTATCAACACTGGATTGACGACAAATTTTTGAACCTACATGTTACACTTTTCAAATTACTACATCTATCGTTCCATTATTTGGAAGCCATCTAATTCATTTTTATAGAATCTCAAATATCTTTGAGTAAATCGACAGGAGATGCCAGAATAAACAATTCATTTTTATTAAATTTTGGACACATTGATATAACTTACATATTATTAAGGAGAACTATTGTGAAGTTGTAATTATTCAGAACATGAAGTCTGTGATATTTTAAATACAAATTAAATGTATTAATTAGAAAGATATACATATAAAATCAATTTTATCGAAAAATATTGTTGTTGCTGCGAATTTGAAATGTATCTTTTTATTCACTAACGGACTGTTTTAAAATGAAAATATCAATTAACCCGAAGGTATATTTTGTTATTAATAATCACTGCACCGATAGAACTGCAATTGTCGAGAGCTCTGCTGGATAGGTATTTGACTATTGGAGTAAAGTATCTCACAAAAGGCAGCATTACAATAAGTTGGTAATTTTTAGCGGTAACTAGTGAATGGAGTAGAAAATCACATTTAAAAAAAAGTTATCTCATACTCGAAATACAATCAAAATGTTATTGGAAGGAAGCCTATTCTACTTTTTAATACAATAATCACTTTCTGGTGCACGTGTACACTGTTAATGTAAAACGCATTATATGAATGGTCTATTTCGGCGTTAAATCATTTAATAAACTAAACTGGTGTGAAAATAAAATAAATTAAAAATTGACTAATGGTGTTATTGTGAGTGACGCCTTTTACATTCGGGTATATTCGATAATTGTCGATCATTGCCGAATATCACCCCAACGAGAGCTCAGTTCATCTCTAGTTTATAACGACTTCCTATTGTTTACTGAATGTGCACTAGTACTTGTAGTGTTCACTTACTGTTTACTTTATTTATTTATTTCAAGCGCATGATGTTTCGCTTTGCGGCGATAGTTCAGTTCCGCAATTAGAGGACGGTTGGTACTCTACAAATCGATAATGTTTTCATGTATTTTTATAATAAACACGAGGAATAATTTGATAATTACAATTTTATCTGCGGTGGATTTAAAAACATTAGAAAGTTTCGCAGGTCCCTCTCTAATTAGATAATGATGGCACAGTTATCAGGCCGGGCCGCGAATGTATGAAAGAAAAATAAGTTGCCTTACTCAGAACATAATAGTGAAAAAAGGTTGCTAATTGACGTATTCAATTATATACATATTTCGAATCTGGTTTTTTTATCGATGAAATATGCTTTTTTAGGATCGTTTCTCTGTAAACTCTATCTTGTGTATAATATTCTCTCTCGTCTTCTGTTTCGCTCTGCGCAGCTCGTTCTTGTCTAAAATTGGAACATCAGACTTAATGTCGTGCAGAACTGCCGAAGCGATGACTGGTGCTGCTCTGTCTGACCCTCCACTCCACCCACGAGTACGTCGGAAGTTTTCGCCAATGTGGAAAAATCGACGGTAACGGCAGGCTCCTCGCGAAAAGTTGGTGTCGGAGGTGACAGTGTTGTCAGATGTAGTTGAATTAGATAAACTGAACGTTGAAGACGTTGAAGACATTGAAGAATTCAATGTTGATGTTTCTTTATCATTTCTTCGATTCGATTCGATCGTAAATGATAGTATTTCAACATGTGTTATCGTAGGAATTGAAGGTCTTCTCCGTGTCTTACGTTTTGTTTGTTACAATGTCAGCCATTTTCTGAAATGATGGGAGGTTTCTCGTGTTTATTAAGCCATGTCTCGTCCATTCGTAAAACTTGATTACTTCTTAATAAATTGGCAACACATTGTTTTTAATATCAATTTAATAATTTCGCCAAGCACAGGACATTTGAATGATTTCCGCCCCCGCCCCCGATATATATATACAGGGCCGGCCCGAGGGGGGGACAATCTAGGGGCCCGCCCGAAGGCGCCGAGCAAGTCGGGGCGCCAAAGTTGCTCGGTGCAATTTTTAAAATATTATATATAACATATATTATATATAGAATTGACATGTTTTACTCACAAGGTGCCGAGGGCGCGCCCCAAATTGCTAGGCGCACCATTTTAATATTATGGAATTTTACTCGCTGGACAAAAATTACGAAATATCATTTGAAGTTGATCGTTCTTGCAGACGCACCAGACGCGTCCGAATCTCTGGTGCGTCTTCGCCAGTGAAAGGAGCCAACGTTGGAGACGTGCATCCTGCCTATATATTTCTTGCGCCTAGATTCTAGGCTAGACGAGTATTTCTTACGCCTAGATTCTAGGCTAGACGTGTATTTCTTGCGCCTAGATGCAAGGCTAGAAATATATTTTTTGCGCCTAGATGCAAGGGTAGAAGTGTATTTCTTGCGCTTAGATGCGCAAGACTAGAAGTATACTTCTTGCGCCTAGATGCAAGGCTAGAAGTGTATTTCTTGCGCCTAGATGCAAGGCTAGAAGTGTACTTCTTGCGCTTTGATGCAAGGCTAGAAGTGTATTTCTTGCGCCTAGATGCAAGGCTAGAAGTGTATTTCGCTGAATTTTTGTCCGGTTACTACTTACGATTTTTATTTTTCTGCTTACCAATATTTTAAATGTATAAATATATCACGTAAATATTTGTACCTGATATAATATGAATATATCACATACCTACCTACCTACCAGGGACGCGCAAGGGGTCTTTGTGGGTGGAAGAAGAAACATGGATAAGATCTTTTTTCTACAAGTGATGATGGAAAAGTTTTTGGCGAAAAACCAAAAACTTTTTTGTGCCTTCGTAGATCTACAAAAGATATATGATAGAGTTATAAAAGAAAGGTTACGGAATGTACTCTCTGATTACGTATATTAAGAATAGTAAACTTATATACGCAATCAAATCCCTATATGAAGGAAGTTCTGCGTGTGTAAGAATCAATAGAACATTACCACCATAGTTTGACATTACAACAGATGTCAAGCAGGGTTGTGTAATGTCTTCATGACTGTTCAACTTGTATATGGATAATTTTGTGAAAGAACTGGAATGTATGAATGTAGGAGCAAAAATGTTGTTCATTGTACGCCGATGATGCAGTACATGCTTACATATATATAAAAAAATGATAAACAATTAAGGTGCATCCATTCGTCAAATCGGGATCCATTCATCAAAGAAAGCACTCCTAAAAGAGGGACAGTGGACGAGATATAAAATGGATTGTGTCACACTTACACGGACAGACTAACGAAGTTGCAAAACACGAAGTATGGAGAGTGAGAAGTAGGCGCGTAGGTGGAGCAGGCCTTCTACTTCTAGTCTTGCGCATCCATGCAGGCCAGCCTAACTACCCATCTAAGGAACTCCAACGACTCCATACCCGAATGAATTCCTAATATAAAATAAAATTCGTCCCATTACTCTAATTAAGTCTGCATTTCTGGGTGGAGGGTATCTAAATCCAGTCAAACCAACAATCGTATGTGCTCGTAAGTATCTCACAATTCCATAAAATATGGTCAGGCGTCTGTTCCACTCTCCTACATGTACACCACGGGGCATCCACAAGTCTAAACTCAAACAGTTTACTCCGGAATTGTCCGTGCCCCGCAATCATCTACCATTCAAAATGATTTATATCTGAAGGTTTCAATGAGGCATAAGCCTTTCAACTTAACGGCGACGTTAGGAAGAAAGAAATAAGTCCATCTTCCCTGCGTTGCCATAACCCCGCCTCTCTTACCACTTTACAAGCGTAAACTGCCTTATTCTTAGAACTAGATCTTTCAAGGACCCGTCCGTTGGTTTAAAAGTGCCTAGAAAAGTTACTTCTTGACCCATTTTAAGGTTCCCACGGGCCCAGGTCTACAGGATTTCCAGGTCAGCCGGGAGGACACCTGCTATAACTGGTAGAGTTACCGTGGACACGGTTCTATATGCTCCCGTTAAGGCTTTGTATATTAATCTCACGGAAGGAGTTTTTAGTCCCCAGTTAACCATTGAGAGGCTGCCGCTTTATCCGAGACTATCTTTGTACATACACACTTGTGTGACCCTGAGGTATTTGACCTGATCTTCGAAATTCACCATTACACCACCTAACGTAAGGTTCAAATTCTTGAGATGTCCCTTAAGGAACATGGCAACCGTTTTAAGTTATTATTAGTAATTTCATAATTGTATCCCGAAACGAGACGCAAGGCATTGTCAGCGAACGCTACAATTTTGCACCCGAGCGGTAATAGCAGCAGGAGTAAGTCATTAAAAGTTATGTTCCAAAACGTTAGTCCGAGTACCGAACCTTGGGGGCAACCCGCGTTCGTTTCACGTGTGATTGATACTTCTCCGTACGTAATGGTAACCGTTCTACCGGTAATGGTAATAACGGTAATGGTAACCGTTCTTAGGTAATGCTTAATAATCTTAAAGAAGTAAATGGGGCTCTGTCGGTTTTTTAAGTGCATCAATATCATGATACATTGTCGAAGGCACCAGAGATGTCCAGGAAGATACCGATGACATATTTTTAATTACGTATACGGATCCGTTCCTGTACATATTTAATAGCTGATGTAGTAGATTTACCCGAAATAAAACCGAACTGTCGGTCACACGGTGGTGAAAGTGAAATGTTCAACCTATTGCGAATGAGCTAAGAGCTTCTCTAAAACTTTTAACTAAAAAAAAAACCAAAGATTGGAAGAAGCGTGATAGGCTATTACACACTGGAGTCAGTCCGTGGTTTATCTTTATCTTTAGGAATTATGCACAGAGACCTTTTATACATTCAGCAGGAAAAATACCCTGCTTTAGACAAGTATCGAAAACATAAATAAGTTCAACCATACATCATGCCATCACGCCATTTAACATGTCCAAACATGACCACCGGGTGTTCCGTGCGATCATTGAACATTATACTAGTCGGGAACCGTGCTAGTAAAGTGGTCGGTGTCATTTTCATACGTCTTTAAAGGCACGAGTCTATTCAAGAACCCAGTAAGAGTAGTGGCATGGTCAACCCTAGAACTGCCATGAACAAGAATACCAGATAAATATTTGGCCATACCCTTACCAGAATTATCTACAACCTCATACACTCGCCATGAGTCGGACATACCAACCTTGGATACTAAGTTTCGCCAGGCATCTCTTTTGACACCTCATATGGCTTTAGAATGTGCAGATGTAGCCGCACGTAATTTGGTAGTCAAAGACTGTTGCATCGATGAATTTACCAAGCCCTGCCTCACCACCGCATAACAACGGTACGCACGCCTGTATCTACTGCGAAGACTAGTGAGCGTTTCGGTCCACCACCTGGTTTTCGCCTGCCTAGAACATGGTCCGTAGCCCGAACGATTGCCTGATCAAATTTCCTATTTAAAGATCTGGTTTCTTCTTCTCTACCTCGTATATGTCCCGCAATTGCTTTTGCAAAGCATCCTTAAAGTTATCCCAGTTCGCACCTCTAACGCGGAAATTCCACAGTGCTCACGGTGGTCTAACTATTTCATTACACATATCAAATGTTATTAGTCTGTGATCGCTGTTGACAGAACCAGCATGCACTGTCCAATTACACATATATCATACTTGTAGATGACCACTTTCAGGAAACGTGCTCTGGGTTCAACCACTCTGAGACCCTTTGCCGTAAGTCTAAACTGAGTAGCTTTGACTCCCTGAAGATCTTCCATGGATGATGCTTCGAGCAAAACACTAGGACCAACCTAGGCTGTTCACCGGTTGAAATCCTTCGGGTGTAGAATTTAATGTTTGAATAATTACATCCTTGGTGGAGTAGGCTGACTATCCGGATAAGTACGGTGGGGCGAGTAGATCCAATCGTTCTCTCAGAGCCATACATTTACTACTACTACTACTATTAGTTACTAGCAGTCGACGCGTAGCTCTGCCTATTTACCGGCGCACAGGCGTTGACTTCTTGACAGTATTAACAATCTCGGATAGGCTTCCAAGAATTACATTCTGGTCATTCATATAATAATGTCTAAGATAGTCAGCCTCAGTTTGATAGGCTGTACATTCAAGTAGGGCCGGTACTGGATATATATTCTTGACTCCAGAATTGGGAAATGTATCCGACGATACTTCAAACAAGTGTCTTCATAGTTTACGCGCCTTGTTACTTCGATTGGCACCACTGGGTTTCCTAATTTATAGTAATGTACAAGTGTTATTGCCGCCTTTTTCGGAGAGCCAAGAATACAGTAAACGACAGGCGGCTCAATTATATACCGTGCTTCGACCAGTTCAGAGGTCTAAAATAAACCACTAGTGCGCCCTTCGGTCGGTCGAAATCTACCCAGCTAAAAGAACAACAACATAGGACCAGAAATACAGCAAATACAATATCGAAAGCATTTACATAAACAATAGTGGAGATGTTATTGAATTATTTAAACAATAAATCTATAAAGTACCTTTTAGTTGCTCTGGAGGTAACATGATGTGACATTTAAAAATTGTGCGGCTGACCGAACGCTACATTACCGATCCGAGTAGAAGCGGATGAAAAGAGATGGAAGGACTTGGACTCAAGCCGGCGCTCCGCCGCGTGGGTGGAGCGCGTTGAACGGTGCTCCGCCGACAATATAGAGAGATTTGAAAGAAGGAATTTTGAGATGCGGTGGATACGGGAGCTTTGAGGTCCTCAATCCATCCGCATCATGGACCCATTACACGGTTGGAAGTAGGAGGAGAATCTCGGCTGGTAGCTGTGCGGACCGATATGGAGAAATGGATCATGTAACAATTTGGAAGTCTCTCGATGACGAGAGATAATTTCGGCACGGCTGCCACGTCATTCATTCAAAATTTAAGTAACTTCTCAACCTTGTAATAACCATAACATTAGTGTTAAATTCATAACAAAGTAGAAGTCCACGCTTGGAGAAAAGAACGATGACAAGTGAAGAAGGAAAAAGTCTCAAATCGTGCAAATATGTTGTCGGGTATTTATTGTGATCGTAAATAAATTGTATTATGTGTTTCGTGTGTAAATCAAGTGTTTCATTTGTTTAAGACCATTCCTATCCATCTGAGATAGCCACACTGACACATTACACTAGAGGCACCCACAGACTGAGCCAAACCGGTGGCGTGATGCGCTGGCGTTCGATCCACCGAGGCCAGCGCATTACCTAATTATGGTTAATGGGTTTGTCAAAGTTATTTGCAATCCAAAACAATTCCATGATTTTAATTTCAGATTTCTCGGTAAAGAGTCGATTGTTAAGTAAGTAAAGAAAATTAATCTATTTATTTTTTCTAGTGAGTTTTATGTAGCATTTATATTGACTTATATACACTTATACTTTTAATGATGTAACAAGCAAGTGTAAACTCAATTTGTAAATAAACGCAATTATTTGTAATTCGCCCGCTTTAGCCGCAACACTATGTACTCATATTGGTAACATTTCACATGCATACGGGAGAAGCGAGGAGATATAGGGACTCGATTCACATCATTCTGACGCGGATAATCCCTAGCGAGTCATAATACATGATCATTCACACAAAGTCACTAAACATACATCTACAATACGACTTTGTCGAAAGCTTTGCTATTTGCCATAAACAGTTCGTTTTCTCATATGATGTCCACCAGGCGACCTATACGGACTGCCGCACAAGCTGACTATATGCCACCGGGCCGGGCGCTTTCGATCTGTCATCTGTCGCATCGCTGTCGACCGTCAGTCCCCAATCTTCAGTCGCCAGGCGGCCCGATGCATCACATTATATAAGTATTCCTCGCGAGCAAAACGAATGTATAATTTATAATATAACACGAAGCGCGGTCTGCCGGCGTCGGGAACGCTCGGCTGCCCTCGGCTCCGTCCGCCCTCGGGCTCGAGCCTCGTCCGTCAATTGAAAAGAGTGTAACATTGTTAATTAAAATAACTATCGGCACGAGCGGCCGCGAGATTCCTTCGCAGCGGATCTTCGATATATAGCGGATCGGTGATATCAGTACTAAATACACTCGAGGGGATGTGCCCTGTGCCCTGTGCCCTGTGCCCTGTGACCTGTGACCTGTGACTTGGCAATGTGCGCGGCAAACCGGTTAAATTAAGGTTGTATGTTCAATCTTCAGGTGACAGATTTATATACATAATTTATTGCGATTTCATAATATTTGGTCGAGTCGAGTGAACTCGAACAAGCGACAAACTATAGACGATTTGGACGAGAACACTATTATTCTGAAGCATAGTTCTGTGCTACTTTTAACACAGATGCAATGAAATCAACTAGAAGGATATCCTAATCTAACCTTCTTATATCCTTCTAGTTGATTCATTTCATTCGTATTAACTAAAAGTCTCTCAAATAAAATACAAGCAAAGCAATATAACCATGTTTACTGTATTTCACATTCCTTCTGAATTATGATTAGATAGGTTTAAAAGACTTAATTAAATTTTAGATTTAGTTATCTTAAGTATTCTAGAAGTTCACCACCGTTAGCAGCTTTTGTCTGTCTTTAAAGTAAAATTGGATTCGCAATAACGGCAATGTTGAAGGCTCGCTGGACCTCGATCACCGCTCACCGCTGGACCTCACTCGGGTCTGACCCGCAATATGAATTCGCAATAACGGCAATATTGAAGGCTCGCTGGACCTCGATCACCGCTCACCGCTGGACCCCACTCGGGTCTGACCCGCAATATGAATTCGCAATAACGGCAATGTTGAAGGCTCGCTGGACCTCGATCACCGCTCACCGCTGGACCTCACTCGGGTCTGACCCGCAATATGAATTCGCAATAACGGCAATGTTGAAGGCTCGCTGGACCTCGATCACCGCTCACCACTGGACCTCACTCGGGTCTGACCCGCAATATGAATTCGCAATAACGGCAATGTTGAAGGCTCGCTGGACCTCGATCACCGCTCACCGCTGGACCTCACTCGGGTCTGACCCGCAATATGAATTCGCAATAACGGCAATATTGAAGGCTCGCTGGACCTCGATCACCGCTCACCGCTGGACCCCACTCGGGTCTGACCCGCAATATGAATATCAATTTTTAATTCAATAATATTTGGAAGATTATTCTTATTATGCGTGTTCAGGCAGTTCAGCATTACAAAATGTGACGTTGATTGGCAGGTTTAAAAATATTTTCATGGAATAGGTTCTGTTTATTTTTCATTTCATTCTACAACCCGCCGGCGCCGGCAGCTTTTGTTTTTTTTCCACCGAACCCTGGTCCGCAGCATCCTTTATTTTATACACTCCATCAAGCGCACTATGCGGAAGTGGTAAGAGAGGATAGAAAGCCACACATATTTTGCTCATAGGGTCTTCAATAACAACATAAATGTAATCGTTTCGCAGAGCGTAGATTAGATGTAGAACGCATATTCACGTAGTTCCCTTTCATTGCGTACAAAAAATTAAAATATCGGCCAACACTCGTACAGCTTAAAACGCATTCGATAACTACTCGTATTTCGCAGTGGATACACGACAACTGTCACGCGCTCCAACCCTACGTCGATTCTGCACGTTATCCATATCTTGTTTAATTTATTTATTATATCATGTTACAAAGAATAATACACGACTAGTCGGTAGCCGGACGAGGCAAGTTACCTGTATTTCCGTAACATTCCAATAATGCATCAAGTTATCGGTAGATAATAATCAGGAATATTAAATTATAGCAAATAAGTGGAGTACAACAGTTTGTAAATAAACAAAGAAAAAATCTATATTTATAATCCAATACAGCACCGAGAGAAAAGTATATCAATTTAAATAATAAATTATCAATTTTAAATTTTTGGCCCAAGGGAGATAATATTGGGGAGTTGGAAAGTTGTGTTCCTCCTATTATACTCGTATCTCGTACACCATCCGCTCGCTCACATTGTATACGAGTTCAGAAGACTGGACACACTGACAAAGTTGTGTTCCTCCTATTATACTCGTATCTCGTACACCATCCGCTCGCTCACATTGTATACGAGTTCAGAAGACTGGACACACTGACAAAGTTGTGTTCCTCCTATTATACTCGTATCTCGTACACCATCCGCTCGCTCACATTGTATACGAGTTCAGAAGACTGGACACACTGACAAAGTTGTGTTCCTCCTATTATACTCGTATCTCGTACACCATCCGCTCGCTCACATTGTATACGAGTTCAGAAGACTGGACACACTGACAAAGTTGTGTTCCTCCTATTATACTCGTATCTCGTACACCATCCGCTCGCTCACATTGTATACGAGTTCAGAAGACTGGACACACTGACAAAGTTGTGTTCCTCCTATTATACTCGTATCTCGTACACCATCCGCTCGCTCACATTGTATACGAGTTCAGAAGACTGGACACACTGACAAAGTTGTGTTCCTCCTATTATACTCGTATCTCGTACACCATCCGCTCGCTCACATTGTATACGAGTTCAGAAGACTGGACACACTGACAAAGTTGTGTTCCTCCTATTATACTCGTATCTCGTACACCATCCGCTCGCTCACATTGTATACGAGTTCAGAAGACTGGACACACTGACAAAGTTGTGTTCCTCCTATTATACTCGTATCTCGTACACCATCCGCTCGCTCACATTGTATACGAGTTCAGAAGACTGGACACACTGACATTTTTAATATTGGATCATTTGCATAGCGCCGTTTTAGTAAAATGTAGTCCCCGATATTATTTAACTTTTTAAAATGAAAAATTGTTATTTTCATTTATGGAAATGATTTTTTGAAAAAGTGCACGGATGCACTGTTTCTTACGGAGGGCAAAGAGTTTCACGCTTTTGGGCCTGCCACCGCAAATGCCCGATCACTAAATTTAGACTTCTGGCGACGGTCGGTCGGATCTACATCCCTTCCTGCGGCCGAAGTAGAGGCTGATCTGCGAGATAGACGTCTACCGTTCAACTTGTCTGGGATATAAAGCTCTTCAATACGTACATCTGTTGTATATTTGCTACTCCTAATTCTATATATTAGTCACTTGAATATCTAAAAGGTTTATTGAGTTTAACCCGACGTCGAGTTACACTATATATTACTAGTACTATATATTATAGGTAAACTTTTTATTAAAATATTGGTGTATTTTAAACGTACTTTTATAAAAATAGGTCCCATCTTAAAAATGTATCAATTATGATACCCAAATATTTTATAATTTATACGTGATTATTCATTTAGATACGTAGTTAGGTATGATCACCGTCGCACTAGATCGCCTGTGCCTAGCCTAGTAGTACAGTGGAGCACGTTTAACATGAAACCTCGGTGACGGAAATAATTTTTCACGTTAAAAGATTACATGTTAAACAGAGTAAACAAAAAAAACTAACCAATGATTTTGATGTCATAATAAAAGTATAATGATAGAAAGTTTAAACAAGTTTTCAAATGAGTCATCGATGAGTTCGCGAATTTAAAATGATTGGGATAGTGTTTTTTGCAAAGTCGTAAAGTTATAAACAATAAACACGTGTTGACGTAGTCGATGGATATTTTGGGAAATGTTTAAAATGACAAGTAATACTAAGTATCAGACAGGGTGGCCGATTGTTTAAAATACTAACGGTGAGCCCATCTGTTTAAAATGGTAAGGGTGTTATTATTATCGGATGTCACCATTGTCAAAAGAAAGTTTAGTCATACGAGTCATACAAGGCGACGACGCGACCGCCGACATTTTTAAGATTTTTGTATATTTATTTTCCGAGACGTGAAATCTTTTCAGCGTTAATTGTTTTATGTTAAAAGAAAATAAATGAAGAAACCACATAGCTTTTTGTCGGATGCAACATATTTTCCACGTTAACCGATTTCATGTAAAACGTGCTCCACTGTATATCCGTATCGTATGTGTGTGTATGTATATATTACACGACAAAACTTTGTATTTTCTCTGATTCCGTAGCACGTACCTACATTAATAATATCTTGCGGAGCTATTTTTTTTCTGAATTCAAAATTTTTTTCTAGCAAAGTATTAATATGTAAGTGTATTAGAGACAAATTTTTTGGGGTTATGTATCTAATCCTGCCCCAGTGGCCGCCGCTACACAACACTCCCAGAAACCTAAAAGGCAATCCCCTCCATTCAACCGCGACCTCCGAATGAGGCACACACACACACACACACCGATACTCGGAACTCGGAACACTCGGTCGGAGTTGAACGAAAGAGCGGTTTTATAGTACATTGTCTCAGCAGAACGCAGCATCTGGGTTCGATCCTTTGTATACTCTATCACCGGCTACTGTCGTTAACGGTTAGGAAGTATGCAGAGGAGGATTGCGGCCTAGGAACCCCGGGCAGCCGGGCAGCCGGGCAGCCGGGCAGCCGGGCAGCCGGGCAGCCAGGCAGCCGGGCAGCCGGGCAGCCGGGCAGCCGGGCAGCCGGGCAGCCGCCCAGGGCACGGCAAGTACTAAATAATAATAAAATACTAATTACATCCAGTCATTATAAAGATATACATATAAAATTAATTTTATCGAAAAATATTACTGTTGCGCTACCGGGATTCGAATCTGTTTTTTCCAATCCGGGGAAGGTGCATTACCAACTATGCTACAGCGATAGTAATTTTAACGACAAATTTTCGAACCTATATGACACACTTTTTCAAATGAATACATCTGTCGTTCCATTATTTGAAAGCCATTTGATTTGTTTTTACGGAATCTCAAATACATTTGAGTTAACCGATAGCAGACGCCAGAATTAACAATTCTTTTTTTTACATTTATGGACACATTGATACAACTTATATATTATTAAGGAGAACACATTCTTATTGTGAAGTTGTAATTATTCAGAACATACATAGATCTGTGATGTTTTAAATACTAATTAAATGATTTTATATGTATATTTTTATCATCAATACATTAAGTTAGTATTTAAAACATCCCAGACCGTCTGTTCTGAATAATTACAATTTCACAATAAGAATGTGTTCTCCTTAATAAATAATAATCGATCAATTGTATTTATTACTTAGTTGATGCGCCAATTTTCTGCAGCGTAATAATTTTTCTTAAATTAAATTTATATGGACATGTCCCGAAAATATGACTAGATGTAGATGGGACAACATACTATAATATGGTAAATTGAGTAACCTGGATGCGACTTAATGCAACCCTGACACTAGTCAGCTCGACTACGATCGAGAACAATGGATAATTGAAATTCACCCGAGTACTCGGTGACGTCACAGAGAGCTCGGGTTCGCAGGGCGAACTCCAGTTCCAGCACGAGCGTCGGGTGCGGGCAACGAGGCCGCGAGGCGGCGAGGCGGCGAGGCAGTGCGGAGCGGGGGGCGGGTGTGTGTCGTACCGAGTGATCGTACCCGAGTACCGATACGATCTCACAGATATGTACGAGAAATGACGCGACGATCAGCAAGAAGATCAGAAGTTTAAGCAAAAATTACCCATTTCACTATCGTTAACCTAAACATTTTCATTAGCTTCTAATTCATGTGGTGGTCATGTGGTCAGAAGGCCCGAGCCAGCACACGGCGCATCACCGCTCTATTCTTACCTGAACAGGGTTTAGGGGTGGAAATGGTCTCGAGATCATGCAACTTTTATAAAAGTTTTACCAGGAAATAAAAAAGTATCCCAATATATCATGCTAATGCTCAAAAAGTCGAGTCGGAATCTGAAAACGTCGCTAACCATGACCAAGATTTTGAATCACGAAGATCGTTAACTGAAGTCTAACTGAAACCAGAGCTGATAAATTAATTTGTGACATCCGTGTATCGGAAGCTCCACCTTCCGAAAACAAAATATGAGCTTCCCAATTTAGTCTTTAACAGCGAAAACTTCTTGAAAAAGGAGTATATATATCGTATTACAGAAGAAGGAATCCTCACTCAATTTAATGTTCCCAAATATTACATTTATTTTTAATGTACAATCATTTATTTTTTTACTACAAAATATCACATTTATTAGAAGAACTTAAGCTTCCACAAAATAAAAAGACCTTAGGTATGTATAGACAAAGAAGTGTGAGGAAAGTGATCATACGATAAAAGTTAGCGGACAAAAGAGATGATTGAGAAGGTTGAAAGTAAAAAAAATGCATAATGCATAATGCACTCTTCCCCATCCTTTATTTATGACTTTCTGGACAGTATCGGATGTATCGGATGTATCGGATGTATCGGATGTATCGGATGTATCGGATGTATCGGATGTATCGGATGTATCGGACTGTAGTGATAGTGTGAGGCGCGAGCAGGGGCAAGTTCCATTAATAAGATTACTTAAATGTATAAAGCACTTTCTTAGTCGCAATATCAAAGCGACGCCAGATGTTAATGTTTGTGACGTAATATTTATTAAAGTATACCGAGAAACCATTAATCTGATTCCGTCTTTACTTAAATGCATGTTATACTAATAAAATAGCATTATCTATCCGCGATTCTTATATCATCATCTTGATGTCGTTTGATAGCTACCAGTGTTACTTATAAAGGTGGAAATTTTAGAGTGGTTTGTTTTGAGGAAAACTCTATTATTAAAATATAGATTCTATTGAAACCCTGACCGCGCAGCAGTCACGGCCATTATTGGCCGCGAAGCGGAAACAATAACCGCCCGCAGAGCTTAGCATTGCTTATCTGCTAGTGAGTGCGATGAATGTCTGAAATGGAAGAATTCGTGTATCAATACGGAAAGTAATAAATTTAAAAGGAACGGAACGGCTAAATAATATATCAGAACGAAATGACGAAATAAGTGACCGCAAGGAATAAAATGAATTGTGTTTTAAACGCAATAAATTTTAATAAAAATTAGTCATCCAAGTACATAATGGAATTCTGACGCTAACACTGACGCTAGAAAAATTAATTGTGTTTGTCAGGCATACATATGCATATACTATATAGTACACTATATAGTATACTGTATAGTAAACAATATATTAGCGCTGAGCCGGTTGTAGCGAGCGTCCGTTCTCTCCAAACTTTATTCTCTGAAGTGATAAACATATCACTCTCCGCAAGTCCTCTTGGTTATCAAAATATTTGGCCCTAAATAACTACACTTTGCTCAAATTGTACATACTAATTAAATATTCATATACAATCTTTGTCGGCGTGTGCGTGATGAGCAGCGAACACCATTCGCCGCAGAGTTTAGACGGCATCCTTCAATTTTTACTTAAAATATGATCTCATTTCTCATTCCGTTGCACATGGGCAGGGCTCCCGGCTCCCGGCTCCCGGCTCCCGGCTACCGGCAAGGAGCAACACGAGTGGCAAATATCGCTAACCTACCGAGTTATGTTGGACGTTTATTGGTTCACTAAAGAAAAATATTAATAAATCTGCAGAAAAAATCATTGGAATTTTGTGGGTTTTTTTCAACAGAAAATGCGGCTCATATTATCCAGCTCTATACGGTGTGGACACTGAAGTATGCAAGATTATACTGGGATACCCAGACCCAATATTAACGTTGTTTGATAATGTTTGAGAACTTTTCATACCGCGAACTTCGAGTTCACGAGAGCTCTTCGGCTCGCTTCGGCTACCTTGTGGCCAAATTGTGTTCAAGAAGGAGAACCTGATAATGGAGCCCCGAGTCGTGAAGGAGATTGCCCAGCTATGCAGCAGCTAAGGATCTAAACTTGGAAGGTTGTCGAGGAGTTAATAAAGGAGCACGAAGTGCAGCTAACCACAGAAGAACAGGAGATGCATAAACATCAAGTTCAAACGGAAAAAAGGTTTCCTCGGAGAAGGAGGAAGAGGAAAATGTAGTCAAAAGTGGTTCAATGTCCTCAGCTACAATCAAGGAGTTTCTATAGGAATGGAAGAAGCTTCACAATACAAAGTTTTGGAGTGGCACCCTGACAGTTGAAGTGAACAGTGGATGGGGGACCTCTTCGACGACGTAACGGTTCACTACTCGAGAAGTTTTCTTAAAAAAGGGAAAAGCAATCAACATTAAAATAAAAAAAACATGCAGAAGAAGTTGAAGAATCTAAAACTTTTAAATGTGAAGAAGTATAGACCAGTAACCATACAAAAATGTACAATGTTCCTAATTTTGGTATTTTTCTGTCCAGAGTCCGATACCAATTAATTTAATTCTCATGGGATACTATAGAAAACTGCGTTTCGTATAATCGACTTTTCATACCACGAACCGGATCGCAGAGCGAATTAAGTTCACCGTACGAGGCCGTATAAATACATATTTCTTCACAGTCACACTTACATATTGCATTACAGTATTAAGTAAAATAGTTAAGTATTGTAGCGATGAAGAAGAACGAGGAGTTGTGTGTCGCCATTCCGCGCACTTTCGGTGTGACACGACCCATCTAGAACAATGACTCAGCTTTTGTCGCACGGCCGATGCTCGCCGCGCCGTTTGATTTGATTGCGGTTGAAAATTAAGCTTGTTGCTCTTTCAGTACAATTAAACACAAGTCACTTTAATATTAATAACCATTCATTTATTTATTGTTGCCCTTTCTGTATAATTAAACATAATTCACTATAATATAAATAACCATTAAATTATGAAATATCATTTCATTAAAAATTGGAGGTACTTATTTTGCCCCTCTTCTAACCCTCGTAGACAGCTGTCAATATTTTTTATTTACGAAACTCCCTCTATTTATTTAATAAATAATAATATAATAGCTATTATATATATATATATATATATATATATATATATATATATATATATTCTGGACTTCACAGTCTACAGTCTATGTATTATATAGATAAATATATTTTTGTAAGTCGTACAAATTTGTACCGTCAGGGATTTGGCTAAGTCTGTTCGGAAGTCGAGTTAGATCGTAATGATGAACTAAATGGACGGCAATGACCACATTTTGATAACAATTTTGAAAGGCAATCCCAGTTAATTTAAATTATATTCCAACATAATATTCTGACTGCGTCAGCAAATTTAGAACCTTCTCTTTTGAAGTCAATCCTACACAAACTACCATATCAGATCCTCTTCAAAATTAAAATAAAAGGGATCATGAAAGGACTATTCCACCATATCTATTTAGGGAATGTAACGAATTATTTGATGATTGGCCGATCAACCGATGTTCTCGTACAATCGATTAATGATATTGTAGAACCAATATTATATATATCAAATTTATATATACTGCAGAAGGAAAATGTATTAAACTTATTGATTGATTTGCATTTTCACATAGGACTTACTCACATAGGACTTAATACACGATCTGCTTGGACTGATCACTATTCATCAGCAATCGATTTGAACAACTCGGTGGTCTATTCTTGTTATAAATTTACTACAATCGTAGACCACGTACACTGTAATGATAGCTAGCGCATTACGAGTGAACGGAAAGATAAACTTTACCAACAAATCTTACAGGGAAGTGAGTGCTAACGAATCGATGATAAAACTCAGAGTAGAATAAAGAGTAGGTCAGTAATCATACAATGTATGCCAATGAAACCGATAAAGCGAAGATACAAATTGTGGTGCATTGCAGACCAGAAGAGATAAACTTTTTAATTTCGTGTTTACCAAGGGAATGACAAGCAATTGCAAGTTTGCATTCAATTTCAAGATTATGGTCTGCGGTCTTGGATTTCACTATGAAAATGTGGAGAAAAGGAAGAATATTTTTTTGATAATTTCTTCACGTAGAAGTATTAAAAAGTGAGGGCAACCTAAAAATATCCGCCTAAGAATATGACAGCAAATAAGGCCTTTAAGCATGATGTGTGAAAGTACTAATTCTCAGAAATGGATATCGGTGTGTTCAGATGTAAAGATAATAAAATGGTCCACTTATTATCTAATTATCATAGTAATGAGGCAAATTTTGGCTAGAGAACGGACAAAAATGATTCCAAAATGAACTTTTCTTGCCCAACTATTAAAAAAAATTCCAATCAGTACATGGGTGTCGTTAATAGATCTAATCGTTTGACAGCCCTGTATTGTGTGGAAAGAAAATGAAAAAAATGGTAGCAGACCGAGACTTCTCCCACCAATCGCACTAGTCATACGTACGGGCGGTGAAAAATAAAAAATAAATTACGAGAATATTAATTAAAATGGTACATTTTAACCAGGATCCTAATTTGTCGGTAAAATTCAGATAATATGTATGTTTTTAAAATTTTCGCATTTTACTATTCGGATTTTCGGATTTTAAAAATCTTGTTATATTGTAATATATTGTAATATATATTGATGTATACTGTAAAAATAAACAGACAAAATAGTGATTCAAAATATTAAACTGCTCAATTCAGGTCAAACTCAGTTAAAATCAATCTACCTAATCTATAAGTTACCGTTAAATTATTATGAAAACCGAGCAGAATGTGTCGCGAGTTGAGCGCTCTCGGGTCCGCGTGGTCCGACTGGTCCGAGTGGTCCGAGTGGTCCGCGATTGTAAAAAGTTTAAGAAACAGCGTCTCGCGCCATCTGGAAATGTTTCTAATTCGTCCGTAGTTTTTTCAGCAAAAAATAAATAATAATGAAATATGTTCGAGGTCTCGAGATGACGAATTTGTAACGTTGTATCATATCAAGTCGAGACATTTTATACATCGGCGGAATCGAGGATTAAGCAATTGAGGCACGGTGTACTAGGACGGGAACTGATGCAGCCCACTGACAAGTAATACTAACATATTCAGTTTCTATCATCTAACGAATGCAGCTTGCAGATTCAGATGAACTTCACAGTTTGTTCGGTAAAACAAAATAGTTAACCCGAGTCCCTATAAAAAAGATAAATAAATTATACCTTCACTTTAATAGATCCGTGATGGATATGATGAAATTGATTTTTTATTTATTTATGTTTATTAGAAATTTTTACAATTTTTTTATAATATGAGTTATTAATTAAGTATTGTACGTTAAATTTCAAGTTTTTTATTCGCTTACCTCTTCAAAAAAGAGACCAGACCACAAGTGCTTGGAGAGGGAGTTACACTGTAATAATTTTATATAGAGAGTTATACATTTGTAGTTCATAATTATTTATTGTCTATTGAAATGTTCTATAATATTATTTATTTTCTAATTATGTGCTTCTGAAGCGTTCATTTAATTTCTTTCTAAACTCTTTTATATTTTTTATTTCTTTAATTTGTGTAGAGAGGCTATTGAAGTTTATTTATCCCTAAGTATATAAAATTTTGCTGATTGTGTTTAGTGTACATTTAGGGATTTTAAAGTTATTTTAAACCTTAATGATGTGCTTGTTTCAAATATTACAGTGTTATTTTCTTTAAGTAATTGATTAATTGAGATTGTTTTGTAAATGTTTTTATTTTGGGAACTAGGAATTTTGCAAAAAGTGTTTTGTGTTGAAAAAGTTGATATTTTTTTAATATTACTTTGATGATTGTTCTGTGTATTATTTTTACCGAGTTCATTATGTTATTGTATGCTCCTCCCTATCCAATTATTCCATTCTGGAGTAGTGAGTGAACAATAGCAAAATATACCTTTTTAAAATTATTTATACTTAAAATGTTTCTTAATCTTATGAATATTTAAATACATTTCCTTATTCTTTTCACTAATTCATTCACATTTTAAATGTTGACCAATAACTACACCGAGATATTTGGTTTCTTTTTTTGGGTTTAAGTTTGTACATTAGTCCATTACAGGTAATTTTGTAGCAGTTGTCGTTATGGATAGTAATTTTTACATAGGGTGGTGTTTTAGTGTTTAGTGAACCAGTATTTGAGTGTATTCATGACGTTATTTGCATGTTTGTTTGTAGTGTTCCAATCTTGTCCGTTAACAATGATAGCAGTGTCGTCGGCGTATGATATAGTTTTTCCGATTTTAGTTTAATTATAAAAAGAAGTGGACCCAGAATTGTCCCTTGTGGTATACTAAATTCACTGATTTGGGGTTGGCTTATTTGGGGTTCGTTAGTTTTTACGTTATGCAGTCTTTCGTGAAGATAGCTTTGAATCCAGCTTAGTGTTTTGTCGTCTATACCGACAGATTTTAATTTTAGTATTAGTTTGCTGTGGGAGATACTGTCGAAGGCTTTTCTCAAATCCACGAAAATTCCAATACATTTGAGAGATTTGTCTAGAGATTCTTGGATGATATTAGGTAGTCTACCTATTGCGTCTTATGTACTTTTGTTTTCCATGAACCCAAACTGGTTTTCATCAATTACTTTGTTTATTTTAATAAATTGAGACAATCTTTTTTTAACAATGTTTTCTAGAATTTTTCCAAAGTTGGATAAAAGAGAAATTGGTCTGTAATTGGATATTTCCCCAGATAATATTTCCTAATATATATGGGGAAATGATGGCTCGTTTGTAACATGTTGGGAATACCTCTGTCTTTAAACTTTGATTTATTATATGCATTAGGGGTTTGGATATTTGTTTTTTATAAATTTTAATGTAACAGTATATCCATAATAACCTGGTGCTGTTCTCCCCTTCATACATGTAATGATTAGTTTAATTTTGTTGATTGTCGTGAGTTGAAAAATTTCTATTTTATTTCCTGTATATATACTGTATTAGACGTAGCTTCGTCAGTATTCCAGTTCTATGTGATTTTACTAGCCAACTTTTTACCGACGTTAGCAAAGAAATTATTAAAAATGTTTGCTATTTCATGAAGCTTTTCTGAGCAATTTATTTTTGAATCGTCATGTGTGATAAAACTTATTTTTTCATTTTCCTTGTTTATTTTCCATATTCCAAACTCTCTTACTATCATTTTCTGCAGATTCTAGATTTTTTTAGTATTTTTCTTTAGTATTTTTTATTAAGAATGAAAGTTTTTTTTGTATACTTTTAGATCTATTTAGTTCTCGTTATTTGGTAGTTTATTATTTTTTTTATTAAGAGTTCTTTATGTCTAATTGATACGATTAGACTATGAGTAATCCAAAATTTTATCGGTTTGTATTTAGAGGATTTGCATTTAGGCAAGGTATATTTAGCGACATTTATATGTTTAGATAATGTGTCTTCAAATATGTTGCAACATTCGTTGACATCATTGAAATGATATAATTTAGTCTATTTTTCAGAATTCAATTTGTTTATGAGTGTCATTTAATTTTATCGTATGTATATTTTTGGTTTGCAAATTTTATTCCCGTGACATGAGGATTAATATTTTTGTTTTATTTGTAAGTAAATATAGTCGCGCAGTGGTCAGTGACTTCTGTATGAACGATACAGAAATAATATTGTTTATGTCTGAAATGTTACAATACATATGGTCAATGCAAAAAAGTAGTTGATGTTTTACGTTTCTAGTGTATCCATTTATACATGACATAAAGTTCAATTCAGTTAGTAATTATCTTTATTACTACAGGAGTAGTCATTAGCTATATTTCAATTTATGTCTCCTAAAATAATAGTTTTCTTAGAACACATTCTTATTGTGAAGTTGTAATTATTCAAAACGTAGGTCTGTGATATTTTAAATATGAATATAATCAATTTTATCGAAAAATATTGTTGCGCCATCGGGATTCAAACCTGGTTCCCCTTCCAAACCGGGAAAGGTGCATTATCCAATTGCTAATTAATATATTTAATTCATATGTAAAATATCACAGACCTATGTTCTGAATAATTACAACTTCACAATAAAAATGAGTTCTCTAAATAATAAATAGTGCATCAATATGTCCAAAATTTAATAAATTGAATTGATAATTCTGGCGTCTGCTATCAGATTACTTAAAGGTATTTGAGATTCCGTAAAAGTAATGCAGATGGCTCTTTCAAATAATGGAACGATTAAATGTATTAATATCAAAAAGGTAACACATAGGTTCGAAAATTTGTCGCTAAAAATATCGTCGCTGTAGCATAGTTGGATAATGCACCTTCCCCGGTTTGGAAAGAAATCCAGGTTCGAATCCCGGTGGCGCAACAACAATATTTTTCGATAAAATTGATTTTATATGTATATCTTTCTAATTAGTATATTTAATTTATATTTTTAATAGTTTTCTCGTTTTTTAGTTTTAATAATATATTCTTTAACTCTTCAATAAATGTTATTATCGATGATAAATGAGTTCTAGAGATGGCTCATATGTTAAATGAATTACTTTTGTACTTGATTTTTAATTTTAAAATGTTTACATTTTTTATATTAATTTCTTTGAAATTTTGTACCGTGTACCGTATTTGAAACGAATAACTCTATTTCACTATTTTTGTTAATGATATTCTTAGTTGCAAAGTATGTAGTTTGGTATGTGAAAGTTAACGTCACGTGATGAATGTGTTTTTGTTAACACTGTTTAATAAATTTGCAACTGCATATAGGAATTCGTCGAAATTTTTTTGCAAACTACTATCGGGATTTGGTTCTATTATGTAATTTTGTGTCGTTTATTGAATAAAAAATTCGTTCATCTATTTAGATTTTTTTGTCTACAGAGCTAATTTAATAATTATTCATATCTGAATTTATGAAAATAGATAATTAAATTTTGAAAGTATTTTTATACTACTTACACAATTATATTATGGGCATTTTTGCCGATAATATAATTGTGTAAGTGTTTGTTTTGGTTGATTTTAATATATTGTAGATGAATAAAGAAAATGTGCACTTATGTGTTTTTAAGTTGGAACACTCATTCATGTTCGATTCTGTCCTTGGCAATCTGGAGCATTTTTTCATGTAATCGCGGTCTTGGTTATCTGCTGTGTTCAGTTTGATATTTCATATTAAAACTGTGATTTTGTGTGATCTTCAGAACAGTGTCGGCAAGTCGGCGGTTGTGTTCTATTAAGTCATCTTTGTGCCGTATGCCCGAACTTCTGGCAATGGTAGCACTGTGTTAACGGATTGCAGTCTTCGATGGATACGCTTTGGAATATTATGTTTAATTTTCCTTTTTCAATTCGGATTTTTCTTAATTATCCTATCGTTTGTATGATGTAGTTTGTGGTTTCTCTTTTTTTGCCTTCCTTGTCTATGTTTTTTTTAGTTGTTTTATCAGTTTTATGTTATTTTTATGGTCTATTCTTGTTTTAAATCTTCGTTTTGCATTTTAATACCGTTTATATTCTGTTATGATTAGAAAATGGTTGTTTCTTTTTAATTTTTGCTGCATTAATTTCTGTTCCCTAATGTTCTGTTTATTTCCTCTGTTAATTTTTTTTTTTGAAAATTTTTTTTTTTTTTTAGTCCTGCGATTCCAATTTTTAATTTTGTCAATTGAATGTTTCTTCGTTACTTTTATTTTCTCATTTTTTAATTTAGCAGTAGACACAATGAATGTAAAATAAGTCGGTTGAGAAAAAATGGGATATTTATGTTGGTCGTTATAATTTGGCGTATGATTTATTTTTGTTTGTTATAAAATCTTCTAGTTTTTTTGTGTAATCTTTCTTGTTTTTTATAATTTTATCTTGTAAAGTTATTGTTTTTTTAATTTTGATAAGTTCTTCCAACCTTTTTAGGTTTTGTTCTACGATTAGTTTTATTTTAGAATCTTTTACTGTATTAGATCACTAATTTAAATCATTTTTGATGTTAACTTAATTTTAAGTGTTTACGTCCGCGGTGACAGCTAACAAAATGTGCGTCGCCCGTCCGGTATTGTCACGGATTGTCGCAGTGGATGTCCGCACTCCTCCACTGCGTGGAGCGCAATGGTGATCATACAAATGTCGTTACTTAAATTTGAATTAGACCTTACTTACTTACTGTTTACTTACCGACACGCCATTTCTCCGCGAGGGTAGGCAGAAAGGATAGAGCGCCACACTCTTCTGTCCTGACACGTAATGCTCGCCTCATCCACATTCATACATCTTCTCATACAAGCTCGCCGATTATTGTGGCTTCTAACAGAACCATCTTCCGGTATCTGGTTTACCATGTCGTGCGCGGGTGGTTTTGCCGAGTCCTCTATTTCTGGTGCCATCCACACTTGCACCATAAATTTTTCTTACCATTGGCTTTTTTCTCACTCACTATGCTAAGATCAGATTTACATTCTTTACTTATTTCTTAATTCTTTACTCTCTCATAAATGGATCTGCCACATGTATGTATGCCTCAGCTAATTAGACCAGTGGATTAGTGACAAATAAGGAAGCACAAGGTCGCGGTAGAACATTGTGGTAATTGAAGCACCACCGACGTGACAACCTGCTTGCTGAGGTGCGCACTGAAGTCACTGCAGATTATGAGAAAACTTCACGACGGTCACGTGGTTAATGTAACGGAAGCCAGTGCGCGTGCGCGTGGAAGTCTGCCAATACTCACACTGCCACGCCCACATTACATTTCGTAGAAACAGAGCAGCGGAGAAACGTCGTCATGTTTATTACCATCTCATCCATACTATTATTTTTCTGTTATATTATACAAATCCACAAATCCACATGCTCGATTGCGGAATCATTCAACTTGGCGCACGACCGAACAGTCTCAACACAGAACAGTGAGCTTTTAGAGCCGATCGCTTAGATACCGAAGAAAGGTACTTCGATGATTTGTGCGTATTGGGCATAACAATAATTAATAAAAATTAAATTAATCAACTAGAAAGATAAAATATATGATATCTAGATCATTCGATTTATTTGTATAAAAAGTACCACAGAACTATGTTTTGAAAATGCATCTTCACAACAGAAATGTGTTCTTCTTAAAAATAACGATAATTAGAAAGTTGGTGCAATAATTAAAATAAAACGTTTCAAAAATAATAATTTAATGACAAGTAAAAAATGCAAGGAAATTATATTTCACTCGAAACTAAAGGTGTTCAGCGAAAAATGTTCAAGTTTAACATTAATAAAAAATACTACAATGTTATCCTCATATTTTATTAATACAAAATGAAGTTTAACGACGCTAATTTAACGTTTTATAAACAATATCGTCTAAATGCCGTCCATTTCTCTCAAGACACTTATGCAATCGAACTCTTAAATTTACTAACACGAGGGAGCAAAGCGTCGGTTCAATAGCAGCAACTTCACTTTCTTGTAGGGCCTGAGTCGCTCGAGGATTGTTGCTGTAAACTCTCGACTTAAGGTATCCATCCCCACAAAAAAAAGTCGCACGGTGTAAGGTGTAAGGTCCGCTGACCGAGATGCCCAGGGTATGTCTCCGTACTTGCTGATTAATTTATTCAGCTTCTCCATTGAAACTCTAGCTGTGTGTGGAGATGGTCCCGTCTTGCTGAAATTGTGTTCTGTTGTTAAACCCGGGAAACATCTGCAGTTGCGGTACCAAAAACTGATCGTCGATCATTCGACAATATACATCAGCGTGACTGTATTTCGCTGGTTAAAATAATAAGGGCCAATTATCCCTCGGGTAGAAATTTCACACTACGCTATCGTTTTTGGACAATTCAAACGTTTTTGATGGTGTTCCGTTGGGTTGTCTGGGCACCAGTATCTCATGTTCTATTTATTTACATACCCATCGATACGAAAATGTGCTTCGTTAGTAAACAATATGTTTCCAAGCGTTCGTGCTGTTCCGAAACGTTCCAATATCGTTCTCGCTAAGGTTTCACGTAAAGAATAGTCATTTTTGTTGAGAAACTGCACGATTTGTAGTTTGTATGGGTAAACTGTAGTTTATTTTTCAATATAACGTGCACTGTTGACTTTTTTATTTCAGTTAAGGCTGCAATCTTCCATATCGATTTACGCGGATTGCGCATAATTTCACGTCGAACTTGAGCCACATGTTCTGGCGTCGCTTCAGTCCTTGATGGTCCCGGAGGAGTTTGGTTAACCATTGTTCCTTCTCGTCTGAACTTTTGAACCCAACACCAGATAAGTTGCGTTCTCGGCCCATCACTTACTCGTCGAATATTAAAGTTATTACAAATATCGCGACGCGCACGAACCAATGAATCACCACGTTTTAAATATTGCTCAACCGCGAACGCGCGGTGCGCTCCCGACCAGTGACTGGCAAATCAGCATATCACGCACGTCGAACAACACCCCTCTCACTTAGCTCACTCTGATGCTTTACGAGCAATTACAAATTAATTTTGAAATTTTTCCGCTGGACACACTAAATTTCATTTGAATCGATTGATTTGATTGATCAGAAATACATAAAAAATATATTTATGGGTGGGTGTAATGTCTAGAGTCGCTTCCTAGCGGTCGACACCATTCCTCAGATATATTCTGCGCGCACCTTTCATTGCTATTTTCATTTTTCATTTATGTAAGTATAACATTTGTATAATATGATGCACATTCCGGTTTGGCCAAAATGCTATCAAATTTTTGTACATCGTTTAATGATTCCACTATTCATATGTTATATAAAAATAATCAATGCGTTTAATGATTCCACTATTCATATGTTATATTAAAATAATCAATGTTATATAAAAATAATCAGTGGGTAAACCATGAATTAAATAACAACTTAATAATTCACCGACATGTTTAGTGTATTGAGTTGATTAAAAACTATTTGCCGTTATCAATAAAGAATTAATTATTTATTTTGAAAAACTTTTTTTGCATCTTCAGAGATTCTACTGTTTCAGAACAGTAGTTCGTCTTTTGTTCTTCAATGGCGCCACAGCCCATATGGAGCTTTCACTTCCTGAATTTTTTGCCACCCACTGCTTCCGATTCAGAACCTGCAGCAACTCCACCGCACCCTTCATCACGCCGACTTCCCAGCGGAGTCGAGGTTTTCCCACTCTTCTTCTACCATTTAGATTATTTTCGGGTTCACCGATAACATCGTTATATAAAATAATTAATTTCTGATCCCAAAACGGACGATTTGGATTTTCGTCACGTAACGTACGTTAAAAGGAGTCAAATAATTTATTTGAGAATTTCGCGGTCTGTTTTAGCACATTTTTCTCACTCCGGACCTTGCCCCCACAGATCTCCGCCTATTCAGGTCACTGCAAAATGCATTATATAGGAAATTTTTTTGAAATGATGTAGAAGTTCATGACTATATTTTTCTCATAAAAACTTCTAAAATACATCGAGGTATAAATGAATAAATTGCTATCTAAGGGAATACAAAATTAATATTGAAAAAAGATTTTTTAATTTTATTTTTAAAAATAAAATTTTCAATATAATAAGAAAACCATTATTTATTAATAAACCAACATGTTTCGATACCTCTACGGTATCTTCTTCAGGAAACAACTTAAAACTAAAACTAATTACGAACTACTGAGAAAACAAATTTAAAAGGATTTGTTTATTTATATTATATATATTTATTTTATATATATTCATTGTTTCCTGAAGAAGATACCATAGCTATCGAAACATGTTGATTTATCAATAATAAAGTGTTTTTCTTATATAATATGTTGCCACAAAGTAATTTTGCTAATATTGAAGTTTTTTTTTTTTAAGAATTTTCTTTATTCTTCATTTAGAGATGTGTACACGGAATACATATCACATAAATATTCTTGCTATTTTCAAACTAAGCTAAACGCTTGTACTATGAAAACAGAATTCATTTTCTGGTCTCCCGAAACGAGACGCGAACCCTCGACCACTACGTACATTTTTTTCATGTGTAACTTATTTTTGACACCCACATCAAATTCAATATGGCTAAAACACTAGTTCATGGAGACGTCAAAGCATCACATACGGTTACTACGTCATCCACATCCGCCACTGGCTATAAAACCACCATTGTACGAGACTGCGCCGAGGGTTTATCCCAGACGATAGCGAATGGATTGCGTGACACGTGAACACACACCCCGTGTACGTAGATACAGATTGGCTTACGTTTTATTTTCTCTATAATATATAACTAACATTAGTTCTCTATAATATCATCCAAATTAACCTATTTTGAATCCATAGAATATGCGCATCTCCGCACAATTTATCTTTCTTAGTAATATTATACTGTTGAGATAGACGAGTCCCGTAGAGGATCAGCTCAAGATCAGATGATGTTCTGCGCAGAGTATCTGACGCAACCAGCCGCGGTCCGGAAATATCTCGGGCGTTGTCTCATCTCATCTCGAATCGCTTATACCTACATAAAACGCGAGTAGTGATGGATTCTAACTAACGTCCGTAATCAAAATTAATATAACGCAAAACGGCGACAGGGAAGGCATCGGAGGTGAAGCGCAGTGAATAATAAGCTTGTAGCCGCACCATAAGTTCAATCAATATTCAAGCCTGGAACTGGACGACCTCTGCGAGAGCTGGTCCAGGCGCCGAAGGAAACTTTCGACACGAACCAAATAAATGCGCATTGAACAAAATCCTAAAATAAGTAATGCCAGTGTGAACCGAAAAAGGCGGTGCAACAGTTATATCTTAAGTAAAAGAAGACAGAGCCAAGAGGGTTGCTGCATATACCTACAAACAAGTGGTATACTTTGTTAACAAATCTGTCAATACGTTGTCTTGACGTACTACTATTTTAATATACATTGTCAGTAAGAAACAACACCGAAATAGCGAGATCGCATGTCTTAGATAATATATTTTTCTTTACATATTCAATACCATTTATTGCATGTATATTACAGTACGAAAATGTATGCTCAATTTAAGAAGAAAACAAAAATAACGTTTATTTATTTTAAATCTGGCAAATATAGTGACGATACGAATGTGGTATTAGCACAGAAATAATAAAATGTAAGAATCGCGGACAGATTCATGAAACTATTATTATACGAGTACAACGATAAAAATGCTATTACGTAATGATTTAATCATATTAATACTTTTCTCACTCAACTCAAAACAAGATATTTGACTAAAGTTTTGATACCTTCGGACGATTGTCGGCTAACTCATTGATGTAATAAAAATACTTTATAAATGTCTAAGCTGCTTAATATATTTTTATTTTACAAGTGAAGAATATAAATTTACGTTCAAAAATTCAACTGTAACAAACAAAACGCATTGTTGAGAAATATGTAGGTACTATCATATACACTAGAGCCGCGAGATACGGAATTATCGTAATTAGGTTAATCGGTTAAGTCAGGTTGTACTGTGTTAGACCACCTCCCTTTTTCGGTAATAAATTATATTTTCAATCTTAAAATAAACGTTTTACGGAAAAATCGGCCGATCAGGTGATTTCTGCTAGAAGAGGTTGCGGATTCAGCAGCGTAACGAAAGGAGGTTATGTACAAAATGCAGTTAGAAAAATAATATTGCCGAGGATTTCGGTAAATAAAGTAAGCGCATATTCAATAGCCTTCGCTTTGCTACCGGAGATAATAACCAGAAAATGCTTTTCCTTGCTGGTGAGAAAGATTTCATATATCATTATAATCTTTACCCGTTGAGATTTCATATATCATTATAATCAATAGACGTTGCATTTTACACGTTTTGTATGTAAATGAAAGTTTAGAAATTAAATTATAGATTTTCTCGAAAATACACAATTTCAATAATTTAGCATATTATAAAATATATATAAAATATAGAATTAGAGATTAATATTTGAAATAATGAGATAATAGTATGATGCGATCAAGATCTTCTACGCTTGTACGGTGCAACTGAAAACATGATATATATTATTATAGAAGTAGTCTTATAAATAATAAAAGTAAATAAATTGTATGTAATAAATGTGTTAAATAATATATGTATTTTATTATTTTTATTTGTTCACTTTGTTTTATTAACCACTTATTTAACCACAAAGTTAATTTTGCTAATTTAAAAAGTATTCATATGTATTTGTTTAAAAATAAATTGATAAATATCAATATGATTTAAATGTCTATAATAAATTCTTAATAATTTTGTACAAAAAAAAGTATGTTGACAAAAACATATAATTTATTTTCAGTTCCGATAAATCGGCCTTTATTTTTAAAAGAACATTCCTTTAAATCT
Organism: Eubasilissa regina; assembly: GCA_022840565.1. Classification (NCBI taxonomy): domain Eukaryota; kingdom Metazoa; phylum Arthropoda; class Insecta; order Trichoptera; family Phryganeidae; genus Eubasilissa; species Eubasilissa regina. The sequence continues at coordinate 42,389,712 of JAINEB010000018.1, read as the reverse complement.
TGTATCAATATAAAAATCCTTAAAGTAACCGATACTCCCGAAAGTATTGATACTACATTATATTTACATGCAAGCCTGTTGGACGCTTCCATATAAAGTGCCTGTTCTGAGGTAGGTCAAATTATTGTATAAGAATATTTTTTAAACATATTAGAAAAAAAAATACATTAACAATACTATATTAGAAGTTAAATTATAAAATATAAATGCTTACAATTTGCATTTAAAGTCTTGCATTAATATACATTGCAGCATTTACATAAAGTTATTTAATATATCGTATTTCAGAGCACACCCTGCAGTCATTCCTGCCATCCTTCTAACCCTCACAACCCAATACATTCCGAGTAATGATAATACAGGAATAATGGGATACCACAAGCACCTCCAATTTTAATACAAAATACATAGATAGAGTAAGATATACCTGATGGGCAGTGATTAGTAAAACAATGAATACCTAGTAAAGATAAAAGTTTAACATTACAAATGTAACGTTCATTTACTCTATATAAGTTATGATAATTCTATTTTTTACCATTCTAAGTTTTAACTATAGTAACTTTTTACCATCGCCTATAGTAAAACACGTTTTCGGGTTTTCAGTACGTATTTATTAATTATACGTAGCTGTAGGCGTCGGTCAAACTGTTGAATATTTTAATAAATATCTGCGAGCAGAAAATATAGGATCATCATTTCACGCGGTATCAGGTGACTGGCTCTTTTTATAATCGGCTTCACCGCACCTCTCTGCGGAGAAGCGGCTGAAGGCAGAATCGGCGCAGAAGCCTCGAGGAAGAGTCCCGGTTCGAGGGGAAACGGGGTCCGGTCGGCGCGGCGACTAGAAACCGCCAGTGGCAGATTGGCCAGAAGGCCGTGCGATGGAGTTATGCAACGGCCGACGTGAAACACGAGGCGAAGTCAATTTTGGAAACGGTCGCTATAAGGAGGCGAGGCGGCTCTGCGCGGTGCGCGCGCAACCCGGCCAGCGCAGCGCCGCCGCGGTGTCGGTTACTTTGGATTTAGGATTTCCACCGCTGAAGCGGAGGCCAGGTCCGGCGCGCTGTCTTCACACTCGTCAAACTCCTTCGTTTTTATATACGGTAAAACCTTCCAAGTTCAACTGTAAACATTTTACTTTATTTATTAACAATACAATTCCTACCTACTGGAGAGAAAAATGGAGCTAACCTTCGTCTCCTAGAGCGGCGGTCGCCTAACTTTAGGACCACTAATACGATTTTTTTAAGTGTTAAATATAATTAGAAAAAAAGTGATCGAAGAACATGTACGATGCATCTAATTGTAACCAAATTATAAAAAGTTTTAATAAACTTTTAATTAATATAAAATAATTAATAATTAATATAAAACAAAACAATTAAAATATGGTTTAATCATATAAAACTTTTAGCATTCCACATTTCTTGTGTGATGAATGCTCCGACTCGCTTGGAATAAGATTTGGATACTTACCGCAAGTTGGAGAACTGCATTTATATTATTTAGCCGAGATCGGAACCGCGCTTTTGATTGCTGTGACAGGTGAAAAAATATTTTCGCATAAATAAGTTGCGGGGAATGGAATCAGAATTTTCATTGCCTTTTCACTAAGCAAAGGGTATTCATTTTATATGGAAGGCCAAAACTGAGGTCTCGGTAAGGATGAATGAAATTTAGCTTTGAGAGCTTCGGATCTATGGACCTATGGTCGACGAGGCTTTCTTTTAAATTCATGCTTAATTGCAAGGGATCTGTTACCCACATATTACCATGGATTGAACAATACAAATAATGTGGTCAGCCAAGCGACCACCGCTTGGCCGACCGCTGTCCTAGAGAGTACAACGAATGAGTCACAGTTTATCTAAATTGGATATTTTAGTTTTACTACCGGAAAGTTCTTAGTTTAACTTAATTTTATCGCCGATTGCTTGTTCCACGCCCAGAGTTTCCGTAAAACTTTTTTTCAATTTTGAAAGCATAATTTATTATTTTAAAAAGTGAAAAGTAAACTTAACTTAACCGATTTACGCTAATAAATAATCGATATTTACGTAATGTACCATTCCGGCCTTCCTTGGCCAAAGTACTATATTATAAGATAGCAGTCGATATATTATATAGGATATATATTTTGTTTAAAGTTTGAAAATGTTTGTGGTTTATATTAATTTTAATAGAGATTATTTAACTTTGTTTTTAACGACTCCTTAAGTGGTATATATGTATCACATAAAGATATTATATTTATCTAAAATAATTAGATTGTTTAGAATTAGTTTTGTTAGATAAACACAATAATACTATTAATCAAATAATATAATACCGACCCTGGCGAGCAGCGAGCAGCGAGCAGCGAGCATCCGTCGCGTGCTTGTACGTAGGCCTATACATAGTTACATAGACGCGTGCAAATACACACATGGTACAAATATAAGGTAGGTACCAGAATAGACAAAGCTTCTAGCATATTTTATGTTAAATACTTGAAATCTTCCGAATCTACATATTAAGATTTATACTCTCATTTTGTTATAAGGCTCGAGAGCTCGCGCTGCCATTCAAACCGATTCATTTATATTTTTATTTTTAAAATTTAAATTATGTAACACTATACGTTCTCATACGATTGATACATGTAACCAGCTTCCCGTGTAGGTGGGGCGGCTCCTGGGCCTCATTCAAGATCTTCTACTCGCCCTCTGGGACCGAATGTAGTCAAGTCAACACTCGAGTGTAAAGATATTTAATGTCACGAAACACTACGACAACAAACGATCGGAATGATAGTGTTAAAGAGATTTACTGCTCGACAATTTTTAGTACCGCTGTATCTGTAAAATAAGCTTGCCGCTGTATCTGTAAAATAATTGCGAAAACATACATATCGAAATTGAACGTTTATTTGATTAAAATAGTTAATATCTGTCCCTCTTCCAAATATTAATAGTTTTGTTAAGTAGTATCCGGAATACGCCAAAGGATCTTACCTCATTCTTTAGCCCCCGTCCATCCTTATACCGTGATTCGCTCATATACCGTGATTCTAAAATCTAAACCTGAGGAATGTGAATATAACGCGAGTTTTGAGACTGACGGCTATGTGTAGTCTATTTTATTAACTCTGTTCTTTAGTTTCCAATCGCTCGCTCCAACCCTCGAATGCAGTCGGCGGGTAAAAGTATAAAAATAATAACAATCTTATACAATAATAAACGACGTAGTTTTTCTTTCTCTTTGGTCATAATTTATATTGTTTTAAGTAAGTGTTAACGCTGATTTGAGTGTCTTCCGGACTCGACTCGGTGCCGAGATTAATGCAATATTATAATTGAACAATTTGTATCCGATTGTTGCGAAGTCGCCAGTCGGTAGAATGTACCGGGCTAAATCCAGCACAACTGACCGAGGAAGTGACGAATAGCGAAACTTTAAATTTAATTTAAATGCAGATGAAACAATAATGTTTTTAATTTTTAAAATAATCGAGTTAGATTTTTTGCCACTCACTTTAAGATTCTTTAACAATATTTTATTTTATTTGAATAAAATAATTATTAGACTCTGTTAAAAGGATGTTTACTTGTACAAAATAAAATTCTAAAATGCTATCGTATTAAAATGTGTGCGCGAGGCGAGGTCATGTTACCATCAAAAGACGATACATTTAATCTTTTAACTCACAAGGATAAAAAGAGAAAGACTGTACGATAACCTGGCTCCTCAAATCTGGTGAATACAAAATATTTACACTGAATCCAGATGAACCCGATCCGGAACTCTGACATTATTTTAAAAAATGCGTGAACGTTTCCACACGGTCCACTCCATAGTATCATCATCCGAGTCCTGAGCCCTGAGCCCCGAGCCCCGAGCCCCGAGCCCCGAGCCCCGAGCCCCGAGCCCCGAGCCCCGAGCCCCGAGCCCCGAGCCCCGAGCCCCGAGCCACGAGTGCAGCTCGCATCGATGGCGAGACAATGAAGTTATATTATAAAGTCGAAACAAATGTGGTGATTTGAAGCTTCAATGGTGATTTCACGAAATTCGTACGGACACGTTGATTAGTCATCTCCTGCCTTTCGCTGGTGACGCTTGACTATCATTATTAGAATAAAGTGCGCTTTTAAAGTGGTCTAATTATTTAAAATGGTGACTTGTGCTGTCAAACTGTGTGCATCGAACTCAAATAAAATATCAAAAATTAAGTGTTATCGGATTTAACCGGTAAGAAGTATTTTTTTATTTTTTAATTTTGCTCATACATTAATATCGGCACATATCACAGAAATGCGTTAAGTCCAAATTTGAAATTAATATAGAGTACATTGTCGTGTTTAGGTATAATGAAAATAAAGCAATTATTTGGATAAAAATAATTAATATACTTGAACTGCTTTTATTCAAGTTGAACTTTATTAGTTAGTCCAACAAATGGAATTGAATATATGTGCAAAAAAATTATAATATTATCGAAAAATATTAAACACAAAACGAAATATTAAACGCCACGATAGTTTACCACAACATATAAAAATATATTAATGCATCAGAAATTATGAGATATAAGAAATATACAGATTTTGAATTATTTATTATTATTAATAGCACAAATGAAAATTATGAACCGGAATTTATAGAAAATGAATTAAATGAGGCAGATAGTAAAAATCTATCAGAATTACTAGTTGCAAATTTGACGGAAATTTCTAGCAAATAATTTCTTATTTTGGTGGATTGGTTAAGAAGTTATATGGCACGACCTGTATAGACAGTCTCTTTGCCAACTAGAAATCAGTTCGACATAGTTTTATCATACAGAAAGATAGGGGAGGGTTATTATATTCATCTCAAGATGTTATTAATATTTGTTGCAAGATGTTATTGATATCTGAGCAGAATCGATGCTAAAAACTATACTTCAGGGATACACTACAAAACAACCCTCCCAAACAACATAATAATATTGATAATTTAGTATCAAAAGCGTTAAAGAGATTTTTAAATGTAAATTTTTTTAACAGTTTAAACGTTCATTGTAAAGAAACGCATCCTCTAGATAATCACTTACTGCAATTATTGAGAGCTGTGCTGGATATGTATTTGTCTATTCGAGTAAGGTATCTTACAAAATTAACAAATATTGAGAAACCTACCAAAAGGCAGTATTACAATAAATTGGTAATTTTTAGTGGTAACTAATAAATGAAATGGAAAATCACATTTATTTATTTATTGTAATTATCTCATACTCTAAATACTACTTATCTCTACTTTTCAATACAAGAATCGTATTTCTGGTGTGCACGTATACTGTTAATATAAAAATTATTATGTGAATTAGCTATTTCGGTGTTAAATCATTTAAGGGCGAACTTTTATTTTTCCAGTTTGAAATTCGAGATATTCTTCGTGATTCACATGGATTTGTTTTACAGAAACACTAGCCGTACTTTTGTTTCCGTAACTATTCACTACCCAGCAAATCTAATCATGTTTAATTTGTTAACCACAAACTTGGTTGTATTCATTAAACTCGTAAATTCAGTAAATAAAAATATATAACAAATTTTAACGTTACATTTATCTTTGACGATTTTAAAACGATTAAAAACATCCTAAAGCATGGACAATGCAACATTTTGAAACAAACAAAACACAATATAAATATTGATCTTAATAAATAAATAAAATTAGTGAGAATATCAAATTAATTTACATTATTAGTTATTTTATGAAAATTGACTTATGGTGTTATTGTAAGTAACGCTCTTTACTTTCGGGTATTTTCGAGAACTACTGATCATTGCCCAACAACCGAATGTCCTTCTCACATACGATAAGACCTGACCTCCAAATTTATCTTAGAATAACGGGTTAGTTCAACTCTCTGGATAAATAAATCTCTTTGCATGCGAATGATCCCGAGCATCTCGAGCCTAATAAGAAATAAGAGGTATCTACGTGCATCTTGCGAGACGTCTACCAAATTGCATTCGTTAATTTATTCATACTCTTTTTCGCTATCAGCGTGTAATAAATGGTATACACTCAAATCATTTATTTTGCTCCTACATTCATAGATGCACTTCACAATTCACACAATTGTCCGTATAAAGTTGAAAAATGATACCATACGAGCTTCTTTGTTTGATATCTTTTGTAATTTAAAACCATTGTATAAATGAACCACTGATTTTTATATACTTCTTATTTATTTCTTTCTTACAGGGATGCGATTGCCAATATGATATGATGATGAATTTCATAACCCGGGCCGTCGTTCCGGTTTCTGTTTCAATTCCCCTACCTCGGCTCCTCCGAACATCGTTAGAGGTTAGAGGGTGTGAAGCCACCGTACAATACGTATGCGACATAAGGCACTATGCCAAGAGTTTCATAACCATTACCTTTCAAATGTAGAAAATTCTATAACTTCTGATTAAAAAAAATTTTGGAGCTTTGTCAAAAACAATTCTAAAGCTCGTGGCATTCCTAATAATATGTCAATCGATGGGATTAAGGCCAACAATGGAATAGATATAGCAAACCTATTATCTAAATACTTCAGCTTCGTGTTCGACATCAACACAACGGCCTGTCATAATTCATTACAAAACCCAGCTGATTGTACTACATATATCAACAAAATAGAAATAAATCAAGGCGCAACTCTCAAATACTTAAGACAACGTAGTAAAAAAGTAATTGTTATTGGCATTAATAAAGTTATTTTTTTTATTAAAACACGCATAATAAGGCCTGCATTCAGATTTACACTTTGTATGAAGATGACGTGAGTTAAGTAACATCCACCTAAATGTAAGCTTTATTGGCAGAGTTGCCTGTAGAACCCTTGGAATTACACTTGTTTTAGGTAAGGCACCATTTAAAGTAAATCATTTTTCTTTGCGCTTGAGATCTTGGAAGAGCAGTGAAGTTGAAGAACTACAAACCTTCTTAAGTCTGCTGGAGTTTTATTTCGTTTCAATACAGTTATTACTTTCCACAGATCCTCGTTGTGGAGAGTAGTTCTGACGAGAACTTGATAGATGTCGTCACTGCGTATTTTTATCCACCGAGCTCTCGAGATACCCGTCTCGTCAGTATCGATTATACTATCTGCTGCTTCTTAAAAGTCCAAGAAGTCAGTATGTTTCATGTCAATAACATGAAAAGGCGTTTGTTTAGGTTCTTCAATCGTTTTTATCAAATCTTCAGGCACCATAGAACTGCACACCCGTTTTCTTTTTTCTATAAGAGCCAAATCTCTATAAACATTTTTTTGCAAACTGGGAGTATATTTCCCGAACTATTTGGCAAACAGTAACTGTCGTTTGATTTTTTTAGGGCCTCTGTATGTACCATTTCGCCTTCGTTTAATCCGCACTATATTTATTAAGCTCCATCAGATATGAAGCTTGTTTTTCATTATTCTAAAGCTTGCAGAATTCACGAAATAATGTCTGTTTTTGGTCTTCCCCTGTTTCTTTACATAGCATTTGAATAAATTAAAATCCTGTTCAATCATAAAATACATTCACTCTACTAACTAATATTATCTTACTAGCTTTCCTACTGTATTTTTCAAATGTAGCGAAATAAATAAAAAATATCTTCAAGCAAAAAAAAACATTAAAATATGAATTCATTTATTGATACCTACATTACCGATTCATCCATTACAAATAGTAACTAATTAAACTTAACCCAAGCGAAAATGTAGATATCAATTAATAATATCGCTAAACGTGCGCCGCATTGCACATCACTAGTGCTAGCCCGTGACATGGCACTGGGATGATCGTTAATCTAAAAACTGTTGTTTTGCTGGAATGACCTATTGATATATATTCCAGGCCTTGTATTTTTCTTCTTTTATTTGCACTATATTCCTTTAAACACCTTTTTCTTGTCGTCTGTATGTGGGCTCACCCGACGCGCGTGCCACTTTCTCGGCTATTTTCATATAAACTGACGTTAGCAGGCAATGGTATTTAGTTCCGTTTTTAACAAACCATCGCACTTAGCGAAGAAGTGATATTCAAACATGCATAAAGGCTGAATGCAGCATTGCAGGGACTTAATGCATTATTAGGGTTATTGGCGATGACATATAGAATCAAACTGCATACTTAGTTTGAAAAACGAAATATTGGTACTCAGTGCCTATTTTACTTCAACCATTCATTTATATAAATGACATCTTTTGGTGTTTCTTATATACATAAGATAATACAACGTGTATTCACACACTTTTATTCGCGGACGATATGAAATTTTTTACTCATAATATCGACGATTGCCATAAACTTCAAAACGATTTAAACCACTTCGACGTATATTGCAATCAACATAATCTACCAATCAACATCAGCGAGTGCTGCATGATACAGTTTACTACGGACAGGAATCCGCTTAGCTTCCCTTACTCTCTTAATAATCAACTCTTGACCGAGAAATCTGAAACTAAAGAGCTTGGGATTACATTGGATTCTAAATTACTTTTCGACTCACACTAACGTTTAACACCCAATTACATCCACAGCAACCAAAATGTTAGGTTTCATCCTTCAGGTATGTAAAAAATTCAATAACATAAACACGATGAAAATACTGTACTTCTCATATGTCCGAAGTATCATCGAATATGCCTCCCAAGTCTGGAATCCAAGATATACCACATATATCAATAGAATCAAAAAATTTAAAACAGCTTCCTCAAATATCTTAACTTTCGTAGTTATCGAACTTTAACTAGTACTGTTGAGTCATCTTTCATTTTCAAAGTTCCATCACTACAAATTCGAAAAGACATGGCCGATGTCATTTTTCTACACAAAATAGCCAACTCTAAAGTAGACTGTCCTGATTTACTCAGACGCATATCCATTCGAGTGCCAGCCGGGTCAACCAGAACTAATCCTACATTTTCCACATTGCAACACCAATGCCAAATAAAATTCATTTTTCTACCGAGCACCCCTTTACTTAACGAACTAGATATTTTCAGTACTTCAGTTACACAAATTCAACACATAAACTTTAAAGGCCGTTATTATTATTTTTATTCTTATCACTCAGATTTTATTATTTTATTATTAGATTTCCTTTTCCTTTCCCGTCGAATATTTTCTTACTTTCTTATTTATAACGTTTTTCTCTATGTTAAAATTTTTATTCTCAACTTTTTTCTCACATTTTGTTGGTTTATACTGCTAAATTGTATGTTTTCTGAATAAAATAAAAAAATACTACAAACGGACCACCAGCTCGATATCCCCACATCCTTCCCACTTATCACGGGTTTATTGTACATTTATATATTTTATAATGTTTTCGCTGGCATCGTTTTCAATATTATTTTGGAAATATTGAATCAATCTGTATTTGCATTCATCTCCACTCATTAATGCTACTCCATTTATCGACTTGATTACATTCACACTTCTAGTTTCGGTATCTAGCCAGTTCCAGAACTTTTTGCTAAAAGTTGTGGAACTCGTGCGCTGGCAGCGAGATCGGTTACTTTAGCGTTTCCATTAACTGCTACTGTTTTCGACAACCGGTGACGGGGTCCAGGCATCCTCGAGAGGCTTCTGTCTTGCGGATGCTGAGTGGTACATTGTTCCTGCTGAATAGTCGCAGAGCGCGAGACGGGGGGGAGGGGGGCGCACACCCTGTTACCACATGGGAGCCGTCAGGGCAGCTCAAGCGGGCCTCCCGGGGCCGAGTCAACATTAATATACCGCGCGCAGTGCGATACTGTCTCTTTAGACTTTCGTGTCATGTTATATATCGTCGTCTTCTGCAAACCATCAATCAGCACATTTTTAATGTTGTATGAAAGGGATGCGACGTGAGAATGTAACGAAGTCTAGATATGTGGAATAGCCGTTCGCATGTATCTTACGTTATTTATTAATTCGAGCTACTGAGATTTTTACTTGAACTTTAACGAGGGCAAGACAATTTTTTTAATTAATTTAATTTAGGGTTAAATGTGATAATAATAGTATAAATAACAAAATGTATAAATAAATTGATTGTTTGCAATACGCAAAACAATCTTACTAATTAAATATTTTCCCACTGAAGGAATATGAATATTTGGCGCATCTTTACGTTGGCCATTATGATTACTTGAAAAACTAGTTATTAAAATATAAGTTTTTACCACTATTTTAAGGAAATATTTTAAATAACCCTTGTACGAAGGAGAAAGTAGGACACTTATGTATACCTATTTGGCATCATCGGTAACAGCATAACCTAAGTTTTTGCCTACTGTACACCACTGGGTAACGATGACGTTACCGGTAAAGGAGAAAAAAAAAACATTTAAACTAAGAGAACACAAAAATGTTAAGCTAATGCGCTATTTCAAACGCAGTTTTCGTGAAATATTTGACTAGAGAGAATAATCTGGGACACGCATTGTGGCCATTATGGTAAGTACGGAAGAAGCGAAAGGTGTACATCATCATAATGAGCTGCCGACCGGTTCATTATAAGGTCTGGATTTAGCGCTGAGTATCTTTTGTATTGTATTATTTTTCTCATCTTCACAAATTATCACACACAAATATCGAGAATCTATTTTGCATCAAACTTTTCACCATATTCTTTTACTTTCTCGACTTCGGCTTTACACATCTCATTTTAGTATTAATATCGCCACCGCTACAACGAATATACTTGTCATAACATATTCTAAGCACGCTTTGATACAAGAGAAGATCAAAAGATCTGGCAAAAGCCAGTCTACATAATCTTGGGTTGGGAACAATTAGCTATGACCCAAAAGTCAATTCTCAGAATCATTTACAGAAAACCATACAGATTTCCTCCGGACTCACTATTTGAGGAATGACAGCTTCTTGATATTCGACAGCACTATGTAAAAAGACTCATCCACAATATGCTACTAAAGCAAGAGAAAATAGGCTCACCGTGAAGTCCAAAACAAGAACAAGCATTGGTCAATCTTTTCATATGTTTGTGACCCTAAGAGATCTAAGCAAATGATTACATAAACAGAACATTATTTTTTTATTGTTATTTTCGATTTCACTTTTTTTTCTTGTCGTTTTATTCTCCTTTCTTTGTGATTTATTAAAATACTTTTTTCCACTATTTATTATTTAATGACCATTACCGGTGTGTCACAGCGCTATCTTCAGACTGGTACATTTACGTCTTAAGCTAGGATATTTATACAATTCAATACAGGGGTGTTTTTGAGTGAGTCTATATAATTTTAAAGTTGGTGCTAAGATGACTTATGTTGGAATTTTTCCTTATATGTTAGGTACTATAGGATGCGTGTAATTGCTCGTAAACTGTCACGGTGAGGTAAGTGGGAGGGATATTGTTCGACGCGCGTGATTTGCTCATTTGCCAGTCGCAAAGTCACAGCGCGTTCGCAGTTGAGCAATATTTAAAGTGCAGTGATTCATTGGTTCGTGCGCGTGGCGCTTTTTGTACTCACTTTAATATTCGACGAGTAAGTGATGGGCCGAACACGCAACCTATCTGATGTTGTGTTCAAAAAGGGACAATGGTTTACCAAACTCCTCCGGGACCATCAACGTCAGCAGCGACGCCAGAACATGTGACTCAAGTTCGACGTGAAATTATGCGCAATCCGCGTAAATCAATATGGAAGATTGCAGCCTTTACTGGAATAAAAAATCAACAGTGCATGTTATATTGAAAAATAAACTACAGTTTCACCCATACAAACTACAAATCGTGCAGTTTCTCAACGAAAATGACTATTCTTTGCGTGAAACCTTAGCGAGAACGATACTGGAACGTTTTGGAACAGCACGAACGCTTTGAAACATATTGTTTACTGACGAAGCACATTTTCGTATCGATGGGTGTGTTAATAAATAGAACTTGAGATATTGGTGCACCATAAAAAGAGTTTGAATTGTCCAAAAACGACAGTGTAGTGTGAAATTTCTGCCCGAAGGATGATTGGCCCTTATTATTTTAACCAGCGAAAGACAGTCACTGCTTATATATATTGTCGAATGATCGACGATCAGCAAGACGAGACCACTTCACACACAGCTAGTTTCAATGGAGAAGCTGAGGGGAATTTTTCACAATAAATTAATCAGCAAGTACGGAGACATACCCTGGGCATCTCGGTCAGCGGACTTTACACCGTGCGACTTTTTTTTGTGGGGATACCTGAAGTCGAGAGTTTACAGCAACAATCCTCGAACAACTCAGACTTTACAAGAAAATGTCCGCCGTGAAGTTGCTGCCATTGAACCGACGCTTTGCTCCGTGTGTTCGCAAATTTAAGAGTCTGATTGCATAAGTGTATTGAGAGAAATGGACGGAATTTAGACGATATTATTTATAAAACGTTAAATTATCTTCGTTAAACTCCATTTTATATAAATAAAATACATTGTAGTTTTTTTTTAAATTTAATATTAAACTTGAAAATTTTCCGCTTACACCCTTATTACAGGAATTTTTACAGATTCGGTATTTACTAAGCTATTAGAGTAATTTACATTTATTGGTTAAGTGCCTCTATTGCTTCCCTTCTTTGTATTGTATTTCAATCATGGGCAAACGAGAATATTTTTGTCTAAAAAAAATGTTACTAGAATTATTTTATAACCTTGTTACGCTGGTTTAGATTGAGATTTTTTTTTTCATATTTGTTTTGTTGGACTTAACGGATGAACCTGTCTCCTACAGCACAGACTTCGGTCTAGTTAAGGAGACAACGAACATCTATTAGATTATGAATATAATGGGTGTGTTTTAATGTTCGATTTATTTCTATATGTATGGTATTGTTTATAATAGATTGTAAAAATGTAAATTATTTATTGATAAGTATTATTATTAATTAGTGTAATAAATTTCAGTTATCCAACTCTAAATGGATAGTTTTAGTTAATAAATATTTAGTTAATAGTTAGTAAATAACGAATTAGGTCTATTTACCCTGGTCAAGTTTAATCTACAGTCACTATTCAATTCAGATACACAATTTTATACGTGACTGAACTTTTAAAAATATAAAAGAATATTATTTACTTCTACAATATTTATATCTGTGATATAACAGTTCATTACATTAGTCCGTGTGCACCTTCAAATAAGAAAAAAAAACTAAATCTATTTGTCCTTCAGATTTTTACTTTATAAACAGATCAACAAGAAATTATAATAATTAAAATTTTTCAAAAGTCCAGAAAACTAGTCGAAGTTATAATATTCGCACTTATATTTTAGGAGGATCACGAGTTGACCTGCCCTGCGCCCCGCCCCGCGCCACGCGTCCCCCGCGCCAGCAGCGACCGACCGGGGACGCGGCCGCCGGGAGCGCCGGAGTCGGGAGTTGGAAACGCGCCATGCCCGAATAAACATATTCACGGAGACGGTAATGTAATTCGTCTATCGGGACAGCGCTCGGGTCAGCAGCTGGCGGATTTGCATTATTCGGAATATGTCGCGGAGCGAGGCGGCCACGGCCGGGGGCGCCGCCGGGGCGCCGGGGGCCGGGGACCGCCCGGAGGAAGCGGCGGCTGGAGGGCCGGTGTCGGGTTACGCTAAATATATCCTCCTCGCTGCACGGCGCCGCGGGAGCCCGGAGGAGGCTATTTCTGGAAGAGACGGATCCGTCCTCGGGGGGGATGCCCCCGGCCGGGGCCCCGAGGCGGCCTCAGTCACGGGCGCGGAGCCGCCGCGGCCGCTCGCTCCTCGTCCTCTGCAGAGGCCCAGCTCCTAGCTTGGCGTTAGTTCCGTGCTTCCTTACTTCCCATAGTGAATATAGACGTATGGAATGTAAAGAAGTATGGAGCTGCACAGGCGCGTCCCACATCCGGATGCAGTTTTCGGTGCAGCGGCTGACGGATATGTGCGTAACAGTGCGGCGTCCGATCCGCCGGTGTCACCCGATACGGTGTACCCGAGTAGGTAACTGCGGACTGCACACTGCACTCTGCGGGAGGCTCCGCACCCGGGGTCTGTCGCACGAGGAGACGGCATAAAAAAGTAGTCGGGAGTGTACACGTGGCGCGCAGCCGGCTCCGATACCCGCGCGCTGAATGAACATATCGCGCGCTTGATAGCGAACAACCCGAGTTTCGAGAGTGAGGTTAAGATGGTATCCCGGGAGCCGCGTGTTCTGTCAGAGTCCGGCTCTATGCTACTGAAGGATGATCAATTTCGGAAGCCACTTCCTTTGAAGAAGTAAAAGAGGCTCGTGTATAAATGGTCAAATAAACAAAATCGCTCACTAACCCGTCGCATACATGAAAAGTAAAGAAAGAGTGACGTGTCGAAGAGTACGCCGCGAGCGGTTGAGCGGTTGAGCGGTTTCACCAAAATTAGAAATTCTAAATATTGAACATTGGCCCGAGTTCTCCCGAAAGGACGGTGACCCCGGGTCTATCCCCGGTGGGCTATAAATAGCTAGGGCGCCCGGCAAGCGGGCACTTTCTAGTTGCACTTTAGAAGGGGTTCTTTTTACCGATTTCGATAATGATTGACGAAATACAATCCGTCGAGGCGAGCGATAATTCCATCCGTTCAATCCTCAAAAAAACTCATTTATATCTAAAAAATTCCCCGCAATTTAGTGACTTAGTTTTAAATGTCCCAAATCGAGTTTAATTACAAATGAAATGATTATTATTTATCAATGCAGTCATTCGTTTGAAACCTGCGTCGTTCAAAACACGAGTTGTAACGGTCGTCTAATAATAATAAGTCATTGATGACGGTCACCGAGTGGTCCAGGATGTCGCCATGATAGAATACGCCAGAACATACTTTCATTTTTGTAACGTTGATATTCCTGCAAAAGATATGCCGATGATGCTCCAGATGACAATAGTTGTATTGACACTCGCGCGTACACAAAATTTACTATCAACTTTACACAAATAATATTACAAATTGTGATAAAAAAATACGGTTACCAAATTTAAATAAAATATGAACTTTCACAAAATTTGAGGGACAGTCGTCCTTTAGAAACAATCTTCCCCGACACCGGTCAGTCATACTGTTCTCGGGAACACCGCCAGTCCTGATAAATTTAATAAGATTTTTCGTGAACTCGATGTACAGTTTCATTAAAATTAGAGTGGTGTATGGTATTATTGGCAACGTTTCATTTGACATTTTGATGTGCGGTGTGTATAATAGTTAATTAAATGGTGAGCTCGAGAAGTCACCACCAGATCGGTGCTGGCAACTATTTATCTCTTCTCTGGTTCTCTTCTATTATAGTATCTCGCGAGTAACATTAGACGATCCCCGCCACTCCGCACTGTGACAGTGAAGTATCTTACGAAAATTGAAAAGTTCTCTAAACAAACTATCGGTGTAATACTTAGAAATTAGTGTGTGAATGTACAATATTTGTTGTAAGGAGCTGTAAAAACGGATCAGTTCGAATCGAACAACAATAAAGTTTTTTTTTAACAACGAGTTAAACAATCTTTCCGAGTTGATTTCGATAAATGCTTTTTATTCGACAACTTATAAAGACTCGGGTCAGGTATATTTCTTTATTAATTATTGTATTACATTAACGTAAAATAAATACATTGTGTAACGCATCAGTTTCCTGTGTTCACTTTTGTACGTGAAGACAGCTGTAATAGATGAATTATTTTTGTATTTGTGTCTCTAAATAAAAACGTGGTTCTGTATGTCTACTTCAAAATGCACCATAAAGTCTAGAGTAACAATTCATAATATATTTGACTAACATAATATGTATATGTCTATATTAAAAGTATAATACTTGCGTGCCTGAGGTATTTTAACCGACGCGCTACGGTCGCTGACGGGCGACTTTAGCCCTACAGCGGACCGGGAGATGGAACATTACTCGGGATGGTCTGGACAACGTCGGTTTGCAAATTCGGTTTATACAATTAGCTTGTGCAATATTCAACAGCAGCCATTTATAATTTAAACACCGAGCTCCAGAAACGATCTTCTAACAATATTATACAGAGTGTAACAGATCTGGTCTACCATATTTCATACCTGGATACCTGCCTATATTATGAATGGAAAATGTTCTAACACTGAGAAAAATATCAACAGTTAAGGATATGAGCGACTTCAAATTAGTATTTAAAAAAAATTTATATGATATATCTTCCGTAAAACGTTGGACAATCATTGAAGTAACTTATATCGAATTTAAAAAATTGATATGCTCTTATACAAGTCATACAAAATAATAAAAACTTAGTAGAAAACGTTTGGTTCAAACTGTCGCATTTAAAAGGATAGATTACTACTGATACATAGATACACACAGATATAGGTTCATTTTTCTACCGAGCACCCTTTCATTTCAATTCACACCTAAACGAACTAGACATTTTCAATACTACAGTTACCTCAATCAAATCTAAATTCAATACACAAACTTTTAAAGCCTTTATTTTTTTTATCACTCAGATCTTATTCTCTATCCCATTTTCCTTTTCCATTCCCCTCGAATATTTCCTTACTTCCTTTTTTATAACTTTTTTCTCTATGTCAAAATTTTTATTTTCTCACATTTTTCTGCTTAGTCTCACTTAAAATTCAAATTGTACTAATGTTTAAAGTATTTTATATCTTAAAATAAAACATGTAATTGATTTAATTATTGTTTAGCTTTCACTGTGATTTCCGTATTTACTAAATTAACTGTATGTTTTCTGAATAAATAAATAAAGTTAAATAGTATTATTAATATTACACAAGTATTTTCGAAACGCATGGCTTGAGTTTAATTATAAATCTCTTGCAGTAAAGGTAAATAAATCATTAGCATGTATATAATATATTGTAGTACAACAACAATTTCCCTTTCGACACTTGTCTTGTTTGCTTCAATTTTTTAATGAAAATGGGTCTAGCAAGAGGTTACACTGGGTAGGGAGTTGTCAACAATTCCGGAAAATGATTTATTCCCGACTATTTTACTAACATTTTGAGTCTAATTAACTAACTTAACATCACACCGCTCTTCAGTAGGGTAAGCAGAGAGGATAGAACGCCGTACTTTTCTATTTTGCACTCTTGCCCCGTTTATACATCTTCTTGTTCACGATCGTCGATTGTTGAAACCGACAGGGCTGTTTTCGAATAGTTAATTTACCTGATCGTACCAGGTGTTTCACGAACATCCTTATTTTTAAGGTCAAATAACATATTTGAAATACAATAAACTGGTACGTTATGTAATTTATAAAATGATTAAAAAATGTTAACTTATTATATTCACATACTTGAATATCTAATTGAGGTGAGTATAAGAGTTAAAAGGAGGAAACTAACAATGGTGTGGTGATGATATACACTAAGATTCACACGATAATCGGATCATATTAAATATATTCATTGTGGGGATTTCGTTTTTGTACAAAGAGTGTGTACTTTGTCTTCTCCGTTAAGACAAAATCTATTAATTAAGACACTAATCTAATCTAAATGTTTGATTCAAGTTTCCCGTATTTTTTAAAAGGTTTCTCAGGCGCACTTTAATACGTAACGTGTCGGTATGAAAATGCTTAAAAATGTATCGAAATGAGGGAGCTCAATGCGCAGAATAAACTGAATGGCGTTTTGAACGTAGTAGTTCTATTGATTCAGTTCCAATATTAGCCTGTAATAATAATAATAAATTTGTATAGCGCTATTTTCGTAAAAACTTTTACCTCAAGGGCGCTTTACACAAACTGTTTATAGTTCTACAATTATCTTTGGTTTTATAATTAAAAATTGTTATTTTCACTTATGGAAATGACTTTTTGAAAAGGTGTGTTTTTAGTTTCTTCTTAAATAAAGTGTCTGATGTACTGTTTCTTATGACGAAGGGCAAAGAGTTCCGCGCTTTTGCGACTGCCACCGCAAATGCCCGTTCACCAAATTTAGACTTCTGACAACGGTCGGTCAGGCGTACATTGATAGCTTCAAAACGAGAAAGATTTCCCAGAACAGATAGCTAAACCAGATTTGGGAAGATATTACAATCAACTTAACTACGAATTTAGGCGTAGAAGAAGAGAAAGCTGAAGACAAAGTACGTAGGATTTGTAGGTCACCCTGCAAATATTGTAATAAGTGCGATCGAGCAGGAATGAATTGGAAGGGGGAAGGGAGGGAGGGAAGGGACCCTCCACCGCCAGGGGAGAGACGAGATGTCCCACGACGAGGAGCCGCCGAGCAGCTGCCGGCAGGCCGCGTGAGAACTGTCCTGGACAGAATAACTTGGATACATTTTTTGGTCACATGTCGATAATAAAGATTATTTATTGTTGTATTAAAATCGATGTAGGTATTAATCTTATTTTGTATGCCTTAATAATGATTGATTTACTTATTGGCAATTTCTTTAATTTATTCACTACTTTTGAAATTGTAAACAATAAAAATGAACTGTTTAAGATAATAATTGAATCAATATAAGAGCCTATGTAAGAAGTATAACATTATTATGGATACGCTAATTATATAATTACTTACACAACTGATTACATTTTCAATATGTTCTGAACACTGTATACAATATAAAATAAACTATTCCTTCTATAAATATTATCCTACCGATCCTAAATAGTTATAAAACCTGTCATCTGTCCCAGTTCTACATTAGCAATTACCTTAACTTGTTTCATTCTTCATCACTGTACTCATATATTCTACTTCTCAATTCCATTTCTTAATCACGTGATATTAGGTGTTTAACACATTTGTTGAAGCAAGAATAGGTACCTACTCAGGTAGTAATGTCAACAACATTACATAAATACGTTATGTAATAATTGAATAAACGTTCAATATATAATATTATATAGATACCAAAGGCATTATTTTTCATTTCCTCACTTATTAAGTACCATTTCCAAGAATGACAATCTCACGTCGGACAGTTTCACTACTTACAAGTACTTTCTAGCTACCAATTACAAGTGTTTTGTATAAAACTTGAAATACTCGAATGCCGTGTTATCAAACAATCGTGTTAGGGTATATACCCTACACAATATAGGGTAACCCTTCACCTTGCGCGCTTCCTCCTAGGAGTAGTTGAGTAGGATCTTCGGAACCTAGAGATACCTCTGAAGCTACGAGTAATAACGTCCAAGGTCCTGAGGTAAATCAGCGAGCTCGATATCGAGTGCGCTGAATTGCAATTTTGTGGTTAAAATCTACCAATAACATAATAGTTCTTTTGTGTGTCTGTATTACGGACATCGTGATACTAATCTTCTAAAGATGGGACTCCATATTATTCATTTGAAACAAAATTAATGATTTTAAGATAAATTAAACTTATGTACAAATCCAAGATTTTGAATCGAAGTGCGCTAAACGCAGATACGCGGACCACAGCAACGACAACTGTCATCACTCAGTCATGAACATGTTAGAGATTATAACATAACGATCATTTTCTTTCAAAATTATTTGTTGGAGCATGTCATAATGTAACTTGAAGAGTAAATCGAGAGAGTAATGTAAGATGCACGCTAGATTGAACCACCGAAAATAGTGACATTAATAATACGAATCGGACACCCGAAGCAGACGCTCGTACCCTTTTGATGAGAGTTCTTTGATCAAGTTTACTTACTTTAGATTTGTATTTTAAAAATGTTATCTTATTTGCTTACTTTTTGTTAACTTTGCTCTACTTTTTGGCGTTATTATCATTCATCAATATACTGTACACGGGTCATTTTACACAATGTTTAGTGAATTACTGTTACATATTTCAATTGCAAAGACACCAGTCACGGCTTGGCTAGACTGTTGTGACGATATAGTTATTTGAGGTATTCTGGGTATCAGCAGCTGCTCTGCAACACGATACCGCGTCACCATCGGCCATAATAATATCTTCAGATGCTAATCTATTTCCAACTCGGAAATATGTATATTCTCTTTGAAATAATTAATTTCATTATTAAGAATCCCTACAACATTCTGTAGTTTTAAGATTGAAGAAAGAACAGCGAGGCGCGTCACGCGTCACGCGTCACGCGTCAGTGCGGCCTCCCGACGATGATTCACCGGGGTAAGGAAAGGAATTTGACGTGCTACACACTACACACTGCACACTGCACACTCAGTCGGTCGCCCCGACCCCCGAGCTCTATAGTGGACAGTAAACACGCGTTTGTTGTATGTACTTGTAATTAATAAGTATATAATTTGCTTCATTTTTATTGTACGTGGCCATTTGTAGTATTTAAAAGCACTAGTTGACGAGATACGAAATGATGCAACTCTTGACCGTTATAAAAATTATATAAAATAATTGACACGCTGAGACGGTCGTCCCGTTTTGTCTCTTGCGTATTCTCAACTCTCATTCAGAATTCAGACAGCAACAGTTAGTTTATGTTGACTCTCGGGAGGACCAACCCAGAACTCGGCCGTCACTCGAATCTCAAAAACAGGACGATTTAAGGAATACACTTATAATAGCAGCGAGCGAATATTATTATATATATTATTACTATTGTGACTAAAAATGTATATTTGCTGTCACGTACTTCTGCTCGTACGGTTATATTTAAATTTTAAATCTATGACACCATATGATTAAAATATGTATATATGTGTATACATATTTTGTTCAACGTTAACATTATCAGTGGTAAAGGAACGCGGGTATTAGATTTAAAAAAAATGCTAATTATTCATTATTTGATTGGTTAATTAATTGATAATAACGGAACGCACATATTTTATGTAAAAAAAAATTATATCTATTTTGAAATTAAGAAAAAACTTTTGCTTTTTAATGTAATTACACTAATCAGATTCAAAATTCAAATTCAGGAACACAATTGCAAGACCAAAATGTAGAATTTTTTTAAAAGGAATGCCTTAAAAAAGCAAAACAATACCAAAATGACTCGAAAGGTATCAGAAAACTATAAAAAAAATATAATTACAAAATAATACACGAGAATAAATGTTTACATTACATTTTTATATAAACAAACGCTGAAGAGAGAAGAGACTACGAAGATTTAGATTTCCATAGAGAAAAGCTATCACACATCAGCCGAGAGTCGATCCCGAGGAAACGGGAAAAGGAAAAGGCGAATAATAAGAGAAGGGTTAAATATGATCAGCCCCGATGAAGGCATTTTTTACTGCTATATTTCAACGACAAGTGAATTCACTAAACAACTATCATTTCATTTCAAAAGTCGCCACAGAAATATATATTCAATCGTTCGTTCAAAGATAAGTAGTGCTTCCAAATTGAGAAAACCTATGAAAGTATTATTCTCAGTATTTACGGAGTCTGAAAAGCACATGTCAATGCCAATCACTGCCGTACAAGCAAATATTGCGAACAAGAAAATATTAATTCAGTTAGTTAATTAAATTCTAGCGTAAAATGTAATTTCATAAAAGCCTAATCGAATATACAATATTATCTTTCGAAACTTCTATTACGAGTGAATTGATATATTCAGCACCCAGTCGGCTGTACTCAGTACACTGAGTAGTAAGTAGGTGGAGTACATTTTGTAGAACTTGATGGTTTTGAACATAACGTTACCTATCCATGTTCTCACGTTTTCGCGGCTTTTTAAAATCTTTAGTGTTGTTTTTTCTGTCACTCTGGCCAATGTTTCTCATTGCAGGGTTCCATCATCAGGGCTGATGTTGCTAACGCGAAGTGAGTGTTAGTGTTTTGTTGTCGGCAGAGTGAATCGGTGATAACAACGTATATATTATAATTTATTTTCTATTTAAATTCATTTAGCTGTGTCATCTTAGAATAGGCTCAGACCTGGTGTGGTGTAGGTAGGTGGTGGAATGGTAGGGCACCCCTGCCACTTGCGCACATACACACAGCGAGGCGCGCACATTACGCTATTAAGTGGGCCTCACATAGTTTTAATGACACGCGATCTGAGGTCACTTAATCGACAGTTCTTCGTACTCGGACTGTCGGTGCTCGGTGCTCGGTGCTCCGCGTTCAGCCTTTCGATACGATATATAAATTAAACAAACAACTTAGACCGGGCCTATGTTTCTAAAAAAAACTTATTTAACTTCGAAATAAGGCTTTATGAAATTGTTTTAACTTGTCACATATAAGAGATTTATATTTTGACGTCACTAGTGCTGACTATCTTATTGGAAAAATGCAATCTATTGATAAATTTTGTTGGAGTTAAAGTAATCATGTTTTCCAAAGAAAATTTGTAATTCATGCTAAGATTACGGTTATTGGAGAAATTCGTGAAACCAAACTATGAAAATACTATCATTTATTTAATTGATTCAATATTTCATGTATTTCGTTCCCACCTCACTAAATCAGAGTTCAATTCACAGTCAGAATCAATTGGTTCAGCTCTGAGTGATTAATTTATATACTTTTTAAATGTTTTTATTTGTATTAAAAATGTATTTTACACCATAATTTAGAGCATTTTATTCCTTCTTTTGTAATAAACATACTACATGAATTGATACAATAATATAAAATAAATAATAATAATTCATATTAATTAAAGGTATAATAATTAGAACTAGAAGTATATAATATATAATAATAATATAATTTACTAGCCTACCCGCACAGCTCCGTACGGTAGCAGACGTATCCTGCAGAGACGCAGTACTCTGTTGTCAATCTTCTCCAGATTAAAAAAAAAAAATCGCTAATACATTTTGATAAAACCATTAAAAGTGTTTTGATAGAAAAATAAGACGAAGAAGAAGAGTGAAAGATATAAATATATATGCTTTTATCTATTACCAGAACTTTAAAATTTTCAATATTGAGCTATTAATGGCTGAGAAAAGCTACAAAAACAAATGTGATGGGAGACAAACCATTTTCCTGTAATTATGACCATTTTTGTTTTAAATCGATCTCTTTAATCTACTATATACGCGGCCATTAAATAATGTATTAACATAGATATGCATTTCTTCATCTTACTGCCACCTTTTGTCGCAATTTAAAACTAAACAACAATGGCCGCCTTGTATGTTAGTTGATTCCGCCATGTTGTTCTGATCATGTGAACTAACTTCAAGCGAATAAAAATTTAGTTTCTTTAAGTTCAAATTACGAAATATAAAATGTTGTAACATTTTTCAATGGTTACGTCCCTGTTCATTATTTAATATAACCACGAATACCCTTAGATTCGTGTCTACGTACTTGTAAATAATCAATTCATATTATTTACTAAACAAATCTAATTACAAAGTTCAGAAACATAGTGGTTCGGTCATATGGAACGGATGTATGAGGAGAGATTGGTAAGAAAGATATATGATTCAAGTGTTGATGGCACCAGAAATAGAGGACGTCCGCGGAAGACTTGGCACGACCAGGTAAACCAGATAATGGAGGATGGTTCTGCTAGAGAAGCCTCAACAATCGGCGAGCTTGTATGAGAAGATGTATGAATGTGGATGAGGCGAGAAACGTGTGTCAGGACAGAAGAGTGTGGCGCTCTATCCTCTCTGCCTACTCCCACGGGGAAACGGCGTGATGGTAAGTTAGTTAGTTAGTTTAGAAACATAGTGTCACTTCCCTTTAAATCCGCCATGTTCATTATCTGTTATGTGAATTATTGTTTATGATCATGTGGACAAATGTTTTGTCGGCCATTTTTTTTTCTTGACCAATGACCGCCATTAGTTACTGATTAAAAGAATAACAGGGCTACGTTCAATTTCGAAATATATACTTATATGTAAACTAAAATATAACGCATTTTGAAAATTGGCTTTTTTTATTCTTTCAGTGTTTCAAAATGTGTAAACGCCATTCTGTTCTATATATAGTAAAAAACATATTTCAGAAGTAAAATCATCTCAAACATTTTATTTTTTACAACATTATCGGAATAATATTACCGCATTTCGAAATAAATATATTTTACCATTCTGGACACATTTGTAATACCCGTGATAAAGCAGAATTCTATTTAAACAAACTCACAGCATGAATCTATCTATATATATATATCAAATGTCTGTGCTTACATACTTAGGAGTTTACAAATACCAGAATAAATTCTGGGCTATTGAACCTGTCAAGTGAATTATAAAAATTAGAATTTGGTCATAAACTTGCAGAGAAAAGCTCAAAAACATGAAATTTAACTAAATCAGGCTTCACAAAGAAATTAGAAAATGTTGCTCTCAAATTCGCAGAGTTATAAGCGAGAACAGGAAAAGTTAGGCTAATTAAAAAACATAATTTTTCAAAAAATCACCAAACTAAAAGAGTTGTAACAAATAGAGGAGAAGAAGAAGAATGAAAAGAAAAGGTTCTAAAGGAATTACAATTCCTGGGTGTGACACGTTTGGTTACATCTTCGCTACATATATACATATAAACAAACTTTTCAAAATAGGTCTGTTTTTTTTTAATATATATGACTAGCATGCCCACACCGGCTATTGCACGGTAGCAGACGTGTCTTGCAGAGACACAGTACCCTGTTGTCAATTTCCATAATAAAAAAAATAAATTAAAATCGTCAATACAATTTATAAAATTATAAAAGTGTTTTGATAGGAAAATAAGAAGAAGAAGAAGTTGAAAAGTTTAAATCCTAATGCGTAACATAGCTATCAGTATAAATTTAAAAAATTAAAATCGCACTTAAACTAACCAATATAATAAAAAAAAACCAGTGTGGTGGGAAAAAGAAAAGGAATTAGGTAATTTTTTTTAAAATTCGTAACAAATTCACCTATTGGTAAAATTTTTCAAAATTAATAATGCCCTTAAACTAACCAATATAATCAAAAAACCCAGTGTGGTGGGAACAGAATAAGTGATAGAAACATTAAATCCTTTATTTTTAAATGCATAACACATTCTGCTATCAGTGGAATTTTTCAAAATTAAAATCGCACTTAAACTAATCAATATAATCAAAAACCCCCGTGTGGTTTTCATTAATATAAAGAGAAATACTCCTGTAGAATACTAAAAACCATCGCCAATGCTATTAAAATTGCAGTTAACCAGGCTTTTCTCATTTAACTCATAAACTATTTTATTTTGTTATTAAAATCGGGTTTTTTACATAAAAACGATATGACAAACATTGTAAGATAGAAACAGTACACTTTTGTCAATCTCCAGCAGGTTTAAAAACACAAGTATTAAACCAATACTCACAGACGAAATCATAATGTATCCACGGGATTATCTCTTTAATTCAAATTATTAGCTATGCCCCAGTGAAAGACGATTTACTAACGTTAGTGTTTCATCTATTGCCAACCCACAGGCGTAATACATTTATATCTATTAAAATAAACAATAATCATAAAATCGTCGTTTCTCGAAAAATAATACAAATACAATATGTTTAATAAGACTCTAAAGACGCAGGACACTCTTTTAAAAATCTGAAATAGCGATTGTGTGTTTATATATTATAAAAACTATATTGAATTCAAAAACAATAATAGTAATACTGAACATATGTGTGCTTGTGTTGAAGCTGAATATAATTCAAGAGGCAGCATTCCAATTATCTGCACTGTGCGGCGTACTATCCTCTACGTCGTTTGTGAAAATCAATTTTTACACCCGGCCAGCTGACATACATTGTGGAAAAAATTGAGTTTCATAATTTGAAAATTGACTTTTTTATCTTTAAGTTTTTCAAAATCTTTATGTGTTTTAATAATATGTCAATCGTATTTGTTTACATTATTTATAAAATATTATCCACCCTTTTGAGGAAACTAAATCTAAGAAAAATCTAAATTTTCTCTCAGTAGGACCCATTTTTAGTCCTCATAAAGGACCCCTGCGGCGATCGGTTTGTTTATATAATATTTATACGTGGTCACTTTATACTGATTTACTAAGAAAATTAAGTATTAAACGTCTAAAAACCAAACCAGCAAAAACCTGAAACAGCATGTATAGTGACGTCTATGAATGGTGTTTCGAAGTTACGTAATACATCGCGCCAAATTCGTTTTCAAATTTGATTTTTTATAATAATATTTATTCAAAATCTGAAAATGCAATATGACGCGCTAAATTGAAAAAAATGGTTTCTGTAAATAAAAAAAATTAATTTCTTCCGAAATATCGTAATACTCTGCGGTAAAAGATTGCCATTTTTCCCTACAATAAAATTTACCCCTTACAATTTCCGCAAAATAAAAATACTACTTTTAATTCGGTTTCGGTTAATATTTTATTCATGGTGCACAAATGCATCGATATCTTTATTATTATAGTATTTTTAAAAGATCGGTTCATACTGCATAGTGTAGAGAGATTGTTTCCACCCTAAAAATATTATATTTCTCGTGTGGAAATCGACATTTTTAATTAAAATAAAATTAAATTAATACATAATTAAATAACAATACTACTTTTAATTCGGTTATATATTATATTATAATATATAATATATTTAATATATATTATATTATATTATGATATATTATATTATATTAAATATAAGTAAGCGGATCGAGAACCACTATAAGGTAGAAAACGACCAAAAAGCAGACAGCTAATTGATAGTCGATGGTAAGAATATGCTCAGTTAATTGAAAAAACGGACTTGAGTTGTTCAGACAACAATCTGTTAAATCACATGATATTTAATCACACGAACTAGCTTAAATATAAATAAATAATAATTCTTTACATGAAAGCTTCGAAATCGGTTCATTAAAAAATAATCGATCTTTGACAATCCTTATCTCACATTTAAATTAAAACATCCTGCCCTTATGACTTAGAAATTAAAATGTACCAAATATTTTAGAATTACTAGATATTAATGTTCTTTATTTTAAAAGTAAATTAGTTTTTATGCCATGTAATTCCCAAGTTAGTGAATACACCTTCGAGCACATTATATTATTCGTAACAAATGATTTAGAATTGTAAACATTTTGTACTTACATTATCACTACTTCTAATGATTTGATTTCTTGCAAAATTCTAGACGTCACTAAGCATGTGTATAAAAATATAAATAATTCAATTGTAAAATTCATGCAAACAGCAATTGAAAGCATTTATTACTAAATTAATAAACAAAAGTAACACTAATAAAATTTTATGTAACCATGTACTTGTGTATGTTTTTTTGTACTTATTTTCGAGTGTATCTTTCATGGTTTTTATTTCAAATGTTACTATCTTCAAAAATTATTATTTTTCTATTTGTGTTATTAATAATTATATTGTATTACTACTTGGCTATTGGCTTGGTATCTTATTATATCGCTTCTTTCTAAATAAAAAATGTCATGGCACACTTTCATAAAAATTAATCTTATTTTAAATCATTACTTTAGAACGTCTCCCGGGTGTCTCATAGCTAGTAGCAAAAACTTCATTCAATTTTGAACAGAAAATATTATTTACAGTTAGGTAAAATATGTATAGATTAGGAGTTATGAGACTTCAAAATTAGCATTTTTTTCCCAATATTTCTTACTTATCTTTTGTAAAACGTTGGATTACCATTAAAGTAATTCATATCAAATTTTATAAATTGATTCGCTGATTAATTAATTGATAAAACACTCAAAATACAATACTGTTAAAATCACTGCATTAAAATGTTAAATCAGCTGATTTACCTTACCTAAGTATGCCCTGATAAATACATACGCACATATATAGGTACTTACATAGCTTACCGAGCTCTCGACTTCCGCTGACTTAAAACGGTGGTTCGCTCACTCGTCCACCGAACAAACTTTATTTAGATATTGCGTATGTTCATTAAGTTCATAAAATTTTTTAAATAAACTCAAGCACTGTAAATTTCCAAAAATGATTTAAAAAACGAGGGAATCAAAATATTCAATGGAAAGCAGAACACAAAAAAAATGTAAATAGCTTACCTAGTAATCGAAAATATAGATCGGTTTGTATGTACGAGTATGTACTTCTAAACTTATAATATTCAGCAATCGAAAGAACAGAAATATCGCACGGTGGCGCAACAACTATATTTTGTATGTATATCTTTCTAATTAATATATTTAATTCATATTTAAGATTAAAAAAATATTTTTATATGGAATTTATATAATTTAAATCAAACCATATATAAAAATATAATTTAATATGGAATTAATAATTCTATATTTTAAACTATATCTAAAACTGAACTAAAATGTTAATTTAAAAATGGTTCATCACAATTCGTAAAAGAAATAATATTTAACATAAATACGATTTATTGTAAATATGAAAACATTGTATGCTGTTTATTGAAATATATGTTAAAATACATAAAAATAAATAAATAAATATGTGTGAACGTCGGCGCGAAATTACATCTCGCTTAGTAACGGATGTTCTTTATCGTAAGCAACACGACGGTATTCATGATGGCGATAAGCAGTCTTGGTCCCTTTTTGCTTCACGTATTAAAATTATATGGCGGAACGTAATATTGGATGGATGTTTATATTTTACAACGTATGTAGGAAAGTATTGTAAACATTTTTATTTTTATTTTTAAATATGTGTAGAACGAAAAATATTTCAATGAATAAAAAATATAATAATTTAAGTAGGAGCATCACCAAATTATTAGGTACTAGTTTAGAACTTTTCCAGGCCACAGTAAACAAATTGGCGAGTCAACATGATAACTAACGGCCAATAGACGGATAAGACAAGAGAAAAGAAGATAATTATTAGTGGTTTGTACTTCTCTGCTTTAAGCTCAGTCAATTATTAAAACGTATTATATGTACAGTACGCGTAAAAGAAATGACCATAATACAGAAACAGGGAATTCGGAGTTTCAATCTGTTTATATTTCATTTTGAGACCTTTACAAAAAACAAAAGTTTCGAAAATAAATAGGTCAGTGAAACTAATAAACTGAGTACCCATGTACTAAGTTGCACTAAGTTTATTGAGTCATTACATAGGCCGATATATTTAGTTGTTTTGGTGCCGACGAAATAAGACCTGATTTTGTGAACATGTTTGGAATCGGATTTCACTTGTCAGCTCTAATTTTGGATATATAGACTGTACTATTGAGATAATATCGTAAGTTGTTTATTAGACGATTAGATTCTGATTTGTCTTCGTTATTTTCTATATTATTATGAATTTACCTTTAGCGATCGATTTTTCTATTACTATAAAATTCCCACCCCTCCGCATGCATCATCAATTTATGAACAAACCTTCGGTTGGTATATATTAAAGTCGGTGTGATGAAGCAATTCGTAAAGGCATAGACGGTTCGTGCTTTTAGTATTTGTGGACAACATTTTCTGATTGAGTTTCATGATGGTCCTCAGATCGACTCCTCCAGCTCAGAGGTGAGGACAGATTAGCGCCCATAAATTCGATTAACAATACTGAGTCATGAGTAATAAATAACTTCCATAAAAGTATGCTCAACTAGTTAAAAACATACTGTCCAGTTTTTGAACTCTCCGTTGAAACGTGACTATCTATAGCCACTTGGATCGCGAGATATAAAAAATATTGGCGATCTAATTGAAGAACAAGGAGATATAAAAATCATAGAAGAGAGGTACTAAGAAAGGTGGGATATTCAAATGATGGCAGATTTCTCTAGAGCTTATAGCGAGACTGTTATGTAAAACCTCACTCCAGAAAGAGCTACAAAATAAGTTTTTTAAATTCTGCATCATGAAAATTATATTATTTATTCTGTAATTATGTATGTCAGCAGTTAAACATAAATTAGAAAGAGTTGTTATACGGTTATTTGATATAAAATAAGATAACTAATTATGTGTGAACAGAAGAATATTCATATTAATGTTTCCCGATTCCCAATTTTTAATAGGCATTTTAAGTTAATGCCCACCCTGTGCACCGTCCCCCAGAATAAATATAGTTCTCAGTTAATAATTTAAAAGTCAGACCACCCTGTAGTATAAAAGTAATTTGTTGCGTCGTGGTCCGAGTTAGTTGTAATATAACATATTTATCGGATTTAACGCGCGTCAAAGGTGACACGCCACAGCGTTTTGGGCGACACACCAGCGTTCACAAATATTAGAGTTTCCAAAGAACAAGTGTCCCGTCACCAGAGGGTATTACACACGTATCAATCTTTATTGGATCTCAATTTGTGAAAGAAGCGATTAATTAATATACAACAAATCAAATACCGTGTTCTTTATTTTCTCCAGTTCAATCTTTTTATATAATTTATGAAAAAAAATATAACGGGTGCGAAAATGAAATATTTGATTTTAAATTAACGTAAAATAATAAGCGCACTTTAAAATATACCTCTTAATAACAATCCCAGAAAAGACAACGCCAGATTGGAAAAATCATTGCTCATAATATACATGCAGAAAGAAAAGGTTTGGTTCTTCGATAAAAAGTGACCTGACTACAACCAAATATAAACAGTTTTGTTCAATGCTTTACAGATGGCGCTAGCTGTAGCCATCCCAGCGAAAAATTATTATTATTATTCATTATGTAAAATGTATACGTAATGCGCATGAATTCGTAGTATTATTAAAATGCTTAAAGAAAGTCTTTCGATGATGTCGCAAATAAATAATATTTTTAAACTTATACTAAGTACTTGGAGTCGAATTAAATTTCCCAAAAAAAACCCACGTAATCCAAATGAAGCAATAAAAATTGATATTACGGAATTCCAAACAATTCAATACATTGATTCCCTCCAAAATTTCGCTTTAATTTTTAAATTAAAAAGCACTCCATTCAAATTATTTTATTTTGGTTTATCAAAATGTACTATTCCGAAAATCCGCTAGATCAACGAAATCGTCAAATTCTGCGGAAATACGAGATAGTGAATTAGAATGGACAAAGAAAAGTGAACACTCAGAGAGACCTTCATCTGGCAATGGTTATAAAACGGCTAATAATGATGACGATGAAGTAGATAATATTCATCAGCACGGGAACCAGACTTTATACATCGAGTTGAAGATATTTAAAAAATGAAAATTTCGTGCGTGTAGTATTATTCCCTACTCGAGTGTCGCAGTCAAGTGACACAATATACGATTATAGAATTATTTTGTTCGAAATATGCATACACGTGGCTTTCGTTCGTAGACCATCAATAAAAGTTTGACTAAATTTCAGACGAGGGAAATTATATTAGGTACGCAATATCCCACTCAGCTGCGTGTGCACTGTGCACTGTGGACTGTGGACTCTGAACGATCGGTAAGTACATGACCTAGTGAACTGATTTTCTCTACTAATCTCGACCATGGACGTACAGAGAAACATGTGACGAAGCTCTGGTCCTCGAAATTGGTCGAAATTTTTCGTCTCGTTGTCCGTCCTTCATATTCTCAGTGACCGTTTCCAGCTTTTCTATGCTGTCTTCATTTCTAATTACAATATTTAAAACAGATTATTTTTACTATTATACAAAGTAAAATTGTGCTATGAAAAACATAAATATCTCGGAAGTCTCCCAAAACATAATTATCGATGACCTCTTGTCGGCGGCATCGTGAATTGTGAACTTATCACGGGAAGCACATTCTTAAAATATGTACAACATTGAAGACACTTTCCTCAATACGAAGTCCGCGAAGATTGGAGATGTTCATTCATCTCTCAGTCGAAGGCACACCTTCGGCAACATGCGATGCCGGAACATTTTTCGCTTTTCTGTTCAAGGTCCACATTTCAAGTTAATATTCTTTACAGAGCTGTTAAATCGCAACATTTTATTTAAACGTTTCAACACAGCAGACTTTCTTTTAAAAAACATCACTCCATTCCACACCACAATTGTACCACCTGCACAGGCCTTATAAATATGGAACAGACCATATGTATTATTAACAGAGATCTTTCAACGAAACATTGTTCCACACATCAGTGACTCTGGGGTTAACAACGTTAGAATTGGTTTTTAAATTAATTTAGATCGCATAAAATACTAAACATTCCTTGTTGCGCAATTTTTTAAATCACTTTCTATTTGTATTAATGTATGTATGCCCTAATCTGGCTGTGACTGTGATTGTGTCGATAATTGGTAACTGAGATTTAACGATGATTGGTAACTAAGATTTAACTGTTGGAGACTTACTTTCTAGTGTACCCGTTATTGCTCGAAGAATTACGTTATCAGTTATCAATCATCGTTAAAATCGAACACAATCACAGTCACAATAACAGTTAAAATAACGGTTTAAATAACGATTTTACTATCACTACTCCTGGCTTTATATTGGGATGTCCCAATGAATAAAACCTTTATCTTAAAAGATCGGCCATATTACATTAAAAAAGTAATGGAAATTTTTAAGGCTGAATTTCGACCCTTCCGACGTAAACTATAATATCTATCAAATATATCATATCATATTTATTATATCAAAAAGTCATATTTATTTGTTGTGGTATTTCGCACACAGTTGATGCGTATTTTAAGTGACAGGGATAGTGATTGTTTTAAATTAGACTCAATAGAATTATAATGTTCTATTGAACACGTATGCATATAAAAATATATCAAATAAAAAAAAACCTAAATAAACCTAATTCTAGAACGAAATGAGAAAGATTCAACGTAATATTAATTATTAACAAAGAGAATGCCGTCATTAGCTATAATATAATAAGGAATACTTGTCAGAAACGAAAGTAGATAAAGGCGTAACAACAGGAAAACTGATTAATAGCAGAGCGGACCGTACATTGCACGGAGCCCTCCTCGCCGGCAGAAATGCGAGCTTTGTGGAAAGTACCGAGTGAAAATGGAAAAAAATGATTTCTTAAGAAGATTTCTTAAGAAGAAAATAAATTGAATGTTACGTACACACGTTCGTCTCTTATTATCGGCAGTGCTTTACGTGGAAACACGCGGGCGGATGGGAGACAGAACTCTCCCCCCACCCCGCGTAAGCCTTTTCACCGCTTGTTCGCACCTAACTATTTTTATTTATTGATCCGCATAATTTATTATAGAAATGACGAGATTGACAGAATACGATCCAATACGATCCTATTCTTCGTCGTATGCGGTGCGGTGGGAGATCGGAGATTGGGTGTGATTGCGGGTGGGAGGCAGATTGCACCTTTTCTGCAAAGTTTGTTTTACAACCTAGTGTTGATACCGCGAGGTCTTTCGCCTCCATAACCGTCAACACCGCGTTCCTGAACGCGTCTGGCAAATACCTGGGTGCAAACCGTAAACTCTCACCAGCTACATAATCAACAATAATAAGACAACAATAATATGAGCGTATGAGCGGGCAGTCCCCAGTAAGCCGGCCTTTTTGAATCACTTCTCTCTCAGCCGGCTTCCCGATCAGTTCTCCAGCAGACTCTTAACGTTTACACCGCATATATTTAATTTGTACTCATGCATAAATTAGGTATACACATCTATCAACTCTAAGTAGCCTTTATTGTCCAACCTGCTCTAACCACATACACAAACCGCGATATCATCCTCAAACGAACACGCGAGCGCTGGGAGAAACGAATCCCCAGCTTTCACACACGCCTACAACTTTCCGAACCCTGTTACCTAAATCTATATACGAGTATGTGCTGCCTACTGTAGTGTGCCTGCGAGGTGGAATTAACTGATTCCGATATTTTAAAAGACTTTGTGAGATCAATATGCGATGCAAATAGTTTGAAATAGATAAACTGTATTCATAAATTTGTGAAGCACACGCGTGCAAGATCATTTTAAATCTGTTTTACGAAGTAAATGTTTCAAAAACAAATAGTTACACTTGAGCTTGAAAGGCTCGGGAACGAATTCGGTTCGGTGTGTGGACATTTTCTCTCGTTCAAGGCTTAAATTCAAGTGTAATAATGGAGACTAATATAATTGATGGAAGTGAATAAACCGTTCCGTGTTTAACTCGTTAGCTGCCCAGAAGAAGCCTCGAAAAAGGTGAAACAGTATCATACCACCGATTAGCGGCTAAATTCGTAAAATTCAAAATTCATACACTAGCTTTTCCGAATTTTATTTTTACGAAAAAAACATGAAAACGTTGGTATACCAAATAGAAGCTCCATTTTGTTATAAGTTTCCATCGATCGCGAATTCGTACAGTTTTGAGATGAAAAAATTTTAGAAATGAAGTATATAGTATATAGAAGTGAAGTATATAGTGTTGCCAGGCCTTAACGTTCAGGATAGGAAATTATTATTTATTTTGTACTTCTGCACTTGTCGATGGCTAGTTTTCATCAACAGTATTGTCAAGGTCTTCTTCATCATGTGAACCACAAAATAATCGTCATTCTCATCATCCAACTGATGATGATCGAACTCTGCGGTAGTAACAAGCATATCGGAAATTTCTAGGAAGTCCGCAATATCTCACATCACGCATCGGACTTATAACAACTAACAGCACCCATGATATGGGCTATACGGTCTATAGCGAAGCACTAACTATCTTATTCACTTTAATTACTCACTTACAAATAAATAAGTGTCACGAAAAAAGGGTACAATTGTAAATATATGTATATTGCAGGATAAATCTTGATAATACTCTCTAAAATGTAACTGACAGGTACTTTCCATTTGGAAAGTTCTGGTATTTAAGAAGTGGGTAATTAGCAGTGGCGTGTGTGTTCAAATATTATACTGAAAATCCAGCCAATCCAAAGAATAAAGAAGAAATGTGGCAACACAAAATTACCGCCATCTGCGCGCGCTGTCATGTGGTGCAACGTTTCTTGTCCATAGAATAGAATAGAATCGCACTATCCTTTTCTCGGACGGCGATTGTCGTCCTGGGCCTTCTTGGAGTAAACATAATTTTTTTTCCTCAATTTTTTTAATCATTCATACTTTATATATATATATATAAGGTTTAATAAGGTTTCCGCGAGCACTAGTGTATACAACTGGCGTCTCTTCTGGGTTAGATCGCGCTCTTTGGAAAGATTTATATCTCCTGCGAAAAAGTACAGTTATACCGTAATTTTTTTAGGCAATGCTTTGACAATGACACGCATTACCGTGTCGAAACGTCTGTCGAGATTTTCCCAAGAAAACCATGTACAAGAAGAAGATATACCCAGAAGAGACGCCAGTTGTATACACTAGTGCTCGCGGAAACCTTAAATTATATATATATATATATATTTAATTTATTTTTAAAGTTATATTTAAGGTTTTCACGGGTAAAAGATAAGGAATAATACGAAAGATACGAATAATAATAGAATGAATAATTTTATTTACTCGAAACCTCGGGAGTACAAAAGTCCTACTCGGGACTATTTAATTCCCCCTAAAATATAATCCGTTATTAATATATATAAATAAATCATTTTCATATTAACAGTCCAAAGTGTTCAGCGGTAAATTTTCAAGATTAATATTAAATAAATAAAAAAAACTACAATTTTATTCTCACATTTTTATTTTAACGATGCTTATTTAACGTTTTATCAACAATATCGTCAATTTGTCTCCAGACACTCTTGCAATCGGACTCTTCAACTTGCCAACACGCGAGAGCAAAGCGTCGGTTCAATGGCAGCAACTTCACGGCGGATATTTTCTTGTAGGGCCTGAATTGTTCGAGGATTGCTGCTGTAAACTCTCGACTTAAGGTATCCCCACGATAAAACTCACACGGTGTAAGGTCCGGTGACCGAGGTGCCCAGGGTGTCTTCGTACTTGCTTATTAATTTATTGGGAAAAATTCCTCTCAAATTCTCCATTGAAACTCTAGCTGTGCGTGGAGTGGCCTCGTCTTGCTGAAAATGTATTCTGTTATTGAACCCGGGAAACAGCTGCAGTTGCGGTACCAAAAACTCGTCAATACACGTCAGCAGTGACTGTCTCTCGCTGATTAAAAAAATAAAGGACAATTATCCCTCGGCCAGAAATTGCACAACACACTGTCGTTTTTGGACAACGCAAACGTTTTTGATGGCTTTCCCTTAGATTGTCGGGGCACCAGCACCCCATGTTCTGTATAGCCATCGATAAGAAAATATGCTTCGTCTGTAAACAATATGTTTCAAAGCGTTCATGCTGTTCCAAAAGGTTCCAGCATTGTTTTCGCTAAGGTTTCACGTAGTCATTTTCGTTGAGAAACTACACGATTTGCAGTCTGTATGGGTGAAACTATAGTTTATTTTTCAATATAACGTGCCACTGTTGATTTTTTATTCCAGTAAAGGCTGCAATCTACCATATCGATTTACGCGGATTGCGCATAATTTCACGTCGAACTTGAGCCACATGTTCTGGCGTCGCTTCAGTCCTTGATGGTCCCGGAGGAGTTTGGTTAACCATTGCCAACATCTGATAAGTTGCGCACTCGGACCATCACTTACTCGTCAATATTAAAGTTAGTACAAAAAACGCGACGCGTACAAATCAATGAATCACCACACTTTAAATGTTGCTCAACCGCGAACGCGTGGTGCTCTCCCGACCAGTGACTCATTACGACTGGTAATCCCGCAAATCCCGCGCGTCGAACAATAGCCCTCCCATTTACTTCACCCTAATGGAATCACACATCAGCAATCACAATTTAATCTTGAAATTTTTCCGTTGAACACCCTATATAAACATATGCATTGTGTTTAGACTGTATTTATAAGTAGCCGGTAAGGTTGATTAATAAAATAAATAAAAATCAAACCTACGGAGAAAGTAAATTTGTTATCAATTTATTACGTGATGTGCTTGTGGTCTAGTGATTACGATACTCGCCTAGTGATCGTGATACAGTGGGCGGGGATTCGAGCCTCGTTCCAGGAAGGCCATCAAGTTAGTCCTATTTACATAGCACAAGCGTTTAGCTCAGTTTGAAGTAATACGTGTTCCATGTATGCATCTCTATTTCTGTAATATATAAAGAAAAGTCATCACGAAGTGAAGTTTTATGCTTTCAACTACTCACTAACTTACTCGACGTTAACGTTAGAATTTTCAATCACTGCAACAGAGGCCGAACATGTGTCGGTGTAAACATTTGATCCGCTAGTTCCAGTTTTACAATTTTTGAATATTTACTTAATTTTATTTTATTTAATATAATATGCCAAACCACAAAATGATTGCTTTCTATGAAAATACAATTTTATTTTGTTGTCGCTTTATGTAACTCTTTACGTAAAAAGTGAAAATAGTCTCCTCGGATTACCGAGCCCTGCTGGACGAACAGCACCGAGTGCCATGAATAATATAAACGTGTTAACTGTGCTCGAGAGATACCAGCCACAGATCCCTTCAAATAATATGCTACTTTATTTAGAATACTATTCATTTTATAAATGTATAGCACACAATAAAAAAAACTAATTTTTAAAGGGGCTTTCGATAAAAAAATTATGGACATGTACAAATCTGAATTGAAAAAAAAATGAGTTCATTTTTACCAAAAATACCGTATTGTATTTTATATTTGACCCTTACTACACCGAAGTAGTTCAATTTAATCTCATCTCTCACAGAGCATAAAATGAGAATATTGAGAGGATTTATGGTAAATAATGCAAGTACGAGAAGACAGGCCCCGCCCAACGACTACCGAGCGTATTGCTGGTCATACTGCAGATTTACATTATGGACAACCAAGGTTCGAGAGCTCAAACTCCTCCATATTGTTCCCGGGAACTGGCCGATCCGGAACTGGGTATATTACGAGTAATACATCCAGCAGACGGGGCGTGAATTGGATACCGGCGGAGCTGCGACGCTACTTTTCTCTTCGCATTTCATCCGCCGAGTGTGATTCGACTGAGGGATTCAGCGCACGCGGGCCGGGGGGTGAGTGTCTGTCGGGGGAGGCACGTGACTCACATATTGCCACCGGTCACCGTTCTTACACCCGTACGGATGATACAACCTATGACAGTTTCAAACGCTGAGAATTTTGTAATTCTACGCGTGTTCGGCCCGCAGACCGCGAGGGACCGTGCGCTGCACGCGAGCGAAGAGGGTTATTAATTGGACGAAATTAGTATAACATATGTAAAACAAAATAAATTAAATTAAATGCGAAGATAAAGTGTACAGGCGCCCGAACGAGGGTTCGCCCAGACATTCAGACACATCACTCACCCGGCACGTTTGAGGAAAGATGCATCGGCATCACTTCATCTTTTGTCAACTGCGACAAAACTCACGGGTTGAATTTACGAAGAATAGACTCGCCACAATAATTCCGACAAAAAATTGTCACATTATAAATAATAATTGTCAAATCTCGTTACACCGTGCAATTTAAATTATAAATCGTTTAACGCGTAATAAGAAATATCTGCTTTGTCCTGAATCCTTAAGGCGCGACTTGCAATAATAATTCAAATTTTCGCGTTTTTTACGAAAATATGGTTTTTATTATTCATTTATATCAAAAGTTATTCAATAGGTTAATTTTTTTTTCAAGATTGAACCTTTACATTAATATAAAACTAATAAACTGAATGTTATTTGCCATAATTAAAACGACACAAATATTATAAGAAAGTCCACTACCATTAGATGAACTTTTCGCATGCTACGAAATTGAGTTAATACGCTAAATTAATGCAAAAACGAAATATATTTTCTTATAATCTTGAAGCCAAGATTTACGTAGACAAATCTGTAAGAAACCAATGAGCAAAATGTCGAAAATGAATAGAGTTATAAATCATTCAATTTGCAGTACATTTGATGAATTTTTGACGTTTTTAAAATACTTTGTTTTAGTAAAAACATACGTTTTTAAATAATGTACTATATTTACTCACATGCTTTGAGGCTTCAACTACTATTTAAAACTAAGTTTAATATCAGAAACACAATAATCATTTTTTAAATAATGTATTTCCAGTCTTATGAAAAACGATATTATTAATTATCTCTCACAGCGTTAGTATGACAATCGACACGGCCACGGCGGTTGTGAAATCTGCGCTCCGATAGATTTTATTTAAATTTGCCTATAAAACACAATTTAATACAATTTTGACTACACTATGAATGAATATTATACTTATTCTCGATACCAATTACTTATTTCCGTAAATTGTGGTTTTGAGCTCTTTTTATACGAAAATTAAATTAATAAAATTGTTCTCAAAATAAGAAAAAAAAATTCTGTTGAATTTTTTTTTGATACCTAACATATGTACCTACTGTATACATAGTTAGCATAACAGAAGTTTGTGTCCACTGCATGCCACTGCCTGACATTAGCGGAGCGCTTCTGTGCACACCGATAGTGTTTTCGTAACACGCGTGAGAAATGATTTTATAATTTAGGATATAAAGAAATATTAACCCAGAGAAAAATGTACACATTTCTTGGGTTTTTTGTTGGTGGAACTATAATAATTAATAGGTAGTATTAGCACCCGGGGCACTAATCCCCCGAGGGCGATTTGCGAGCTGGTTCTTTATTGTTTAAAGAAATCCACCATCCAATTATCAGTCTGTAATAGTACCCCGCACTATTACAAAAGAGTATTACAGATGGAATAGCGTAATAGTTTCAAGGCGACATAAGCCGCAGGGGCCGGGGTGAGGACAGAGAGCGAGAAGCGAGTGAGGGAAAAAGCAACGGCGGAGTCAGCCTGGTCAGGGGATCAGGGAGCATCCGGGGAGTCCGCGGCGATAAAAGTATACATTGCTACATCGAGAAATAATTTTAAAATAAACAAAAATTGTATTCATATTTTATATATTGTTTAATCCACCGAGTTGTTTTTACCTTAACCGGTTTCGATATTAATGCGCGGTAACGTTGGACCACTCCAAGGAGATGATTGGCAGGAAGGCATTGAAATAGAAAATATATTAAATGGCGGATTGTTTGTAAGATTTAACTGGTTATTAATTATATTGGACTTAGTGTTGAGTGATTTTTTTAATTTGTAGACTTTCTAAATTATCCAATCAAAGGCCTTTATTATTAATGTGTCAAATTTGAATGCCGTTTTCTTTTACGAAATTAACGCCGCAAACGTCGACAATATTGAAATAAATATTTTTTTAACATTTTTTCATAGCGAAATAGTCGCTCTTCCAATGTGAAAAAAACCTAACTGAATATTAGCTATTAGATCTGGAAGTCAGCAGAAACTACTGCTACTGCTCCCCTCCCTCGTTCCATCCGCGGAGCCGCTTTAATTAACAGATAACAAGTGTAAATGATGACAAGACTAAGTGAAAAAATATTCTGAAGAGACAGAGTTGTTACTGGAAAGATTGTGCTTGGCTAAGCTTCTCTGATTGCCTTCATTAAGAAACCCCCAGATGGGGACAAGTCTATTTTACAATTTTGTAAAATAG
The DNA here is from genome assembly GCA_022840565.1 of Eubasilissa regina. Lineage (NCBI taxonomy): Eukaryota > Metazoa > Arthropoda > Insecta > Trichoptera > Phryganeidae > Eubasilissa > Eubasilissa regina. The sequence continues at coordinate 42,349,408 of JAINEB010000018.1, read as the reverse complement.
TCAACACTTGACACCTTATTTATTAAACCTTTAAATTTTTTAATTTAACTACCGAGAGGAAAATGGAAATCTCCCCAAATAAATATATAACGTCTGTCATTTGTTTGTTGTCTTATAACTCGAGAACGGCTGAACCGATTTGGAATACCTGAAAATGAATTTTCAGCATTATATCATCAAAATATTAAATAAGAGTAACGCTATGCAAGTCCTAAAGAAAACGTGCGTGCGGCACATAAAAATCGATACGACGGCTAAAATATAAAAAGTACACGAATATCGAAACAATTTATCCGACGCTTAGTAATAGTTCTATGAAAGTTTTTGAGGCACACACCCAGAATAATACTTGCAACTTAATATAAATGGTTTGTCTATTGGGTAAGGCTAAATGGCGCAATTCATACGCAATACTATGATACAGTATCTATTAAATAAAGGTTTCTTTTTTGGTTTACTAAGTTTTGACATTAAAAATGCTGCACTAGTTCATTGTCCTAAAGATTCATCGAAGATTGCTTAGTGGGCCATTTTTTCAGAAAGAGTCTACGGATACTATAATACGTCTAATATAATATAAGCTAATAAATATAGCGAAGTGCTCCTAGAAAAAAGACTGATAAAATAAAATAAAATTGTTACAAATCTCTAATCTGTGCGTGGTATTCATATCAAAAAATAAACAAGGACAGAAAAAATAATTTAAATAAGGGACTAGTATTCACTAGAATAAACATATAAGTATAAAGAACTACAGCAATTCTGAACAATAATGCAATTTAAAAAATATCACTAAAGATATAATATTTTAATGATCTTCCTGTATAAAATACAATCTCATATTTTACACGTTTCAGTATACCCTTTCATCTATTATCTATTAATATATATTGTGACGTTATAAATTTGGGTCACGTACGAAATTGCCTCGTCACTTATTTTTTGTCAAGCACCCTGCAATTCAAAAATAATTAAGTTGGCGTAACACCTGTGTCTGAGGTTATAAATACGGTTGCGCCTATGGTTCATTTTAAAAACCATCGACGAAGCTGTCAGAATAAAATGTAGCTGCGTTCGATTCATTATAGCCAGAAGGTAAGTATTTTTTATTGTTCGATTACTAGTGAATAATCTACTATTAACTTGTTAATGTAATCGCATGGTAAATAATCTTTACAGGAAACAAGACGTTTCCCTCTGGATTATGCCTCTGGATCATGCCTCTGGCTTTACCTCTGGTTTATGCCTTTGGTTTCTGGTGCATATTTCTGGATTCTGCATCTGAATTTGATCCTTGGTTTTTGATTTTAATTACTACCTCGGAGTTAGTCGCCTCACTGTAGGCGACATTTTTATTTATGATGATCATTTGCAACAAACTTCATCTATGAATTCGGTCGTGTTGGCCTGGATGCTGCGGGTCAAACGTGATGTAATGCCACGATATCTGGTGTCCCATGCAAGAAGGGCGTCGTACTCGCGCCCAACCTGACGAGATGAGGATTTGTCGTCTGGATTTTATTTTATTTTATTTCTTGTAGTCTTGTGTTCAAACATTTATTAGATCATTCTAATAATTATTCATATAACTCGAAACGTCGGGAGTATAAAAGTCCTTCTCAGGACTATTTGACGCGAGTTCCCCTATAAAATAACCTACCTATCAAAACTGATGCAAGTAATTGAGGCCCGCCCGTCGAGTCGTTCAGTTGTAAACAGTGTCGACGTATTTTGTTAGTGAAAATTTTGATTCCGGCATAATTTCGAAGTGACCTAATTCAGAGCTCAGAACTATTTACTTACTACTCCATAAACCGGGGCACAACAGATAGATCGTTTTATTGACAATAATTTTAAAGCATTTTTTGATAAACAGTGAACAATCCGACACCCGTTTGGACAAATTGTAACAGTCGATTCATTCGCGATTCGATTCGCGCATATTTTAAATTTGAAAATACTTTTATATTTCTGTTTATTAACGTTTATAATTATATTGAAAATTACTGAAAGCTGTTTTATGACAACATTTAACACTTATTTTCATTTTTATAACTGAAAAATGCCGACTCATCGAGAAAAATTTATAATAGAGGAGGACAGCGAGCAACCGTAAGGCGCTACTTTCAACAATAATTCCAATTTTCGCGTTTATTACGAAAATTTAGATTTTTATTATTCATTTATTATCAGAAGTTATACACAAGATTTTACTTTTTTTAATTATTACTTAAACAGGACCTTTACGCTCATTTAAAACTGATAAACTGAATGTTTGCCATAATTAAGAAAAAACAACCAATATTAGAAAGACTGTGACCATTGGATACATTTTACGCGTACCACAATATTGTCTTAATATGGAAAATGATTGAATAAAGTATATTCTCTTATAATCTTGAAGCCAAGATTATGGAGACAAATCTCAATTAGGACAAATTAACAAAATGTTAAAAATGAATAGAGTTATAACCTTTCAATTTGCAGGACATATGATCAATTTTCGACATTTTTAAAATACTTTGTTTTAGTAAAAACATTCGTTTTAAAATAATATATTGAATTTTTTTCACATGCTTTAAGGCATCAGATATTATTTAAAATCAAGTTTGATATCAAAAACGCAATAATTTCTTGCTAAATAATATTTATATCGATCCTAATAACGTATATTTTTTATTTTCTTTATTAGCGTCAAATCGCCGATCGTCAGCGGTCGTAATAACGTCTGGTAATTTTCGTTAAGAAATGCCGAAAATATATTTTGTACGGACATTTTACCACGGTATGAGCAAATTTCATACATTAGATGTTTTTTTATTAATTTTAAGGGAAAATAACGTTTTCTAGAACAAAGTAAACATTTTATGTACATTATTTTTATATATGTCGCAATAAAATATTTCGTTTACATATATCACTGTTATATTTTAAACACTAGCTGTGGCGTTTTAAATTTATTTATTTATATCTATTTTGACATCCATATTTTTGTACTAACAGAGGTGGATACATAATAAACATACATAATACATAGTTTATTGTGTGGGATGGAGTAGACTTCACCTCTGATATATACAGCATTTTCCTGGTTACTTTACTAGACTGAAGTCTGTGTTAAAGTAGCCAGTTTTTTTTTCGTAGTGTTGTGGTGTTATTTGGAATAAAAAGAGAATTACAAATATGAATAAAAAAGTAAAAATAAAATAAAAATATATGGAGTGGGAGTGTTGTAGGACTAGTGAATTATTAGTGAAAGAATTGTATAAATTATATTAAATTGTTGGATATCCATGCTTCTGATTCATCTCTACCTGATTGAATCATATATTGGGTCCATATTTGTGTTATCTTATTGGTATTGTACGATTTCCAGTTGGTACTGAATGTATTGTATAGTTTAGGGGCTAGGAACATCTAGAATCTTTGATAAAATGTCTTTGTTACTCTCGAAACTGGTTTGTAGATGTTTGTTGTTTGTCTTGTGTTGCGTCCCCATGATTTATTGCTTGAGGAGGTTGTTGTTAGTATGGAAATATTGAACGAGTCTCAACATAAAGATGTGTCTTATATCGAGGACAAATCGATAATATTAAACTAAATAATAAATTGAAGCCGTTATAATTTTAAATTTAGAACATTGATTTTAGCGACCATCATAGTACCTCATGGATGAGGTAAAATCCAGGGGCAAAAATAACGGATTACGATATAGCTCGTCTTGTGTCTTTTGCTTTCACAAAAACTAGTCGTTTGAAAATAGCCCAAAATTGATTTTCCTACACTGAAATATATCCGTTCAATCGTCACATATTTACGGACCTTAATTTTTTGCCTTCCATGATGCTGTCATATCTGTATGTTCCAATAAAAAATATAGACACTACCAATTTCCAGACATACACAATAATTGTGTCTAATAAAAAACAAGACGATCCTCAACCTTCTACTAGCAAAGATGAAACGGCTAGAAATATGTTGGCAAATCTTTCTCCAGTCGTCCCAGATGCATCAAAAAAGAGACTGAATATGCGATAGAGTAGTAGCCCAAAGTAGTCAAATATTGACGTCTTCCCCATGCAAGAATAGTTTAGTCGAAAAGAGCCAAGTGCTGAGAAAGAAACTAACAATTACAGAAACCGTTGCAACACTGGCTGAGGAAAAGAAAAGAAATCGAAAGAAAGAAAAGAAATATTATGTTGGGCGAAAATTTTGAAGAAGACTGGACAACGAACACTTCATATTGTTTCGTTTGAGTCGGTACTATATACGAAACCATTTGTGTTAACTCAGGCCAGTCCAACATGCTACTGATAATTTTATATTGAGATACTATATCGCTCACATCTTTTCTCCAGACTTTTTTTTCTAATGAAGTAGAAGTCTACTATAAGTATTAAATAATCGTAATTTATATTTCCTACCGGAATATGCAATTTAAAATTGATAAGTCTTAGAAATTTATGTTGCACTCTTTCGATTTTTATATGTGAGCGATTTTTATAAGGAGACCACAGAGTGGAGTTAAATTCCAATGTACTTTTTACAATAGTTGTATATAAATTGTTAGAGAGCGGAGCGAGTTGATGTTTTTGGCTGTCCTTTACACAAATCCTAAGAATTTCATCACCTTGTTGCAGCAAATTTCGTTATAATGTTGAATAAATGACAATTTTTTGTCGAAGACCACACTCGAATCCCGCATAACTGCGACTCAATATCGTTAGATCAATAATCAAAAAGTAGTTAATTTTTACTTCTATTGAAACTTATTTGTTTATAATTTTTACATTAAGATATAGTTCGTTAGCGCGGCACCACATATAAAGCATATTTAGGTTATTTTGCAAAGTAATACAATCATTTATGTTAAAAATTGGTTTATATATTTTAAGATCATCTACAAACATAACATGAACTCCATTAAAAATTTCAACAATGTATTTTATGAATAGTAAAAATAAAACAGATCCAAGGTGAGACCCTTGCGGTACCCCACTGGATGCTTCAAATTGATAATATTTATAATTATGTATTTTAACGTACAATTTTGTAGAAGTTAGGGAGCTTTCGATCCATTTTAAAATGTTATTGCCCAGAGCTTTTAATTTTTTGAATAGTAGTTTATGTGAAACCTTGTCGACTACAAATTGTTATTCATATTTTTATTGATATACTGTTAGTATAAGAGTAAGTTTGTTGGTGTTGATTTACCGCCTACAAATCCATATTGCAACGGGCATATAATTTTTTTGTATCTATTATAAATTTCTCCAGGAACACAGATTGGAATAGTTTTGGAATCGCAGACCTGTATGAATCTGGGTCTGTATATTGATGTATCATTTTTATCTCATTTATCGCATTCCGGACTGCAAAGAAAAGTTAAATATTTTTGTTAATGCATTCGTAAGTCGGTTTTTACATTTAATTAAAATAGTGGAGGTACATTATCTGGGCTTGCTGATTTTGTATGTCAAGTTACTTAATCCTACCTCATTAATCTTGCTGTAATCATTATTATCAATTTTATTAGTTAATAGATACTATTATAATACTATAATAATACTATTGGCGTATCAGTGGTAATAGTATTATTATAGTCTTTAGTAAAGCACTCCTTGAGGATTATTAGCCGATTGTTTTATTATTACAGTCTGTTCAAAGTTGTCAATGTAATTATTGAATTCGAGTTTTGATCAATGTTTGCGATTTGCAGATTTCAATGAAATCATTTACATTACGAGTTATTTTATACTTCTTATGGCTAATTTTTTCTCTCTTATAATTTTAATTAATTCTTTGTTAAATCATTTATGTACAACGCTATTGTTTTATTTGTTGCTGAAACAAATAATTCAATCGCTCTGTTAAGGATTTGATAAAATTGATCAATTAATTGATTGATATCAATGCATGTCTTTGGAAAATTCCAATTAGCACATGATAGATTACCCATGAAAACCTTAAATATAATGTACATATGATAACATTAAATCTGGTACCTACCGCGCGCGAAATATTACGGAACGGCTATAATGTGACTCTTGAGGAAGTGAGGAAGAGTGAGAACAATATAATATTTTAACATTATATTGTTCTCACTATTATATTTAACTTAGAGATAAAATTTGTAATAATCTTTTTATTTTACCCCAAGTATGCTGGCTGAAGTGAAAGGCAAGAGATTGTGTTGAATTCTATAACCTAGAGCCCACGCACATATGCAAACCTCTGAGTAAGCCGGTGATGTGCGAACACGGCGTCCTATCCTGACGATTACCCGTCACATATAGGTGACCACGTCACAATATATATACACATACATATGTCTCTTTCCTCAGTTAGATCGCGTTTTTTGTAGATGGTTTCTAGGCCAACGTTTCGGTACGATAACACGTGCCATTGTTAGGATGCTGCCTCAAAAATTGACGATTCAATTGTACTGTGTCGCATGAGACATAAATCTCCTACAATCGAGATATGTATATTCTAAGAATAATTGATTTATAATAATAATAAAAATAATATTAATATATTAATTGAGATCTTCCTCATACGCTTTCTTATACAAAGGTAGTATGCCACAACATTGAACAATTTAGTATAATATTTGTAAACATACACAAAAATAAGAACTTGACAGGCTGAGCAGAAAGTGACGGAGAAATTGTGAATAATTAAAGTTCTTCCTTAAAGCTTCCATCTGTACAGTGAGTTAACCAAAGAAGTGAAAAGATTGCTTCGTCCTTTCTTTTTTTTCCTTCTTAGATCTCACGAATCGCATATTTTCCGCACAATAAACATTAACGAGTTCAAGGGGGTGTTCGGGCAAAAACGCTCGACGACGAACTACCCACATCTAATGGCTCGTCACTTCGCGTCACTCGGCCTTCGATAGTCATACCAGAGCGTTCAAAAACACGCCGAGAGTAGCAAAGTATTGCGCTGAAGAAATCGATCAAATTAAAAAAATGATGTATATTATTCGCCCTTATTACAGATTCACCTCATTGATCACTGCGCGCTCGATGGATTGAGGACTCTCTTGGTAAACATTGATGTACGGAAGTGAGGCCTGGAGCAGACAGAAGAGGAACGATAGTAGACTAGTTAGTAGCAGTGGAAATGAGATCACTTAGGCGCATATGTGGCAAATCTATTTATGACAGAGTAAAGAATGAAGAAATAAGTAAATAATGTAAAGCTAATAATAGTATAATGAGTAAGATTAAGAAAGGATCACTTTGGTGGTTTGGTCATGTGGAACGGATGAATAAAGAGAGAATGGTAAGAGAGATATATGACGCAAGTGTTCATAGCACCAGAAATAGAGGACGTTCGCAGAAGACTTGGCACGATCAGGTAAACCAGATACTGGTGGATGGTTCTGTTAGAAGCCTTAACGTAGATTGTGGACGAGACGAGAATTGTGTATCAGGACAGAGGAGTGTGGCGCTCTATCGTCTCTGCCTGCCCCTGCAGAGAAATGATGTGATGGTAAGTTAGTTAGTTACTTAGACTATATTGCAGATATTCTAAATCCGTGTCTTTTCTTTGAAAATAATTTTAAATGGAACTGAGTGTGTCAAAATAAACAACGATTCTTCACGTGAAATGGATGGCTTAATACTCGTAGCACAAAACCTGTTTCACAAGGTGATGGTAGCACAAAACCTGTCTCACAAGGTAATGGTAGCACAAAACCTGTCTAATATAATAAAAAATAAAACATGATATTTCAGATAAAATGCATCGTTGCTTTCATTTTTTAACTTCGAACTTGTGAGACATTCTTTAGATTATTTAACGGCCTATAGTTGAAGGGAAAACACATATTTGTGTTATGCATAGAATATTTGTGTTATGCATAGAATATTTGTGTAATTCATAGAATATTTGTGTTATGGATAGAATATTTGTGTTATTCATAGAATATATGTGTTATGGATAGAGTATTATGCATAGATATTTGTGGAAAACACTTATTTTTTTCGGCGTGAGATTATCGATTCTAATAACGGAGCACAACATAAAGCGACTTCGCAGGCGGACATCACCGATATCGACACACAATCCATTATATTACTAGTTTAATACAAATGAATGACAAATTCCCGCGTATCTCCCGCTGTCCGCCGTGCACGTGCGAGTGTGCGAGTGCGCGAGTGTGCGAGTGTGCGAGAGCGCCCGAGGCGGCGCGGCTGCTAATTGATCGGAAGCGAGGAACCTGCCCGCCGCTAGCTGCCTACCGACGCCGATGGAGGAACAATGTGTGCGAACAAAGAGTCCGACACGCCGAGACAAGGGACAATACACGGCTCCAGGGAGAGGGGAGTTTAATTAAAGTTAAATTCAAATTGTCAGATTGCAGAACGGAAAGCTCACGGTTTGGGAAGCGGCTGCGGAGAGAGGGAAAGGGGATCCCGTCTAGATATGCAGACAGGCGTTGGTCTACTAACGATCAATTATCAGAGTTACATTACTCGATTCATCGAGTGCACTCGTACGGTGTTCTCAAGCGCTACACTATATTATTATTATACATTAACAAAAATCTTAAGTTAGTAAAAAAATATCAAAACGTTTACTTAAATAGTACTGTTGTTATTTATTTATTAGTAACTATATAATATATAAGTAAAAATGAGGTTGGACTGTGCCCGTTTCACTAGAGAAATTCTGTGTTGAGATGGGCATAGTTTGCGAGCAATTGTACTAATAAATTAGTATTATAAGTATATAAAAAAATATGTGGACTTGTAAATATTTTTTTTGAATATGTGACAATAATTATTAAAGGTTTGAATCAATTTATTTGGGTGAGTGCACTGATACTAGCTCTACCCATATTACGAATCCAAGTTTTTATTTTCAGTTTCATGTTATTGGGACAGTCAATTCGGTTAAATCTTTTAGCATCCTATTAAATAACCCTAAATATTTATAATTCCTTTCACCATATGTTGTATATGCTCTTGGGGCTTGTAGGTTAGGTGTATTTGTCCGTGTGGTAATTATATTTTGAGTTGTTTCAAATTGTGTCCGTTTGTTTATATATGTTGTTAAGAGTAGTATTAGCATACATTTGTCTTATATCAATAACATCGAATTTATTAAAAATTTCGTTAGTGCTCGTTGTGATTGGGGATTTGAGGATAACTTTTAAAATAATTTTACGAGCTGCTATTATTGGATTAATTGCAGATACGGTCGGTCCACCTCAAGCAATTATACCATGCTTTATTATTCATTGACAGATTGTGTAGTACGTCATTTTGAAAAGTTTTATATTAAGGAAATTCCTAATATTTCTAAAATAGTATATGGTTTTTAAATTTTATTTGTTATGAGTTGTGTACGGTGACTCCATTTGAAGTAAGAATCAAATATAATTCCTAAGTATTTGATTTAGTCAGTACGTTCTGTATAATTGCATTGAAACGTATCATCGTATGAGTTGGAGCAATTGTGAATTTTTATTTTGTAAACATACAAGGGTTGCCCATTTTCTTTTATGCTCGAAATTAGGTATTTAGTTTTATTGGTATTAAGTGTTAAGGTGTTTAGGTCGAGCCATTTTTTAACAATACTTATAACTTTTTAGGCTTTTTTAAATACTGCTGACCCATATATCAGATTGGAATTGAAGAATAGAGTCACCCGTAAAACATATAAAGCTATCGTTAAAAGGGATGTTGCATAGGTCATTAATATGTATTAAGAACAGTATTAGACCTAATATGCTACCATATGGAACCCCGAAGTCAGTGGTAGGAGGATTGCTTGTGATATCTTTAATACAAACTCGTTGATTCCTCTCCGTGATGTAACTTTTAAACATATCAAGTTTTTTACCTAAGATACAAATTTTTTTTAATTTCACAATTAAACTCGAATAAGAAATTGTATCAAAGGCCTTGGCGAGATCAAGGCCATATTTCATATTTATGGCCTTTATCCACATTGTTAGTTATGAAGTTCGTGACACGGGCAATAGCTTCGGTTGTACCCACATTTGCCGTAAAGCCAAACTGGTTTTTAGAAATTTAAATTAAAATTTTATTGAGGGATTTGGATAGTGTAAACATATTATAACAAACATAATAACTATTTAACATATGGTACTGATAATGAAAATCCACTAAAACATTTAGATACACAGATGTGTTTAGATGCAGAAAATAAATGAAAAGAGAAAAAGAGGGAGAAAGGGTGGGGAGGTTGCGACTATTGTTGCAATAAAGGGAGAGCAAGATGTGTTTATAGGTAAAATGATTTTATTACTCTCAAGGTATTTTACAAGTTGAACTTTTATACTTTTCCCTAGAATTTTCAAAAGAGAATTAAGTAACGTACAATTACGCTACTTAATTCACTACACTATAGACTACCATTACTATAGACCAATGTCTATAGTTATTGATGTCACTTTTACTTCCTGCTTTGTGGATTGGGATAATTAATTCTTGTTTTAATATAGTAGGAAAGTGTCCGAGTTTTAAACTAAGGTTAATAAGATAGTGGAAGGGGGTTAGCACTACACTACACTCATCGTACATGACTGCAAAACAAACTAAGGTTAATAAGATAGTGGAAGGGGGTTAGCACTACACTACACTCATCGTACATGACTGCAAAACAAACTAAGGTTAATAAGATAGTGGAAGGGGGTTAGCACTACACTACACTCATCGTACATGACTGCAAAACAAACTAAGGTTAATAAGATAGTGGAAGGGGGTTAGCACTACACTACACTCATCGTACATGACTGCAAAACAAACTAAGGTTAATAAGATAGTGGAAGGGGGTTAGCACTACACTACACTCATCGTACATGACTGCAAAACAAACTAAGGTTAATAAGATAGTGGAAGGGGGTTAGCACTACACTACACTCATCGTACATGACTGCAAAACAAACTAAGGTTAATAAGATAGTGGAAGGGGGTTAGCACTACACTACACTCATCGTACATGACTGCAAAACAAACAAAAACACGGCTTTCTCACGCCAATATAAAACATTGACACGATTTAAAATTATTCGACATCTGGGAGTACTGATCGATGATCATCTAACTGGAAAGAACACATATCGAAAGAGTACGATAGTTGATTACAAACTCTTAAAATCGGTGTACTTTGCTTTCTGCTACTCCTTCATTAATTATGCTTTTTTGTTTGGGGAGGAGTAGCAAAAACAATATTGGGATCGGCTAAAAAAGCACAAAAGACAATTCTCAAGGTAATAATTGGTCGTTCCTTTAGATATCCATCAGATCTTATATTTAAAGAGTACAATGTCCTATATATAAGACAAACCTTTATGTTAAGACTCGTTTAATATTTCCATGCTAACAACTCACCCCAAGCAATAAATCATGGACACAACACAAGACAAACAATAAACTTCTACACACCAGTTCCGAGAGCAACAACGACATTTTATCAAAAATTCTACATGTTCTTAGCTCCGAAACTATACAACACACTCAGTACCAACTGGGAATCATTTAATTCCAATAAGATTACACAAATATGGACCCAATATATGATCCAATCAGATATAGATGAATCAGAAGCTTGGCTATCCAACATTATAATATAGTTTGCTAGTCCTACAACACTCCCACTACATATTTTTATTATTATCTTTTATTTATTATCTTAGTTTTATTAACCACAATTGAGTTTAAAAAACGTCTACCGGTTTCGTAAAACACTTTTCCTTCTTCAGGATGTCATAACTAACTAAAAATATAGTATTGTTTCTTCACCAGAATCTATTTTTAAATTTAAAAAAAAAAAAAAAAACAACAATTATTTAAAAAAAAAATTTAGTACCTAACTCAAATTGCTGCTCAATACAAATTTAGTCGAATAATTTTTAGGAAAAAAATTTAGAATAGGACTCGTAGTTAAAATTAGTTGGCTGTTTAGAATTTCCTGATTACTTTTACATGCTTTATTTATCTCCAACGATTCCAAATTATTTAATTTGTGACCTACACCGTTTAATATGCAAAATTGACAATCCCAATTTTTTATCAAAACCATGACTATTTTCTATCAAATGATTAGAAAATTCTGAAAACCCACTATTGTTCAAACATCTCAAATGCTCCTTTACTCTTATATTAAAATTTCTACCCGTTTTACCAATATAAAATGCAGCACAATCCTTACAACTAAGTTTATAGACACCAGAATTGTTAAATTTATTATCCTTGTCCTTAGAATTTATGAGTAAATTTCCTATACCATTTGTGTAAAATGCTTATTTTATTTTTTATTTCTCTTTTTATTCCTGGCGATGATTTAAATAACAACACAACAGCACGAAAAAAACTGGTTACTTTAACACAGACTTCAGAGGTGAAGTTTACTCCATCCCGCACAGTAAACTATGAGTATTAATTGTGTTTTATGTTTATTATGTTATGATATCCTAGATAACCTCTGTTAGAATAAAAATATGTATGTCATCTAATAAATAAATTATTTTAAGTATATTGACCATAATATCATCTGTACCAGCAGCATTACTATTTTTTAGCGATTGGATTAGATTTTTGTTATCAGTTTTAGCTACATTTGTGAAAGAAAATTTGTAAATAATATCTCGGTTTAGATTATAACTTTCAGATCTATTATTGAGCAAAGAAGTGGGGAGTTTTTAGCTAAATTAGACCAATATTGGTGAAAAAACAGTTGGCATAATTGACAATTTGATTTCAATTTGACGGGTAGATTGGTTTACCTTCAATGTCAAGTTGATTAAGAGCTGTCTCTTTTTTTATTTGAGTGAGTTTCCTCTCTTATAAAGTTCCATACTTTTTTTGAATCACCGTAGGTGACGTTAATTTTTTGTTTATAATATAGTTCTTTAGGTTTTTTGATTATTAGTGTACATATATTTCTGTATCTTTTGTAAAAGTTATACAAAGTAATGTCAAGTTAAGTATCTGTCAATGTAAAGTATCTGTTCTGATACTTGTGAGGGACTCGAGGTTGCAGCTATATAACACCCGTGGAACTTAAGCTAGCAGCTATGTAACACTCACGACGGGATCAGTAGTGAAGTAGAAGTGAAATCGAGTCTTTCAAGCGTTCTATCTAGAGTTGGATAATATTTGATTATCATCGTATAATTGTTTAAATGGTTGTATAATGACTTAATAAAGAAAAATGAATATTAGATGCCGATAAAAAGATATAACATTTTAAAACAATGGTAAAACAGTTTAGTAATGTAGTTGTGGAGCGAAGTTGTAAGATATTTAGAAAATGTAATTACGAGACAATATGAAGCGAGGGAGACATGCCCGGACGGGCGTTGCTGGGGGGCGCGCGCGCCGGAGGCCGCAGCCAGAAGTAGACGAGGGGATGCTGAGCGAGCGAATGACCATCCCTTTAGTTCTTTTGATAGCTACGCATTCGTCTCAGCCGGGAGTCTGGAGCCTGGGTCACCCGGAATGCCCGGAACGCCTTGCAGATAATCGGTCCCTGCGCGAGTTGTGTATAATATTGTTACAGTTTCGGTGCTCAATTAAATAGTCAATAGTGTCGAATATCAGACAACAGATAGACAGCTGTGCAAGAGTAATGGAATACGTGTCACATAAATGTCTTACTATTATAAAACTAACTTAACTGCATATGCTACAAAAATAGGACTAACTCGATGGCCTCCCGAGACGAAGATCGAAATAGGCGAGTGTTTTGAGTCAAGACTCCTAACCCTAGACCAAGCAAGATCTTTAATTGTTATAATTTAAATGTATGCTCTGTGGCGTAACTATGCCAATGCAGCCAATGCGATGCACTGGGGCCAACCTTGAAGAGGGGTCCAAATGGTACTATTCCGAGTATCATTTTTAATTTTACGCTAAGATGAACTAATAATTTAAAAAATATGCAACGGCAAAAAACGGTATTATTAAATGAAATAATTTGTGTAATATCTGCTAATATATTGGATTATGGCCAGACCCAGACCATCGCCGCAAAATGAAAATTCCCATAAAGCGAAAGGAAGGATTTTTAGTGTTGCAAATTCATATGAATGCCTAAAACGTACCGTTTTATTCCATCACGAAAGTGTGAACGTTGAAGAAAAATGTTTTATTATGAAATCAATAACCCGCACAGTAAAAACATTCTTATACCTTATCCGCATTACATATTCAGAGGGCCCCTTCATTTTGCATCGGGGTCTAAGTTTTCTAGTTATGCCATAGTGTATGCTCATCTTCAATACAGAATTAATATTAAAAATATATATTATTATTATATAAAATTGAATATATACTATTGTACACAAGCGCAACAAGACAAGTTTTAGGTGTGTCGGAACGTTTCGAGACAATTGGCTGAGGCAGAAATACTCTTTTTAAAGATTATGAAAACACTGCTCCACTTTTCTCATCGAGGTGTCTTTAAGGTTATACTGCCCACAGTCATTACAGTGCCCATAGCATCCATAGTGCCCATAGCGCCCATAGTGCCCTAGCGCCCATAGTGCCCAGAGCGCCCATAATGCCCATAACGCCTATAGTGCCCATAGCGCCCATAGTGCCCATAGCGCCCATAGTGCCCTAGCGCCCATAGTGCCCAGAGCGCCCATAATGCCCATAACGCCTATAGTGCCCATAGCGCCCATAGTGCCCATAGCGCCCATAGTGCTCATAGCGCCCATCTAGTGCGATATAGAGCGCTGTCCGCTGTGCAGTTAAGCCCCGCCATGGCCTTCTTAGGATATTCAAAATATGGGCTGATTTCGTCATATTAACATATAAAGATTGTCTCGTGATTTTTGGTGTAATCTGTTCTTTTGAAATGCCGTTATCGAAAAATATGAATATTATTACTATTATTCTTGGGAAATTATTCAATATCTTAAATTAAGGACGTTCCCGAAAAAATCACTTTTCTTACAATCCTTTTGAAATTTTGAATACACATACTTATAAGTATCTTTTATACGTAGACATTTTTTTCAATAGTCCTTGCTGTAGTAAATTTGTAAATATTGACTATTAAAATGAGCATATTTAATATACGAACCATACCCCGATCGATGTTGTAGCGCACGTTTAATTGAATAGCAATAGTAATTTCCTTACGATTGTTTTAGAAAACTGAGAATCATAAATTGAAAATTTATCAAATATCTTTCTGTAAAAATAACTAAAACAAGCGGCATTCGTTTTGTTTTAAAAAATGTTAAAAGTGAGCTACTTTTGAATGGTTTTGACGTTTCCTTTTATAATTTGAATAGTGACAGATTTTTGAACTTATGCGCGTGTAAGCGGAAGCGAAAAAGTACACTGGACCTCAACTGCTTTTTATTCTATTCATAGTAGTTCATAGTAGTTTACATACGGGAGAATCTTCTTGAAGATTGAGTATGACTGCTCTTTGGGAACGTCCTTAAGTGAATAGTAAAAAATATTTAATAAATAATACCAAATTTAAAATGTATCGGAACGCAATACAAATTTGTATTTACACTTTTTGCGAAAAAATTTGCAAAACACTTTAAAATAAGGTAGATGGCTCTTTCAAATAATGGAACGATTCAATTATTAATATCAAAAAGGTAACATATAGGTTCGAAAATTTGTCGCTAAAAAAATATCGTCGCTGTAGCATAGTTGGATAATACACCTTCCCCGGTTTAGAAAGAGATCCAGGTTCGAATCCCGGTGGCGCAACAACAATATTTTTCGATAAAATTGATTTTGTATGTACATATTTCTAATTAATATATTTATATAATTGATATTTAAAATATCGCAGACCGTCTGTTCTGAATAATTACAACTTCACAATAAGAATGCGTTCTCCTAATAAAATTATTTTCATTCTTTTTAAATAAACATACATTTTGGGCTGGCAGGCGGTAAGTAGCGGTAAGTAGCGGCAAACTAAACTATTATAATAAGCATACAACTATGATCACCCAATTAGTCTTATTGTTGAATATACCTGGCACACTTCTCACAGTGATCTGCTTATAGAATATTAAAGTTAAATATGAGTCTAAAGCTTGATATCTCTGTTTCAGCATCAATAATTGATAATTAGAACACAAATTATATGTATGTCATCCTTCAGATGTTTCAAATCTATTATTTTGGAGTATTATCGATTAAGAGATCATATTAATGATTAGAATCATTAATATGTGTACGGGTAGAAAGCGGGTTCTTACGAGTGGGGCTGGAAAAAGAAACTTGGGACCTCCCAGGCATGATCAGATGCATGAAGTTCGCCTCCTTGGCATGGCCGGATGCATGATGTTTTGGTCCCCTACCCATCACCGGATGCATGATGTTCCGGCTCCCTAGGCATAACCGGTGCATGATGTTCCGGCTCCCTAGGCATAACCGGTGCATGATGTTCCGGCTCCCTAGGCATAACCGGTGCATGATGTTCCGGCCCCCTAGTATGACCGGATACATGATACAACAGCATTTTCATTCAAAATTATAGATACTCATGATGGGAGTTAGAAGGAATATTGTAAGTGCGTAAGAACGTCTGATGTTATTTAAGTAGGTGTAATGTGACCGCAGTGTGAGTGATGGCAAGTTATGGGTGTGAGTGATGGCACGATAACAGACCGCGAAGAGCGGCCCTCCCTGTCGACATATATAATATTTATACTAATGTGCATGAGTTTGAACATCAAATAATCGCATATAGTTTTTAGATTGGAAGGTTTAATAAAATAAAAATGAACGTCAATAAACATAACGCATATTAGGAGAAAAATAGAATCTTCTCCCTCCGAGTCAACCGTTGAAATTGAGTTGTTGACCTCTCTGTGAGTATCCACTTAAACCCGATTTCGACTTGTGGAAGATATTTGTATTAATTTTAAGAAACACTAAACTTACACTTCCGTCTGTCGGTATCGCAGAGATCTGCGGGCGATATGAACCGACGGCGGTCATATTCAGAATTCAGATTCGGCTGGGAATTCTCGACAACCGGCCGCAGCGCTGGCACAGGCACAAAGAGATCGATATTAGCCGATTTTCGTGGAGAACGACGCTCACGAATCTCAATTTGGTTTTCAGTACAGATACAGCCCGTTTCTTATAAGAATCGGAATGCTACGAAAAGTGAGACTAACTCGGTGGTCGCTCGGGACACGGATTTAATCCCAGACCACTCGGTCACTAGGTTCTTGTTTTAAAGAGAAAGCACATAATTCAATCATTTTAAATACAACTTCATCACAAAAATATTTTTCTGTAAAACATAACGAAAATAATATTAAAATATGCAACCTGAAAATATTTCATTTAAAAATAAATATATAATAGGAGATAATTCATCGTTTTATTGTCAAGATACCTTTCTGTATTTTTATATATCTCCTGCGCATTGCTTTACATCCCATATCTTACAATTTATATGAACATAATAATATTATTATAATTTTTATATTATAAATATTATTCTGGACTACGTTTATAGTATGTACATGTAGAAATATTTTAGTTTGTTTTTAAAACACAGATTATCCGATAGATAGTACTAGTGTACAATGGAAAAACAATCAGTGCAGAGTACACTTTGTATGGTTTAGTTGTTATGTTACAAGTTGAGAAGTGTGGCGATAGGACAGAAATGCACGAACTCCAACAAAGTCTAAACACGTGACATGTATGGAATATGATTCATTTGATGGTTGCACCTTTTAAAATATGTGCGTATTGTTCATACACAAAGAATTATTTTTTTCAATCTTTTTCCTTAGATATATCTATGATATTACACATGTCTCCTAGTACCCTTTTATGAATGTTTAAAACACATTTTAGAATAAACGCATACGCACTACGCACTACATTGTTCATTTTGACAATATTACACATTACAGGTATTTTTCTAGTTTGCAATATCTCAACAAATGTAGTAAGTGTAGTAATATCTGTTTAATATATACATATATTACTGGGAAAAATCGCACAATTGATTGTTTAAGAAATGCCATTAAAAGGCTCAAAAATCTTAATACGTGTTATGTGTTTCTGTTTGAACTCTTGAAACATTCAGATAGTTTTATTTGATGACACCTAAAATAACTACACACCATTTTATCTATAACTTCTTTGCACGTACATACTGCAACTTAGAACGCGATTATTTTGAAAACTGTACAGATTCAAAGATAGTTAAAAATAAGAGAATGTTCCGTTTGTTTTGTAATTTGTTTCTCGTGCCAACAGACCTGGCCGGTCGCATCAAATGACGTGATCCCCTTTTATCGATAAAAAACTCAATTCCTTTCAAATCATCCAATCGATTTGAAAAGGAGTTCGATATTTTACACACTTATATATATATATATATATATATATATATATTTTGATTTATAGTACTGTGTATTATTATTATATTGTTATGATCGGATAAATATTTCAATAAAGTAAGACATTTTTCTTAGTACACAAGACACATTTCAGCAAAGTAAGACATATTTCGTTGCAGGAGCCATAGATGAATTGAAGAAATATTTGTTGTAAAAATGATTATTTTTTTAAATGTTATATTTAAACTGTTATATTAAAAATGTACTATTATATTTAAAATAAATAAATGTTTATTCTTAGGTAAAAAGCCACAAATGCGTTGATGGAAATAAATAAATACATATATTTGGGTACCCCGCTTGCTACATACTATACAGTATAGTAATAAACAAAGTGCGATGTTCAATGTACAAAAAAATATTTATATAAAGAGTAAAACAAGATGCAATTAGATAATTCAATATTCAAGTACTATTGTAGCAGTTTTAATCTCAAGTTCGGTCTTTAAAAGTTCTTGGCCATAATTTCTCTCCATTCTGTCCACAGAATGGCTCCAGCCAGAACTGCACTTTTCTTGAAAAATATTCAAGACTGTATGTCAATATGATAAATATGCAAGTTGCAATTTTTCACGTTTGCATTTACTGTTGTATATTTTTGGTGCTAGAAACAAATGGAATATTTGTGCAAAAGTTTTATTTAATTTTGGCACGAGATAGTGACATTTGGCCTTTGTCCTTGTAACCTCGAGGGTGCGTAATTTGCCGGTGATATGATACGTCGGCAAAAGTTTTTGAGTGTACCGAGTATATACATTGGACAGATGTCCAGGATGTGACATTTTTTGAAGAGTTCATTTGAAGGATAGCGAAAGGGCCTCTTATGAATAACTGTCAAAACCATTTTTGGGCTTTACTTACGGAGTCTAAAATACTAGTAGACGCACCCCCGACTGACAATCACGCAGTTGAGTAGCGAGTGGCACAGCGCAAAGTACAAAATTCTTCTCAGGGATGTATCGAGTACTTCTCAGACTTATTCGGACTTTAAATAGACAAGCTTTCTAATTCGCTCGCGAGATACTGAACATGTTTTCTATAGTTGAAGTGTTGGCGTGTTTGAACCGCCAACTTTTCGTGAAAAGTAATTCCTACTCTTTCTTTAATAAAAAAGCAGCCATATTTAGTGTTTAGAACATCTAGCGTAAGTAGATTTTTATACTAGTAATGTATACTAAAGCAATCGGAAATCGCTTGCTGCAGGCGGCTGCCAGAGTTTTCATGGAATTTATATCTCAATTCAGAAATTCCTTATCATATTGCTTTAATAATGCACCATATAATGTAAAAAAAATAATTAGTAAAATGATAATTAATGATATGATATAACTAACTAAGTTACCATCACCCCGTTTCATACAAGCTCGCCGATTGCCGAGTTAACAAAACCATCCTCCAGTATCTAGTTTACCTGGTCTTGCCGAGTCTTACGCGGACGTCCTTTATTTCTGGTGCCATCAACACTCGAGTCATATATCTTTCTTACCATTTTCTCTTTATTCACCCGTTCCATATGACAAAACCACTTAAGTGATCCTGTCTTAATCTTACTCATTATACTAACACCAGAGTTACATTCTTTCCTTATTTCTTCATTATTTACTCTGTCATAAATAGAATAGCCATATATATGCCAAAGTGATCTCATTTTCACTGAGTTCAGTCTACTTTCGATCATCTTTTGCCAGCTCCAGGCCTCACTCATAAGGGTCGGTACTAGGACACCATTGTGCACCGCTAGTCTTGCCTCGGTTGACATGTTTCCGTTAGATATAATTCCATTCAAAGGATATAAGAGAACATAAAGAAAAATGTAATAATATGGACAGGTAAAAAAAATGAACTTAAAGCTGTAGTGAATATCTTAATCAGTGAGATTGAAAGATTGTAAATTAATTTTAATATCCTTTTCTTTTTTTTTAACCTGTACTGCCATCTAGCGGATTCCTAAACAAAATACACTAATAATGGAGGATGCAACGTAGCACAATTATATTTTAAGATATACATAAATAATATAAACTTACCACACAATATTTAAAAAAGATTTTTTTTTTAAATCTGTGTCAAAAATATTTCTTGTGATATATGCAAAATCTCAAATGTTTTAGATACATACTTTCATATAAGTATTTTATTAAAGCTATGAACATTGAAGGGTTTTACTAGATTCATTGAATATAAAAGTCATGGCAAAGTCCAGTGGCTGTCATTCAATTGTGGTTTTCCAGCCATTCTCGCTCCATTTATCGGACAATTCATTATGGTTTGATGAAATCGATCCATTAGTCGATACTAAACTAGATATTATGTATGTTAGTCGAATATTTGGTAAGAATTCAAAAATGGTTAGAAAGGTGTTGACCCAGAATGTAGGTAGGTACTAAGTACTAGGCACTAGACACTAGGCACTAGGCACTAGGCACCCACTCTACTACCCATCGATTTAATGTAGCAGATTAAGTCTTCGACTCGGAACCAGAATCAGGTGAACACTCTCGTACTTTAGTAAGCGTCGAGAATCATAAATAAAGATGCGACATTCACGCAGATTATTCACCGTTTTGATTCAGGCATGATCAATTATAGAAAAATGTCACACGGTGCGCCTAAAATCCAGTGCAAAGATAATCCTTAAACTAATAATAATTATAATTTAGTCAATTTTTAATAGGAATACATGTTCCGACAAATAATACCATTGAAAATATAAACTATTTGAAAACGTACAACCGTCTGGTCACAGTTTAAGAAACAAACAATCGTATTTAGATAATACGGAGAGAGAAGTCATCCAAATGTAATACGAGTTATATCGAGCGTGCAGCAGCAGCCGTGTAGATAATAATGTGTGGCATTTGCGCTCTGGGCCGAGTATCTGTGCAGAGTAGTGGTCTACCGCGGAACAAAATCTTGAGTATATTAAAGGAAAGTTTTTCGAGCGACGATAAAATAACGTTTAAATGTTCACGAATAAACAGAACAAAAGCCTCGGGGAACAAAGAAGTTTCTTTCCCCTGTCTCTACTAGGCCTTGGCTCCTGAAGCCGAAGTTAGCGGAGACTGGGATCTTTATGGAGTTCCACTTCCTGTTACATCCAGCGGAACTTATTCTCTGTTGTGTTACCCCGCCGTACTATGTTATTCTACATGACGTTCCCAACAGCGGCATTATTCCTGAAACCTCTACCGACTGATTTATTATCGAATAAATCCTGGAGACCGGCGACGTTTCAGCACAGAGAGCGGACAGGTTTTCAGACAACTAATATTTTAGCGACCCCTATTTTCTATTCTAGCAATAAGTGCATAAAAAACAAAACAGTTTTCGCTCTAAAGATAACTCAATGAGGGCTTTGTTTGATAAATAAATATATTGCGATCACTGCATAACGCACGACTGTCGGACGATACGGTCACTCGGACTCGCCCCGTATTTTGTGAAACGAGCACTCTAATGTAATAAGATACGTTTAAGGGTTTCATCTCAGAATCGCCTAGTGCTACAAGACCGGCATACTGGCCCTGGAGGAGGAGGGAGCGAGTGTCGCAGCCAGGAACAGTGCGGTGTCACGTGTCACGCGCGTCGCGCGGCGTCACGCCCACTGCTTATAATAATTAATAAACAATTAACGCACCGCATTGAAATGAAGGCCGAGATGAGTCGCTCAACCGGGGGAGTGCGCTGCCGGTGTGGGCTTCCTCGCGTAATTAATTTCCGCCGCGGAGATACAAAATTAATTCTCGAACGGTGGCGCGGTTTCCACTCTGTTACATGACGCCGACCTGTAAATTATCGCTCCGATAGGGGCGGGCCGCCCGTTCGCACTACTCTTCTCTCCGTCCGCACTTAGCGGCCTCGTTTGGCCCAAATGAAGTTGAAACGGAATGCGAGACGATCTCCATCGATCACAGTGCGCTCCGGCCTACCTGCGAATCAGAACCGTAACTAAATCATCCGCAAACTCCGCCCTAACATTGCTATGCACTTATTGCCAGTGATAAATTGGATTACTCTCCGCAAACTGTATGAATGTACATTAGATAATTGTGTTTATTTATTTATTTTATGAATTTTGGTGTATTCAATACCGCGTAATTGGGCATGAGCCTGTTCTAATACTAGGCAAATAAGAACATATTATTACGTACATATTTTTTAATAAAGAAACATGTTACTTCAATATTCTAAATATTTTTAAAACCGAGTGCTTGCAGTGTTAAGCTATGAAAAGTAGGACAAATTTGTAATTACCGGGGCAGAGGTTGAATATTAGACCACTCGACGAGTGTACATCTCAAATACGTCGATGAATTGTACGAGAACAATAAATTATACAATACTCGATATATGGTACACATTTAGTAAAATGAAAATAAATTATATAATATTCACAGAGATGTACATTAAGGGAAAGGAAAAAAAATGTAATGAAAACGAACAAAAGGAATAAGTAATAATATTCGGGTAATAAATATGGAACAATGACACGAGCGAAGTAATTAAAACAATAAGATACAAGTTAAACAGAAGTTTGAGAACACGGCACATGTATACATTCGTACATTTTACCCGTTCAAGTCGATACGTAAAACATCATACACATTTAATGTACCAGAGAGGTATTCTTCAGTAAACTTTTTGATTGAGCGCGACATTTCACGGCGAACATTTGTTGTCGATTTAACATTGATAGATAGAGAGATCTACGATAATACTCGTGCACTCGCAGCTTTGGTACTTATTATTAAAATACTTGAAGGTAATAAAATCATGGTCAGAAATAATTAATATTATAACAAGTATGGCCGTTTTTTAATTGAAATATTTGTGTTACAAAAATAAACATAATAACAAAAAAAGATAAAAATTATAAGCTAACAAATATGCACAGTATATCTTCACGAAGATTTTAGCCAATAAACTGTCACTAATAAAAGAATAATCACTGACATGGTCGCTATCGTTCGTTAAGCGGATAAGAACTACAACTAGAAGAAGAACAACAAATAGAAAAAAAGTGTTTTGAAAGAGTTTAGATAATAACACAAGTCTACCAAATTGAGGGTTATGAAATTTTTTAATGTCTTTATAGGTTTAGGTGATCCCAAAACTTTTTCCATATCACGTATCGTTTCATTTGAGAACTTGCATTTTAATGATTTCATTTAACACGCTTTGTGACAAACACTTGATATTTGATTCCAGTAACTGTCCGACTATCCATTAGACTCTGTCTACGGCCTTACGGTGCCCTTTCTAAAGTGCAGATATGTGTGATTTAACATACTACCAGAAATCAAATACACGCATGTATTAAAATAAATAAACCATAACTTTTTTTTCTACCATCCATCGCGAAGAGCACCAACTTTCCCCTCATTATAAGGATGATTCTTAGAAGATTCGATTCTGCAGTAATTATTCTGTCTATTGGAAATGACAAAAAGTCAGGCAAAGTGACGATGTCGCAATACGACGAAATGACCAAATTGACCAAATTCTGTTTCTAATTTAAAATATTAAAAGAATATTATATTCTGGCGTACGTCAAGTACAACATATAAACAAATAATTTGTGCAACGCGTCGGGACGGTCGGGACGGCCGTGGCGCAATCGGCGCGGCGGATAGCGGCTCGGCGGATAGCGGCGCGGCGGATAGCGGCGCGGCGGATAGCGGCGCGATGTGATAATGGCAGCCATAAATAGCGCGGAATTATTATTAATTTTATTTGCTCTTCTGCGCGACTTCTCCGCTCGAACCCTGACTGCAGCGAATGCATTACTCGGGTTGCAATATTCTTTATTTTGTTTTTCTTATCATTAGAATAGTGGTCGGTAGTACATAAGCTACCTGTACAGTACCTGTCGTATTCCTCGGGGATGCTGACTGTCAGCGGAGACGCGGTCCGCAGAAGGTAGGTGGAATATAAAGTGAAGGGGATCCCGGATCCCAGGATCCCAGAAGTCGGCGGCGAAGGTTGCGGTCGGGCCACGTAGCCGGGAGCGAATTCTCGTTAATTTAATTGGGGAAAGCCGAGCTATATTAATGCAGTATTGATACTAACGAAACAATAAAAGGCAAAGATATTCATATTCGATAGTAGGCTGGCCCACCGCAGGCTGCATGCGGGACATGTTTCACGGCACTTAGTAATTAGGCATTTGAAAATTATTTTATATACAAGCACATTATGAACTACTACTTTATATACGAGCACATTATGAACTACTACTTTATACACGAGCATATTATGAACTACTACTTTAGGCACAGATTTTAAAAAAGTTTTGGAAAAAAGTTATGCAACTTAAAAATATGGAATTCCTGAAAAGTCGTGAATAAGTTACAATTAAATTTATTAACACTAGCAAGACAAGCGGGGTTTTGACCACTATCACTTCAACACACAACATATTCTGCAAACTATTCAGAAGGTTTTCTAAACAAAGCCATTAAAGTCATATAAAATACTCCGCCCAGTTAATTCATAAAAATATGTGTAAATAAATAAAGTTATTATTTAAGTGCAATGTAATTATTTTGGTTAACCTGAAGAGCTGACTCTAGAATAAGGCGTGTTTTTATTAGAATTTTTTGACCTTCGAATTCATGTATTAATATATTTTTTTTTTAATTTAAAAAATGTACAGTTAATTAGTAAATACGGAAATCACAGTGAAAGCTAAACAATAATTAAACCAATTACACGTTTTCTCTGAAGATATAAAATACTTTAAGCAGTGAATACAATTTGAATTTTAAGAGGGACTAAGCAGAAAAATGTGAGAAAAAAAAAGTTGAGAATAAAAATTTTAACACAGAGAAAAAAGTTATAAATAAGAAAGTAAGAAAATATTCGACGGGAAAGGAAAAGGAAATCTAATAATAAAATAATAAAATCTGAGTGATGAGAATAAAAATAATAATAACGGCCTTTAAAGTTTATGTGTTGAATTTGTGTAACTGAAGTACTGAAAATATCTAGTTCGTTTAGGTAAAGGGGTGCTCGGTAGAAAAATGAGTTTTATTTGGCATTGGTGTTGCAATGTAGAAGATTAAATGTAGGATTAGTTCTGGTTGACCCGGCTGGCACTCTAATGGATATGCGTCTGAGTAAATCAGGACAGTCTACTTTAGAGTTGGCTATTTTGTGTAGAAAAATGACATCGGCCATGTCTTTCCGAATTCGTAGTGATGGAACTTTGAAAAAGATAGATGACTCAGCAGTGCTAGTTAGGGTTCCATAACTACCAAAGTTAAGATATGTAAGGAAGCTGTTATGTATTTTTTCGATTCTATTGATGTATGTGGTATATCTTGGATTCCAGACTCGGGAGGCATATTCGATAATACTTCGGACATGAGAAGTACAGTGTTTTTATGGGGTTTATGTTATTGAATTTTTTACAAACCCGAAGGATGAAACCTAACATTATGGTTGCTCCGGCTCCGGATGTAATATGGTTATTGTGCAAGTCCAAGAATAATTTAGAACAGATTTCTCGGTCAAGAGTTGGTTATTAAGACAGTAAGGGAAGTTAAACAGATTCTTGTTCCTGGTAAACTGTATCATGCAGCACTTGCTGATGTTGATTGGCAGGTTATGTAGATTGCAATATACATCGAGTTTATGGGAATCATCGATATTATGAATTAAAGTAAAACTTTTCATATCGTCTGCGAATAAAAGTGTGTAAATATAAAACACTTACGATGTTTATAATAATAAAAAAAGTGACGAAAGTAAAAAAAATTGGGAAAACGGGTTGGTAAAAAATGCAATGGAAACTAACTTTATTCTCGAATATCGGGGGATAAAAACCGAAAATCGTTGGTTAAAATGGCGGACCCTTCACAGCTATTTCAAAAGTCATCTGTCAGATTGATACTTGGAAAGTCGCAGTAGGTATACGACAATAAATCATTCAATATCGCGCTATTTTAGTGTTGAGTATTCGATGATGATTTCGTTGTTCAATATACATTAGAACATATACCGAAAAAAATTCCCCAGCAAAGTGACGAATTTTGAACGCAGGGGCGAATAAAGCCATATATAATGCATTCTTCATGATTATTCGTCTTGCCACACTGTGAAGCGAGATTTCTTATCTAAGCTTTGATATTAGTAAATTTGACGTACAAACAACCCGCAAACGTTTTTTTTTACCACGGGAGACGCTAAATGTTACTATAGTAAAAAATTACCATGGTCATCATTTAATAACCCACCCTAAGGAATTAGATGTTTTTTACGAAATTTGTGTAATATATAATAAAAAAGTTTATTGGTGTGACTGTAAAATAGCGATAGCGCCCTCATTCTCACATTGCAATGATAATTTTATAAAAACTCTCGAATCTTCTGTAATAAATTTTAATTGCTGTGATTACTACAATTATTTAATATTACTTATTAATGTAATACAACTTTCAAAACTTTTATTTGAAGCATTTCACATTATATCCCAATGTACGTACACTCACATTTGTAATGCCTATGACTATTTACTACATTCAGTGTGTCTTTTAAATTTATAATATAGCATTTATAAAAAAAATATGGTATTAAGAGTACAATTATGTTTAAATAATTAATTTTTATCGATACCAAAGATAATCATCTCGGCGGTGAGTCGTGCAGTCGGTGGTCTCACTATAGCCGCCCGCCCGCAGGGCTCATCAGTCATCGTGATGCTACTTTACAAAACAGGGATTTAAAGCAGATAAAATGAAGTACGAAAAAATGTTACAAATTTCAGAAATATTTATATATTGGACGTATCCATATCTAGTTGAATGTGTAAGAGGCAACGAGCGCGACATACCTCAAACTATCTCCAACTATCTTAAGGGATCATTTAAGGTCGGAGGCAGAGGGTCGGGAAACCACTGACACGAATACCGAAATAATAAGACGTTATAGATTGTGGAACTTATCAACAGTTGGAAAAACAATATTTTCAGAAAAGTGCTTGTTGCCTTTTCCACCTGGTCGGTCCGACGGATCGAAGGATTTTTATCTTCCTCACAGTCCTTCGACGTGGCCCACTACAATAAGCTTCTCCAAGCTATCTTCCTTTCTCGCGAGATGCTTAAACAATTGAAGGATTCGTCTCAGGCAAACGGTTGACAGTCTGTCCTTAATCTACATATATAAATTATTACATTATTTTAAAGATGAACCTACCTAAAAAATTAAAATTAAAATATGCGGCGGTAAGACATGATAGTTGACCACACACACCACACCTCACTAAACCACTACTACACCCTAAAGGTTCCCACTAGTAATGTTTTGGAGCGCGACGAAGCGGTAGACCCATTATCGTACAGTCACGAGACAAAGGCGTGCCCGATTGATATAATCCGATGATTTACGCGTAGTGTCCACGAAATCAATAGGGAGAGATGCTGAATTCAGATGCTGAGAGAGGCGAGGGTGGACAAAATGGAATAAAGTGTGCCGAATCAAAGCAAATGAAACTCAATCACCTCGCGAACCGATGGAAAAGGCCCAGAAAAATTGGGTTAAAAGCTGCAGGCCAAAAAAAATGGAAACCACTATAGGCAAAACAAATAGAAATTAATGTATTCATTATAAATACATACATATAAAATCAATTTTGTCGAAAAATATGTATATATTTATAGTTAATACATTAATTTAGTATTTAAAATATCACAGACCTGTGTTCTAAATAATTACAACTTCACAATAAGAATGTGTTTTCCTTAATAACAAAAATAGAAACTATCAATAGCAAAAAAAAACAATCTAGTGAAGAGAATTGGCAGGTGAACCTTATTTTGAATAAATTCTACATTTATTTTCTTTGTGAAAACACAATAGAAATAATTTCAGTGAAAGGATACAAAGTTTGGTCAAGGGTAATGCTTATTCTAACATACTCTCTACTCTCTCTCTTATACCCTGCCTAGACAATGTCCCGATAAGAAACATATGTGACAATATTGTTAATCAATGTAGGCTTTGAGGAATCTGAAGGTTCACCTGTGGTCAGATAGATTCCCGTACTTTTTTATCTTCCAATGCCTTAGAGTCTACGATACTCTGAGTACTCAACACGCGGCTATACCCCCAAATCTACTACTACATCAGCACATTATCGTTAATTAAATTACAAGTGTCTTATATTAATACACAAATTGGAAGGGTAAAGGTCTAATAAAAAAACTCTAAACATTTTATTGCAATTTAAAAATGTGAAATTGACTATGCGCGAACACCTTATATGCAGTGCTGACTTATTTTAACACAAGCCACTTCTCCGTAGCCCGTATTTCCAGTAACAACTCAAGCGAGTATCTTCCGAACGAACTTCACGTATGCAAATTCACTTTATACTCATCTACACGTAATTGTGAATCGACCTACAATAAACGCCAACGTTTGTGAGTCATGTTTTAATTATGTACCTTGTTCTTATCACGGCACATATACTCACTCGCACAGACCACATTCATATACACTGCGACATTCATCCACACGCGTGAGCCTTGAAGACTGATAGGTCCTTCAATATCATCATGTATAAAACCTTCTGATCCGACTTGCATAACCTACAAAACAACAACTCAGAACACATATATCGAGTCATATCACGAGATAAACCTACAATACTTACAGGTAACTAAAATAGATTAAAATTATGCTTAAATATTATTTTTATGTATTCCCGTCCTCATATTAACCACACCATTGTAGTATAGGTACACTTACGAGTATAGGTGTACTTACGCACACTCGTGGGTATCATAGTTGTCTGATAGTAATATTACATGTAAAATACTAATTAAATGTATTAATCAGAAAGAATATATGAATAAACATATAAAATTTATTTTATATAAAATCAATTTTATCGAAAAAAAATGTTGTTGGACTACCGAGATTCGAACCTGAATCTCTTTCCAAGCCGGGGAAGGTGAATTATCTAACTATGCTACAGTGACAGTACTTTTGACGACAAATTTTCGAACCTATATTTTCTAACCATTTTAAATGAATACATCTATTGTTCCATTACCACCCGAGCAGTGTGCACGCGTATTGGTTTCTCTTTAATAAATGTAAGTGTAATTTCGATTTTTACAGTATTGAAGTGCTATTTTAGTGTTATACTGTATTCCTCTCGTTCTTTTAATTTATGTGTACGGTTGAATAATCAAAGGAACCATCCCTAAAATCTTTAAACATAATTAAAGATTGTGCATAGTATTAAAAATATTATTGTCAACCGGTTAGACAGTGACAGGTACCATTACGCTAGGATACATATACTATCGGGGCGAAATTCAGGCTGTCACATTAAGACACAATTTATTGTTTAAATATATATTTTTAAATTAATTAATACATAATAAAAATAAAATGTATCGAAAGGATAAAAATGGATGCACAGAGCTTTATTATTCAAGCTAACGATGCTGTGAATTTTTGAACTACCTTAATTATGGACCCGATTAACAAATTTAATAAAGATCCTATCGCCAAAATGGAATATATCAGCCAAATGGCATTTCTCGAGGGTGAACTTGCAGCGTACAAAAATGTATCGCTAAATCCAGCTACTATCCCCGTCACATCGGGTATCCATGTTCGCAATATATGCGCTACTGTGTCCGAAATTAACTCGCAAGCCAGTATCATCGCTCTAGTGATATATTGTCGGATCTGGACAACTCAATCGGTAACGAAGATATGAAAATATTCAGAATAGGGAAGAAAACAGGGGATAAACCTAGAGGGATCAAAATAGAATTCTCTGAATGTAAATGGGTAAAAAAATTAATAAATAAAAAGCACCTACATAAAAATAACTATCGATTCTACCATGACCTCATCTTCATGTAACGGAAGCAACTTCGTGACTCGAGGACTGATCTTGAAACGCGGAAAAGAAATGGTGAGCTAGACATTACTATAAAATATTTTAATAATAATCCCAAAATAGTAAACCTTACATCAAAATACTAAGCTAGACTGTAAGTGTTTACTACCAAAATGTTAGAGGAATGAGAACAAAGTTAAACGAACTCAAATCCACTTCACCAATGATGGATTATGACATATACTGTTTTTCTGAAACATGGCTTAATTCGGACATAAACAATACGGAATTAGGCTTTTCCAATTACGCAATATATACAAGCGATAGAAATTTAATTACCAACATAAAATTTACAGGAGGAGTTTTAATCTCAGTTAAATCAGAGATATCATCAAAAAAAAATTAAATGTTCAAAAAATAATTTGGAACAACTTTTTGTTATGGTTTCGTCGAAGATGAAGAAGATAATAGTAGGTTGCACATATATACCCTTTCGTCAGACCTACAAATTTACGGTCTTTACCGTCACCGAGAGGTAGAGACCTTACGAAGGAAATATCTACACGCCAGCATTGTATCGACAGGTGACTACAATTTACCGAATGTAGGGTGGGACATTGGCTTAATAATACATCTGCCACTGACAATATTGACCATGGTTCCCACAAAATGATAGAAATGTCAAACTTTCTCAATTAGTACCAATTGAATTATGTGTACAATGTGAATTCCCGTCTTTTGGACCTAGTATTCTCCAACTCTGATAGTGTTAAAGTTCTGCAAGCTGATGAATGTATCTTACCCGTGGACATTCATCTTCCTCCCCTTGAAATTACATTTAAATGTTCATTTAGTAAGAAAACTAGGTTAGAACTACAAAACTAGGTTTTTTTTTAAAGCTGACTTTGTAAAAATGAATAATTATTTATCGACAGTTGATTGGAATTTTTTAAACTCAACCGATACTTAAGTCTGTGATTGATTTATTTTACTCTGTTGTTAACAATGCTATTGAATCATTCGTTCCTGTATCCAAATGTATCGTTAATGACTTTCCTAAATAGTTTAGTAAGAAACTTATTGAGGTCATTCACCATAAAAAAATTGCTCATAAAAGATATAAACTAACTAGGGATATAAATGACTTTATAAAATTTAGTGAACTAAGTACTTAGATCAAAAAACTTAAAATATGTTATAAAAACTGTATTAGTAATTTTGATAAATTAGCCATCTTATTAGAGAATTATCTCAACATATTTTCAAATTGTCAAATTCCCCTAACTATGTATTATAAATAGAGAAGGCTGATGATCTTCAAGATGTTGTTAATTTGTTTGTCGAATGCTTTTCTGAAGTCTACGATAGTGCAACCGATCGTCCACTGCATAGGGTAAATAATAACGTTCAGATTAAGTTTGATAATTATACATTTAGCGAGAGTGATATCAAAAATAAGATCAAATTTCTAGATCCAAACAAATCTGTTGGACCTGATAATGTGCCCACAATTTTTCTCATGGAATGTATCTCGGTATTGTAAAGCCTATTAACAAAACTTTTTAACCTCTCATAGAGAACTGGAACTTTTCCTGACCGATGGAAACAGTTTTTTATCTCCTATTTAAAAAAAGGTGATAAATTTGTGTCTCCAACTATATAGACCAATCGGTCATACTTAAATTATTTGAATCAGTGTACTAACTAAATTGATTTCGGGTAGATCAACTCTTACTAATCTTATGATACATCAGCATCCACTAGATGAACCTATTATAAATATAAAGAGCCTTCACAGTCCTGTAGATATATTCCGATACTCTAAGAGCGATGTTTTTGATGCTCAGCCATGTCAAACCTAAATTTCTATTGTCTTTTCTATCTTGAATCTTTATTTTTATACTTTGTTTGGTTATTTTTAAATTTCTATTTTCTATTCTATTTTTCTATTCTATTTTTATATATGTATCACAAACCTATTTTGCAAAGCCAATAAGGGCGTTAATAAATAAATAAATTACAAATAGGTGTTATTATTCTTAAGATTACAAAAGCAAGTATAATAATAATATAGTGGATAATTTGTATAGCGCCACTTTCGTAAAAACTTTCGCCTCAAGGGCGCTTTACACGTAAACTGTTCATAGTTCTACAATTATCTTTGTTTCTTTAAAATTAAAAATCGTTATTTTCACTTATGGGAATGATTTTTTGAAAAGATGCGTTTTTAGTTTCTTCTTAAATAAAGTCTTTGATGCACTGTTCCTTATTACGGAGGGCACGCTTTTGGGGTTGCCACCGCAAATGCCCGTTCACTAAATTTAGACTTCTGGCAACGGTCGGTCGGTTCTACAACCCTTCCTGCAGCTGAAGTAGAGGCTGACCTGAGAATTTGACGTCTACCATTGAAATTGTGTGGATACAGAGTACTTGAAGATACAGAGGCGCCATGTTGTACATCAACCAGCACAATTTAAATTCAACTCTTTCAAGGAATCGGAGCCAATGCAGCTGATGTAAAAGGGATAAAAGGGATGTAAAAGGGAAATAGATTTGGAAACTCCATACATTATCCGTGCAGCCGCATTTAGAATAAATTGCAATCTATCCAGCTAAAACATTGGCAGGCCAGCATAGATACTATTACAATAGTCCACACGTAACACCACAATTGCTTTTATAAGTAGACGGGCTGTCTCAAGAGGAAGATGTCTCCGAATACTTTTAATTTGTCTCAGTTGATAGAAGCATGCACTGACAGTTTTATCGATTTGCGTATTCATTGAAAGATCTGAATCGATGTGCACGCCCAACAACTTAACTGCAGATTTAGCATTCCCAGATCCTGTATTAAGTGTTGCCTTCTAGGTGTTGCTGTCGATAGTAATTCTTAAATGGATTCAATGTAAGTCTATTCTGCGCCATCCACTCGCCTATTTTATTTACGCATCTTGCAATTTTTCTTTTTAATACCTCTGTCTCACCCGGCTTGCAGAAAAAATAAATTTGCGTATCGTCTGCATAACAGTAGGGCCATAATCCTGACGATATTATTATGTATTCTATGTCTTTCGTATATAAAATATACAATAGTGGTCCGAGAACAGATCCCTGATGTACCCCGATGTTAGAAGTAGATGTAGAGGAGGTTGAATGTTGAAAACGCACCGATTGCGATCTATTACAAAGATATGATTTAAGCCAACCATGTGCATTTCCGTCTACCCCATAGATTTTTTGCAGTCTCTCAAGCTTGATTTGATGGTCGACTGTATCAAATGCTGCACTCATTTCTAAAAAAGCAAGCAGGACCAGATGGCCCGAGTCAGTAAGTGTTATAATGTCAGACAGGACTCGAACCACCCCTGTTTCTGCAGAATGATGACGTCTGTATGCAGATTGCATTTTGGAAAGTAAAGCATTTTCTGTTATATTACGTTTATACGTTCTTAAATTAACTAGATATCGATTATAATTCATTTTACTTCAATTTCATTTCTCATTCTTATCGTCGTACGATTTGGCGTAATTTCTGTAAATTAAAAAAGGGCATTAAGAAAGGCAAACAGGTAGGTAAATAGGTACCTATACGGCAAAAAATGATATGTCAATATATAATATATTTATTGGATGTTGTTAACAGCGTG
This sequence comes from Eubasilissa regina, assembly GCA_022840565.1. Taxonomy (NCBI): domain Eukaryota; kingdom Metazoa; phylum Arthropoda; class Insecta; order Trichoptera; family Phryganeidae; genus Eubasilissa; species Eubasilissa regina. The sequence goes on along the minus strand of JAINEB010000018.1, from coordinate 42,315,507 downwards.
AACTGAAAATGACTAAATTAGTCTACAGGTGCGAACATTTCAATGTTCCGATCCGATCCGATGCATCCTGTTATTAATGTTGGTTTAAAAATTAAGTAACGCGAGACTTTCTTTGCAAAAAATAATTCAATTTCAATCTACGCATACGATGTGGTATCTTTTCACTCGAGCGACCATCAAGAGGACAGTGGTATTTGAAATGATGATGCGGGGGAACGCTGAAGATATCTCGGGTGGACAATGTTTGAATTGAAGTCTTGAGGTACACGAAAAGGGAAATCAGTGGCCGATAAAGTAAAAATTGCGTCGATGTTAGCTTACCTTCATAGAACGAAATACTATGAAATAGAATGCAAGGCACTTCTGCCTTGCATTTCAAAGCAAAGATGGAAGTGCAAAGTTAGTAAAAATATAGACTAGAAGCTTAGATGAAAGATTCCATTGCGTATGTAGCGAGAAGTGGTACTATGAAAAGGGCGATGAGTTGAATAATTATGCGTATTACAAAATTGCATACATCGAAATTTTATATAAAAGTATCGCATACATGCGATACTTTCATATAAAATATATTAAAAATTATATATTAAACGATTGCAAATGAAAAATTTATGGAACTAATTATCAAGTTGTTTGTGAAACGGATGCAGGCACATACAGTGGCTGAAGATCTAAGGAATGTGGTATCACTTGTTCTAAACTGCAAGACACCAAAATTGCTAAACGAGTGGACCGAATGCGTGCTACATCATTTCAGTAAAATAATCGAGATTATGCATATTATTAGTGGAGCGAGTTACTTTTATTTAATGTTATGTAAAATTAAAACACATAATATATATATATACGTATAATATATATAGATTTGGAACAGAATGATGCTGGGGTGAATAATTAATACTTGGGAGCAAATAACTACATTATTTATGTGAACTATAAAGCAGGATATACAATAATATTGGAGGGGAATTATTTGCCGGAATATATGCTCAACATCATAAATTAAATTAATCGATTAGAGAGATATACAGACAAATATATTGCGACGTGCACGAGGATACGTCAGCGCATTCGCCACCATCCATCAAAGATAAAGCGTGAGACTTGTAGGGTCCATTGACCATTGTAGAGAATTGGTTATTCTGTCTCCCACCTTCCGACACTCATTCTCAAGGAAAATAAATAAGATTAAAGTATGAGATTTTACAACACCAAATCAGAATGAATTGCACCCGGTGAGCAACCGCAATTTATATAAAGTTTATTTATATTTTGTTAAATCACCATGTCGAATCCCACTTGATAGTTAGCTCCACGGCGAATGCAACAAAAACTTAGTTACTTGTGCGTGGTTCATAATGAGGTATCAAAGAATTATTTTACCATATTGTGAAGATCATGTTGAGCAGATGGGAACCCAGTCGTGTTCTTTCATCGTACTCAGGATCATGAGCAATGATGTTATTATTTGTCATCACATATCTAGATTATGTGACGACAGTTGTACCCAAAAATAATGCCTCCCTTTCGTGGCGGTTATCGGGGAAGGGATTTTACATCCATAATATTATACAATTATTCCCACCCTTGCTTTTTAAATTCTAAATCACACTTTGTGAGAGTTCGTTACGCGAGACGCCTGCAGCGTTCTACCCAATTCGTTCCCGGAAATGCATAGACAAAAATTCCTTCAGCGGTGTCCTGTTGCTATCGGTCCAAAACGGCAATTCAAAGCAGACCTATCGGCGGGTAGGTACCATAACGTCATGTTATAATATGTATCGAGAAAACATACATAAATTTTTTCTGTATACCATTATACTGAATCATTTCATTTGTATCAAAAATACCACAGAACTATGTCCTGAAACCGCAACTTCATAACAAAAATATGTAATTGTCCAAATATATAAATAAATATTCCGATGTATAGAAAACGTGTCATCAGTAATAAAAGCCAAGATCACAAAACTGCCTGAAAATACCAAAAATTAAATACTCGAAACCGCAACACGACACTATTACACGTACAATAATAACATTAGAATGTTTCCGACTTTTGATAGTATAAATAAAAATCATAAAGAGTAAAGTAATACATAAAATTCCCTAAGGAACTCCCCTACAATCGACTCTTGCTTAAAGATGTTCGTTGTGTTCAATATTGAACTATTTATAAAATTATATAAAAAACCCGTAAACTGTTTATTTTCTTTATTAATCTAATTATGTTGCAGAATTATTATATATTGTTAATGTAGTAATTATCATGTGCATTCTGTGATAGGAGATACTTCTCTGTTAAACACCTTTTCGTAAAAAGGGGAAGTGATTATAAAGTATAATTTTGTTTGGTTTAAGCATCGGTTAAATTAAAATTTACAAATTAAATTAATCAACTAGAAAGATATGTCTACAAAAAAAAAATTATTGAGTGACAAAATATTCAGTTGCTTCAGGGATTCAAACCTGGACATCCTCCTCCTTCCTATCATCCAGGTTCGAATCCCGGCAGGAACCATTTTTATTTTTAAAATAAGCAATATTAACTTTGTGGTTAAAATTCATTTTTTTATTTATTATCTTCGTTTTATTAACAACTTAATTGAGTTTAAATACATCTACCAGTTTCAAAAATACAATTTTATTCTTCAGGATGGACTAACTAAAAACATATATTATTGTTTCTTTATCAGAATCTATTTTAGAAGATTCTATTTAAAAAAAAGAAAAAAAAAACAATTATTTAAAAAATAAATTTACTACCTAACTCAAATTATTACTTAATACAAATTTACTCGAATAATTTTTAGGAAAACATTTTAGAATGGGACTCGTAGTTAAATTTAATCGGATGTTTATAATTTTTTGATTGGTTTTACATGTTTTATTTATCTCCAACGATTCCAAATTATTTAATTTGTGACTAACACCGTTTATATGCAAAATTGACAATACCAATTTTTTATCAAAACCATAACCATTTTCTATCAAATGATTAGAAAATTCTGAAAACCCACTATTGTTCAAACATTTCAAATGCCCCCTTACTCTTATATTAAAATTTCTACCCGTTTTACCAATATAAAATACAGCACAATCCGTGCAACTAAGTTTTTAGACACCAGAATTGTTAAATTTATCATATTTGTCTTTGAATTTATGAGTAAATTTCCTATACTATTATTTGTATAAAATGCCAGTCTAATATTTCGTGGTAGGTGTTTTAGATATTTGATTCTAAAAGTTATTTATGTATAAAATCCTATCAATAATCATTATTATCATTATATTTTATCTGTGATTTATATAAAAATTGATTATTATATTCTTTTAATTTATTTTTTAAAATAGTGTCTATCAAACCTGTATTATACCCGTATATATTAAGGCTGGTGGCCCATTAGTTACCTCGTGGCTTCGTGCGCTCTTTAATCAGTGTATAGAGTAGAGCCACACTCCGTTAGATTGAAGGAGAGCAGTTATTATGCCTCTCTATAAAGATAAAGGGTCGCGTATGGAATGCGCTGACTGTAGGGCAATTAGTCTACTAAGCTCGGTGGGTAAACTATATGGAAGAATTTTAATAGTAAGGACAAGAACGGTGACGAAAGAAAAAGTATGGGATGTGTAAGTGGCCTTTTTGGGTGGAAAAGAATGCTTGAATCCAATTTTTTCTCTACGAGTGATGACGGCAAAACCATAAACATTTTTGTTCCTTTGTAAATCTGCAAAAAGCGTACGATAGAATTATAAGAGAAAGGTTATGGAAGGTACTCTCTGAACACAGGGTGAATAGTAAACTTATACACGCAATCGCATCCCTATATGAAGGAAGTTCTGCGTGTGTAAGGATCAATGGATCATTCACACCGTGGTTTGACATTAGAAAGGGTGTCAAGCAGGGTTGTATAACGTATCCATGGCTGTTCAACTTGTATATAGATAATTGTGTGAAAGAACTATTTTTTTAAATTAAAGATCAGCTGAAGGGGGGCGGCACCCTTTCCTGGGACCGGTTTAGAAGGGCTTCCTTATCGGTCCCACTCATAAAGGTTAATAAAAAATACGCGACTTTGATTCAATTACATTTTAACAATTATAAATTCAAATAATTCAAGATAATTATTATTAGCAATCAAGAGAAGAAATTCAAGATAATTATTAGCAAATAATTTATTTTTTTACCCTCCAGCGTGCTACGTGCTATCTTTATTCATACAAATCATATTACATAAATCTATAAAAAACATAGTATTACATGCAGATGGAAAATTAAAGTGAAGTTGTTCAAGGCAGACATTCAGAGATCAATTCATCAAAAACACTCCCAAAGAAGGACAGTGGACAAGACACAAAATGATTGAGTCACACTTATACGGACAGACTAACGGAGTTGCAAAAAACACAAAGTATGGAGAGTGAGAGACAGGTGCGTAGGTGGAGTCCCACCCACATAGGCCGGCCTGACTACCCACCCAAGATGCTTCAACGAGTCACCCATACCCAAATAAATTCCTTATATAGAACAAGATTCGTTCCATTACTAATTAGGTCTGCATTCCTGGGCGGGCGGTGTCTAAATCTAGTCAAGCCACCTATCATACGTTCACGTGCATCTTTAAGTATTTCACAATTCCACAGAATATAGTCAGGCGTCTGTTCCACCATCCTACATGTACACCACGGGGTATCCACAAGTCTAAAATCAAACAGTTTACTCCGAAATTGTCCATGCTCCGTTAATCACTAGCCATTCAAAATGATTCAGGTCTGGAGGTTTCATTATGCCTTTCAACTTGACTGCCACTTAAGAAGGAATTAATGAGTTCATCTCACTTCTCTTGCCACTTTCCAAGTGTTAACTACCTACCTACCTATTAGAACCAGATCTTTCGAAGACCCGTCCGTTGGTCTAAATGTGACGCCTAGAAAAGTCACTTCCTGGCCCATTTTAAGGTTCTTACGTACCCAAGTCTCCAGGATTTCCAGGTCAGCCGGGAGAACACCTGCTATAACGGGCAGAGTTACCGTGGACATTTTATATACTCTCGTTAAGGCTATCAGAGCAATCCGCTGGCCTCCAACTGATATTCTGCAGGCCCAAACTTCCGCGGCGTACGTTATTTACGCGGTGTATGTCGCTTTGTATATTAATCTCACTGGGGGAGTTTTTAGCCTCCAGTTAACTATTGAGAGGCGCCGCAAACGCCCAAAGAGTCTTGCAGCTTTATCCGAGACTCTCTTTGTATGTGTGACCCCGAAGTATTTGACCTGATCTTCGAAATTCACCCTTACTCCACCTAACGTAAGGTTCAAATTCTTGCGACGACCCTTAAGGAACATGGCAACCGTTTTATGCTGAGCCAGGTCAAGTGTATTCCTATTGGTCCATTCATAAATAATGATTTAAATGTTAAGGGCGACATTACATTTATTACAAGTAATTTAATAGCTGTATCCCGAAACGAGAAGCGAGGCATCGTCAGCGTACGTTACAGCGGTAATGGTAGCAGGAGTAAGTCATTAAAAGTTATGTTCCGAAACGTCGGTCCGAGTACCGAGCCTTGGTTCTTCATACGTAATGGTAACCGTTCTACCACTTAGGTAATGCTCAATGATCTTAGAGAAGTATATGGTGCATTGTCGGTTTTTTAAATGCATCAATATAATAAACCAAGATGCATTGTCGAAAGCACCAGATATGTACAGGAAGATACCAATGGCTTATTTTTCATTTCGTGTACGGACCCATTACTGTACATATTTAATGGCCGATGTAATAGATTTACCGGAAACAAAACCAAACTGTCTGTCACACGCTGGTGAAAGTGAAGTGTTCAACCTATTGCTAATGAGCTTCTCTAAAACTTTGCCAAAGATTGGAAGAAGCGTGATAGATCGGTACGCACCGGGATCAGTTCGTGGTTTATCGTTACCTTTAGGAATTATGCATAATAGTCCCTTTTTCCATTCAGTAGGAAAAATACCCTGCTTTAGACAAATATTGAAAACATAGATAACTTCGGCCTTGGCATTCTTCCATACATTTTTTGCGATCACGCCATTTAATCTATCCAAAACTGGCGCCTTCACGTATAAACATATGATCAAGCTCCGATTCGGTGACCACCGGGTGTTCCGGCGATCGTTGAGAATTATACTAGTCGGGAACCGTATCTGCCAACGTATCTGTCTAAAGTATTATTTTCATACGTCTCTAAATGCACGAGTCCATTCAAAAACCCAGTAAGAGCAGTAGTATGGTCAACTATAGAACTGTCATGAACAAGAATACCAGATAATGTCTGGCCGTACCCTTACCAGAATTAGCTATAGCCTCATGGGTTGGATCTACTAACCTCGGATACTCAGTTTCGCCAGGCGTCTCTTTTGGTACCTCGTATGTCTTTAGAATATGCAGACCTAGCCGCACGTAATTCGGTAGTCAAAGACTGTTGCACCGACGAAATCACCCCCGCATAAAGACGGTACGCGCCTGTATCTACTGCGAAGACCAGTGAGCGTTTCGGTCCACCACCTGGTTTTCGCTTTTTTTTTCCAGGTTTAGTCCTGCCTAGAGCGTGAACCACAGCCCAAACGATTGCCTGATCAAATTTCCTATTTAAAGATCTGGTTTCTTCTTCTCTACCTCGTATAAATCCCGCAATTGCTCTTGCAAGTATCCTTAAAATTATCCCAGTTTGCACCTCTAACGCAGAAATTCCACAGTGCTCGCGGTGGTCGAACTATTTATTTACATATGTCAAATGTTATTAGTCTGTGATCGCTGTTAACAGCACCAACATGCACCGTCCAATTACAGATATAACTTAGAGCTTCATTAGGGAAGAATGTCATGTCTATTTGGCTCTCTCCTGCGTGTCCAGAAAAAGTCGGTGGTTGGCCAGATCGATTTATTAGATTCAGACCTGAGCTAGCAGTAAAGTCCTCAACAGCTCTCCTTTTAGCCTGCCCCTGGGCACCAGGATCTTTATCAAACCACAGAGGTGATCTAGCGTAAATGTCGCCCCCGACAGTAATATGCTTACCCTGTAATATGTTTACCGCATGAGTTAATCCGTGAATATAGGGACCAATCGGATCACCGTATTTAAAATAAACCGAAATGAAAACAAACTCGGTATCACCAATTACTATGGAAGTGCACACGCGGTATTGATCTGACAAATCTTCCAGCAACAAAAGTTTAACACGACCTGTATCTATTAGGATTCCAGCACCAGGGGTGGTTTGGTTACCCTTTTCTAAAATTAGTAATGGGCATCGATTGCAGGTAAGTGTATTGCTCTTGCACAAGCGCGACAGGTATTTTCATATCTTCAGAATTTTTTTAACATCAACCTGTCCGATGGTGACTTTATTATTATCAGACATAATTCGTGGTATTATTGATCACCTCAATGGCTGCCTTGTACGCTGGACAATCACGGTCGCCCATCGGGTGGTTCGCTTTATTATTACAGGTTTCTTTTGAATGGCCAGCCATAGCACAGTGTTTGCATGTCACCTGTACATGTTGACAAGCTTTGCTCAAGTGGCCGTACAGATGTGTAAAGAACTGGAATACATGAATGTAGGAGCGAAAATGAGGGATTTGAGTGTATGTTGTTTATTGTACGCCGATGATGCAGTATTAATGGCGAATAATGAACATGAATTACTGTGGTTGGTGAGTAGAATGTACGATGTATGCAAGGAAAGCGACCTTATTATGAATGTCAACAAGTCGAAAGTGATGGTATTCGAGAAAGAGAAAAGCTAAATACTTGGAGGAAATGAATGTTTGGAACAAGTAGATGAGTTTGTATATTTGAGATGTATGTTCGATAGAAACGAAAAGACAGAGAAAGATATCGAAAGGAGGGTGATAAAAGGAAATAAAGTGAACTGTGCTTCGAATAGAATTATAGCTAATGGGAACTTGTCAACTGAGATAAAATTCGGTTTATAATGAAGTCCTGGTACCGACACTGATGTAAGTGACGCCTGGAGCTGGCAGAAGAGAAACGAAAGTAGACTGAATGTAGTGGAAATGAGATCATTAGGCGTATAAGTGACAGATCCATTTATGACAGAGTAAAGAATTAAGAAATAAGGAATAAATGTTAAGCAGATCTTAGTATAGTAAGATTAATAAAGGATCACTTATATGGTTTGGTCATATGGAGTAGATGAATGAGGAGAGAATGATAAGAAAGATATATGACGTTTGTGTTGATGGCACCGGAAGTAGAGGACGTCAGCGAAAGACTTGGCACGACCAGGCAAACTAGATACCAATCATTCAGTTTACCTTTTTATCCGTGTTGCAAGTTTTCAAACAAGATTTGTAACGGATAATCTCTGTAGATTCGATTAATTGTGAAGTAAGTAAGGAAAGAAGAATTTAATTTGACCATTTAAAAATATAAATAAAAGTCAATGTTTTACTAGTCAAAACTTGGTATATTTAGCGTACACTGGATTTGGTATCACGTCCAACTCTCTGTACTACTTATTTCCCTGAACACTTTTCTAAATCAGTGTATTTGCCTCCGTCTGTTAGCTTCGTAGATCACAACACACATCACCACGCAACTGTTAGAAAGCACGTATCTCCGAGGAAGCGCGTGCTACGCGGCAGCTATCTCCCACTCGTCTCGGTCGGCAACTAATATTAGCGGTCCGAACCACCCTAATGACCCGGCGCTAATTGTAAGGCTCGAGTCTCGCGAATTTCACAATATTAACGTTCGTGCCATCATGTTTGTTGAATATTCTATTCGCACAAATTACTGTATTTTGACTAAACATTACAGCTCGTATTATTTAGGCGCCAAATTTAAATAAATAAAAGTGTAAATAAATGTTTAGCACTCCGTTTGCCGAATAAAGATGTCCGCGGGCAGGTGAAAATGACGCTACGAAACTACAAAAATGTTTCTTTTTATTTTGTATTTAATTTTGTTAAACATTTAGTCTTCACCGATTGTAAGTGCCGGTAGTTAACGGGTTAGTAAGTACCAGTACGTCTCACTACACCCCGTGATCACCAGCCGTCTAAAGCGCGCTGCGCTCCGACCGCCAAGCGCACTCAGTCATAATGATCTTCCTGTACTTTCTTCGAATAATGTTAAAAATAGTTTCAACATCTCGTCTTATAATATATTATATAATGTGCGTAGGTTGGTGGCACCGGTTTTTTCCTTTTAATCCTGTGATAAATCATCAAAGATGTCCGTTGACCCATTTCGCTGTCTCACGAGAGTGATGCCTCTCATATATTGTAGCATCAACGTTTCCTATTTATTCCCTTCCCCCTTCCCTATTCCCCGCCCGCCGCCCGCTGTGACAGAGGACCCGATTACCCCCGCCCCCGGAGCGATCCATCGCCGGGCGCGGGCTGCGGACTGCGGACTGCGGCTGCGGACTGCCGGCCATCTTCCCGCCGAGCCGAGCGGACATCTTCAACAAAGCGGTGTGTAATTAACGTTAACGCACACGCTGACGGAGTCGGGCCGCACCCTGCGTACTGCGTTCTGCCCAATTATAGCCCGTAGCAATCCGAAGAGTGAGCATTATTATTATTCTCTCTCGAGGCCCGTTTGTCTAGGTGAACAAATTAATTGTATAGTCCGATTTTACATGGACCGATGTTAAAAAAGGAAATAGTGCCCTGAGTACATATTCGCTACCGGTGGCGTCTTCTTTAACAACTCGTTTAACCGCTCGTGCGCAGAACCACTAATATACTATTTCAAAACGTACGCACATTTTAAATAATTCTATTACTGTTCTTAATCCTAAAGCCCGATGCTCTGGAATTTGTGACTTCCAAATTGCTAATAAAATATCTATATATCTACATAGCGCGTCAATAGTTCTCCCGTGACCTTTTAGAAACGCTTACCATCGAGGGTAGACAGAGAGAATAAAGCGCTACGCTTTTCTGTTCTGACACACAATTTTCACCTCATCCACATTTATACATCTTCTTATACAAGCTCGACGATTATTGAGGCTTCTAACAGGACCATCTTTCAGTATATAGTTTGCCTGGTCGTGCCAAGTCTTTCGCTGACGTCCTCTACTTCCGGTGCCATCAACACTAACGTCATATATCTTTCTTATCATTCTCTCCTCATTCATCTGCTCCATATGACCAAACCATATAAGTGATCCTTTATTAATATTACTATACTAAGATCTGCTTAACATTTATTAATTGATAATGTGATAAAATAATTTCGGGATTCATAATGTTAGAGACATTCCGTATACTATTACCGGATACAATAATATTGGAACAATAATATATTATCGCATATGCTTCGAAATATCTGATACCTCAGAAATCTTATTAGAAAATACAAACTGTTTGAAATTTGAAACGAAAATACAAAAAATTATCTACAATATAATTGCTATATACAGAATATCTAATTAAAATGTATCCATATTTTTAAAGGACTTAAAAAATATTCTACTAAATATAAGTAACAAATAAAATAAAATAGTGGGTGTTATATACATAAACATTGCTTCGTCCCATATTGGCAGAGATAAAGACGAATATATGAACCTAATGACTGAACATAATTAAACTATGTGTAAATAATTATACTCGACGCATGGAAGGTCAACGTCCATCTAGCCTTGACAATATGTGGTCAAACATAAACAACACAAAAAAACTGACAGCAGTAATTTAGAAAACAAATATAAGTGACCACTACGTACGTATACTAATATATAACATCACCCCGAATAGTCACAGAAAAAATAAACATTAAAACGACACAGAAAAACTGACAGCAGTAATTTAGAAAACAAATATAAGTGACCACTACGTACGTATACTAATATATAACATCACCCCGAATAGTCACAGAAAAAATAAACATTAAAACGACACAGAAAAACTGACAGCAGTAATTTAGAAAACAAATATAAGTGACCACTACGTACGTATACTAATATATAACATCACCCCGAATAGTCACAGAAAAAATAAACATTAAAACGACACAGAAAAACTGACAGCAGTAATTTAGAAAACAAATATAAGTGACCACTACGTACGTATACTAATATATAACATCACCCCGAATAGTCACAGAAAAAATAAACATTAAAACGACACAGAAAAACTGACAGCAGTAATTTAGAAAACAAATATAAGTGACCACTACGTACGTATACTAATATATAACATCACCCCGAATAGTCACAGAAAAAATAAACATTAAAACGACACAGAAAAACTGACAGCAGTAATTTAGAAAACAAATATAAGTGACCACTACGTACGTATACTAATATATAACATCACTCCGAATAGTCACAGAAAAAATAAACATTAAAACGACACAGAAAAACTGACAGCAGTAATTTAGAAAACAAATATAAGTGACCACTACGTACGTATACTAATATATAACATCACCCCGAATAGTCACAGAAAAAATAAACATTAAAACGACACAGAAAAACTGACAGCAGTAATTTAGAAAACAAATATAAGTGACCACTACGTACGTATACTAATATATAACATCACCCCGAATAGTCACAGAAAAAATAAACATTAAAACGACACAGAAAAACTGACAGCAGTAATTTAGAAAACAAATATAAGTGACCACTACGTACGTATACTAATATATAACATCACCCCGAATAGTCACAGAAAAAATAAACATTAAAACGACACAGAAAAACTGACAGCAGTAATTTAGAAAACAAATATAAGTGACCACTACGTACGTATACTAATATATAACATCACTCCGAATAGTCACAGAAAAAATAAACATTAAAACGACACAGAAAAACTGACAGCAGTAATTTAGAAAACAAATATAAGTGACCACTACGTACGTATACTAATATATAACATCACCCCGAATAGTCACAGAAAAAATAAACATTAAAACGACACAGAAAAAACGCTTGAAGCGAAATAGGCTGAATTAAGTGCAAAAAATTTCGAAAAAACACTTACAAAACATATAAATGATACACTAAAAGAAATTTGCAAAAAAAACCCCACAAAATGCCGTAAAATAAAACTATGGTAACGTTCATTAAAAAAATACAACAAATATTCCTACAAACAAAGAAATGTTCATATAAAGAATGTCTAAAAACGTACTGGAAAAGATACAGAAACAATCTCTAATCAGTAAAATAAGAGAAGAATATTTAAAAAAAACAAATTGAACACGCTAAAACAAGTAAAAATATTTGGCAAACGATAAATAAAATGACCGAAAAGACCAAAAAGAAAATAAATGTAAAGGAAATTAATTAAGAAAATACTATCATCAACGCTGATTAAAAGCCACTGAATGTGTTAATACGTTTAATAATTACTTTTCAAATGTGGAAAAGAATGTAGAAAATATCACCAAATTATGATGCCAAAACACTACTGCACCATCAAACTGCACCCATGAATATCTTTCTCAATTCCAAACCATAACTGAAAATGATATTAAAAAAATCATAAATAACTTAAAAAATGATACAATTCCTGGCTACGACCAAATCACTACAAAAATACTTAAAGAAAATATATTAACTCTTACCAAACATATAAATACTAGCCTTCAAAGTGGAGTATTCCTATCTAACTACCAACCAACCAAGTTTTATCACATCAATATTTAAAACAGAAAATAAAAAAGACATTCAAAATTACCGCCCCATACCAATTATCTTCAACAGCTCAGCAATAGCTCACGTCATAATATATCCGAAGCAATTACATCATAAATGAGAATCAATTTGGATTTATAGAAAAAATTAGCACACAATAGATGACAGTGACTAATGCATTGGTATATTTATACACCTAAGAAAAGCCTTTGATAGCATATCACACAATAAACTACATAATAAACTTTAAAATATTGGCATCGATGGCATTGTTTTATCATAGCTAATAACTTATTTAACATACCGAAAATAAAAAGTAAAAATAAATGGACACGACAGCATATCTCGACCACTGACTTTGGCATACCACAAGGCACAGTACTTGGACCATTGTCATTTATTTTATACTCTAATGAAATATTTAAATTTAAATTACATGATAAAATAATATCTTATGCAGACGATATAGTACTAATAATTAATGAAAAAAACTTGGACTAACGGACTATCAATAAATACTGAAAGTGAAATTAATACCAGATGGAAGACTTTTGTGACCAACGTTCAACAATTGAAGAAAACTACTGTATCAAGTATCTAGGAATCATAATAGATAACACACTCAAACGGAAAGAACGTATCATTAGTCTTACAAACAAAATATGAAAAACTGTCTACATATTTTTAAGACTGAAACATCTTATCACTTACAAATCTGAAAATAATATATTATGTGTTTGTACAGTCAAATTTACAATAAGGTATTATTGGATGGGGGGGAGCATATAAAACTTCAATATCTCAATTAGAAATCACTCAAAAAATTATGATAAAAATTATTCTTAAAAAAATGACTATCCAATTATCCAACTCTTCACAGATTTCAAAGTACTTAAAATAATAGAAATATAAAAAAAAAATTATCCAGATTAAATAAATTAAATATTAGAAGCGAATTTCGATCTACAAGATTTAGAGACCAAATTAATATTCCAAAACTAAAACATACCGCAACCAAAAATCACTATATTTATCAAGGCATCAAATTTTTTAACAACCTCTTCATTACAATTAGAAAAATTACAGACTACAAATTTGAATCTGAAGTCAAAAAGTATGTATAATAAAGGGTTTTTCAATAGGGACGCTCAAACTTTCTTTCAACAGGGACAAGAAACTACGCCATATTTCTTCAATTTTTTTTAAGGTTAACACTCGTACTTAGTTGGCAAATCATCATGAAGCAGTACACACCGGAGCAACGCTTGCAAATTATTCAAATCTACTACCAAAATTCGCGTTCGCTCACCGCAACTTTAAGAGCATTACGACCATTTTATCGTCGTCATCACTTGCCTGCCACATCAACAATTCAACGTTTGGTGCAAAAATTTGAAAGCACATTGTCGCTACACAATGTTCCAGTGCCAGTGAGACAAAGAAATGCACGAAGTGAGGAAAATATTGCCGCCGCTAGAGCATCTGTTCTTGATGACCCAAATGAGTCACTAACACGACGTTATCAACAATTGGGCATTTCTGTGACGTCATTGTGGCGAATTTTGCGAAAAGATCTTGGCCTACATCCATACAAGATCCAGTTGACACAAGAACTAAAGCCGCTTGACCGTTTGAAGCGTCGCCAATTCCTCAATTGGGCTGCACAACAATTTGAAAATGATGCTGAATTCCATCGAAAAATCATCTTTAGCGACGAAGCTCATTTTTGGCTCAATGGATATGTAAACAAGCAAAATATGCGTTATTGGGCAGGCACCAATCCACACGTGCTTCACGGAACACAATTGCGTCCCGGAGAAATCACTGTTTGGTGTGGATTACATGCCGGAGGTGTCATTGGACCATATTTTTTTGTTGATGATGCTAATCGTCATGTTACTGTGAATGGTAATCGTTATCGCTCCATGATAACTGATTATTTTTGGCCCAAATTGCAAGGTATGGACTTGGCCAATATGTGGTTTCAACAAAACGGCGCTACCAGTCACACGGCACACGCAACAATTGACTTATTGAAAACCAAATTTGGTGAGCGTGTTATTTCGCGAAATGGACCAGTTCAATGGCCGCCTAGATCATGCGATTTAACACCATTGGACTATTTTCTTTGGGGCTATGTTAAATCTTTGGTCTATACCAACAAGCCGGCGACGTTACAAGAGCTAAGAGAAAATATTGAACGCGAAATTGGTGTGATTTGGGCCGAATTATGTGAAAAAGTGGTGGAAAATTGGATTCAACGATTGGACTTCTGCAAACGTGCCTGCGGTGGTCATGCGAGGGAAATTGAATTTCATACATAATTCCTACTAAATGTACTTCAAAACATAATAATTTTTTTTTAGATATATTCATTCGTTTTTGTTTTATTTTAAAAAAAAGTTTTAGCGCCCTTAATGAAAAACCCTTTATAACTGAAACATAAATTATCTCGTATATACTTCATCTCTATACACGAATCTTATTCTCATAGAGTAGAAATAAATGTTAAAAGAAATATATATATATATATATATATATGTTTCTGATTATTTTATAAATGAATTATATCTTTTAATGTTAATTTATTTTTTTCAAATGTCAAATATAATGTGCTGTACATTGTATGCTTATTTAGTAGTGCTTTAGAATTAGTATTGTTAGAAGATTGAGTAAATATTTTATTCGGTCTTCAATTTACTCCGTCTCTACAGTTCTGTTACCAATACATTGAGGCAATTTCTTTCACCGACATATTGCATCGGTGAAGAAACACAAAGTTAAATAGAGTTTATAATATATTCGGTAGAATTATTACGAGTATGCGGTATGAGCGACGTTTGCGTGACCGAGACAAATATTCAAGTTCGATCGATAATACGATTCTTTCAAAAAGTATAAACTACAAAAAGGCTAAAATTTGTCCTATATTTAGCTTGCGAATTGAATAAGGAAGAAATGTAAACTGTTTAAACTAACGACAGCACGAGAGAGTCGGTATCAGCCACCTGAAGTCGGTATCAGAACAGCGAGCAACTTGAAGATCTGTGTGTTACCAGCAAATCTAGAAAACTTAAAAGAAGACGCTTGACATCGTTCGATCTTATGACTATCAAACGATCGCCGGTCGCCGTGCGTGCGCAATATGAACGCGAAGTGTAGAATGGTTCCTGTCTATTACCTATCCACTACCCCCTCTCCGTACACCCAGAACACGACATTTTTTCTGTGGTTTTTTGCACGAGTTGGAGTTAAAACTTTTTAACTGAGAGTTAACGTTTACCAGTGGTACTATAGGCTGTGAAATTGTAAATTATCGTCTTGCCGTGTGGGAATGGTAAATTAAATGGAGTATACTATGTGTATTTGATTTTATCGTTACGAAGTGTATGAATAAGAGAACTTCGTGAAGAACTTCGGGGTACGTGTACGTGTCCTGGAACCGGAAGATCTGTAGATCCTGTGGAAAATTCAGTTACCTAAAGGAGCATTTCACAGGTGGGAGTGGGTGTTCTCCTTAATTACTTAACCAAATATTATGCATAACTTTTTAGTTGATTAATTTAATTTGTTTTAAAAATATTGTCGTATTTATTATTTGACCGTGTGATTTTATATCTATCTCGCGTTTTGAAAAATATTGTTATTATTGTTATTATATACACAATGTGTTTTAGTTTAAAGCAGATATTATTTTGCCTAAAGATGTCGGTAAAATAAAACCTACAATGTAGCATATATTATACAATATAGCATCACCTAAGTCTATACCTACTGCACGCCACTTCTTAATGAAACGGCACGAACAGGGCGCGAGGGTGTGTAGGGGAGCAGCATCTATAGTTTCACTAATTGTTGAGTTTCACAAAATGTTGGTTTTGGATTAACTGGAGTTATTCGATCATCTATTGGGTACGGAATAGTTAGATGGAGATGTGTCAGATAATACTAGAAACTAGAAATAGTTAAAAAAACATTACACGTTAAACAGAAACATTGAACCTTTGTACATTATACATGTATATGTTATTGGTGTGAGAAAAGCACAAATCCACGGTGTGTGTTCTTTCCCAAATATATTCGATATCTAATCGAATGACAAAGGAACTCGACTACGCCGATGACACGCATCAGACCGAGATCGTTTAAACACTTACAAAAATGACATAAACAAGTTTTAAGTGTTATCAGCATTAAAATAAAATAAAAAGATCACCATCCAGACCATGGACATACATTTGTTTTCAAATTTATCTTTTTATATTTCATACATTCTTTTAAGTATAAAATAAATCAGATTTTTCCCTGGATGTATCAATTAACTTGTCTACACAGGGCTGCATTCTAAGTGGAGATTTCTTAAATATTTAAATCTATAAAAGCGAATCTTCGTACCTTCTCAACTATTTCGCGTCTCAAAAATTTAAACGACTCCAAAGAGTGAGCGATCTTCTAGGCTTATGTCGGTAACGTATGCACTCCCGAATGGGTCTCGTGTCCGAGCCGAGCGAGCAATAAACCGCGATGAAATTCGTAATAGCGCAGGGAGTCCCCGAGGAGGCAGGAGACAGGGTCGGAGGCGGGGACCCACCTGAGCCGGAAAGTGAAACACTGCCGGGAGGATGAATATGAAGGAAGCTGCGCTGTGCACTGCAGAATGTGGTCTCGAATGCATTATTTAATAAAATAATACTGAAAGTACCTACACAGATTAGAAATCTTAACATGAAGGGTGGCGAGACTGCGAGACTGCAAGGCTGAGTAGTGTGTGCAAAATGTGATGACTGGTTATATATCATAATAAGACCTTCTATATGGATTAGAAAAATTAAATGAAGCATTTTTAATATTTGCAAATTCAACATTGTGATTAATGTACTTTTTTATATAGATTATTTAAATTTGTTTTCAAAATACAATTTCCTTCGTCAGGATGTCAAATTAACTAATAAAAAAAACCGGTAAGTGTATTAAATAACTAATTAAGTGGTTAAAAACAAAGTTAAATAATCTATATAGATAAAAATCAAATTAAGTACATACATACTATTATTATTTATTTATTTTATAATACTATAACATCATTTAACCCTTAACTTTAGTATGCCTAAAATTATCCCTGGTCAATGTTTACGCGATATGGTGTAGTCTGATTAGTGACACTATTATATTTAGATTGTAGTAGTAGTATTATTGTAGATAGCAATATTATAGATTAGTGATATTATTATAAATATTAGTGATATTATTATAAAAATTTATTTAATTTAAGACGTTACAAAATTTGGAGGAAGAAGAACCAGCATCAGACGAACATATGTAGCTTAATAACATTGTCCACACCGACAGTAAAGTGTAAAGTTACAAGTTTGCTATATATTTGAATGTTATATTATATGAAAATATAATGGTGTCTTTTAATGTCGTCATAGAAAATACTTGTATTAATAATCCCCAAATCAATGTACTGAAAATTCACCTTGTTAATTAAAAGTTTCCCCTGCGTGCTCATATTCCTCCCAAAATCTCTTCTTACATAATCTGTATTATTGTACAGTTCAAATTGAACTTACATTAAATAAAATATACACGAAACACGTTCGATAGATGAAATATAATTTTGTGTAAACTATCCTCAGATAAACTGTTAGCATCCCTGAGGACAAATCGACGCGTTAATCGGTTTAATACATTTCTATGTCTGATATTTTGAGCACACAAACTCCTTCCATACGCATAAAGAAGACGAATGGGAAATATAACAGAACCGATGATGAAGGAAGTGCGCGGGAAGAGAAGCCCCTTCCCCTTCGTCATCAATTCGCTAATCGAGACTAATCGGCCACCACCGCCGAGGAATATCGCCCAGGCGGCCGTTTATTACCAGCGGCAGAATGCTCTCGTATAGCTGCAATACAACATACTAGAAATATAATACGTTTTGAAGTCATTTAAAGGTTCATCCTCGTTTCTGTATCTTACAAAATATACAAATCTAAAATAAATCTAGCCTATTAAAAAGCAATCCAGTAGGCAGTGCAGATTATCTTAGATATGTGTAAGGTAAATTTGTTTTAGTAAACGGTGGATATACAATTATAGCGAATCTTTCTATACAAGTTTATTCCGATATTATTATATGCACTTTAGAATAAATTAAAATTATAAGAGGGTCAGTTTGATGTATTTAGTCAAATAAATTCCCACAAGCGCTGACATTTAACATTTGACAGCTACTAACTGTCAAATGTTAACTGACAATACCTGTCATATCAAAACCTGTCAACTAAAGTAATATGTATCCAATACGTACGCGGTTCGTGATTACATACAGATTAGGGACCTAGATAAGAAATGTGAAACGAATGATTGAATGATTCAAACTTCTTTGAAAATCTTTATATTTTTATTTTCAGTTTGGGACACGCAGAGGAAACGAAGTAAATCTCTAATACGAGTAGTGAGTAGTACAGTTGTATGTGACACATTTTTAACTGTTTCAAATAATAACTGCCGAGAAAATAAATAACGTTAACGTATTAACATTTCTGAGAATTACACATAACATTATCGCTATATTATGTACATAAACTAGCCAAAATTACACAGACATACTCTTTCTTATTACCCGAGTATAATAAAATAGGCAGGGCCAGGAACGAAGGGTTAGGGTAATATTCGGCACTTATACACGAGTAATATCGACGCAACATTATAGGGCACTAAATCAAAAAGGTTATATCGGGCGGGCGAGGGTCGGCTGCGGGCCGGCGGCGGAGGGCGGAGGGCGGAGGGTGGGGTGGCACCGGCTGCTCCGAATATCGACCCTGCGGCGGGGTGAGGCAGGGGCGGGCAGGGGCCGGCGGGCCGGGCGACCTACACTTTTCAAAAAGCCTCAGGCTAGACAAATCGATGAACGCAGACTGCAATTAAAGCTGTTGCCGAGAATGGGGCACGCGGTTCCGCGCGAAGACCCGACCCGGACCCGGTTCCGGTGGAACAGGCGACGGTGACGGTGATGGGTCAATCGCATTCTGATGTTAGAAGCTACCGTTCTTTTCCATATTACTTAAGTACGACATTATTAAAAACAACATTACACCTGGCACACGTAGGCTCGGTGGGCGGTGGGCAGCTTGGATATCGCGAGGAAGAGATGAAAAGACTGACGGTTTAGGGTCGAATGGAAGTTTGAGGGTTGAGTAGCTACAACGCGTCGAGTACATCTGGTGGAGACTTGCAAATTTTCTCACACCGATAATGCGTCAGGAATACAAAAAGTTGAGTAAAATGACGACAAATATTTATGTAGAAATGTCGTAGGTCTCGTCTGCTCCTTCGAGGATGAAACGAAGAAGAAACAAATTATATTATTCAGGTCACCAAGAAAGAGTGCACATTTTTCATGGTTGTATTTTGACAAAAATCTGAGTGGCAAATGATTGAGTGCACGTGCTTAGTGCATATATATTTAAAAAATTGAGTTTAAAAATATAAGAATAATTTGACATGTGTTTTTCGTTAGTTTTTTATCACCCTGATTTTTAGAAACTGGTTGGTGAATATAATTAACTCTTAATGGTTAAAAACAAGTTAATGAATTATAATATTAATTTTTAACGTATCTATATATTTATTTTACTTTTTTATTTATTTTGTATATATCAAGTTCAATCATAGTTTAACGAAGAAAATAATATATCTACTTTACTTTTTTATTAATTTCTTTATACACCCCATGTTTACTATAATTTATTCATATATTTATTGATAGAGCTATTATAACTGATCTATTGCAAATGATACAAGAGAATAAATGCAAGTGATACGGAGAAAACACCACGCACGCTTCGATATGGTATCTGATCTAGTGAAGTAGGTAGAGAACAAATGATACGGAGAAAACTGCACGCACGCTTCGATATGGTATCTGATCTAGTGAAGCAGGTAGGGAACAAATGATACGGAGAAAACAGCACGCACGCTTCGATATGGTATCTGATCTAGTGAAGCAGGTAGGGAACAAATGACAAGGAGAAAACAGCACGCACGCTTCGATATGGTATCTGATCTCTTGTGAAGCAGGTAGGGAACAAATGATACGGAGAAAACAGCACGCACGCTCCGATATGGTGTCTGATCTAGTGAAACAGGTAGGGAACAAATGATACGGAGAAAAAACTGCATACTTCGATACGGTATCTGATCTAGTGAGGCGGGTAGGGAACAAAATAAATAAGTAATTATTCAATTAATAAAATAAATAAAAAAATATACAGAGAACTTCATAATTCGTTATTAACAATTAACAATTTTAGTCAGGAGTTAGATATTTAAAAAAATAATTAACCCAATAATTAATTTTTTTTTATTAAAATGAATAACCACAATGTGGTTGCATTAAATGTTAAAAATATATAGATGTATTAGTTGCAATAATTTAATAAAAGTACAATTATCTGTGTAAGGTAAGGTATATTTATTTATCTCGAGCCATAATAGAACGAGTTTATTTTATTTTTATTTTATTGAGGGATTTTGACAGCGTAAACATATTATAACTAACATAATAACTATATAACATATGATACTAATAATAAAAATCCGCAAAACAATTTAGATACACAGGTATGTTTAGATGCAGAAAATAAATGAAAAGAGAAAAAGGGGGAGAAAGTGTGGGGAGGTTGTAACTATCGTTGCGGTAAAGCGAGAGCAAGATGTGTTTATAGGTAGAATGATTGGCCAAAATTGAGATTGTGGTCGTTCATAAGAACAACCCTTATTATTATTATTATTATTTGTAATTGTGAGACAAAGTTTTCATCAATTTTTATGAAAAGGAATTTCGCAACCGGATATTGAATATAATGGATAATAGTATAAAGTAGTAATGGAGAATAACGTAGGGCGGACCAAGCTCGTCCGGGGCGGGCGTCAGGTGTGGGCACTTCTACGTCGAGTTAAATATTCACATCAGGTTGGCGCTGACCCCCAGGGGGCTCCGGGGGCCCTGGCGCGGGGCCCGGAGGACTGAGGGGATTAAACGGTTTACGGTACCAATTATTGCGATGAAACATATTACGGACAGTGGAGCTATTAGCATATTATGCAAAGTACAGTACAGATGCCAACTGACAAAGAAATTTAAAAAATGTGCGAGCAAATGTATCCACTGACATGACACGTCTGTCGCGCAAAAACCGATATTCTTTTAGCACATCCGGTATCCGCGTATCCTATGATGAAGTTCCAAATGATATGACAAAAAATATTTTAAAAAAATGAGTAGATACGGGATGTCGATATCCTATCAGGAAATTTTCTAGAATGGATTGAAGCGGAAAATTGAAATCAGGTACGGGCCGGGGAAGCGGAGAAGCGGGGCAGCGGGCGCAGCGGGCGAGGGGCGTCAAAACGGAGAAAAAATATGAAACTGTCAACGCTAACCCGCGAATAGACGGCGTCAGCTGGGAGGCTGCTGACGCGGGGATTTCCTGGGACGCGATCAGCGGCGGGGGGGAAATGATCGAGACGACAGGACGCGAAAGGGATGAAAAGTTTGTTAGAAAGGCGGCGCTGGCGGAGGGGACAAGGGGAGTGTGGACGAGTTCGTGTTGTCAAATATTGGCGTACAAGTGATATTTTTGAACACCAACATTCTAAACTTCCTTTGAGAATATTTCACGTTGCCTGGAGAGCGATGGTGTATGTGAAAGCTGAGTTTATCGACCGACCTGTGATTGCCACTATGTACTCGTATAGTCAATATATTACATTTATCTTTCGGTGAATGTGAAGTGAAACACAAACTTATACTATGCATTACCGACCCGTTGCACTCTTGTACTACGTATCTGTATCGATAATGCATGCTGCTACTATTTTTAACCGAATATGGACAAGTTTGGTTCACAAGTGCGGATAGGCAACGTTTAAAAGAATGATTCAGAACTAACTTTATGCACTCCCCCAGTGCTTTTTTTGTAAGAAAAAATGTATCGGAACGCCGTTCCTGTGCGTTCTATGACAAAAAAAGCACTGCATTCAGAAGAATTTTAGAAGAAGTAACGTTAGAAAACGTTAATCTCCGCGTGTTCCGTGGGCAAAATATCATTCAGATTAAGATGTCTCACAGAGACGAAGCTATTATTTTTTATATGAGAAGTATGGAAGTCTTGGTTATAGGGCTTACGACCTGTCATCGACTGGCTTAAGTTATCACTTTACACAATGTAACGTTTACCTATTTACCCACGCTACCACGTCTATCGAATTTTGGAAGTTGTATATATTAAATCAAGATGGAACATTTCACTTATATATTACCAATTATGCTGTCGCCATCTATTGAAATTTTTTGTAAATTTGATATTATTTTTCATGTAATAGTTGTAGATGTTGCTGAAGCTGAGGTTTGATTTGAAGTGGAGGCCAATATCCTTTATGTGTATAGGATATTCATTCGAATTATTAACATATACTAGAATGCCTGTAATGCCCAAGACTTCTATACTTCTCATATTAAAAATAATAGCTTTATTTCTGTGAGACATTTTGATCTTGATGACAATCCCCCAGGGGATGAAACCCAGTAATTAGTTCTTACAAACATTTGGACATACTCAAAATATTGTAAAATATCATTCGTTGACACACAACCTTAACTCTTTTTTATAGTAACGTTTTCATATGATACACTATCTATTTACCTTTTTATAATTTCATTTCGACTTAACTAAGTATTTCTCTTTTTTATTAGTACTATTTCTGCGGAAATAACTATTTAAAAAATAAACAATACATTAAAAAGGTTTTCGGGAATCTACCGTGTACATGATTTTTTCCCACGCAATGCTGTTTTATAGAGCTAGTATAGTCCTGACAGTGTCGAGGGTAAGATGACCACAGGAAATGTAATGCTTGTGGTCTAGTGGTTACGATTCTCGCCTAGTGATGTAGTAGTCGGTTGGTTCGAGACTCATCCCAGGAGGCCACCAATTTTGTCTTATTTTCATAGCACAAACGTTTAGTTTGCTTTGAAAATAGTAAGAATATTAATGTGACATGTATCCGTGTACGCATCTCTATTTGAAGAAAAAAAAGATGGCTTGCAATACACGCGTTCAACATTATGTTTAGTTGTGCAGTTCTCTTGTTCACCAAACTATATTTGGAGTTAAGAGACATCAAACGAAGTTGTATTCATATGCCGGTGAGTACAGAGCACGCCAACTATCAATCTCTTGTCTGGAATGAAAATAATTTGAAGAAATGAAATCATTTAAAACTGTATACAGAAAAAATCCAGTATTAAAAATAAATACCTAATTAACATCGGAACACTAACCGGAAGTGTTCCGTGTTTTCCAGAGTGCTTTACCAATTACGTCACAGCAATTGCATACATTATAGTCAAATTTTGATCTATATATCATATATCTTACTTATTTAGTGAGACATTGGCTAATTGTGACTAAGACGTAGTGTAGAAAGGATTCGAGGGACATTTAGATTCTAAGTGACAGGGAGGGGTAAATTAGTCTGGTAGCCGAATATCCCCGCCTTGTTGCCCATGTAGCATGGTGGCGGCGCATGGTTGCCATGTAGCATGGCGGTGGCGCACGGTTGCCATGTAGCATGGCGGCGGCGCACGGTTGCCATGTAGTATGGCGGCGGCGCACGGTTGACATGTAACATGGCGGCGGCTCACGGTTGCCATTTAACATGGCGGCAGCGTACGGTTGACATGTAACATGGCGGCGGCTCACGGTTGCCATTTAGCATGGCGGCAGCGCACGGTTGACATTTAGCATGGCGGCGGCGCACGGTTGACATGTAGCATGGCGGTGGCGCACGGTTACCATTAATCATGGCGGCGGCGCACGGTTGCCATTTAGCATTAGAAAAATGCCAACCGAGGCGGCGTATGAATCCAACCGATATGAGAGCATTAGCCCATTGAACGGTTCTATATCTTTCTAAGTAATTAATGTTAGTAACATTTTTTATATTATTGATACAATAAATACAATAAAACAATATTAAAATGATTATTTGAAGATATTCAAGTCAGGACAATACTAAACCGATAATGAAGCGGGCAATCTTAAATAAATTGAAATAATAAAGACAAATTAACGCGGAACATTAATCGGTTGTTTGTGTGGCGGTAAAAACAATGTCGGTTGCAGTTCCTAAACTGTGGAAATCTCGGAGAAAGAGTATCGTCCCGGGTATTTTCTACAGCGGCGGCTCCGAGAGAGGCTCCTGTATCCACTGACACGATGTAACCTCCGATAAAGCGCAGAACGGTCAGTCACAGTCTGCGTGGCGCCGGTACGCAAATATTATTTCGGTCCGCGAGACTCCCATCTATTGAACAAATGTTTCTTCTAAGCTCGATATTCTTCCGCTCGCAGCGGGTCGGCTGTAAGCCGGAGGGAACAAAGTTGCGATTTGTTAAGACAGCGATATGAGAAGTTTAAAAATAAAATGTTTAAGCATTTTAAAAGTAGAGAACTTAAGTTTTAAAACTTGAAACGTGCGCAGGTCGCCGCGTCGTTAAAGTTTGGCTGCTTTAAAGTTCGACTGAAAATTTGCCGACGCGATAGTTTTACAGATCGAGAGTGATGGAGGACTTTCAATACGCCGCGAAACGAAATGAGTGCGGTGACCTTCAACAAGTTATTCACATTTTACACGGTCATTGCTGTTACGGTCTGCAGGGCGACTGGGTCCGCGCCCCTTCGTGCCCTGCGTGGAGACCACCGTGCACGGAGACCACCGCTCTTTGTTAAATACTATATATCAGGCGATCCTAGAGCTGCGTTCCAGGGGTAAAGGTGGAAACATATTTTCTGGAAAATGATCAACTTATTACTTAATAAAGAAACAGAATTTAAAATGAAACATTACGTTTCGGGAAATTTTGCGCCTTATTATTCAGCAGGTCTCGCGAGGTACGAGAGACAATAACGCGACGACTTCACGTACACTGACCTGCGGAGGCTCCGAGAATAATCTCGGACCGTCTGGCTTCAGCGGCCACCTAAACCTAATGGGAATGTAATCTGCTTGTAACTCCGATTGGAAGCAATAAGCTCTCTCGTCATTAACCGGAGGAGGCTGCCGAAGCGCGGAGCCGCCCCGCTCGAGTAAACCGAATGTATCTCGTTAACGTCTGAAATAATGGAAACCCTTCAACCCCCCGTACAAGCCGAGAGCTCGGCAAATATCATTAACTCGACACGCAGAGCCACGGCGGATCTTCAGCCAGATCAGGAAACAGTTTCGACAGGAATTGGTAAAACTTTCAACCAATATTACTTGTATTATAATTTTATAACAATTGACTAGCTTCATTAACTAAATATTATCTAAATTACTAAGGCTACGAATACAAAAGAGTCGCGGACAACTTTCGCGTAAATTTCTATTTAAATAAGACATTTTTGATAGTAAATAGTAAACCTATTAATGTCCTAAATTCAAAAAAATATTAAATCTCGGTCCTACCTATACTTTGAACGCAGGTATATCCAAAAAAATCATATTTACCTACTACTTTTTATTTATTCATCCACTGAAGAAAGATATATTATAGTAATTTGTAAAAACCGTATTGAGTCTATGTAGATTGAAATAATTTTCCTTACAATTATATGCTTATTAAAAATTTTAAAAAAATTATTGTTTAAAGGTTTTTTTGTGAAACTTTGTGGAATTCCATGATTATTTGTAAATTGAGTTGAAACACTTTGAACGTTTTCGGGAACATCTTCCCATTAATGTTAAATATAATAAAATATAGTGAAATAATACGAAGTGTTTCAACTCAATTTACAAAATAACAAATATTGTTTTATAAGAACACATTTTTGTTTTGAAGTTGCATTTTAAGAACATAGTTCTGTGGTATTTTAATACAAATTAAATTAATCAACTAGAAAGGTAATACAGAAAAAAAATCGATCTATCAAAAATTCTGGCATCTCCTGGTGGATTTTACTCAAAAATATTTAAGGTATAAAGGAAATTGCTTTTAAAAATGGTATAATAGATGTATTCATTGAAAAATTTAAAAGAATATGGGTTCAAAATTTATTGAACATGTATTCGATATACTATAGAGAAATGGTGAACGCACTTCCCTCGTTAGGAAATGATCCAGGTTCGCATCCCAGTAGCGACTAAATATTTTTTGGATAGATCTATTTTTTTCTGTATATTTTGATTTCATCCGAGTAAATTTAATTTTTTTTACAAATATTGTTTAGAAATGTTATTGCCCTTTTGTGAAATACATAAAAAATCTGGCGTTCGAATTATACTAGCCATCGTTCAATGCAGCCGCAGCCACGTTATTCAATTTCGGGAGATGCGACGAAAAGAATACTGTTACTGAATACAGATGTTCTGGGAACAATATTGTACGACAACAGTTTGTAGCGAACTGGCGTACGACTGTTCGTTCTCAGAGTGCGCTCGCACAGACACAGACATACAGACAGTAAGGTTATACATATCGCCATGTGAAATATTTGACACTGTTTGACATTATACATACCACCGCAATATGAAATAAGTGATGCGTTATGTAGGATTCTAAATTAAATTGTAATTGCTCGTAAACCATCAGGGTGAGGTAAGTGGGAAAGATATTGTTCGACGTGCGTGATTTGCTGGTTTGCCAGTCGCAATGAGTCACTGGTCGGGAGCGCATTCGTGGTTAAGCAATATTTAAAGTGCGGTGATTCATTGGTTCGTGCGCGTCGCGCTTTTTGTACTCACTTTAATATTCGACATACTAGTGATGGGCCAAGTACGCAACTTATCTGGAGTTGGGTTCAAAAGTTCAGTCAAGAAGGGACTTCAGTTCAGGAAAACTCCTCCGGGACCATCAGCGTCAGCAGCGACGCCAGAACATGTGGCTCAAGGTCAACGTAAAATTATGCGCAATCCGCGTAAATTGATAAGGAAGATTGCAGTCTGTACTGGAATAAAAAAATCAACAGCGTACGTTATTTTGAAAAAAAAAACTACAGTTTCATCCATATAAACTGAAAATTGTGCAGTTTCTCAACGAAAATGAATGTTATTTATGTGAAACCTAAGCGAGAACGGTGCTGGAACGTTTTGGAACATCACGAAAGCTCGGAAACATATTGATTACTGACGAAGCACATTTTCATATCGATGGCTATGTTAATAAACAGAACATAAGATACTGGTGCCCCAAAAAAGGGAATGTCATCAAAAACGTTTGCAATGTCCAAAAACGAATTCTGCCCGAGAGATAACTGGCCCTTATTTTTTTAACCAGCGAGAGAAAGTCACTGCTGACGTGTATTGCGGAATGATCGACTAGTTTTTTGAACCGCAACTGCAGCTTTTTCACGGATTCAATAACAGAACACAATTTCAGCAAGACGGGACCACTTCACACACAGCTAGAGTTTCAATGGAGAAGCTGAATAAATTAATCAGCAAGTACGGAGACATACCCTGGGCATCTCGGTCAGCGGACCTTACACCTTAAACCGTGCGACTTTTTTTTGTGGGGATACCTTAAATCGAGAGTTTACAGCAACAATCCTCGCACAACTCAGACCCTACAAGAAAATTGAAAGTAATAGTGAAATTATGCGCAATCCGCGTAAATCGATAAGAAAAATTTCAGTCTGTACTGGAATAAAAAAATTAAGAAAATATCCGCCGTGAAGTTGCGCCATTGAACCGACGCTTTGCTTTCGCGTGTTCGCAAATTTAAGAGTCCGATTGCAATAGTATCTTGAGAGTAATGGACGGCATTTAGACGATATTGCTTATAAAACGTTAAATTAGCACCGTTAAACTTAATTTTGTATATATACAATGTGAAAATAACATTGCAGTTCATTTTAAATTTAATATTAAACATGAAAATTTTCCGCTAAACATCCTTTATCAATTACAGCATTCCTTCAACTGACGCGTAAAGTAATAACTCCCAACCAAATTAATAAATATTTCAATTTGATTTTGAATGAGCTTCAAATTTGACGATATTCTAATGATGAGAGAAGCGTTTTTAAGCTATTGTATAATACATTTCGGATAGTGGTGTGTAGTAGTTTCGTATCTCGCGCCTATCAAATATTTGTATATTAAATGACACCACAAGATCATCGTAACTTTCACTCACCGAAAGCAAATTTAGAGTTTTTGGTAAAAAAAGTTTCCTACTTATATTTTGCGAGCTCTAAAGAAAACAGACGCAACGAAAATAATGGATGGATAGACAAGTGTAAGAGAATAATGAAAACGCGACGCGGCCGGGCGAGGCGGCGGGCCCGAGAACGGTCGGGGAGGAAAGGAGGTATGGGGTTACGTTCGTTGAATACAAATATAGCCTTTGTTAGGGACCGTGTGAGTAATCTAGGCCGAGTGTGGGGGCGCCCTTCGGCTGCCGAGCTGCAGGGGGCCGCAGCCTTTCATCGCCATCGCGAGGCGCACGGGGCGCACGAGGCGCACGAGGCGCACGGGGCGCACCGGGCGCGCCGAAGGTGTCGCGGCGGGTGAACAGGCACAAAAGACTTCAAACACTGCTGCATGTAATTAAGACCAGAAATGGTGAAAGAATGTGCTTTTTCCTATACTAATTGTGTGTTTAGTTAAACCGTCAATAGAAGAGAGCGCGCGAGACGATTGCAGTAGAGGCTGCGAGGTGCCTCTGTGCGCTGGTGACGGTGTGAAGTGGTGACGGCGCTGGCAGCTCACTTCTCCAGCTCAGAGTTCATACTTATTCCATTCCAAATTTCCTCTTAAATACTCAAATACAATTAACCGATGAAAACGGTTATCCTCCGATTGTTTCAGACTCTCGTTCTACTTCACGATCCACAATGGAACGGAACGTCCACGGAACGTGTGAACGAGCGCTCTTTACCGACGTTTTGATTTATTCGGTGGGTGTTCTGCAAATAGAACGAATCGTAGAGCACGAAAACGTCTTAAGAACAGTTCAGCCATTTCGTTGGCAATAATAATTAATTTTACGTCATTACGAAGTTCGCGGGAAGCTCTCATCTACGGTTAAGTTCAAACTGAAGCGATCCGATGAAAATAGGAATCGAATACATCGTAAGATAACTAACTATTCGGGTCTAATTACATTAAGTAAATCGGTTCAGAACGACAGAAGATAAGTATAAGCGGCGAAAATGGATGGATAAGTATAGGGCGGAAAAATTTCAAGATTAAATTGTAATTGCTCGTAAACCACCAGGGTGAGGTAAGTGGGAGGGGTATTGTTCGACGCGCGCGATTTGCTTATTTGCTACTCGTAATAAGTCACTAGTCGGGAGCGCACCGCGCGTTCGTGGGTAGCAATATTTAAAGTGCGGTGATTCATTGGTTCGTGCGCATCGCGCTTTTTGTACTCAGTTTAATATTCAACTTACCAGTGATGGGCCAAGCGCGCAACTTATCCGGTGTTGGGTTCAAAATTTTAGACAAGAAGGGACAACGGTTAACCAAACTCCTCTGAGACCATCAACGTCAGCAGCGACGCCAGAACATGTGGCTCAAGTTCGACGTGAAATTATGCGCAATCCGCGTAAATCGATAAGAAAAATTTCAGTCTGTACTGGAATAAAAAAATTAAGAAAATATCCGCCGTGAAGTTACGCCATTGAACCGACGCTTTGCTCTCGCGTGTTCGCAAATTTAAGAGTCCGATTGCAAGAGTGTCTTGAGAGAAATGGACGGCATTTAGACGATATTATTTATAGGACTTTAAATTAGCATCGTTAATCTCCATTTTGTATAAATAAAATATGAGAAAAACATTATAGTTTTTTTTTTAATTTAGTATAAAATTTTAAAATTTTCTACTGGACACCCTCTATAAGGCGCATAAACGGCGAAAATGAAAAACAACTATCTGAAAGCATTGGACAAGAATAGCGACACAAATGAGGATGTACTCGAAAAGACAAAAGAAAATTTAATAATAAATACCACCGAGAACAGTAGGAGATAGTGGGCATGCACTAAAGATAGAGAAAACGCCAGAGACTAGTACATTGACCAAATATGACTAAAGGCAGAGGTGACTAAAGGCAGAGGTGACCTCCTATGGAAAGTATCGTAAGTAAAAAATGACATTTTTAATGATTCTAGTATTTCGCATGTATTTGATATTTATTTACGTGGCAGGTTTAAAAAATATATTTATATTGTATTCCATAGAATATTGTAGGTACTAATAAACATAATATCAAAAAAATTACAGCCATTTAAAGAAGTATCAAATACGTGCAAAATACTAGAATGATTCAAAGTGACATTTTTTGTGGGAGTAAAAACCGGTATCCTATCCTCTCAACACAAGATCCGCAGGTTCTTCACCTCAGAAACGCATACCCACCTTATTTTGGCACATTCTGCTTTCATCTTAAACTGGGAAAAATGTATAAGTAATACCTAGAAGTGATAAATAAAAAGGTGCTATTCATTATAAACATGGCATCTAATCATAGAAGAAATATGAACAAAGGAAATAAAGTAATCCACGTTAACAAATCCTCATTTCGTCGGGATGGGCGCGAGTTCGACGTTCGGGTGGCAACAAGATGTTCAATTAGACGGTATTACTCCGGTCCATGCACATCCGAGCAACCCATGTCCTCGGCCTATCATTGTAGACGATCCTCAGCGTCCAGGCCAGAATTGAAGAAGATCAGATCACATCAAAACATGTAGCCTACGGTAAGAATAACCGCAAGCAAAGAAGGCAGAAAAGTGAAGAAACCAAAGAGAAACGTCTCGTTTCCTGTAATGATCATTCATCATACGATTAAATCACCAAATTGATAGTAAATTATGCACTAGTGATTGAATAACATAAAAATATTTACCCTTTGGTTATATCGGATCACTCACAGTTACATCTTAGAAACGCTGTTGGCGGCAATTGAACCGCGCAAATCTGACAGCTCTACTCGATGATTTGAAAAAGACGGTGTCCATTTTTATAACCTTGAAAACGGATTGCGATAACAACGTAAGGGCAATTATTTATGATTTCGAGGTGCTTGGCATTCAAACAAGTGACGGGGCAATTTCGAATGTGACCCTAATTTGTAATGTCACAATATCTAATGTACCTACGTATGTACTGTATGTATTGCTAATATTAACCAATTTAATAATATTAAAATGATTATTTTTCGCACCTTGCCAGAGTACCTACGTGGCCACAAGACTCCTCTATTGACAATGGTCCGTCGCTAGCTTCGGTCTGGTAAAGCGTCTTCCTGCATCAGTCTCATGTCCCTCAGTTCCACAATATCCAACCTACGTTTATTCACTGAAGCACGTTCGGATCAGCAGATTCCTACTGATTTGTATGAGGTGCTCTTGATTTAGGATGCCATACGTGTCCCAGCCGTGTGTGTATCTCTTTTTTCAGTATTCCTAGTGAAGTAAAACCACCGCACGTATTCTTCCTTCTTCAAATTCTTGGCGTGCGGTGGATTCGCAGCTGTAAAAGAATCCATGCAATAAAAAACCGGCATTTTATTTTGACAACGTTATCATTTCAAATAGAATATTTACTCAACCTAAGACTAATTTTTAAACTACAAAAGTTTTGTTATTGGGGATTCAAAATATTCTAAAATACATTTTCACTTTTTAATAATCTCGTAGCGTTTTTCATCTAACGTTATAATATGATATATATATATATATATATATATATATATATATATATAAGTATATATATATATATATATATATATATATATATATACTTATATATATATACTTATATATATATACTTATATATATATATAAGTCTTTCACTTTTTTCCAACAACTTGCTCGGCGTTATCTGTTCATCATATCTTTTTATACGCCATGCTATCTTAGGCAGCTTTGTCCGGGATTCAGATTTGGTTATAATTTAAAATAAGGATTTATGGAGAGGGTGCTTTTGTTTTAAGAAGGCATTTAGATTTAGTCCAGGTAGGGGAAGGTTGCAATATCAGGGAGAGTGAGGTGGGGTGACTATATTTTTCATAGAACAAAATTTGAATGGCTTTCAATATAATTATAGGTGGGTCGGCCAAGGTAGGCGGGAAGGTGCCTGTGTTTTGAAAAGAGTTCTAAAGAGTAATTATGCAAAATTTAGTTTAGATCAGTCAAATGGTGCAGCATTGTACAGAGAAGAGACAGATGTTCAGTTACATACTCATACACATAGATTTAAAGAAAACGAGAGCAAAAAAAACATAATCGTAAAATATAGAAATTCTTTACTCAAGAAATAAAACTATTTGATGTTTGATAAGAACTGTAACAAAGAGAAGTAATTTTATCAAATATATATTTTTTATATTACTCTTAATAAATGAGTATACATCTACCAGTTAAATCAAAAAGATAATATTTCGACTCGGTTCACTGTAGAATTGAGGCATCGATACGGCCCAGCCGCTCTCACGGCCCAGTAAGAGCTAACCATAGCAAGTTGCTTTCTTCTAGCATTATGCAAATTTTTCGTGAAAATGTCAGCTTCTAACTGAAATAATTTGAGAACCCATTTTCTGTCTGTCCCGTCTAAAACAATGGGACGCAAACAGGCTGGGAATACAAATACCGAGCGGTACTCCTCTGCGCCCATCCTTCAAAAGGAGAAATCAGCTTCTCCAATTAGCACCGACCGACAAAAGAGCTAACAGATAGCAAAAAACGGCAGGCGAGTCTGCGATAGCGGCGACGGTACGGACGGTGCGAGCACGGGGAGGTTCGGGGGAAGAAAGATAAACAGTTCCACACCTCCGTCAGGGGTAGTTACAGGGTGGGAGGCACATTTCGTTTTGTTACTGGAGCTTGTCCTCAAATTTAAATAACTGATTATATACATTTAGGCTGCCCAAAATAGAAACCGATTAAAGAAATTTCCTAGTTTTCGAGAATAATTCTAAGTTTACGCCACAATTCAAGCTCATAAAACAGACCTCTCCGAGTTACGCTGGTTGATGTCACTCGCGGGGAACAAGTACTGTGGGTAAAATAATCATTTGACGTACGTGTGATTTGACTCACTTAGTGATCCGGTGAGCGGAGGTTCGAGCCTCGCTCCAGAAGCGTTTAGCTTAGTTTGAAAAGAGGTACAGTATTGACGTGACACCTACTTGTCATTCGACAAAATTATTCAGAAAAATCATTAAGGGGTGAAAATACAAACGATGACAAAACGTCCCACATTCGTATTCATGATATTTTCTTGTCGTAGTAAGAAACCACTAATCTACTTCCCGTTATTATATATATATATATATATATATATATATTAATAGGACCGAATATATTATAAAATAAAACGCAAAGAAAATATAAATTACGATCACCACTTGAAGGGCTCGTGTTTATTAGTTATCATAGACTCGAAAAGGTCACCAGCATGAGGATTATCTTTATGATGTATTAGAGAATCGAGAGCCCTATACCTCCTAGAATTCATATGCGGCTAGAGCAGTACTGGAGATAGTTGTGTTTCTTTACAGAAGAAGCACAATTGGAATTAAACTGTTACTTGCTTACCATCACGCTGGTAGGCAGAGAAGATAGAGCGCCACACTTTTCTGTCCTGACACACAATTCTCGCCTCATCCACTTTCATACATCTTCTCACACAAGCTCGCCGATTGTTGAGGCTTCTAACAGAACGATGCTCCATTATCTGGTTTACCTGGTCGTGCCAAGTTTTCCACGAACGTCCTCTATTTCTGGTGCCATCAATACTTGCATCATATATCTTTCTGTTTGTTACATTATATAAAGTTTAAGATAAACGACTTTCACTGAAGGTGGTGCCGAGATGCGTGCGAGAAGATGTGTCCGAGGAAATGGTCAGGAGAAGAGTGGTCGATTCTATGGCTTCTCGGACTGGTTCAATCGCAGTGTATTGTTGTTCGTAATTCTGCGGATACCAGGCGGGCTGTATAGCTGTTTGTTTTATTTATACGGATCTGTGAGGCGCAAGCAGGGCCTCCACAGATGTAACATTTGAAAAATATAACAAAAAGTAAAAAAAAAACTTGATGTAAAACCACTTAATATTTATTGTTTATCCTATACCGGTACACGTTGTACATAAATAGAAGTGGTAAAGTGATTAAAAATTGAGAATTTTCAGTAATTTTGTTTTGGGTTAGCATATAACCAATATTATCTGTTTTCTTAACTAGACCGGAGTCCGTGATGAAGGAGACAACCTCAACCGTAATTTATAAGAGTGTAGTCCGAACGTTCAACCAAAATCAATTGAATAACGTACTTGGCCGATACCTTACGGTAGGTGAAAATATTAAATTTAAAAAAGAAATAATAAAATTAACCCGTCACACGAACGAAAACGAACGGACCGACAAAGTCACACGTTGAAAATCTGTGAAGTGCGAATCCCATAGAAGAAGTTTATTTTATTTTAAAAATTAAGAAATAAATAAATGTGTTAAAATAAATGTACCTTTACTTGCTCTAAAATGACCAGTGTGAATCTACAGAAAATGGCCAGTGTGAATTTACAGAAAATGGCCAGTGTGAATCTACAGAAAATGGCCAGTGTGAATCTACAGAAAATGGCCAGTGTGAATCTACAGAAAATGTCTCTTAGGAAATGTGTACTGATAATTTTAACCTACCTATGCACCTAGCGAGATAAGTAGTGGCTAATAAGCTCGTATTTGGAAATATTACAGTGAAAATAAAATATAAATTGTGTAACAAAGTCATTAGAGCTCACAGCGCAGTGAGCCAGCGACCGATGGTGACCACCAAGTTAGCTCAACTGGAAATTAATAGTGCATCTGATACGTATGCACGTACGTATCAGATACGTATCTGATACGTAGTTTACATCGTAATAATATGAGACATACCTATACTGTTATTAAACATAGCTTTATCTAAATATTGAATAGCGGAGCACTTCTAAATTACATTTTATAAATAACAACCAAAGTAGAGGCAGAATATTTTTCGTTCACCCGAGCGCCTCTTCAAACATCGCATTTCGATGAAAAATGATTGCTTAATTTGCGTATCTTATTTATTCAATTTAATATAAATAATGGGATTCGAATTCTCCAGCCTTTTGTGTTAATAATAAAAACCGGTCGACTGTAGGCGGCGGCACGCGGCGGCACGCGGCGGGGGATAACACATTACTGACAATAAATAAGGCGGGAAATATTACCAACAAAATTTTAATAAAAGCAACAGAAAGAAAGGTAATATTAAGTGAGGCTCAGACTTCTCCCGCACACCCATCGAAAGCGAAGAGACCGCACTGCCCTACTCCAGAGAGAGACGGTTCCAGGCAGTACGTTCTAGTCGCTTCATTAAACAGCGTCTATTAAAAGGTAACCGTTTGAAGCGGTGATTAGAGGCGCACGACGATCCCGACTCCCTCGAACTCCTCTAACAGGCTAATCACCCGCCGTCTAATGAGCCCGGGGGCGGGGGCTCTACGTGGACAAGTGGCGGCTCTGCCCCGCGAGGAGGGGTTTGTAGTGCCCCCGTGACGGAAGGAATAACGAGGGATACATATGACCATTTTATTTGGCCAGCCGAGTTAGTTTTTAGATAATAAGATGTTTCCAGAATCGGCGGAGAATCGCGAATGCATTAGTTTATCGGCAGAAGTCCTTGAGCTGCTAAAAATTTTAAACGGACGAGTAACCCAAGTCTCTTCTTGAGCGGTAATAGGACCATTTTCCTAACACCTATGAACCTTATATCGTGCTAAATCTGCTCTCCCTCCAACTCAACGGTTCGTGTTATAAATCATTATATTTACCATATGCATTAAAATAAAATGATACCTCAAACTACAACAAAGGGAATAAATAAAATAAGCTACCAATATTGCTAAAAATGGCTCCACCTCAACTTTATATTGCAGCCAATATTGCAAAAAGCAAATATCTTACCATAAGCGTAAAAGAAAATGGAGAAGCCACGTTTGAGCATAAAAGTTTACAATTGTTCCAATTCCTGCGGTGCTCGATACTTGACAATTCTCCTAAATTAAAAACAATAACATCAAAAACTTAGGTCTCTTATTAATGGTATTTTTTAAATGGAGTCAACATACAATTCATAACAAATAAAATTATTAAGAAACATCAACTTTTTCACAAATATTAGAAAGTTCTAAAATAGCACATTACGCAACTGTCGATCGCTCAATTTCACCGTTCATTTATTAATAGCAATATTAATAACAAAAAGGACAGACTAAACATTGAACAAATTCTGTGTTTTTGAAATTAAACAAATCTACGCTGAAAGTATTCATGTACACGCATATAAACAGAAACAGATTAAAGAACCCCAAAACTCAATTATTCCACGCAAAATCGAAATTATCTTCAAAACTTACTTATGGGCAAGAAATTTGAGATACTTGGGATCAAAATTCTTAAACAAAATGTCAGACACCGTAATAAGTGTAAAATTAACTATTTTATAGAGTTATCTTTGTGGTTCGACATAATTATTAATTTTAAAAATATCGCTTTTGCGCCAAATTGATTTCTAGACAAAAAATAATATTTTTAATGAAAACACAATTTATAAACTTTACCTGTCTCGACACGCGACGCAGACTAGTCTCGGTGAAACAGACACAGTGTCTGTATGATCCATAAAATAACTATAAAAGTGATATAATGCAGAAAATTGATCACGATTAATTGATCTCGGCTAATTCCGCTAATCGTCGCTTTTCTGTCACCGAGAATAGTCTCAATTATGGAATGCTGCTCGACTCCACCGGTGGAATAATAATGAGTGATCAGCGCGAAATGAGGAGTCTCGTTGAAGGAACTAGCCGGGGGTGGGGCGGATTCCTTCGTCCCCCACTAGCGGAGGCTTCAAAACAAAACAGGACAATAGCTTCCGCCTCCCGCCCACTCTTTTCATCTCAATCGGGTCAGGTACACTATCGACTTCATCTGGAGAAGATAAATGCGGAAGGTGCCCGCCCCCACCCCCGCCCCCGCCCCCGCCCCCGCCCACGGGAAGCTCTCGAGACTGACGGTGTACGCTGCAGCATCACGCTCGCAGGTCGGTCAGGGCCTCCTCATCACCTGTCCTCGTACAGAATCTGCTATATTCACAATAATTTTAATCACACGTATGGTATGTTTGTATGTATGTATGGTATTTT
Organism: Eubasilissa regina; assembly: GCA_022840565.1. NCBI lineage: Eukaryota > Metazoa > Arthropoda > Insecta > Trichoptera > Phryganeidae > Eubasilissa > Eubasilissa regina. The sequence continues at coordinate 42,277,615 of JAINEB010000018.1, read as the reverse complement.
GTAGTAAAGATAATCATATTCTTACATCCAGTGTGGAATACTAACATAAAAAATATATTTAATTATACCGAATATAATATAAAATTAAGTTTAACAGGAAACAGATATATGCGGAAGAAAGATAATAAATAGAGGTAGTCGTTAAATAAATTAATTGAAGAATAATATGATGAAATCTGGTTATAAACACTTTTATATTTTTAATTATTTTAAACGTAATTATAATAAAAAACACGTATCTACATTGTAGATGGCTATCATTCAGCATTCATCATTTCTTGTTTTCCACTTCCATAAATAAGTATCATATTACCATAAACTTCATTAGTTTTTTATTGTTTTTATTTAAAGTATTTCCAGTTTTACAAAATTGTTCAGTTTCGAAAACAAGATTTAAAAAAAAAATAGATTAATCAATTTAAATGACTAGCTCTACCGACTATAAATAAGACGTTTCGATTGATTGATGCTCTATACTCGATAAATCAAATTTTTACATTCTTCCTAGATGCAATATTTACCATCGAAGCTGACATTTTATATAAAATAGTTAAATATTAAAAATAATTTTTAATTTTACATGTTCTACTAAAATGATTTTATTTATATTTGTATAATGTACTCGTATGTTGTTAATTTTTAAATACCGAAACAAACTGTGGTTTAAATGTTAATAATTACATTATTGGGTAATTATGAAGAATTGATAATATAAGCATCAGGTAAAAAGATTATAAATACTAACTAAATGTATTAATTAGTAAGGTATAAGGTGCATTAACCGACTATGTTATAGCCCACAGTACTTTTGACGACAAATTTTCGAACCTATATGTTACACTTTTCAAATTAATACATCTATCGTTCTATTATTTGAAAGGCATCTACTTTATTTTAACGGAACCTCAAATACCTTTGAGTGGTCAGATAGGAGACCCCAGAATTACAAATTCATAACGTCTCTGACGTGATACGGTTGAGATTGGGCACAAATAATAACGCGTATCTAAGAATTGAAAAAAGCCAAAAATAAAATTGTTACAGTACAGATGTTATTTGGAGGCTACCTACTGCTACTCGATGTACGAATAGGGAAAGGATTGACCAGATAAGTCTGGCCCCGAGGTGGAGGGCCGTCGGCTTAACGAATCCGATCCCTCGGGCGTGCGGCGGGCGCTCGGGGCGGGGGCGGGGGCGGGGGCGGGGATAAGGCGCGGAGGCAGTCCAGGGGTGACATCTTAATATTTCGCTCACGTCACGCGGACTAAGACAGGAGCGGCGTGAAAAGAAAGCGCTGGCGATGCAAATGTCTCGCGAGTAAATAGAAAGTGTCCCTCTGTTCGCGACGGTCTTCTGCTCTGCGCCCATTTCAGGAAAAATCGAGCTAAAGGCGAAACCACCCAGGTCGGTGGAGCGGAGCTCGATTGAGCCGCGAGAACGGCGATCGAGCCCCCGACAGGGCCAGTGATCTTGCACAACGGCAATCGTCTGTCGTAACCCAACACCTGTCCTTATTAAGGGGGACAACTCGGACAAGACGCGACTACTTTAACACGTAAAACAATAAACGAGTTAAAAGTTAATTATTAAGGAAAACACATTCTTATTGTGAAGTTGTAATTATTCAGAACATAGGTCTGTGATATTTTAAATACTAAATTAATGTATTAATTACAAATATATACATATAAAATCAATTTTTGTCGAAAAATATTGTTTTAGCGTCACCGGGATTCGAACCTGGATCTTCATTTCCAATCCGGGGAAGACCTATGTTCTGAATAATTACAACTTCACAATAAGAATGTGTTTTCCTTAATAATATATGTTGTATCAACGTGTCCAAAATTTAATAAAAATGAATTGATAATTCTGGCGTCTGCAAATCGGTTTACTCAAAGGTATTTGAGATTCTGTAAAAATAATGTAGATGGCTTTCAAATAATGGAACGACAGGTGTATTAATTTGAAAAAATGTAACATATAGTTTCGAAAATTTGTCAAGAAAAATACTGGCGTTATAGCACAAAGGTAGTGCACTTCCCCGGATTGGAAATGAAGATCCAGGTTCGAATCCCGGTGACGCTAAAACAATATTTTTCGACAAAAATTGATTTTATATGTATATATTTATAATTAATACATTAATTTAGTATTTAAAAGTTAATTATCATAAATTAAATAATCCTAAAGGAAATTGAATAGCGTGCACTTTGTCTAGGTATTGTGGGTTTATTATTGAAACTTAAACAACTTTTTTTAAAGGAGAACACGTTATTATTGTGAAGGTGCAGTTTTTCAGAGCACAGTTCTATGATATTTTTAGTATAAATGAAATGTATCAATTATGTGCTATTATTGTATTCTGCTTAAACATACATAAGTTGTATTAAATGTTTTTAAAATGTATTAATTAATTACTTCTGATAATATCGGGTTTTACTCAAAGCTATTTGAGATTCTCTGAATATATGAAGTAGATTGCTTTAAATAAATGGAATAACAAATGTATTCATTTGAAAGTGTAACATGTAGTTTCGAAAATTTGTCGTTAATTTACTATATTAACATCGCGTAATGGTCAGCGCACTTCTTCGGATAAGAAGGGTTCCTGGTTCGAATCCTGGTGGCGACGAAATAGTTTTTCGATAAATTGATTTTATCTGTATATTTTTCTAAATGATGTATTTAATTTGTATTAAAAGATAAAAAATACTAGACTAGAAGTGTAAAATGATCTGCGATTTTATATTTTAATTGTACTGTCAACATAATATAAAATTAAAGAATGGCGAATGGCAACTCCAGTATCTTATGTCATGGCAACTGATTCCGAATGAAGAAATAAAATACGCGTCTTATAAATGAATAAATAATTATAATTGTACATTTTCAAATCATCAAATCTGATAACAATCTGTAAATTACGTACTTATAATACAAATTAAATCAATGAACTAGAAAGATATTCCTCGATTATAGGAGCCATCGATTAGAAGACGCACCCCTATTTTTATATACCAATAATAAAAATAAAAACATTATGTAAACTTTATTATAACAGACAAAGTCATACAATCGCAATAAAATATTTTTATGTACTATCACCATCGGAGTCTGAATTCGATTTACACATTCCGGATTGTGAGATACCATCGATTGTTAGACGCACCCCAAATTTAGAGATACCAAAATATGAAAAGAAAATGCGTCTTATAATCGAAGAAATGCGGTAATTTGTCAATTTGAAAAAGTTGCAACACATAAGTTTGAAAATGTGTCGTTTAATAACTCTAATAGCGTGGTGTAACTGGTAATATATTTCCCCGGATGGAAAAAGATCCAAGTTCCTATCTCGGTAGCAACTAAAATAGTTTTTTGATAAATTGATTTCTTCTGTATATCTTTCTAGTTGATATGTTTAATTTGTATTAAAATAGTACAGAACTATGTTCTGAAAAAACTGCAACTTCACAATGATAATGTGTTCTTCTTAAAAAAAAAGATGTACTTTACTTATATGCTATGGGGATTGGAACCAGCCTGAGCTGTTGTATAATATAATAGGTTCGATCTCACCTTTCGCTGAAATCCGTGTAATTTAAGCCGACGCGACGCAGACAAATGCACCGCATTCGTTATTCGTTTCAAATGTGTCACGCAAAAATATTTCCTACGAATCTATACAACAAAGCAAAACATTGCCACTGTATATTTGGGGAATCTCTCGCGACATAAATGTTGTATATTAAGTCAAATCACGGTCTGCGCCAGGGGGTGGTAAGCGCGGGGGGGGGGGGGATGGGGGCGGCCATTCCTTCTGGTAATGGAAAACGTGAACAGCGCCGAATGGCCGCCGGCTGTATGCACGAGAGCCGCCCGACTTTTATGAAAAAACTTTCCTCGCGTAGACTGAAATTCACGCCCGGCTCGATGGCGAATTAAACACTAACATTTCGGAAAGGGTAAGGTGAGAGGAAGCCGGAATGACGAGCCCGAAAGTAGTAATAGCAGTATTTCTTCTACATTATAATAATCGACGGCTGTCTTTGTAGCGAAGAATTGATTATTTGTATTTCTTGCGTATTTCTACCCAGATTGATAGACATTTATAAATTCATCTAAATGATTCAAATTGACTCTTCGTTAATTAAGAAATGCGCCAAAACAGATGCACACTGGAACACCAGTCGATCGTCATTCGTCAATTCATCGACAACTGTCGAGGGCGGTGGTGAGTGATCTGAAACCAAACTGGTATGGACCTTTTTATATGTAGGTTTATTAAGTGTTCTAATTTTCAAATCTCTAACAATAAAAGTTAACCTTCAAAATAAAACGATCATACGTTAATTTATACACTTCAAAAGAAATTGACACAGGGCTCCGATTTACTGCAAGTGTTTTCTTTTAAAATTCCTTTAAAAAGAAGAACATTGGTGATGTTTTTCGAACTAAAAATCAGAAATTTTTTTTTGATATTAACATGACATCGGATCTAGGAAAACTAAAACGCCGCATTATTCGATAATACTGCACAGTTCACTCAAACATTTCCTACTTTCCATGTTTGTTTTATTTCTGAAATATCGTGACGTCATTCTTCGAGAAATTTTTGACGATTTATTTTAATAATATATTTAAAAGGTCCTCACTGACCCCTTATTAAATCGTATATTTCATTAAGCGTGATACATATATGATGCTACTCAAATGTTCAATAGCCACATTCATTGAAATATAGGTGCTGATTTAAATAAAACCTTTATTTGAAATATTTATCGTTTCATTAAGAATATATCTGCAGCCTGTATCCGATAAAATAAGTGGCACACAGAGTACACGCCGAGGGGTAGGGAGAGAAGCGAGGTGCTCGGCTGCTATACTTTAAAGGAATTAGCTAAGGCGGCACCCGACAAGAGCTTCTGAATAAAAACCTTGGAATTATTGAAGGGTACAAAAACGATTTGGAGTAACCGGTCGTGCATTAGCGGCGGGGGTTGCGGGGCGGGGCGGCGGGGAGGGTTCGTTAGGCCACTTGCCATGAAGAGCACGGACCTACCCGCCTGGATCCGAAGAGGGAGGAACTATCTAGTCTCCCAGGATCCGAACCGTACTTGGGTTCCAGACTCTCTCAACAACTGAGCAGTTTTACTCTATTACATTTACGATATAATATAATATGTGTAATTTCCTTGCATCCCTACAACGATATGGTGTTTTGAGTTAACCGGGTAATTTATTAAGTACCATATTTTATCTTTCGTCTTTTTAGTTATTTATACAAAAGTAATTTAGTCGCCGAGTTCATCCCCAACACACTCCCTTGTCACTTTTTATCATTTAAAACAAATCAACATTTTTTACTATTTCTTGAACAGGGTGATGTAATCAAGGGATAATACGCGATTAAAAGTATTCATTTAGTTATACTTATACATATATATTAATATTATTACATAATAGTGTATGTAACTAGTTGAATTAGTATCATGTCTCGATGGTCATATTTAATGTACTCACATATCTAACAAAGAAAGTGAACCCTTATTTAGTTCGTGTCGATCTTTAATGTGGTTCTCTTCTGAAAGAAACCTGTTAAGAAATGCTTTCCTTTAATCTAGTCGATATAAAAACTGTTATATCTGGAGAATTAACTTTTAACTTATTTACTTTTTTTTTCGGCAAATCTGAAAGCAAACCGATACATTACATCGGAGTAAAGTGTTAATATGTTTTGAAATAAGAATTAAATGGACTAAATATATGAGGCGGACAGGGAATGACATCTACCCGTAGCGCGCCGAAATGCAGTGTAGCGCGACTTAATGTTTAGGAACGAGTTTCGGTGCACTGTCAATAGAGGCTAAGAGTCAATAGAGGCTAAGAGTGGGAACTGGGTGGGAACAGCCCAGCCGAACGGTTCCTCTCTCTCGCGTCTGGCAGTATAAAATTAATAATCATTTAATTTTTCGCTTTCCACAATTCCCCCCATCTTACGTTTTGTTTTTAATTCTCTCCGACAACTTGTCTGACGTTATCTGACCGACGCATCTCGCGCCGAATAAAAGTATAAACGTGTAAGCATTTTTACAGTAGGCAAATATTCATCTCTATATAACGACAAAGTATTGGACAAGTACTCACGTGTTGACGCTCCAAATATTGTGACCTTTTCAAAGTTTGGTTAAATATATAGTACTTTTCACGTATATTATGTTTCCGTTTTCTGATATGTTTATGTTAAGTTTTTAAAGGACAATAATGCCAAATTTATTTATTTCGTTTTACTCATTTATTTTAGTTGCTAAATGACATGCACGTAGGAGATTATATAACTACCGAGGTATTTATAAACAGTCTCATCTTTGGAACGCTTACAGAAAACTTAAAAACCTAAAAGAAAACTTCAACAAAAGCCATACAAAATGAAATACAATGATGAAAACTAGAATTCTTCTATACCGAGCCGTTCGGGGGTGTAACTTCTCGGCCCGGGGGTGGAAGGTCCGCACTCGGAGGGAGCCGGGTGAGCCCGGGGCGCCCTCCGGCGGGGGATTCTGTCCGCATTGCCTCGGGAGAAGAAAAGGTTGACCGGTGAGGTGACGCTATTTACATACTAAAAAACAAAGAATAAAGTATTGTAACAAGCCACACGCGACGGAAGCTTCCGACGTCAGAGAGAGCGGAGTAGTTAAAGGGAGGACGCTCCGGGCGATAAGCTGCGCGGTTCGCGTTTTCTACTTGTCTCCTCGGGGCGCGAAGTTTCCGACTACGGCGGTGAGAAGTTTAGTCCGAGTTTCCAAGGCGGAAGCTAGGCGAGGTGAATCTGTAAAGCCGAGATAAACTTTGGGGGTGAACGTTTAACGGGAATGCGGCATCTCCATCTCCGCACTTCGGGACCGGCTCGTCCAGCTTCCGGTCACTATTTTCGTATCGCTGAGTTCCGAAACAGCTATTCGCTAAAACTGTACGTTGAATAAATATAATCCCCCACCTATATATAACCTATAGAAATGAAACAAAATACATTAAAAAAATGCTCAAAAAAGCACGGAATAATTTTGTTTAATTCGTGTTGGCTTTAAGTGCATTCATTTCAACGAATAAATAATACTTGTATCAGTACTGGAAGCAATATTTATCAAAATGGTATACGTATGGTTCAAAGTTCCTCTACAATCTTTCTTGTTCTCTCACTAAACATCTGCACCGCAGGTAGCGCGAACCAACCGAATATGATAAAAATCGGTTAAATCTAGATTAGGTTGCAGACAGTAGTTAATAAAAATTCATCAGCAGGATTAGAAGAGAGTTGCTAGATATGAAGATGCGTGAAATGAATGAGGTAGGTGTGGTGTGCCGTACTAGAAGCGAGTGTGGCGGACTCTCTGCCCACCAGACAGACACGACAGTAAGTTAATTAGTCTTCGTTATAAAACTATCAATTGTAAACTATTACTGGTAAATACTCCTAATGTACAGCTTAAAATACAAATTTTTAATTAATTAAGAAGTCTGTAGTATTTAAAACACTAGAAGCCTTTCAGTTTCAGAGTTTACAAACATAATATTTCGATTTCGGCTCCAGCGGCGGTTACCGTCAGGACTAAAAATTGCGCAGTCAGCTCTGATTGAAACCGACACCGGAGCCCGCACGCGGGGCGCGGGGCCAGATTGCTGACGGAAAAAAAATCAATCATTCCTTATCTCGCCTCACATCGGCTGGAATGCGCTGTTCAGGGAAGCTAATCATTATATTCACGAACATCTTCTCGCAATTATTCCATTTACATCGAATACCATTTTGCCACTCGACGTCGTTGCGAGTAAGCTGTGAGTGAGGAGTGAGGAGGCAGTAAACACATTTTACGAGTACATTATGTACCTACTAAATTATTGTATCGGAATTACTAAATAAAAATCGTCTTTCTCGTATCTGAAATATTCTGAATAAATATATGAGCTCGAGGACGCGCAATCAAAACGATGAACTCTCGCGGCTGGATTCGGTGACATCTGCTTGCTGCAGTGCCGGCGGCCTGTCTGCAGGGACACGACGCTCTGAGAAGAGCGTAGTAAGGCGAAGAAGAAAAATAGCACATTTCAAGTAGTTTTAGGGTCATACAAGCTTCTCTACATTCAACAACGCGAATAAACTGACAGTCGGCGAGACTTGTAAAAATACCAGTGGAATACAAGTTGATCAGCAGGTGCGCGCCGCGCCGCGCCTGCGCTGTGTTCAAATACCATTTTGGTTACGCTTTTCATGTCAGTATCGGTTGCTGGATAGTATATACAATTTATAGCTTGTCTGAGAGATTTTAATATTATATTACCGGCGAAAAATTACTATTGCAAGATTTTCAACAAGAAATATACATATATATTGGAAAAAATATAATTGTAAGAAATAAAACTAGGCAATTTGAAGTTAAAAACTTACTTACTACTTACCATCACGCTGTTTCTCCGCGGCGGTAGGCAGAGAGGATAGAGCGCCATACTCTTCTGTAATGACAGATAATTTTCGCATCATTCACATTCATACAGATTCTCATATTGAGGCTTCAAACAGAACTATCCTCCAGTATCTGGTTTACCTGATCGGGCCAAGTTTTCCGTCATCTACTTCTGGTGCCATCAATACTTGCGTCATACGTCTTTGTTACTATTCTTTCTTCATTCATCCGTTTCATATGACCAAACCACCTAAGTTATCGTTTTTTAATCTTACTCACTATACTGAGATCAGCTTTACATTCTTTCCTTATTTCTTTATTCTTTACGCTGTCATAAATGGATCTGCTACATATACGCCAAAGTAATCTCGTTTCCACTGTATTCAGTCTATTTTCGTTCCTTTTCTGCCAGCTCCAAGCCTCACTTCCATACATCAGCGTCGGTACCAGGACTCCTCTGTGTTAGTCTTGTCTTGTCAACTGACAAGTTCCCATTAGCTATAATTCCGTTCAAAGCGCCGTTCACTCTATTCCCTGTAGTCACCCTCCTTTAAATATCTTTACATTTCTAACGAGCATACTTCCCAAATGTACAAACTCATCTACTTGTTCCAAACATTCATTACCTACAAGTATTTAGCTTTCCTCTTTCTCGAATACCATCACTTTCGACTTGTTGACATTCATAATAAGGTCGCTTTCCTTGCATACATCGTACATTCTACTCACCAACCACAGTAATTCATGTTCATTATTCGCCATTAATACTGCATCATCGGCGGGCAATAAACAACGTACGGTCAAATCGCCCATTTTCGCTCCTACGTTCATACAGTCAGAAACCATTTCACTAAATTAGATGAAACTAGACCAATACACCATACTTCTAGATCAAGCTGTTGAATCAATCTGTCACAGTGGTGAATCAAAACAAATTCTTAACTCAATCTAACTTGGAAGCGACTTTTTTGGGAAATGATTCGTCCAGTGCAGTGAGCCATACAGCCATGTCTATACAGAATACAGCATTTAGCGACAGAATTTTGATAAAACTCTGAATATTTAGGTCCCTCCAGATTGGAGAATCCACTCAGGGTGCAGTGGACGCTAATGTTGATGGTGCAGGCGATCTCGGGTCGTGCACAAACGCGCAGATCTGTGAACACGTGTTGCCCTGAGCCGCGGTCGGAGGCTGTGTCACGGTTCAATATTATTCTAAATATATATTAAAGAGGTCGATGCAAATTCGACCTGTTAAATGTTTAGTATTTACATTGTTTTTATATTAATTTTATAGTTATTTTTCATATTTTATAAAACTTAAAATGCAAAACAAACTTTTTTCTCTCAGTTTTGTTTTAATGTGCGACAGGTTTTTGTAATCTAGGGAACATTATGAGTACCTACTCGGAGTACCTAGTCAATACCTGTCAGGGCAGAACCAAGGGCAGGGAGGGCGCACTCCATAATTCATCATCGGCTATGAGAAAAATGTTATACTACAATATATTCGTTAGATTTCCTATTTTGTATGGTAACTGAGTTCTATCAGAGTCAATAGTTTTGTATTTCTATTTGATTATTATCTTTACGCGATCTAACATTTTAAATATTTATATTTACTTTTCAATATTTTTACAAAATTATTTTGTGGCAACATATTAATAAGAAAAAATACTTTGTTTAAACCACTATTAATTGATATATCAACGCGTTTCAAGACCAATGCTCCCTTCATCAGGATACAAATTGTATACTAAAATAAAAAATACAAGCATAGACAAAAAAGATAACTATAAATATAAATAATGAGTAATTAATTAGAAACTATTGTGGAAACAAATTTAAAAGATAACTATTTATATTATTATTTATAATGTTTCATTTACTATTAACACTTTTTGGAAACAAACCACTCTATTTGAGTAGCTTGTTGATGTAGTGGTCAAGACGTTGGCCTAGTGATCTTGTGGTCGGGGGTTCGCGCCTCGTTCCTGCGCGTGTGTCCTGACACCAGCAAGTTAGTCCTATTTTAATACCACAAGCATTTGGCTTAGTTTGAAAATAGTAAGAATATTGATGTGACATGTATTCCGTGTACGCATCTCTATTTTTTTAAAGAATAAAAAGAATAAAGAATTGACATTAATACAATTTTTAGTTTAGAAATTTTATATATAAATATCGTTGGTTTACAGTTAGAAAAATTAAAAATTTTAGAAATAAGAAAAAGTCTTAATAGTAAATTAAGTGTGAAATCTGAAATTATTATCGGTTGCAGATTTTTATAGGATTTTTATATATATTGATAATAAGTACTTTGCTGATTAAACAGAATGATAAAACGGGTAAATGGTTGACCGGGTGAAAATTGTTAATTCCGATATTACCGGCAACACCGAGAGTATACATTCGGTATCACCATACTATATGCCTTTATATATATATATTTATTCATATACATATTTTAAATATGTTTAAAAAAATATCCCTGTTATATAATTAGTGGCGTGCAATAGGTACATATTTAGGTAATGCTATTATCAATGATATTATATAATGAAAATAAATACGTTCCTTATACGACCCTACCATTTATTTATTTTAAATTTTAACTATTCATAGTGTGTTTAAAGTTTGTGTTTTAAAGCAAAATAATACCTTCTTAGTCATATAAAAATCGATAAAAAAAGTTTGGACATTTTTAGGACACTTTTTATGATTCTTTTACTGTTTGAAAATCCTTCACGCAATAACCAAAGCAAATTATTATTTTATTCTGATTTTATATTTAAACTTTAGACAAATTTTGGTTATCTTGCGTTTTAGATATAAGAAAAATTGGCATCAAAAGGGAAAAAAGAGAAAAAATAACCATTCAGAAATATTTATTCTTGGTGTTTTTATGTTTGTCCGGTGAATTTTATCGCCTTCATTATTATTTTTAAAATAATAATGGACATTGGTGTGAATAATATTTCATAATAATTTAAATTTGAAATTTATGGAAGGAACGTGCTCCTCTTATTTCAAATAACTCATACCCAAGTTTGATTGTGTTGTATTTTTATTAATAAATATAAGTCGCCTATAATTTTATTTTCAACATGAGATGAAACAAATTACTTTACCAATTTTTTTATAAGGACAATAGTGGACCAGGTCTGATACATCCTGTATATATACATACAGTGTTTGTATATATACATTTTTTAATTTTAATATATATATTTGAATTGTTATTTTTAATTGTTACGAAGAACACACAAATGGAGGGAACTACACAGATAGCACCACTTATACAAAATACGGGCGAGAAATAATATTCTTTATCGAAATAAAACAGCCTATCACAGTATACAAGGCCTGGATTCAGAGAAAAAATGCGAATAGCGTACGAAATTGGTTAGAAAATAATGAAATGAAAAGAGTGTTCTTCAATCATCCTTTAACCGGGTTATTTCGATTAACAAATGTATTCATTAAAGTTAAGGAAAATTGGTGGAAACGAGTGGATATTCAAAACGAGGGTAAGATTATGGGCAATACAAAATCTGCCCAAAGTTTGCCGAAAGAGTTGATCTAATTACAGCGAACTGACAAAAAGCTGGCCGCGGAGGGGCGGCAGGAGGGGGTGTCAAACTTTTCCTTTGACATTAAATTCTCATTTACGATTTGGATGGCGCTAAACTGAAGTCGGTTCGTTCGGCGCCCGGCGATCAGCGGCGGATTGGAACAGCTCGAGATGTACATTTACTGAGACAGTGGTCGGAGGTTCGAGCTTCATTCCAGGAGACTAGAAAGTTGGTCCTGTTTTCATAGCATAACCATTTAGCTTCGTTTAGAAATAGTAATAATATTTATGCGTAACGTATTCCTTGTACTCGTCTTTATTTAATAAAATAAATATATTAATTACATACAACAAGGTACTATTTATATGAGATATCGTTTGTCAGCAATTATCATTATTTTACATAATTAAACTCACAAGTACAAATATAACCTATCGTTATTTTTACACAAATCCTTAGAATTATATAAATACATATATATTTTTATGTTATTTTACAGGGTCATATTAAATGACAATGCATTTGGTTCAACAAGCATTACATTTTGTTATTTGAACGTTATCTTTACTCATTTATCGTTAACTACAAATCACTATTAGTAATTAACACTGTATCATTAGCATACAGTAAATAGCTAAGCAGATGTCGCATTCAACATCAACATCAAACTCCTTCATATATTATAATTGTCCACGCAAAGGTTCCCTTCTCTCGCATAGAGATGCCTTTGCCTGTATAAATTTACCATTCGCCTCTATGCAGACGAAACTTCCAGAACTTTCCTTACCTATGCAGTTCAAATGTGCGCTTTAGAGAAATTCATAAAATTACAATACTAGAAACACGTATTTAATGTAATGTATATGGTTTATTAAAAGTTATAGTTAAGTCCTATCACTGCAGTTTAATATATATCATATTACTGAAAGACGAAAAATACTCTATGAAATCTAAAAAAATATTAACCGGCCCGTTAACCGCACACGGCCTGTCACGATCCTAAAACCAATCCGCCCCTGGCGGTATCCTGGAGGGTCGGAAGGGCCATAGTTCACAGCGGCCGACACCTGAGTTATTATCAGCGGCCCGGACCCCACGCGCCCGGCAGCCGCGAGCCCCCGCACCCGAGACAAAGGACCTTACTACGTATCGGAGGGAGGATCCGTTCTCATATTCAGATTGTCCGACAGTGACGCTTGTACTTTCGGAGTAGAAATCCGGAAAAACGAAAGAAATGCCACAAGAGTGGTCGTAGTCATACAATATAATTATCAAAAGACAAATAAAAATACCCTCTTTTCTAAATAAATTATCTTTCCCTGATGTGTATTTCTCAAAAAAACGAATTAATAATAGATTCAAATATTATAAAAAACTTTTTTCATTTACAAGTAGTAACAAAACTCAGACACTAGTAAAAGTATTAAATATTAGGTAGAGGGTAAATATTATGTTCCAGGCCGATTTTGTTAGGCCGCCATTTTGGTTTGGAAGATATTTGTCAGTTCGTGTTTGGTAGTCGTAGAGAGTAGTTGATTACAATTTATTATGAAGCATCTAACTCCTCAACGACGCGTTGAAATCATTAAAATATTTTATCTAAATAATAATGGCAATGCTGTAAATATAAATGGTTATACAGCAACGATATTTACACCTACTCCTAGTGATTAGATAGATAGTGGTGCGCCATGTGGCGTATGCGCCTATTTATTTCAGAATGCAAGAGGCAATACTGTAACCATCAATGGTGATCGCTGTCGTTGTGTTGGAAAACTTCTTGGTGACAGAATTGGGTCGATTGGGTCCGCAACACATGTGCTTTCATCAGAACGGTACCACATACACAGCCCGAACTGCGCTTGCAATTTTGTAAGAAATTTTTCTCGTCTGCATAATGTCAAAAAGTGGTGGTATCGACTGGCCTCCTCGATCACCTGATTTAACGACTCCCGATTATTTTCAGTGGGGGTACTCGAAAGGAAAGGTCTACGCCAGTAAGCCAACAACAATTTCGATGATGCAGGCAATATTCGAAATGAAATTGTAACACGCGAAGTGTGCCAGAATGTTATGAAAAATATTGTTAAAATGGCCCACATTTGTGCCGCTGCTAGAGACGGCCACCTGGCCGATGTCATGTTCCATACATAATCGTAATAAACTAAGTAATCGACAAATAAAAACCAAATTTGAAAATGAATTAAAAACTACATCGGCCCGGAACACAATATCCACCTGTACAATAATCCATTGAGCACTCATCTAGGTATGTCTCCAGTGCTAGTTGAACACTATTTGCTAAAACAAAAGTAAATATTTACTAGTTCCTGAGCACATCACATAAAATAATGAATTCTATGCAATATTCCTTCCTTATCCTATCTTACTTTCCTTTTCTTTGATAATTAAAAAATATATATGTTTATTATATACGTAATTAATTTTAATTTTTAAAGCTACAGCTAAGTATAAAAGAGCAGCGTATAATCATATTTGCATGTCTGTGCGTAATAATAATATTGAGTGCTTAACGCTACACTCAATCCTCTACAGGGGGATAAAGAAACTAAAATATCTACATGTGTGATAGTAGAGGAAGGATAAGGGAAACTGCATACCTAGTTTAAGCTGACATCACACTGACATCGCAATCATCGAATCACGATGGTAACACGCGCCGCGCCACGTGTGCTCACAGAAGAGGCTCGACTGCTTGAAATTATGTTGGGAGACAACTTTACTGGTCCAGTAGTTACTCCGTCGGACGATACGGAGTGATACAATATTGTTATTCAACCATTTGTTAGTACAAAGACAAGTATTACTTTTATCTGTTTGAACCCTGTTGGGTTGCTACAAGATCAACGGTTAACTTGTGTGATAACCATTCCACAGACAGTGAATTCAGATCATCTAAATCATCATAAATAGACACGAGGCTAATATATACAATATTTATAATATGTATATAATATTTAATCAAAATAAATTGAATTTGGTTCCATTAAACCTTAGAGTTACACGATTCTTCAGTTTGCCCCGCAGCCTATATAAAAAAATAAATTCATTCCTGAAACGAAACATCGGGACTACAGAATCAAAGGAATGTATGGCAAAGGAGGCCGGCGACATGCACCGGCAGTAGCCTGGAAGGGGCGGGGACGGATGAGGGGCCTCATTTTTGATGTAAATGAGAAAAGTTAGCGGGAATGGCGCACGCACGCCCTGCAACAACATTTTGGTTTGATGTTCATTTCTAGCTGTAATTTTATGCATAAAGGAAGCAAGGTTCCCGCTATTGTCGGTACAGTCGCTGCGCGCCCTCAGGCGGCACATTTCTAGGGAAGTATCATCTCAGATCATATCGGGACATAATTAAATAGTCAAAATTTTAATAATGTCATTTAAAAATAAACCGTTTTTTAATCGGCGATTTGAAATTAAAAAAAAAAAACAATAAAAAACACATATTAATAAAATCGATATAAATATCATTTAGTGAGAAATTATTATGTTTATGATACAAAACTTGATTTTATAAACATAGGTAAAAATAACAAACTCAACATTTTTTTGTTTAAATAACTTAAATTATAAGAATTAAAGTTAGTACACTTTATTTTGGAAAACTACAGATAATTTAAATATATTTTTATTCGTAATATTATACATTAAAAACGTTTCAGATGTTTAATAATGTCCTTACATTGGTAAATAAATCAGATAAACCATATAGTCATTGGAAAAACAAGGCACAGAAAAAAATTCCCAAAAATTAACTTAGTTTAATGCCAGATCAATTGTAAGAATAGTACCAACAACGATGGCCACGCCTCACCTTTAGATTCTAGACTTGTTTCAAACCATCTTATATTACGTGAAAATAATATATTTATTACAAGAAGTCGCATTCACAGTATAGATTTTAAATACCTATAAGTTATTTTTATTCTATCCTGAGAAAGAAATTGGTCATTCAAAAACCAACAAAAATATAACCAAGTAGTTAAACTAAACGTTCTTCTAAGATTATTAAGTAATCGTTCAACTAAAATATAACCAAGTAGTTAAACGAAACGTTCTTCTAAGTTTATTAAGTAATCGTTCAACTAAAATACAACCAAGTAGTTAAACGAAACGTTCTTCTAAGTTTATAAAGTAATCGTTCAACTAAAATATAACCAAGTAGTTAAACTAAACGTTGTTCTAAGATTATTAAGTAATCGTTCAACTAAAATATAACCAAGCAGTTAAACGAAACGTTCTTCTAAGTTTATTAAGTAATCGTTCAGCTAAAATAAATCAATTTTAATTAAATAAACCGACAATAATGGGGTAGTTAAAAAAATATTGAAAGTAGTACGTTTAGTAAGTAGTACGTCCAAACTCGTTCTCATATTCTGCCTCATCTTAACATGCTTGACAGTGTATTACATACATTAATATTTTTTTATTTATTTAATTTAGCGAAAATACAATGGCAAAATAAATTCAATTTTTAAAATAGATGGTTACATACATACACATGGTTATATACATACATGGGTTTTTTTTCGCTTACCTCTCCAAAAAAGAGACAAGCTCTTGTGCTTGGAGAGGGAGTTACACTACAATAATTTTATATAATACCTTACATATTCTATTCATAGTCCCTTTGTGTGCTTCTGAAGTATTCTGTAATATTGTTTATTGTCCAATTATGTGTTTTTGAAGTGTTCATTATTTTTCTTTTTAAACTCTTTTATATCCTTTATTTCTTTAATTTGTGTAAGGAGGCTATTGAAATTTTTTATCCCTAAATATATAGAATTTTGCTGATAGTGTTTGGTGTTACATTTAGGGATTTTAAAGTTATTATATAAATAATAACTTTTACTCGCCCGTTTCGTTGAAGGGTTTTAATTTAGGTAATCACTTTATTTGCATATTTAAAAAAAAAAATCTAAATTATTTCTGTTGTTAAAGCCTGGTAATTATAAAATTGTTAACGAACTGTTCGCTGACACAAATATAATGAAAGCATAATATTAATCAAGATCATAGATAAATCTAATTGTTAACGAACTGTTCGCTGACACAAATATAATGAAAGCATAATATTAATCAAGATCATAGATAAATCTAATTGTTAACGAACTGTTCGCTGACACAAATATAATGAAAGCATAATATTAATCAAGATCATAGATAAATCTAATTGTTAACGAACTGTTCGCTGACACAAATATAATGAAAGCATAATATTAATCAAGATCATAGATAAATCTAATTGTTAACGAACTGTTCGCTGACACAAATATAATGAAAGCATAATACTAATCAAGATCATAAATAAATCTAATTTATTTTTATAACTTTAAACAACGTTCTGTATTGTAATATTGTGTTATTACATATTACTTATAATGTTATTTTACATTTTGTTTGTTAGTTATTATTTTGTGTATGTTCTTACTTTATTTTATTATATACTACTAGCAGGTACATACAAATTTTCATTTATACTATACTCTTATATACACGAGTCTCCGATTCTAATAGAGAAGTAACAAATGTAAAACAATAAAAAAAAAATATTTGATTGCGTATTATATCTGATCATACTTCTAATAAAATATTATAACATTATTTATAGTACCTACCAGCCACGAGATATTATTTTGAGTTGACATTTCGTAAATGGCAACACTGCACCCCGAGAAGGAATTTCTCTATGGCACTATCCGCTGATGGATCAAGAGCGTGTGCTGAGCGTATGCGTGAGCTGCTCGTGAAATTCATATCAAAAATGTGATTTCATGTTTAGAAAAGAAAGAAAAAGTGAAAAGAAAGACAAATATATATATATATATATATGTCTTAAAGATGGATCGCTTTAAAACCGGTCGGAGTCAAAAATAAAACTCGGTGGTTAAAAAACAAAGTGAATGTATTTGATCTATATCATCTAACAAAAATATGTTACAAATTGAAAGCCAGCTTAGTATTTAGAATAAAAAGAACAGTTTTCCGTTCTGCACAGTTCCTTTATGAGTGCGAAGTTAAAACCATCTGTCGCTGGCAGGAATCTGTAATCACAGCTGAACTGAAACAAGCGCAATAACAGTTAGGGGACAATAACACTATCCCAGAGACGCGGCTGCACCTAACTTCGGGACAATGCACGGTCGCACAATGGAAACGCGAAACTACTCGCACCAATATGATTACTTCCAGACAAATCCTCGAACGTAACTCTCATACATCGCTTAAAACATAAAACTCAATCTACAAAAAAGGTACCAGGCGTCTATCAACTCGAGATAGAGAAAATGTAAAAGCAAATTAACTTTTCAAGATCTTTTAATACATAGAATTTTAATTGAAGTAAGCAGCACGATACGAAGTAAGTGTTGAGAGCGAGCTAAGGATAAACATTTAATTGCAATTTTACCGACAGTAACAAGGCACCGTAAATTATTCTAAAGTATTCCTTTATCATACAACAACCTTTTTTTTTCTTTTAAAATACAGATGCGTACACGGAATACATTCGGTCACATCAATATTCTTACTATTTTCAAACTAAACTAAACACTTGTGCTATGAAAATAGGACTAACTTGCTGGTGTCCTGGAACGAGGCGCGAACCCCCGACCACTAGATCACTAGGCCGACGTCTTGACCGCTACACCAACAAGTTACTCCTAAATGTAAATACCTAGTATTTATATTTTCCTATTAATGAGTACATTTCAGTTTACGCTATTTATTTCTTTCACTGAATACTACCTAGCCTGGGTCAGAACGGACCCGGCCCTAGCTTATAAAACAACAAAATAATAATATTAAAACACATTCGTATTGTGAAGTTGTAATTATTCAGAACATAGGTCTGTGATATTTTAAATGTGAATTAAATATATTAATTAAAAAGATATACGTATAAAATCAATTTTCGAAATTGATTATATATATATATCTTTTAATCCTTGCGATTACCAAATTCGAAGTGACAAATATCTGCCAAATCAAAATGGCGGCCAAACAGAATCGGTCTGGAACATAATATTCACATTAGTTTGTATTTAACTTTATTACAATAAACAAGAACTGTTTGTGTTACGCATTTATTATCTTTGATTTCTCACTAATAAATTTTAACTACCTAAATATGAATAACTAAATGGAATATTGTTGTATTCATTGCGTTCTATTCTTTATTTCACATTGTTTAATTCACATTCACAATGTTAAATAATTTGTTGTTTCTTGAAAAATATCACTTTATTATTCACGTGATCAAATATACATCATTTTTCAGGTTGAAGTACTACTATATCAAAGGGTTCTCACGTCACTTTACAATTACAATTATATTTATAATCATAATACGATCTAGGCTTAGTAACAGAGTACTTTGTTTATCGGTAGTGAAGATCACCAGTCAAAAGCGATAATAATCAGAATGTAATCCCAAACATAAACCGAGTACTTACAGCCATAGATCTAACGTAAACTTAATCGTAGCTTAAGGCTACCACTATTATATACACGTGAAGAATAGAATAGAGAAGGATTAAGTAAAACAATACAAGTACAATCTATCTAAAACTGGATTTACTAAGATCAGAAGCATTCAAACTTTTCGTAACTTTTATTAACTTTCAGAACTTTCCAGATTTTTCGACTAAAGCGTTGGACACCAATGAGGTTGTTGTTTCCCAAGATATCTGTAAAATATCCAAGTTCGGTTATCGCAAGACGTTGTTCGTCAATCTTCATTTCAGGTCGGTAATAATAATACTCCGAGGAATCGAAGAAACTGAATGACCAGTCAGTTACTCATACCCGCTTTAGCCGATTCCCGAATGTGCCGTTCATGAGTGAGAACGCACTCACAGGGCGCGTAGCGCGTCACGTAAGGAAACATTTGGAAGAGCATTCAAATATATTAGTCGCGCGTTAAACCACTCGGCTCACACTCTGCCCTCCTCGTGAGTAGGACCGTATCGGAGAGCCGTATTGTGAGAAGGAAAGCGATGGCCGACCGAACTTTTGGCGCGGTGATGCCCGCTCGACCGAGAACTCGGCGCAACGGAGACGCAATTTGAAGCCATGCAGATGTATACTCTGAGCGATTAAAGCGAGCGGGTATTGCGGAGTGGCTGATGTTCCCCCGCGTGACAATCGGGTGTGCGAGTACCGAATACACCTCGCTTTTACTAGGGCTACCAAAATTCAACAGGATACTTATTTTTTGAATAATTGACTCTGGGCCAATAATTCTTAGAAAAAAATATGAAGGAAGCAGCCAATATTATTTGTTATATGAAATAATAGGGATATATCAAAGTCTTACTTTTTAAAATATTTTTTTTACGTAGACGGATTCCAAGTTCAGATTTATTTTGTGTTGATAAAAGTTATTCCGAATGTTTTTTATTTTTCATATAATTATGCTTTTTGTAATATAAAAATAAGCAAACGTCACTACGAATCCTCCGGACATCCTATTATAGTGCGCAACTCTCCCACCGGAACCTGGACTCGGGCAGATCTCACTTTTCTCGATCTAACAGTTTTACTACAAGTGAATAAATATACTTTGAAAACAAATGTACACACATCGTGATGTTGGCTAAGCCCCAGCGTATCTCTCAAAAATAAACATTTCTTTTTAATTATTATATTACATATTTGGATACACCTGTATCGCGCGTCAACCACCTTCTCTTGCTGGTTTATAAATATATGATAATTGACCCAGATGACTGCAGATAAAGCAAATTAGTCGGTTTAGTTTTAAATAGTGTTTCGTGGCTGCTAACAGCTGTAGATATATAAACGGACCTTTCAAAAGTCACTCGATAAAATCATATTATATTATATATGTAATAATTATATTTTGTGTGTATACATGTGTGAACTTTTTACTTTTTATTAACTTTTTAATTTTTTTTTTCTGTATTTATTAATATTTTCCTTGGTTTTCTTTTTCACAGCATATTTATTTATTTCATAACTTAATATGTATTATCTTTATGGCGAATCAGGTTTAAAAAAAAAACCTGATCACGCTGGAATAAACACATTATTATTATTATTATTATTATTATTATTATGTTTATTAAAATTACTAAGACAGTGTTTAATTGAAAAAATGTTTAACCGAAGGCTTTCGAGAAGTCCCATAAAGAAACAATAGGTTGTATTTACGGGCCGCATTGAATCCAATATCAATTATAAAAGCTTCGAAATAACAATATTTTTTGAAAATATATTGAATTTTAAGAAATGCGCTGCAAATTAAAAAAATCTAATTTGCGAAATACAGAATCGAGAGCGGAATTTGAAAGAAATAGTTTTATTTTTAATTAACGAAACAGACCACAAATCGGCCGTCGCTCTGTTTCGAGTTCCGCAGTTCCGCAGTTCCGCCAGTCGGGAGTCGGTGTACACGAGGCACGAGACGCGAGTCACCGCTGAACCGAGTTTCCTCCGGGCTCCATTATTCGATATATTAAGATTGTACTATATTATTTGGATGTGTGTGTCGGCGGAGTTAGCGGTGTGTTCACACCGGCTGCTCAATATAATCTAGCTTTATCACGCACACAAGAAAGAAAGAAACACAATACGGAGGAATTTAGCGAAATGCTTTCAGCAATGGTGGGAAATGGCTGAGGAGTTTCCCGGGAGGATACGGAGAAGCTCGACTTACCCACCGCGGTGCGTGATGCAGGAGAATAGACTGCCTTCGGTTATTCCATTTTTGTAAAATAAATATTCTAATCTAATTTTGTCTTAGTAAGCTTGCGGTAGAAAGCGAAAGCTTGATAAAACGTCTGTCCTAAGTACGATAATTTGACGATTTGTGAAACATACGGTAAAGTTACATTTTAAAAAAAGGAAAATGTATTTATGAAAAATTACTTAAAAAAATAATATGATTTATTTAACAATTTTAATGTAATATGTTCAATACATAATTTTATATACTAATTTAATGTATTAATTATAAATATTTGCATATAAAATGAACTTTGTCGAAAAATATTGTTTTTGCGCTACCGGGATTCGAACCTGGATATCTTTTAGAGGTTTGTGTTTCTAATTGTAAACACATTCCGATAGCCAATTTAAGAGCTGACAGCTAATTTGTGCTCAGTTTGGTTTGCCATTTCACCATAAATAGACTTACGCGAGAACAACGCTTGAAAATTGTGCAAATTTATTTCGATAACCGTGGTTCACTTCACGCGCTACCTTGTGCTACGTCCGAGCAAGTAATTCGAATAATCATGGATTTTTTTCGCACCATACATACTCTAACCGATAATACGCATCCGCATAGACGTCGTACAGTGCGCACCGAAGAATGAATCTGTAGCTGCAAACTGTAATATTGAGGAGGACTCCAATAAGTTGATTTATGGGAGATTTCGCGGAAAGATCTCGGTTTACAAGCTTACAAGATTCGCTCGTACAAGAATCGAAGCCGCTCGACCGTCGTGTGCATCGCACGTTCGGTGAAAGGGCCGAAAACGAGATTATTTTTGATACTCATTTTCAACACAAAATTTTGTGAGGTGATGAGGTTCATTTTCAACAAGCAAAATTGCCGCATTTGGAGTGAAGAAAATCCACAAACCATTACCGAGACGCCGCTACATTCACTTTATAGACGAGAGGGATGATCAGTCCATATTTCTTCAAACATTATGATGGCGACGGAGAGCGTTACAGGCGATGGAGAGCGCTGTAGATCCACGATTACTCACTTTTTCGTTCCCCATTCGAATGGCATTCGAGTGGAAGAGCTGCGGTTTCAGCGAGACGGCGCGACATGCTGCTCAGCGCGCGCCACAACAATTTATTGAAGAATTAACCTCCAAGATCGTGCGACCTTTGGATTATTTTCTGTGAGGATATATGAAGACGCTAGTCTACGCCGATAAATCACTTGATCACGATAGATGACTTGGAGGCCAACATTCGTCACGTTATTGCCGATATACGGCCCTAGCGGCCCAAAAAGTGGTCGAAAATTAAACTTCCAGATCGCGCTTTATTACACGAAATCATATTTAAACACTAATAGCATTAAATTATCTTTCCGATAAAGCCAATACTATGGCCATCACCGTAATTTTTAAACGTTTTATTTAATTTTAAAGTTCTATACCTCTAAAAAAACACCATTTATTTTATTTACATTACTACGATCTATTAAGCCGACATTAAAAAAAACTTTATAACTCTAATACAGCGGAGCATTTCAGTAATATGCGGGTTCTATTATTATGATCGTTTTACAAAGTACAGAAAAAGTAAACGGAGACCTCGGATCGGAAGACGAAATATGGGTAGGCCAAAGGCCCGCTGAACAGCACGCGGGCGGTAGCGGGCAGACCGGCAACAGGGAAACTTAGAAGGGAAAGGCGTATACCCTACATCGGACGCAGATTCTAAAGATGATGATGACATGGCGACACATGACAGCGATTAATAGTGTATATGAAAAAGAGTTTAGAAATATTTAAAACAGTCGATGGCAACTGACAAAATGGAGAAAAAGCATGTGTATCCATACGCGCATGCATTCGTACACAGGAAAAGAAAAAGTAAGTTCCAATCGAGTATTCTAGGAAATAAGTAAGCGGCACTAGCATAGCAGTAATGCGATCGCGCGGGCGCACATCAGCTCGTACGGTGATATTATTTGTTTCCAAATTTGAAAATGCCTCTACTGCGCTATTAAAATGATCGTTTTACAGATTACAAACAGAAAACAGAAAGCCCACACGAAGCTTCCTCGGAAGCTGCTCGGTGACTTGCGAGTGTACGACCGTTACACCGAACACCTCGCCGACTGCTTTATCTTTAATTAGATTGAATTCAACGGTGAAAAGAATGCAATGAGAAGCTCCACCGGGATTATACGGCTCCTAGGCATGCGAGCTGGAGATATCTAATAGAAAAAATGTAGCTAGAAAAGGGCGCGCCCGCCCGGGAGGCATTGTTCGGTGACCCAGAAAGGGGCGGAGGGCGGGGATTAAGGTTTCCTCACATGTTATACAACAATACGAGGCAAAGCCCTAATGGAAATTGGCCAAACAAAATCCCGTTAACTACCAAAGATGAAAAATCCCGCCGTGAAATGATCGCGGTCGCTTCCACACAAGCGCACATCCCCATATTATACTATGCGCACTCGCGAAATCACTATCGAAAATATGAACACTCAGAAATCCTTATTTAGGCGAATACTTATTTTATTTTATGTGGAAAACAAGCAGTTGATCCATAAAAACAAAAATCACAATAAAAGTATAACAAAAATGTAACCAATTACATGTTTTCTCAGAAATAACAATATATTTGATACAGTAAAGACAATTATTTGAAAAGGACTTACTAAATAGATAAATAGCTTATTAAGACTATAATAGGAAACGAATTTTACGATGCAAAAAAAAATAAAAAAGGAAGAGAACTTACTCCTCTATTGCAGAAATACAAAAAATAACAGTAAAACTAAGAGAACTTAGAGAAAAAGTAGAAAATATAAACAGAGAAAAGATAAAGGTTATAAATGAGACAATTTACTAGGGGAACGGGATGGTGAGGGGAAAGATAAGGTAAATAGAATAGAGAATAAAATCTGTGTGATAAAATAAAATGAATGCCATTAAGGTTTATACAAGGTTTATACAGGTTTACAAATTAAATGTATTAATTAGAAAAATATACAGAAAAATTCAATTTATATTGATAACTTTTAAATTTGCAATAATAGATGTATCAATTTGAAAGAACATAGCATATAAGTTCGAAAATTTGTTCTCAACTTACTCTGTAGGTGTGGTGTAATCGTTTAACACATTTCCCCAGATAGGTATCCAGGTTTGAATTTGAATTTCTCCGGATAGGTTCCCATTTCCAGGTTCGAATCCCGGTAGCAACAAAAATATTTTTTCGATGTATTTTTGTAAATTTTCTTGTACTTACTTCTGAATTTTCCTGTATATCTTTCTAATTGATATATTTAATTTGTACTCAGAAATCCATTGAAATGAAACAGAAAGTAAGATTTAAACAAAATAAATGGATTATACGGAGATAATGTCACGTTCGGGCCGAGACAAATTGAAACTACGCCGACACGAACTGAACGAGACTTCAATGTAGAGGGTGAATTGTCGGCAAATCAACATTCACAGTAAACAAACATAATTCCGAGAAAGTCACAGCAAAGAACCAAACTTGCAAAGCAAATCCGAAAATAATGACTTATTATGTAGATTTAGAGATTTTGAATGCTAATGGACATGTAGAGAAACCGCCAGAAGGAAGCTAAAAGATATAGATAACTTCCATAGAAGGAAGTGCGGAGCAGAGAGAGATGAGTGTATAGTCTCATTGTCTTTCCGACAACATTACACTGCGTGAGTAAGCTTCACAAGAATCTTCACAATACAAAATATTAAGCTCCGGATCGTCATACGACAATAACCGAATTAAGAGAGGACGATAGACAGACAACCGCGGCAGCGTACCCACTTGTGAAGTACTTGTGAGTACGGGACATGAAACTTTAGTCATACACAAACTTGTGAGCCGTGTTTCACACGAAAGTGATCTAAAATTAATTAATAATATTTGAATATGTCCAAAAACATACAATTACTGAATTTTCAATTACAAAGGCACTATTATTAAACAAATAATAGATATCTCTCGTAGAGACGAAGCTATTTTTTATTAATGAAAATATATGGAAGTATGGGTAATTACAGGGCTTACGACCTGTCTTTGACTGGCTTAAGTGATCACTTTATACAATGTGACGTTCACCATTCTACCCAATCAACCAAATCAATCAAATTTTTGAAAGTTGTATGTATATACTTATGTAGAAATACTTCCATATTTTCCATTAATAAAAAATAGCTTCGTCTCTATCAGATATCTATTATTTGTTTAAAATTATTTTGTTAACAAAGTGAAACTCGCCGGATTTGCTGATTGGTAATCCATCTTCCTTTCCATATTCACCACCTCACCTCCATCATGGCTATAACTTATTGGCAGTTTTTTAACCACAAAATTCGTTTCCATCTGACGCTTCTTCTCCGTGCAATCTTCCCCTACATTATAATCTGTAGAAGACAGTGTTCTCCACTTACGATGTAACCATTGTACTTCAGATTCCTAATTTTATTATACTGAATCACTTCTGTAACTTTGGCGAATCTTCGTCCACTCGGAAGCCCGATCAATTCAATACATTTTGTACGGTAACACATTTAAAATGTTTCTAGTTTTGTGCTTGATGTTCTTATGAATCAAAACATACCACCGAAGCATAGTACACGTAGTTGTAGCTCTAAAGCATGGGTGGCCAACCCGTGGCCCGCTGAGTGTCTAATTGTGGCCCGCGGAGCATATGCACACATTTTTTTCTTCTAGTGTACATAAAACCACCAAAAAAACATTCCAACGTAGTTCGTATCATATCGCATATATGAAAGTATCTCGGTACATTGATTCAACTATCGTGACAATTTCTTCTATGGTATATTCGTATTAACAAACAATCACAACGTTAAGCCGATTTCAAAAAGCGCGCACGCCGTGAGCGTGAATGCGGGGCGAGATGCGTCGGGCGACCGCCGGTCTGTGGCGAGCTCGCAACGCCGTCGTTTGCTTTGAATAATAACATAAATTTTGTTGTACGGCTCGGTAGAAAATCTCATTTCTAAAATCTGGCCCGGCTACTGAAAAGGTTGGCCACCCATGCTCTAAAGTATTCGATTGTGTTGTAATTTAAGTGTTTTCATTTTTGCTAAAGTCGATTTTGCTTATTTTATCTAATTTTTACGAGTGTGATTAATTATTTCTTAATAAATACTCATTAGATACAGGTATCAGAGTACCTACACACTAACGAGGGTTTTGAAATAAACTAAATTAATTACTTAGCATTATATACATACAAAATCTATCTATTGAAAAAATATTGCATTATCAAGGAGAACACATTTTTATTGTGAAGTTGTAATTATTCAGAACATAGGTCTGTGATATTTTAAATATAAATTAATACATTTTTGGGAACATCTTCCCATTATCAATAATATTATTCAACTAGAATTAAAAATATTGGACAAAGCGGAAGAAGAATAAATAAAAAATTGGAAGAACAGTAATTTAAAATTTATGCGTAGTTGCGCCAAAGGACGAAAGTTAGACATTTTAAAGTATTTAGAAATATTTAATAGTAAGAATAACAATAAAAACATAACAATCATTCAAATACTGCCCATTATATCCACCCGTAATTACTGTTTGGAAGTATTTTTTATTTTAGTTGAATTATATTATTGATAATTGGAAGTATTCCCGAAAATGTTCTAACGTTTAAATACAATAAAATATAGTGGAATAAAAGTGTTTTAACTCAATTTACAAAATAAAAAATATTGTCTGGGACCTGGGACTTTATTAACTAAGCTATAGCAGACACTATACAATGTCATCAGATTCTATCTAATGATTTATTAAAATACTTTTTAACTTTTTTCCACTGTTTATAATTTAATTTACCGGTTTCAGCCTGTCACGGCTATCTTCAGTCTGGTGCATTTTGGGAGTAACATGTATATTGTACAGATTTTATTATTTTCATGGGAAGGTTTTAATAAATAATTAAAATGGAATTCCACCATGAATTAACAGTATCAAAATTAGATTCCATCTACATATGTGTTACCTAATGAGTGATATATTTAACCATTGGAAGCGAACATATTTTTAATTACAATGTTTCTTAAAAACCTTTGAGTAACTTAAAGTTAGAACAATTATTTAAAAAATAAATTTAGTACAAGAAGTATTTAGGAAAAAATTCGAGTAAATTTGTGTTAAGTAATAATTTGAGTTAGGTACTAAATTTGTTTTTTTTTTTTAAATAGATTCTGGTTAAGAAACAATAATATATGTTTTTAGTTAGTATTGCATCTTGAAGAAGAAAGTGGTATTTTTCGAAACCGGTAGATGTATTTAAACTCAATAAATGGTTAATAAAATAAAGTTAACAAATAAAAATATGAATTTTAACCACAAAGTGAATTTTGCTAATTTCAAAAGTAGTATAATATAAAAAGTAGTATATGGAAAAATTTTCCACAATAGACACGCACACTTATATTAAAATTATATTATATTTTGTACATATTAAATGAATCAACTAGAAAGATACTTAGGTGGTTTGGTCATATGGAACGGATGAATGAGGAGAGAATGGTAAAAAAATATATGACGCAAGTGTCGATGGCACCAGAAATAGAGGATGTCCGCGGAAGACTTAGCACGACCAGGAAAACCAGATACTGGAAGATGATCCTGTTAAAAGTTTCAATAATCAACGAGCTTGTATGAGAAGATGTATGAATTTGTCAGGACATCCTCTCTCCCGACCCTGGCGGAGAAACGGCGCGATAGTAAGTAGTGATTAGTTAGTGTGTGAGAGAGTAAAAGGATGTATGAGGATACTGAATATGATGATGATGAAATGAATGAGAGTATGTATCAGCTTCAGTTGTTATTTCCATGTACCAATGTTAAGGGTTTATCTACATTAGACGATTGTGTAGTAGTGGGACAGACATGTACAGAGTAATGCTATTACTCTGTTATTATTACTTATAATAACTATTTTTAGCACCTCCAAGTGGGTGAAGAATTATATCATTTTCCTTCCGTAATACTGTGGGTTTCACGTGTGTTCGCTTGCCCGGTAGCCGATTCGTCGGGAAGCGGAGGATAACCAGGCCGACGATGGCGGAGGGGTATTTTGTCTCCGAGGGGAGTGCCGGAAGCTCCTGCTACACTGGCGAGGAGGAGAAATATAACTCAAAAAGCATTCTCTCCAGAACAATTTTACCGCCGATAAAAGCCCGAGTTCAGCTCCAGCCAGCCATCACGAGTCACGTCTGGGCGTATTAATCAAATCTAGTTCTGGAACTTCAGAGTGTAATTCAAAAACTTACTTAATCCCCTTTGAAATAGTAATTCCTTTTGTTTTATGCACAAACTTTCAGACACATTTTTTAACGAGTGAGGACTGAAAAGGATCCAGATTTTCATGATAAAAAGTGTCGATCCAGAACTTAAGTTTCTCGGTGATGACGAGCGACGACCACGCGCTGCAAAATACTCAACTTACTGTTTGTATCGAGCAATTGACATAAATCGTGTAATAATAATAATATGTCTATATACTGTGTCTAGTAAATACCTCGTTGTTGGCCACATTCGGTTCCGAATACCGCGAACTATCACGCGCCTGATGTCATTAGCATAATACAAGATATTTTACATTTTTCTCCTCACTTTTACAATAAAATATCCTAATTGTAGTTTTTGTAATTTTAATTAAATTGATATAAATAAAAAGTAAAAAACACTTTGTTTAAAACCACTATTGTATTGATACATCAACCTGTGGTCCCATCTTCAGGAAACAATGCATACTAAATTTAAAAATGCTAGAATAGTCAAAAACCAAACTATAGAAAAAAAAAGTGGTGAGTAAATAATTAGGAACTACCACGAAAATAAATTTAAAAGGTGACTATTTGCAAAAAGGATTGGATTATTTATAATATTTAGTTAATTTAATTACTTTAATTTAAGTTTGCATCGTTTCCTAAAAAAGGGACCATAGGTTGAGGTTGATCATCAATAAATAGTGGTTTTAAACAGAGTGTTTTTCTTATTATTTATATAATATGTTGCCGCAAAGCAGTTTTGCAAATATTGACCAAGTTATTTTAGTTCAAAAGGCACGAATTTATATTATTATTTATCTGCATTAAATATACTCTTTAAATGACTATGTTCTTGAAAGTGATTTGATGGTTAAGACATAGTTAAAGGTTAAGACACTCGCCTAATGATCTATTTGTCGAGTTTCGAACCTCGTTCCGAGGGAACAGCAAGTTGACCTATTTTCATAGCACGAGCGTTTAACTTAGTTTGCGAATAGTAAGAATATTAATGCGTGACGCGCACACATCTCTATTTTGTTCATAATATGTTCAATTGGAAATAAAAATAAGCTGATGTAAATACATCACCGACACCCTTAAAACGGATCATAGAATAGACCTATAAACACTCGGGAGGAAGGTGAAAGCTTGATTATACATTTTGTAAAATATTAAATAAAATGATAATTCGAGTGGTCCACTCCACCGCACCCGTGGCCCTGTTTCCTAGTATTATAGTAGACTTACGGTAGATAAAGAATAATATTATTATTATGTATATTTCATACAAATTAGTATACACTTCACCTCAAATATATTATGTTAATAAGAAGCATCTTGAATTATGGGAAACCTTTTGCCAATTTAAAGAAATTAAATGCTAATATAAATGTGCATAAAAAAGAGATTCTGAATTAGCTTTAAAGTCTTCAATAAAAATAAAGAAATTCCTAACTTTATTCCTAAGTTCTAATTTGATCAATATCTCTTTATTTTTCTATGAAAAATATTAATTAGTTGTTAAATTTCATATTGTACTATTATAGGTTTTTAGATGAACCACTACAATCTCAATTTGAACTAATCATTCTACGTACAAACACATCTTGCTCTCTCTTTACCGCAACAATAGATTCAACCTCCCCACCCTTTCTTCCACATTTTAATTATTTTTTTTATCTTCTTGAACTGCTATATTATTGTATGTGCCTGAATACTTCCGTGTAATTTCTATTATACTTATTTATACTGTCAAAATACCTTAATTAATAATTATTTTTTTTAAATATATATATATATTAATGTCTAAGCCACCCACATAATTCAAGATCATTCTTACATGGGGATGCGTAACACTATTCTTACTTAAAAAAAATAATTAAAAATGTATTTTATGTGTGTACATACATATAGATATAATAATGATATTAACTTAAACCATCTTGCTATTATTATAAATAATTATATATTAAGATTATAACATTAAATAGAAAAATAATATTTTTTCAATCAGTGCTTCGTATCTTCATACAAATATAAATCAATACAGTAGTACACATACATAAACTGATGTCTGGGATCCCACTTATGATGTCTACAACACAGTAAATCAAATTTTACCTATTCAAAATAACCCTTTCTAGATACTGCTGATACACAAATAGATGAATTTCGATGAATACATCGCTGCCACAGAATTTTACAGCCAGGAGTGGTCAATAATAGGCATCCGATATTAGATTCAGTATTCTTACATAAAATTCCATGCAACAAAATTGAACTGCCAGCCCTATCGCTATTATATTATATTTAGAACCTACTTCGTTACTCCGAATTCCTCTATACCTCGTTACCACGCTATTTCTCGCCACGTCCTACGAGTTACTTCTTATTTTTAATACAAATTAAAATAATCAGTTGAATTAGTGAATGAATTTGTTGCTACCGGGGAACGGACTCGGATCTTGTCCTATTCGGGGAAACGCGTTATCCAGTTTCGTTATCAGTTATTCCGGTAGCAACTAAATTATTTTTTCGATAGATTGAGTTTTTCTATACATCATTCAAGTTTATTAATTTAATTTGTATAAAAAAAAAACACAAAACCGTGTTCTGAAGTACTGCAACTTCAAAGCAATAATATGTTCTCAGTAAATATTTATTATTTGTTAGCATTCTTCTTGTACCATTCTAAGAAGAATTCGATTACAAATAGAATTTCATATACTATTTCTAATTCGTATGCAGTGATTTTTTTCATATTGTTTAATTATATTATATATATCATATCATTAATAATTTGTGACGAACGCGGATATTAAAAAAATATTTGTGACTTAAAGACGTGTTGAATTATGTTTATTACAAATGAAAGTTGAACGAATTTAATTTTGAAAAGCAGTCGGTAAGGTGCTAGAATTAAGTATGTCGGGGAAGAGAAAATCGAATGGTTTCTAAGCAACATTATTTTTTCCACTTAATAATAATTGGAATAAGCCAACGTATCTAGCAATTGCCATTTATTTTAGTATTTATTTTTTAGTAAGTACATTCTAAAGTAAATAATTAAGAATTGCGAAAAAATTATTAAAGAATAATTATAATTATAATTGTGAATATTACAAAATAACATTATAATTGTGAAGTTGCAGTTTTTCAGAACACACTTCTGTGCTATTTTAATACAAATTAAATGTACCAATCAGAAATATATACAAGAAAAATCTATTTATCAAAAAAAAACTTTTTTTTGCTACCGGGATAAGAACCTCGATCCTTTCCTATCCGGGGAAATGCGTTAACCGATTACACTACACCAACATAGTTAAATCCCGGTAGTATTATTAATATTTTTTCGATAAATTGAATTTTCCTGAATACTTTCTACCTGATACATTTAATTTGTATTAAAATGAATTATTTACATATAAATTGTGGTGTAACATGTGACAGATTTATAATAATAATCATTATAATATATTTTAATTGTTTTTCTTGTATGATTTGTATTATCCAAAAAACCTAACTTCACCGAGTGTGGTGGAAGTGGAAGCATCAATTAAAGTAATGTGAGATTTCTTACACGGAAATCATCAAACGAGTTGAGTGGAAAAAGAGAAACACACGTTCAGTCCCACGCTACAGTCAACTGCAGCCTGTCACGAAAAATACTAACATATGCATCCACGTGTATATTATTATTTAGTTGTATGTATTCAAAATGTGCACTCTCGAGGGAGGAGTGTATCCGTGCGCCTCTTCGGTCGCGAGTGTTGACTCCCCGTGGCCCTACGGAGTCTATGGAGACGAATCGATACCTTAATTCGAAAAATTCTCAAGTACCGCCAGAAGTACCTGAAAATCCCATCCTTTATTAGCGAGCATTAGCGAAAACAACTTCTGGCGGCGGCGCACGGGGAGGCTCGCGCGGCGGGGCGGGCGAGGGGCGCGGCGGGGGAGGGGAGCGGCGCCGCGACGGCCGCCGCGATGCTGCGCGCCTCTCAGTCGAGGTCTGGACCCGCGGCCGGCAGCACCGCCCCTCCCCGCGGCGCTCGGTGCGAAAGTGTTCACTCACCGCCGCCCCCTCCCGAGCGGCGGACCCGAGAGGTCAAAGTCGCGGCCCGACCGCGTTTTCCGTCGGAATCGGGGAAATGCATTTTGGAACAGTGATCGAGTACCGTGGAGGACCCGGCGGCCGAACGGGACGCGCCGGGGAAGGGTGGACCCACCCCCGGGCGACCGGGCGGGGGGGTGCAGCGAGGTGCAGCGGGGATGTGGGGCGGCCGGCCCGCTGCATCGCGCACTGCATCGGCTGTCACCGCCGGCGCCGCTCTCCTGCTCCGCTCCGGAGGGCCGCCACCTCCGGGCTCCGATCTCCGTGACTCCGCGACTCTGGCGTCCTTTACGCGAGGATTTCTAAATTGTTTTAACGGAGACTCGTTAAATTAACATAACTACCCGAAAAGTCGACGCTTTTGCACTATCGAGATCGTGCCGCGGTCATCACTTCCAGTGGACATTCCGAATAAATCACTCGTCGCGCATTTTCCAAACAAAATTTGGCTCGAACGTTAGAAATATATCTCGCGGGCCGAGTTAAAGTGAGCGACCGTCGCAAGCCGCGACGGGGCGAGTAAGGCGAGCGAGGCGGTAAGGCGGTAAGGCGGTAAGGCGAGACGGGCCGAGGAGGGGCCGCTCCCGAGATAGGCGCGCCGGATATAGCGCGCCACGGAAATAGCGCGGCTACAGTTACAGTCGCAGCGCGTCCGCTCCGGCCCTGCCCCCGGAGCCCCGGCGCGGGGCCCGCCGGAGCGCCGGGGCCCGCGGTCGCCGGACTATTCCCGGCCTGGGTATTTCTGGATCATCAGACTCGACCTGACGCGGGGATGACCCGACGGTGACGTCGGTGACTGACCGGATTCCTCAATTTTAGATATTTAATCTAACTTTATTTTTCAGCTCTTTACCTTCGTTAATACTTGTACATTCCAGGTGGAACCTTTACTGCACTTATGTTTAATGTGTTTCTTGTTTTAATTTTATTAACTTTATGCTGTGAACTTTGTGAAATACGTTAGAAATTCTCCTTAAAACACTGAAACGATATCAAGAACAGGACTAAGTGAAATTCGTGTTTTTCTGTTTGACGGTCGCGTCGGCCGGGACCGAGGGCTCCGAACTGAGTAGAGCGCTGTTTGCTTTAGCTGGTTGACTCCGGGTCAAATTGTATCTGATTTGTGGCATTTGGTCCCCTTCAACCAGCTGTAGTTGACATCTGCCAACCGACAATCCTGCACGAGAGGAAGGCTCCACTCCGTCTTCGTTCACAATGCCGAGGAAGTACGTCTTGTCGCAACTTTCTCGAACACCGAAGATATCACTGCCAAAGTTTTTTTGAAGTTAATATAAAATGGATGTCCTTTTTGTAGTCCGAGTAGTATTATAATATAATTTGTATTTAGAACAATGTACACATACGGATTGAAAGTAGCAGAATATAAGATTTGAACCCCCATTAATAAAACGTGCGAGGTAGTTTCGTCATAAAAATTAATTCATAAAACATTGGTGAAACATATGTCGGGAGATTTGTGCAAGAAAGCCATCATCGTCCGTGTTTCGAAAAATTTTTCTCGAACCGATACTTTTAAAGGCAAAGGGAGTCGTATTATTTTTGATTAATTACAATGGGACGTATATAGGGTACGATTCGTTTTCGGATCGGTCGGTATCCACAATATAGAAATTCCGCGGATAGTATAATATTAGCAAAGTAATAAATAATAAGTATCCCATTATTGAAATAGAATAAAAATGTGATATATGTTTTACAGAAGAATGTAAAGCGTCATCTAAATCAATCTTGAAATATTATCTTTCCTTTCATCTCGTTCGTCTCTGAAGAGCGCCTCACTCTCTTCTCTCTGCCGACGGAAAATTGGTTCACCGAGGAATATTTTCAGAATTGAAAATGAAGATTTTTTTCTACAGCAGATATTAAAAACGACGTGAAATATTATCAAAGAAGAAATTGTCATTTCACGTTACGAACGTACATTTCTAAAGAGTTTATGAATAAAGCAATCACTTTCTTTGTAGGAAAGTAGCTTTATATCTTTTTTTATGTGGGTGTGAACTTGAAAACTAGACACTAATGGAAGAACAACTTCAAAAGACATCGATTCAACCCTTGAACGATCAAGTGTAGATTTTTGGATACGATTATGTTATTTAAAATACAGTTAAAATGATACGCGTATGAAACTAGAATAAACTGATTTCTAAGAAGTTGATCGATTCCCCATTTTGTGAGTCCGCGCGCCGCCGTATCTAGGTTACACGGGAAAAAGGAATTCCCTCTCACACTTGACTCTCGCACGAGTTCAGTCCAGAAATAGTGGCCCGATTGGCACGTGACGTATGTAGATACACGTGACCAGATATTTTAAAACGGAATAAAATTGGGTGCAGGTGTGCCTACAAGGGGCAGACGCAACAGTGACGTAACATCCAATATTATTCATTTGCGCGCAATTAATTTTGTTTTCGGTGTTCGCTTGTTTCCTTTTCGCTGGTGGCTGACTTCGCGCACTTTTCTAATTAATTGCCTTGTTAGTCCGAGTCCAATATATAACATAATAATACAATACAATAATAAATTACTTTTCTCGGTAAGAAATTCGGCAATAATTCAAATAAATTAAATCGTTAACAGAAAATAATAATATTGTAGATAGACATCAACATTAACGGATTAAACAGAATGATGACGATTACAAAGCCACTAAGCAGGCGGAGAATGCGCAGTGAGCTGCTATTGATGAGGTTTTGGATTCAACACTGTCACGACGACAGTTGTTTCGTAACTCGAGAATCGATTCCCGCAAAGAATTTGGAAGTCGGAAATCAATCCGCAGCCCCGAGGATGTGCGGAGAGGGGGCACAGGGTGCGGGGCAGGGAGCAGGACTCGCGGGGATTTGGGGATATTAGGTACGCAAAGCCTCCGACAACTGCGAGTAATGGAAGCCTCCTCTGGAAGGGTTTGCTCGTATTTATATTCCTCTTCGCAATATCTCATTGTGCAAATATGTGCCGCGCCTTGGCGAGCGTGCGTGGCGCGTGGCGCTCGTGACCTCAGCGTGTCATTTCTGTTTTTTCATTACGTTGTAAACTCCAAAATAGGATAACTACAGCATAAATAACATTAATAATTTTTTTTTCCGTTTTCCTTAATACCACAGCTGCACCAGCAATTAATTTTTTTTAAAGAACAATCTAATTCGACAACTACAAATAAAAACTATTCCACAATTAATAAAGCATTTAAGAAAATTCCCAAAGGGTATTGGAAGACGCGGAATCTCCATGTCAGAGAAGCATAGCAAGGGAAGGGTGGACAGGCCAGCCGTTATCCTCCCTTCGTACTTTGTAATTCGGTAAAGTGACACAGTGTCCCTTTCGGAGGAAACTCATCCGTGCGTTCAAGAATGACCCTCGAAATCCCTCCAAGATAACATTAGGAGTAGGGGGCGGCGGGGAAGGGAGAGCATTCCACTCTGGGTCGTCACGGGGGCCGAGGGGCGAGGGGCAGGGCTGGATTAATAAGGGCGCACGAAGGTTCGTGTCGGCAGGAAGCAGCTTCTCGGAGCCGAGTAATATTACGAAACTTTCAGCGACATCAAATAATAATCCATATTCCAAGTACATATCGAAACATTTTTGAATTCGTCAATCTTCAAACTGACCTTATTACTTATCGAAGGTTAATTATCGAAGTTAAGTAAGGGTAATGTGTCTTAATAACGGACATCAGGAATAGTATAACAAACTCGGCGACGATAGTTCGATAAGACGCGCGATAGTTCGACCAGCCGATCAGATTCCGATGTACTTCACTGAGGCTGTCGGCAACGTGCGCCACGTTTAGAAGAAAAAAGAGCGACCCCGTCCAGACTGTCAGAAGTGATCTCCGGCAGCGCCAGGTGCGCGAGTGCTCCGCACTTTACCCGAGGGACACCTCGCGCGAGACTTCTTTATGGCAGAAACCCAGGGATAAGTTCACCTGACAACATTTACAGACAAATCTAATATTAAATGTGTAGCTTAATATTAATATTAAGCACGTACATTAAGCGCACATCTAATATTAAATGTGTAGCTTAATATTAATATTAAGCACGTACATTAAGCGCACACAATTTATGAATGATCTTATAATTTATAAGATTTTAAAAACGTTAAACAATCAAATACGTAAATAATTTGTATTAATCATAGAATTAATGTATAGAAATTGTGTAAGTTCATCCTAAATCCATTTTGATATCGGTGCAACGTAGATATAATATTTGGTATTTTTTTAATATACAATTTCGAAGGAATTTCAATATTGATGTGTGATGGTACAAAACATAATATGCGAGCGCAATAATAAACTTGCAGAAAAGGAAACCCAAACAACTCCGCGCGTGCGCCATGGCGTGGTGGCGTGGAGGAAATTAATTGAACATTATTCTCTCTCGGGGCTAAACAAAATTCCGCGCCAACCAATAACATATTCATATTTGAATATGTTCAAGAACACACTATTACTGGATTTTTACCTACAAAGGCACTGTTATTGAATAAATATCAGATATCTCATAGAGACGAAGCTATTTTTATTATATTTTTAGTCAAATGATATATAGAAAATATGGGGGTAATTACAGAGCTTACGACCTGCCTTCGGCTGGCTTAAGTGATCACTTTATATACATATTATATAACTGTTCACCAATTCTCACCCCTCGATCTCCATATTTATCAAATTTTTTAAAGTTGCATATATCTTATTACATTGCCTCGCTTCGAGTACCAGTACACCATAGCAAATTAAATTTTATAATTCATTTTTCCTTGAAAATAGCAAATATTATATTTCAACTCAATAAGAATCTGATTTTTGTTGAAAATTTTTTTAAAGCAATATTCTTTATCTGTAAAATGTTTTTAATACATAATACTATAGAATACGCCTGAAAAATCAATATTTTTAAAAATAATTAATAAATTTAAAAATAGCTTCGCCTCTATGATATATCTGCTATTTATTTAATAACATATTATTTTATTAATTATACAAAGTAACCAAATATTTACTTAACGATGAATCAGCATCTGCCGATGCACAAGCCCAAAATATATTCATATAATAGCTAGCCAATCTGCAGGGACCGGACCGAAGCGGACGTCAGAGCCTGCAAGTAAAATGTTCAAAGGCACCAAACGAACGTAGTTCGACTGGAGGAGTCGAGCGGTCTAAATTGAGTCCATTTAGTACATTTTCACAGAGATGGTCGTATTAGACAAGTGCGGCAAAAAACAGTGTGCAGGACTAGGCTCTGGGCTCTGGGCTCTGGGCTGGGGTGAGAGAACTTACAGGGTGAAGAATTATGCGCTGAAAATAGTGAGGAATCAGCTGTGGAGACTTAGTCCGGGTTGCGTGTTGAAAAAATTGGGTCAGGCATTATCAGATACGGCTGCGGCGCTCCGCGGAGAACTTGCCTTAGTTCCGGTACTTCACTTTCACGGACCACCCATTCTCGGAATTGTGGAATTACAATTTATTTCATACTTAATAGAATGACCGAGTGCTAAATTAGGTACTAGATATTTTTAGTACTTTTTTAAAAAGTAATTTTGTATTACACTAATAATAAAAATACTATATTTACTTAATAAAGTCGATAGACAAAAGAGGACCGATTAAACCATTGCGGTGGGTCAACTGCAAAGGCATATTCCACATTTTGCATTATATACTGGTAAAACATTAATATCAGAAAAAATCACATGTACGATGCCTCGGTAAAAATAAATTTTGTAAATATGCAAATCAACTTTTAGAGACACGCTCTTGACAGAGAAAGTGGCATTGAAATTTTACATGTAAAT
Organism: Eubasilissa regina; assembly: GCA_022840565.1. NCBI lineage: Eukaryota > Metazoa > Arthropoda > Insecta > Trichoptera > Phryganeidae > Eubasilissa > Eubasilissa regina. The sequence goes on along the minus strand of JAINEB010000018.1, from coordinate 42,238,602 downwards.
AATAGAGGCCTCAGGTGAGACAATTCACAAATATATACTATAAATAAAAAAATACACTCAATGCGTACATCACATAAAAATAAGCCCTACTATTTCAATGTCATTTTTCCCGTCTTACCGCGACTGTGTCTTGACGATGATACGGAAGCTGGTCGACAATCAGCGCGATTAATATAAATTTACTCGTTGAAATGAACTGATATATGTTTCTGTAGGCCATTCGTATTCTAACTAATAATATTACAGATAGCATTCCGACTACAGCACTGATCAGAAGAGACAGCAGCGCCCCACGTCAGCCTCCAGCTCTCCACTACGCGGAGGGAGAAGACATCAACATGGAACAACTCGGCACGAGGTCAGTAGCAATCTTTCAAGTCAACGGAAATAAGTAATAGCTTGGATCAATATAAACATGTATATCTATATATAGGTAATAAATAAATATATTTAATACAACTATTTTCCTCGATTTATTAAAGTGTTTTAATATAATATGAAAAGTTGGAACAATATTTTAAATTTCAATTGTAATTAAGTATCTAAATTAATTTACATAATACTTTTATACAATATATGAAATGTTTTCCTTTAAATTTTCTCATATATAAAGGAAACGTTATCATTTCCATAATATTATATTATGTAAAAGGGTTTATGTAAGTCGTTTGTGTGTAAATACAAGTGTGGAGAGAGAAGTCTCCGGGCGGCGGGCGGAGGCGGTGGGCGTCGCCCTTCCTTGTGGGGCGGCCGGGGCGAGTCTCTTCTCCTGCCGTAGCTCGAACCGGTATCGAATCTTTGCGATATAATAAATCCAACGCGAGCACGACGGTCAAAATTGAATGCTTGAACCTACAACTCGCGGTCACCGCGAAAATACTATTCTGAATTCGCCAATCAGCTTTTGGTAACAAACCATTCTTTGATATTAACTAAGGTTTAAAAAATTTACATACATGTACTAGGGGTTTGCAGTTACAAAAATTACTATTTTTGTAAATAAGAAAATTTTTTAATAGCAAATTAAATATAGGAAATCAATTCTTTTGTAAATAGTCACCTTTAAAATTTGCTTTCACAGTAGTTTCTACCACTTATACTTTTATAGTTTTGATTTTAACTATGCTTGTATTCCTGAAGGATTTATCATAGGTATCGAAACATGTTGATGTATAATAAATAGTGGGTTTAAACAAAGTGTTTTTTTTTACTATTCAAACAAAACATGATTAATTATGGTTACACGCATCTCCTAGCATTTTCACCACAATGTATCATTAAAATGTAAACTAATCGTGATATAATTTGTCAAGAGTTTCGGAAGTTTTAAGTAATTACACTTTAAATTTCAGTAAAACAGTAATATTCGCAGTGTATGGGTAGTTATTTACTTATTTAAAAGGCGCTTAGCGAAAAAAATTGAATTAAAAATAACTGAAGATAGTTTTAATGTCGAGCGAAGAACTTTTCATTAGAATGGCCAGGAGGGGCAGATTGAGTCGTTGCAAAACGAACCAGAACCAGAAAGACTACAAATACGGTGATAAAGTATGGATGATTTTTATGTTATATTTAAAGTGCTATATTTAAAGTGTTATATTTAAATGTTAATTAAAAATGTACTGTTATATTGAAATTATATTGAAATAAAATAAAATGACGAGCGAAGACAATTTGTGAGTCAATCGAAGATCAAAGAACGCAAGCGAATAATCCTAAACAAAAAAGGAGATACGCCGACAGGTAGGAGCTGATATAAAAGATGCTCAACAACGGCCAAGAAATTTACAACAAATAACTAACCAAATAACCGTGAATCTAACCAAATATCACATCTTGTACACTTACTCGTCAGACATTAGCGTCAGGTAATAGCGACATGCCCTCGAGCTGAAATAGATGCCCTCGAAATGAATTCCTAGAAAATAATGTTACGTATTTCTGCAACAAATCTAACCACACCGAGCTCTATCTGCAGCGGTGAACAAAATATTGTTACAATCACAGGCCAGAGAAGGAGATTATCCTGTGCATTACTTTGGATGAAAGAAGTCCTGGAAGAGTACCACAACGGTGGATAGATGCATTGCATCTAGCTGGAGAGACTCTGGAGTCAGCTGTGGAGGAGATCGAGGAGCGGGACCTGACCCGAGCCCTCCATCATCTGATTGATGTCACCATATATATGGGCAAATACAAATATATAGGAGGAAAGAAGAACGCTTACTAATGAGTTAAATCTTGATTATTCAGTGTTACTATGATCGGTAACTGCCATTATTAGTAATTCGGCGAGCGTTCACTGCTATGTTAGAAACGAACCCCGAGCATTATCGTCAGTTCACTGTGAACACCAGTGACACAACCTGTTTGATAATTCAAAAACAATATGTCTGCTGATAATGCGTTCTTTGTCATAAAGCTAACTGTGCACTATTTGTAAAGTCGAAGAACCACGATAAAACCATGCGCTTTCTAGATTTGAGCAAAGCCTTTAACCGTGTCAGATACGACAAATGATTTATTTATTAATTTATTAACACCTTTATGGCCTTTCATGGTTTGGTATAAAATTAAGAAAAAACACATGAGCAGCTACACAGGAGTATGGAATACATATATAAAAATAGAATAGAAAAATTGAAATTTAAAAATAAGCAAAACAAACTATAAAAATAAAAATTCAAGACAGAAAAGACAATAGAAATTTAGGTTTGGCTGAGTATCTAAATCAGTAGTATCTTTGACTCAGAACAGAATCACAAACACCACTCTTATATTTCAATCGTTCCTGAGCCTGTGAAGTCTTTATGTGGGAGCATTCCTATAAAAATTAGTATATAAAAAAGTATTAATATATAAAAATAGTATTATCGACGACTTAGTACTCCACGTAGGAACGTGGTACACAATCAGTTCAGTTAAATGAGGGGCGTCCAGTATACCATTTACTATTTTAAATAAAAATAGTAAATGTACTGCATGGATGAAACTGAGCAAGCGAAACGTTTCCCGATCACTTGTAGCCATACTTGACAAGTAGCACAGGCAGCAAGAAAACAAAGTGCGGTGGTAAAGCGCCGATTCCGAGTCGTTTAACCTGCGCACTGGGGTGAGGCAGGGCGGGTGCATGTCGCCGATCCTCTTCAATATGTACATGGACGAATTGAGCGAACGACTGTTCCATGCAAAAATTAACTGTCACATGGGCGGGATGAATGTGAACCACATTAGTTATGCCGATGATATGGTTATACTGGGGCCATCAATAAGAGCGATAAGAAAATTTTTACAGATATGCGAAACATATGCCAGTAAACATAATATTTTATAAAATGCCAGCAAATCAGTCATAATGGCGTTCAAATATGGAAAAGGGCCAGATAATATACCTCTCGTGTGGCTGGACGGGACGAAACTGAGCGTTCAAAATAAGGTAAAATACCTTGGCCATATATTCTTTGAAGATGGACACAACGATGATGACATAGCACGACAGAAAACCATTAAGCGTTAGTGCGTATGTGCTGTCACAGCGTTTCTACCGATGCAGTAAAAAGGTGAAGAGAATCCAGTTTAAATCATTTTTCACCAGCATCTATACCTGCGAGCTCTGGTCGAAACACAAACAAGTGACGTACAACCGTCTCCGAATTCAGTACAACAACTCACAGAATACTGTTCGGGTTGGTGCGTTATTGTAGCGCATGTACAATGTTTGCCGAAGGCCGTGTACATGGATTCGTTCCACTTCTGAGACATCGAGTTGCTGACGTAAAGCTGTGGCTGGAGCTCATTACCAACTCTTTAGTCCAAGCGGCACTCTCATGAAAAGTTGGCTCCCTGATCAGAGAATAGCAACGGCTACAGAATACCTACAGATAAGTAATAGCCGTGACTGAAATTCAGTATTTATATTTTGTTTATACTTGAATATATATGTGTGAACTTTTTTATCTTTTTTTTTGCTTTTCTTTTCGTAATATAAATATTATTTTGTAACTTAAATGTATTCTAGTAAATGTATTATCTTTATGGCGAATCGGGTCTTCATAAAAAAACTCCGATCATGCTGGAATAAACGCTTTATTATATATATAATTTTTAAAATAAAATACAGTGTACGTCTTCTCAGTGAGTCTGTGAGATGAGCTTCTTTTCTGATAAACAATGTCAAAAAGTGTAAGTTTGTATTCGTGCATCGTGCGGTTCGATATGAAGGGCATCCAGGGGCCAATTCATCACGGATGATTCCTCATTTTGATCAGAGACTGCTCATCTCCTCGACCCGCCTTCTGTCGAAAGTTGACGACCGAGTTATAGTGTGATGATTTATCCTGCGGAAGTCATATTAAAATCACCGGCATTCAGCCTCATAACCTTTTCGTATTACATAACAGCTTATTTGTTTCACAGTAGATATTATTCTGTACGACTTCGATTTTTTTGCAAAATTTACATGCGTTGTCGGAAATTCGAAGTTCTTGAAAATGGGGTTTTTCACGATTTTTCACTTCTAAATATAGTTTTGACGAGCTCGCAACCGGTCGGCAAAAATATAACAGATGTGATAAAGCGTATTTTTCGAAATAAAATATCGTTTTAAAAATTGAATGAACGCACGGATTATTTTGATACACAAATGTCACGCTTCATTTTAAAATGGAATCCTGGAAAATATATAACTCAACCAGACACACAATTTAAACCAGCACTGAATGGGAAATTATTGAACTCGAACGAGAGTCGAAGCTGAATCAGTGTAGCGCGCGCCGTCGTCGCCAAAAGTTGAGGCGCCTCGCCGACGACTATCGATTCAATAGGCTCTTATTAGCTCTATTTTCATAACACAGGCGTTTCAATTTTGTTGTGACATGCATAATTTATAAAAAAAAATTCAATTAATATCTTTATGGTTATTGTATGTCAAAAATTAATTGTAAGAATGAAACTATAGAAAATACTTGCCCAATAAACAAGTGGTCGGGGATTAAAGATTCGTCCCGAGAAACCCTTATTAGAGAATTAGTCCTATTTTCATAGCTAAAGAGTTGAAAGCAATATACCCTATTTTCTCGATTAAAAGACGCATTTTTATTTTTATATACCGATAATAAATAATAAAAACATTATGTAAACTTTATGTACAATCACAATAAAAAGGATTTAAAAATAGTTACATTATTTATGATTAAAAAGAACACATTCTCATTGTAAAGTTGTAAGAACAGACGGTCTGTGATATTTTAAATATAAATTAAATGTATTAATTAGAAAGATATACATATAAAATCAATTTTATCCCGGTAGCAACGACAGTATTCTTACTTTTAAAATTGGCAAAAATTAGCTTCGTGGTTAAAATTCATTATTTTTATTTATTAACTTTGTTTTATTAATCACTTATTGAGTGAAAATACATCAACCGGTTTCCAAAAATATTATTTTCTTCTTCAGGATGTCAATAACTAATCAAAAACATATGTTATTGTTTCTTTAATAGAATCTGTTTATAAAAAATAAATTTAGTACCCAACTCAAATTGTTACTGGAATGAAAAAATTTTAGAATGAGATTTGTAGTTAAATTTAGCCGGTTGTTTATAATTTTTTGATTAGTTTTACACGCTTTATTTATCTTCAACGATTCCAAATTATTTAATTTATTACCAACACCGTTTGCATGCAAAATTGACAATCCCAGTTTTTTACCAAAATCATGACCATTTTCTATCAAATGATTGGAAAATTATGAAAACCCACTGTTGTTCAAACATCAAAAAATATTGTTGTTACCGGGATCGAACCTGGATTTCTTTCCAATCCAGGGTACGTACATTTTCTGATTATGCTATACCAACACAGTGGATTGACGACAAACTTTCGAACCTATATGTTACACTTTTCAAATTAATACATCCATCATTCCATTATTTGAAAGCCATTTATGTACTATCACTATCAGAGTCTGAAATTTCTTCAGATTTTTCTGAATCACTTTTGAACTCAGTTCTACTAGTAATCAGTGATGATTAACGCCATCGATTATATGATGCACCCCAAATTCAGAAACATCAAAATAGGAAAAAATGTGCGTCTTATAATCGAGGAAATACGGTAGTAAGAATATTGATGAGATATTCGCATATGATCCGAGTGCGCAGGCGCACCACTGTTTTAAAAATAAATAATAATAATTTATTATAAATTGAATGATAAACTTCAGTTAAAACAATGTTCGCCCTAACCTTGAATTATCAACGCACGAGTGAAATGGTGTGAAGTGAACAAGTGTTCCAAGCTCGAACAGATCATTTTTGAATGGTCGACTTGATAGGATATTGACAGCACGTTAAGTATCCGAGCTATTGAGACCGCCGCGCGGTGCCGAGAAAGATTCTATAATCTACAAACACGTTCTCGTGGACAATAAATTCTGTCTATTTTCTTTATCACAAATGTTGTCAACTTATAAGCACGGAGATTTACTTTGTCTGCTTAACACTATTCCTTTAACTGAAAATTGGGTAAAAGCGCCAACAGTTCCTATTCATTCTCAAGATAGACCTGAAGCATCTAGTGTTGTATCAGAAAACTTTTAATTATCAAAACGCTGTATAAGAATAGAAATCTGTAAAAGAACAAGATAATACAAGATAGTGCACCAAATCATATGGCCCTGTAAAATTTACCAATTTAGTTAGAAAGTCAATAAATGTATTAATGTTTCATAAAAAGAAGAAAAAAAGTCTAAAATGTATGCTTTCAAGGCTCTCCGGAGGTGTACGCTTTCCTACAAGAAGTAAAGTGACACTAGTCAAGAAAAAAGGCCAATAATACTCGTACCTCTCCTTCGTTGCCACGGAAAAATCCCATTACCGGGAGATAATACTTTCGGTTGAGAGAGTTCAGCCGAGAATCAAAAATTCACTCATACGCGCGAGAGCCCATTTCATCTCAATTACATGATAGTATGCGTCAATGGATAGCGCAGGGTAACAAACGCTAGATTTAACTTAAAACCTCTTAGAAATATATATAGTTACCACAAACTCTTGCCGGGTTACCAATTCCAAATTCCTTCTATCTTCAGTGAAACATCTATTCATTTAATAAGAAATAAATACTGGCTGTGGCATATCACTAGAGAGTTTCGACTAAAGTATGCATGTATATTTTTTATTTAAATGTAAAAAAATTCTTACATCTAGCATACAATACTTTATTTGTATTAAGTAACAATTTGAGTTAGGTACTAAATTTATTTATTAAATAATTGTTGTTCTTTTAAAAATAGATTCTGGTGAAGAAACAATAATATATGTTTTTAGTTAGTTATGACATCCTGAAGAAGAAAATGGTATTTTTCGAAACCGGTAGACGTATTTAAACTCAAAGTTAATATTGCTAATTTTAAAAGTAATTTACTTAGTGATTCATTGTTGGTTTGTGTAAATGATATCTTTGATAGTACTCCAGAGTTGCCATAACTTCGTTCTTGAAATATTCTGGGTTATTCTACTTACTATGGGTTCTTTTCTCCTGAAGCCGACATTTGGAGAGCCACAGATACAAGATGAGAAATGCAGTGATAAGCCACAAATTTGAGAATTCACGCATCATAAATCGTAGGTAAATCGTGTGCGTCAATTCAATCAGCAGTTTGATTGTTTGTTTGAATAAACCGGTATAAAATTATTTTGTACTTCACCCGCGGTACTGTATGTGAAATTCCGTGAATCAATCAATTGTAATAAAATTAATTGTATTAATGTACGGCACTCGCATATAAAAGATTGTCCTGCGTGACAACATACATGACTAGACTAAAATTGATTTACTTTGACATAATTAACTGATTTGCTTTATAAATGTTTTTTTTTTTTCTCTTTATTATGGCCTTCACCAATTAGGCGTTATTAGCCATTACAAGTATATACAAATGAAATAATACAATTTTTTAAATATATAAACAATAAACATAAATAAATAACCATGGTAATATTATTAATTAATATTAGTAAAAGTATTTGATTTTTGAAAAATAATTAACACATTAATTAACATACATTACATAACATAATAAGAAGAAGAACATTTATATTGGAAAGTAAACGTTATAAATGTTGATGACGCAAAGCTTGGAAAATGTAGAAATATGAGTATGAGACTACTTTGTACAGGGAATACTTCTGTCCGGGTGCATGCCAAAATCCGCCGATCTTTTAAATCTTACATCTTACGATCTTTTAATGAAATTTATACTTTCTTTCTGAAGCTGGAATATAAAATGACTAAATATAAGTTTGAATAAATTAGTTCACCAATAACAATAATAACAAATCTAATAAGCGGACATGAGGTGGAGGTGAGTTTGTAAATCTCCATAAATTACATATGTGAAAATATAACACTCGTTTTTGATTATACTCGTTTAATTTACTTGAGACGCGTTTCGCCTTGTAAGGGCATTATCAATAGCAATCACAAGGTGAAACGTGTTTCAAGTAAATTGAACGAGTAGGATAAAAAAAAGCAAGTGTTTTATTTTCACATAAGGTATATATCATATAATTTGTTGCTTCATAAAACTATAAATAGAACGCATCAATTTAACACACAAAAATGACGGGATAAGGATAATATAATTTTGGAGCGAACAGAAAAATGGCGGGGCGGAGAGTGATGTGTGATTAATACTCGCATATCGTCAGCCGTCACAGCCACCGGCGCCACGCGCCAGAGAGCGATATCTCGGCGCGGTTCGCCAAGATGCCGGCACACGCGCAAGTGTGAACTCTTAATGCTTTCAGTTGCGCCGTGCAATATTACTGCTCGTCCCGAGCTCACTAGAATCACTAGAATCACTCCAAATAATTCCACATCAGACTTTCGAATAGTTTATATTTTAGGAAAAAATTGCCACCAAACTGTAATGGTGGAAAGTAGGAAATTCGAGAAATTACATCAAAATATTTGTCTTATAAAGCTTCGACTATAACCGTTACAGCCCACCCCAGCCCGCCCCAGCCCGCCCCAGCCCGCCCGCGCCAAATATCAATGGCCAGAGCAGCAATAAAACATTAACCCAATTTACAAATGAAAGGGCGGTTCGGGGGGTGCGCGGGAGGGGTTGCTCGGGGAAGATGGCCGCGTGTATCCGGATCCGGAACCGGCACACATAAACTGCCATGTATTTAGAAGGCGTTGTTAAAGTCCGTGTTTAACGAACGGCCTTTAAAAATGGAAGATAACAGAACTGTAATGTACTACAAAATTACCAGTTTATCACTAGTAGGAGGTACTTCTTCTTCGCCCGGTGGTAAGTAGCGCCAGTTAAAATGGCACGGGTACGCTTCGTGTGCAGTTTAACGCACCCGCAGTTATATTGTGGATTTCCGAGACACCTCCTGGGCTAGGAGTCCTTTGTCCTAGCGAGCTCTATTTATGCGAGAGTTCGTACTTGTGGATACTCACGAGAAAGTTACAACTTAAATACACTTCAAATAATTCACAAAAAAAGAACAATCGAATTGTGTGCATCTGTCTTCGCAATATCGCTCGCATCGTTCGCTGCCTATATTTACGTACGCGTGTGCGTGCGTGTGCGTGTGCTCGTATGAACACACGTAAATGTGTATAAAGACTTCTGAGCGGGTCCCTTCTGCGGACAATGTGCTTTTAAAGTATGGCCACCCCGCGGGCCTTCTATATTCAAATTTTCCAGAGGGGAGTGTTCCTTCCGGAAAGGTTCGAAATTGGCGCGCCCACAAAACCATAATGGCGTCTCGGTAAAACCCGAAAACTGAAAGGAGCGATCGTGTTCTTTTACGGGACCGAAATTAATTAAATATTAACTTCCAATTTATTTCTTCGTTATGAAAGAAAGTCGGGGAATAATTTAATGACTTCAGAAGAAAAACAGTATCGTTCTTGGGCGGTGTGAGCTTTAAATTAAGATCGAAACAAAGGATAATTATAGAAAGAAGTGTAAGAAAAAGGTAGGAAAAGAAAAGATGCTCGAAAAAAGATGAAATAAGAAAGAGCCAACAAAATGTGAAATATTCGTGCACAAAGAATTCGACTGGATGACTTTGAAACTTTACAAATAATTAAAAAAGTGTGTATTTGATTTTATCAACCTCTTCAATATCACACTTGACACAAATCAAGATCTATTCATTAACTAGGTACATTAAGGGAAGAAACGATGACAAGAATAGCAACGGACAGTCCTTGGAAGATGGCAGGGTAGGAACATCGGCTATACTAATCGCTGTGACGTCAGCTTTAAGAGTACATAGCACAGACGCAGAGCTATGCGGTGCTGGTGACGCGTGTCACGCAACCGCGAGCAGCCCGCAGGACTAACGGATCGATCCTCGAGTAACGAGTGATTGAGAAACGCCTATTCTCTACACTGCGATCGTGCTCGCTTTCAAATGTTGGCCGCAGGCGGCGGAGATGACGCGCGACGACGTAGACGATTCGTGGATGGTCAGAGCGATGAAAGAATCGGCAGATCTGATAAAGGCTTCCGCTGATAGTTCTTTTCGAGAGCATGACAGAAATGCGATCATCAAGTCTAATGAAACACAATAATTACCGCTGCGAGGTGACAAGAAGAAAAATAAAAACTTGTTTTGTTTATGTGGTATCTTTTGGAAATTTATATATTATTCATTTATTTACCCTTTCTGATACAATAATATAGGTACATAACGTAAGAAATATACACTGTCTCCTTTACTAAATCGAAATTGTGCTAAAGGATGCAGGTTCGTTAGTTATATCTACCTAATTAATTAATTAAAATTAAAATTCAAAATAATTTTTAAAACACAATGTAAAGAAATGATGCTCGGTTCATGTAAATATCTCCATTTTGTTTACTTTATTTTCTACTAACACCCAATGATCAGTTCACGAGATAGTATTTAAGTGTGTCCATCGAGAAATGCCTAAAAGCCTCTGGGATTACGATAAAGGCATGAGAATAATAGGTAATCTTTATTGGAACCAGAAAGCAGCAGTAGGAGTAGAACAATTTCTAACAGGCGAAGTAGAAATAAAGAAAGGCGCGCGATAGGGATGTATTCTCTCTTTCTCTCTCTCACCCGTACTGTTCAACTTCAAGCTCTTTAAGAAGCTATTTCAAGAACTTGTTATAAATGGTAAGATTCTAAATAACCTCTAATAGATATTATAGCATGTAACAGTAGTAATATTTTAGCAAAGAACATTGAGGATTTACAACTTCTGCTGAACCGAGTATTGAAGACATGTGAGATTTTTGGGTTAGAACTTAATACAACCAAAACAAAATATATGCTTATTAGCAAACAGACTACAGCTGACAACGAAAATATTTATATTGCTGGAACGAAATTGAAGAAGATACAATACGAGTATAAATGAAATATGGGATCCTTCTGTTAAAATTAAATGCCGCATTGAGCGAGCTCTTGCAAACTTTATTCGCATAAAAAATATGTTCTGCAGTCGTGAACTCAAATTACGAATGCAAATGATCAGATACTAAGTGTTTTCGATATTATTTTATGGACTAGAAGCACACATACTCGCCAAAGCATTTGAGATCTGGATCTATAGAAGAACGGTCCAAATAAGCTGGATGGATAAGGTTACGAGTGAACATGTCACGGTTCGGATGAATAAAGAAAAATAAACATTCAAAACAATCAAAATCCGAAAACTTCAATATCTCGGACATCCAGAGAAGTACGAGATCTTGCATCTAATAATCCAGGGAAAGACAGGAGAACATCACGCCTGAAGAACCTGAGACAATGGTTTGGTCAATCTACTGTTGAGGTTTTCCGAGCCGCAGAGAACAAAGTGATGATAGCCAATATGAAAAAGAAGAAGAAGACCGATAAATGGCTTCGGGTGCCATTGACGAACTATACAGGGTACAAAAAGTGCGTTTTAACAATAAATATTTCCACAGCCCTCGCCCGGTTGTAATATTTGATAATAGGTTGTAAGCTCGATACTCCTCCACCCGCCCCTCGCGACACCGGTGTTGTTATATTTATGATGGAGAAGGGATGAAATTTTTGTGACTTTTATACAGCTACTCGTAATACCGATTACGCGAACAACGAGAAGCGCACAACACCGTGCCGGCGCTGTGAGGGAGTCAATATTTTATCATGGCAATAAACATTTTCGTACAAAAAAGAGGAAGGTAATGTAAAGGAAGACACTCATCAAAGTACGCGGAGGGAGTATCGAGCGTTTGTGGAAACAGCGGAGGGAGCCTCCGGACTCCGGATAGCGGAGATGCGGATCGGCGATTGTTTATGCTTACAAATAATAATCAGGATAATACGATCGTGTCAGGGCGGGCGCGCAACCGGGGATTCTAACGTCTAGATTTTATCCGCATAAGACATCCGCATCGAGAACGCGCGCGCTTTCTTTCATTTCAGTTTTAGATATCGTAAAGGCCCCCGCTGCCTGGTGCGCGAGTTTATTGGGCAAAAAAGTTTACAATCAGACAGACAGACAGACAATAATCCTCTACACTTCAGTTACTTGTATTGTACGTACACATATGTACGTATCTGTGAGTGTTCTGGGATCTGAGGCCTCGATAGATGAATCGTCCGATTTTCCCGGGTTGTAAAATTATCACTTTACTGTTTACATAATATATATTACAAATCCTTTTTTCGTGTCGTTTTCTTGTCCACGAGAAATATGTTAGGATGTAAGTAACTCATATCTTATCGTCTTATCCTTATATCTGCGTTATTTCCAACAAATAAATAAATAGGCATCAATCGTCGTAAGAGGCGATACTCCTCCATTTCTTAGGCATTTCTTTTTGGTATAAAAGTACAATACACCGGGGTTTCGTTTGTAGTCTGCAATTAGTTCAAGTGGACTTCGAAAAATATTTATACAAGATTTATAAAAACATTTCTACCGAGGATACATGTTTTCTTACTTTAAAAAAAATATGGTAGGCCCCCTTTAAAATGTACTAATATAATTGCACTACGTTGCATCTTCCATTGTTAGTGTATTTTCTTTAAAAATCCACTATATGGTAGTACAGATTAAGAGGCTACTTTCATTTTTCCAGTTTGAATTTCGAGATATTTTTGCACTTTGCATACCCTTTCAAGACGAGACTAATAGTTAATTCATTTACAATATCAAGTAAACATAAAAGTGCGTTATTTTTTACGTAAATATTGCTAGAGTGAAAGGTATCAATAGAAAAGGACAAGTATACAATTGTTGGTTTTCTTAAATTCCTAGGTAATAAAGCTATCAGAAAATAGGCATTTCTTCAACAATCACAATACATATGTGTTGCCATTTGAAATTATCAAGCGAAAATTAAATAATTTGTTAAAGTTCTAACCTAAGAATTTGTTATGTTTATGATAAAAACCATTGTTTGTGTCGATAAACATATGATTATAAAATACTACAATTTTGCCCCGATTTATAAAGAAAAAATTGACGTAAATTCATACTGATAAATAATATTGATAACTTTTGAAGCAGCTGTATTTGTGAAGAGAAAACTATTTATGATAATATTATATAATAATCATACTCCGGTTGTAATAAAAAAAACTGTTTTTTTTTTTAAATATTTATTTATTGTTTTAATAAATCACATATATATTTAATATTAAAATATAAATGAAAATATGACAAAAGTATTATTATTCACTGTTAAATAATTAGTTGTTCATCGAGCATATTATCGTTCTTCAGAATTTCGTTGTTTTTTATTTTACACGTATTCAAAACAAAATTTGGTCAACACAGATTACATTTTAAACTGAATTTAGAAATAAAACTTTGTTCTTTCACATATTCAATATTCATTCATGTGCACCCAAACATCGATTTGTGGGAGTAAATTTGATTAATTTGAGAAAAGAATTGGTGAATGTTGACCACTCTTTTGCCATCCAATTTACAAAGTTTACACGAGTCCACACATTCAATGCTCAGTTCGGGAACATCCTGAAAATAATTTATAATATTGTTATTCAGTATTTTTATGTACAAAATATTAAAATACGTGTTTATTCATTTATATGACTATAATAAATACATTTGTATCAATGAAACATGTCTGTCATGTATAATTCTTTTGATAAAATAATTTATCTCTAAGGATATATATTTCCAATAAAAAATAATTTATCTGCACTACATAATATATGTATATTGAACTATGTAATTTATATTGTTAAATCAAATAGATAATTGTTATAGAAATGGTAAAAATTATCAACTTACGTCGCGATTTTTTTTCAAGAAGCTTATTATAACCATTTAAAATTTTATTGGAACATTTCCTAGAGCGTGTCAATGGATACTTTTTGACCTTAGGCATCTTGAGTCACAGGAGGCAGTAATTTCAGAACAATAATGTATATAATAATATATTATTGACTTTTCATTTCATTATTAATTGATTCACGCGCATGCGCTGGCTGCCATGCACTGGCCGCGAATTCGTTAGCCACCACGCACTGGCCGCGAATTCGTTAGCCACCATGCACTGACCACGCATTCGTTAGCCATGTATGAGCTGTCAGATTCTAAAACCAGGCAAATGACGAATGTTGAATGTTGAAAATTATAATCTGTTTTCGTATAAAAACAGCCCAAAACCATACAATTTACAAAAATAAGCAATTGATATCAAGAATAAGTATAATATTCATTCATATTGTAGTCAAAATTTGTATTAAAATGTGTTTTATGGGCAAATTTAATTAAAAAATTTCGGAGCGCGGACACTAGGACCGCCACCGCCATATTTGAATGGCATACTGACAGTGTGAGATATAATTAATAATATCGTATTTCATAAGACGGAAAATATATTATTTAAAAAATGATTATTGTGTTTCTGATATTAAACTTAGTTTTAACCCGCCTGGCGCGGTTGTATCACATTTGTCGCGCCATGGTATAGGCCCACACTGCGGTTGTATCATATTTGGTATATGACGTTTGGATGTCGGTAAAATCGGGAGTATTCGTTATAGAACTCTCAAATTTGTACAGTAAAATTCCTTATTTCGTCACCTTAGCGACATCTCCAAGATACACTCGAGATTATTTTGTTAGGTTACCAAAAATGACATTTTTCGGGACCTCGTCCATCGATCTCAAGTCCTTATCAGTTTGAAAAATTGCCGCCATATTAAGATTGAGCGGCGCGCACGCGCAGTTTCGAAAGCGAACTCGTCGAAAGCGGACTCTGCTCCGATGCATTATTTTCAGTATACATTGGTTTAACGGAACATTCATTTATCACAAACTATTTAAACATTTTTTTGCAAGTGTTAGGTGTGCTCTTTTTTCTTTTCGTGTCGTGTTTCGGAGTTGTTATAGTGAGTTGAATTATAATTCGGAACCAAAACTTTTATGTGAGTTTACATTTTGTGTGCGTTTTTGTGCGTGTTTTTGTCAAATTTAAATTTAATTTTATATTACTTTCCACTGTAAAAAAAGTATTCTTTAAAATGGAGCGGCAAAATTTGCATGAAGAACAAATTGGTGACCTTATTCAAGAATTAGACTCTGATTATGAAATGAGTGAAGAAGAATTAGAACCATGTGACATAGTTAGTGACGATTTATATACCGAAGCACAACCTATCGAGGAAGACGTTGGACAATATTTGCAATCTTGGACTTCTGGACCTCACATTCCCATCATTTATGAATTTGATGACTTCCAATCTGGCATAACAACCAACATTTTTTCTGAAAATTCATCAGAATCAATTTTTTTCGAACATTTCCTCAACTTTTCGATCATGTCAAAAATTGTGGAGGAAACTAATAAATTTTATTATTTTAATTTTAATAAGAAGGAACACGGGCCAAAATCACGTTCACATAAATGGAAAGATACCACCGTACAAGAAATGTATGTATTTTTTGCAACAGCAATGCTTATGACAAGAAATAAGCATTTGTCTATTGAAGAACACTGGAGTACTGATCCCTTACTCGCGAGTCCAATTTTCGGTAAAACAATGCCGAGAGATCAGTACCAATTGTTACTACAGATGCTACATTTCTCTGACCCATATGAATTAGCTTCGCAAGATAAACTCGTAAAACTTCGATTATTATTAGAACATACCCGTAAAATATTTAAAGAAATAATGGTCCCACATGAAAATTTATGTATTGACGAAAGTATTATTGTTTTTAAAGGCCGGCTTAAATTCAAACAATATCTTCCAAAAAAACGACATCGTTTTGGCATCAAAATGTTTGTTTTATGTGACGTAATGACAGGCTACATCGTTGATTTCATAATTTACTGTGGACAAGGAACGGAAATAGTGGATGATCAAAATATTGGAGTTTCTGGAGCTGTTGTCACTACCCTCTTAAATGATTATATCGGTAAAGGCCATAATTTGTGGTGTGATAATTGGTACACAAGTCCGACGTTATTTAAATACCTTCATACTAACCGAACGAATGCGTGTGGGACGGTGAGAAAAAATCGGAAAGGGATGCCAGATTTTAAAAAACTAAAAAAGGGAGAAATAGAGGCTAAGAAGAACAGTCCATTATTGGCCCTCAAATGGTGTGACAGAAGAGATGTGCATATCCTTACCACTTTACATGACGAATCTTTTGAATGCACTGGGAAAAACCATTATCAAACGGGTGAGCCTATACTGAAGCCAAAGTGCATAATCGAGTATAATAAATCTATGGGTGCGGTGGACAAAACTGACATGATGCTTAGTAGCTTATCATGTATGAGGAAATCTGTGAAATGGTACAAAAAAGTAGCATTTCACATAATTGATTTATATTTATTGAATGGCTATAATATGTATAAATTTGTCACCGGTAACAAAAAAACATTAGCTGAATTTCAGCTGAGCGTAATTAGACAGCTCTTAGAAAAATACTCTGTACCAATTATCAATACACCACATCCAACACCTTCAACAAGCCATACTCCACACAGAATTTTGCCCAAAACACTAGCCGACCATATGCCAGAACCCATTCCACCAACACTTAAAAATAACAAACCCCGAAGACGATGTCACGTTTGCGGCAATACGAAAATTCAGGAAAAAAAAATGTCCCTTACAAAATTTATGTGTGGTGCTTGTAAAGTGTCCTTATGTGTATATCCTTGTTTTAAAATATATCACACCTCAAAACATTTTTAAATCTTTACAGTATTCAGACTATTAATAAAAATGAAGTGTCTCTGCCCCTAAACTGTTCTTCAAGATAACGATTTTAATGATAAACATTTGCGTGTGATTTATTGGTGTTCCACTCGAAAAGGAGTCTGTAATATAAGGCGCGCGGCGCAGTGTTCCGACCTTGTACAACGGACCAACATGGCGACGTCGCTCGAGTGGTGACCCATCAGTATGAGATATTTTTGTTTATATATTCTGTCAATTCTAAGCATGTCTCTGTTTCTTTTAGTAAACAGAAAATATATTTATCTATTATTGATCTTCTCAAGCGATACCAATTATTTTTTACTCTCGTATTTATGATTTAAATTAAAGTATAAATATTCTTGAAACGGTGCCGCGTACTGAAAATGTTGTTGTTGAAAGATGACGCGTAGTAAGGGTTAAATAGTAGTTGAAGCCTCAAAGCATGTGAGTAAATATAGTTTATTATTTAAAAACGTATGTTTTTACTAAAACAAAGTATTTTAAAAACGTCAAAAATTCATTAAATGTACTGCAAATTGAATGATTTATAACTCTATTCATTTTTAATATTTTGCTAATTTGGTTTCCTACAGATTTGTCTCCGTAATCTTGGCTTCAAGATTATAAGAAAATATATTTCATTTATATATACATTCAGCCCATCGACTCAATTTCGTACCATGCCTAAAATGCATCTAATGGTCGCGGTCTTTCTTATAATATTTGTATCGTATTAATTATGACAAATAACATTCAGTTTATTAGTTTTATATTAATATAAAGGTCCAATCTAAGTAATGGTTGAAATAAAATTCAAATCTATTGAATAATTTCTGATATAAATGAATAATAAAAACCCACATTTTCGTAAAAAACGCGAAAATGTGAATTATTATTGCAAGTCGCGCCTTAACAAAAATTTTTAATGAATATTAATATTCATTTACAATCTTTCCGTATTCTGCAACATATGTCATTGAGTAAAGAATCGTGTCATCATCATCATCATCATCATACATATTAAAGTTATAACCATTATCCATCATCTACATCTACATCTACGTACTATTAAAATCGTAAGCTATATTTGGTGTTATATAAATATATGTCGCGTTATAACAATATCCGTCAAACACGGTAATCGCTGTATCTCGCGAGCCTGCGAGCCATTTGGGTATTTTTGAATTTTGCCAGACAGCTGAAGGATAACATAAACTTGACTTCCCTTGACACTTTTTTCCTCCTCTTCTGTATTTGTTACGACCGTTTAAGTTTACTGAATTTCTTGCTATTTTTTTTTAAATTTAGCCTAATTTTAACATTTTCGTTCACAACTCTGCAGTTTAAAAGCGATAATTATTTTTAAATATTTCAATGACGGCCGACAGTGGACGGTATCGTTGCGTATATTTTTTTAAATTCTTCTTCTTCAATTTCTTCGCAAGCCCTAATTAAGTGAATTTCGTGTTTTTGAGTTTTCGTCTGCGACATTACGACCAAGTTTTTTAATTTATTATTCAAAATATACAAAGCGATAACGCGGAATTTATTCTGGAAGTCATAAACTCCCATCATTAAAATTTCATCTTTAAATTATAAAAAACACGTATTTAATTTTTTGAAAAATGTTTGAACTTTCCTAGATGCGCCAAAAATGCAAAAAAACTGAAACAAATAACCCCGATTTGTCTAAATCTCGCGATTGAGTGAAGAAACAAATGCACTCGTTTTTTGGCTATTTGACATATGACATACAGAACGATGACAAACTTTGCGATTAATGAAAAATGTCCATTTTCACATGAGAAATTAAACATTTTTAAATTTGAAAACAATCTCTATACACTATGCGGTATGAAGTGGTATTTAAAAAATATTGTAATAATAGGGGTATCGACGCGTTAATGCACCCTGAAGAAAAATATTAATCGATACCGAGTTAAAAATAGTACTTTTATTAAATTATTCTTTAATATTATTTTATTTCAATCAAAAAAGTCGATTTTCACATGAAAAATTAAACATTTTTAGGTTTAAAATCAATCTCTCCAGACTATAATCAGGTATGACCCGATGTTTTAAAAATAGTCCAATAACGCAGATATCGGTTCATTTGACCACCAACCAAAAAATGAAATATAAGCCGAATCCGAAATAAAAAGAGTATTTTTATTTAAATATGTATAATGTTATTTTATGACATGTACATTTTATTGTAGGCATATTACTGGCAATCTTTTGATATTTTGGTAGAAATTAATTTATTTTATTTACGGAAACTACTTTTTTCAATTTAGCGTGCCAGATTTTTAATAAATGTTATAAATAAAAATAAATTTTAAAAACTAATTTTCCGCGATGTATTACGTGATTTTTTGTACAACTTTGAAACATAGATGTCACTATACATGCCGTTTCAGTTAATAATGTACTATAAATAATTCAAATAAACACGATTTATATTAAATAATTTTAGTAACGTAAATATGTTTTTACAATATACCGAACAAAATAGTATTTTCAGATTTTCTACTGTTAATATTTTTTAATAAATATAATTTAGTTTCCCTAAAAGGGTCGAGAATATTTTTTAATGCTAAAAAATACAATACAAAACACAAGAAAAACAATCTATGAATTAATTTTAAATGTTTTTTTTTATGTAAACAATTTTTTGAAATAGAGCGCACGAGATAGGGTTTAAAGATTTTGAAATACCATAAGGATTAAGAAGTCAATTTTCAAATAGAAATTTTTCCGCGACGTTTGTTTTTTTTTTAACTTATATCGATCGATAAGACTGCTATTTTAATTATTATTTACACCATAAAAATCATCATCATCATCATCGTTTAAATCGCCACCTTCTTTGATTTTCACAAACCACGTAGAGGATAGTACGTCGCACAGTACAGATAATTAGAATGCTGCCTCTTAAATTGTATTGAACATATATGAATATTTTGAAAATAGTGTTTTGCGTCTTTCAAGTCTTCTTAAACATATCGCGTTTGTATTATTTTTCGAGAAACGTATCAACGTATCCATTTAAATATAATACGCCTGTAGATTGGCAATAGGTGAAATGCTGGCGTTAGTAACGCACAGCTAATAATTACAATTAATGAGATATCCCGTGGACACATTATGATTTTGTCTGTGAGTTTTAGTTTAATACTTATGTTTTTAAACCTTCTTGAGATTGACAAAAGTGTAACTGTTTCTATCTTACAAGTGTTTGTCATATCTTTTTTATGTATAAAACCCGGTTTTAATAATAAAATTTTAAAAAATTACGAATATAAATGAGAAACGCCTGGTTGACTGCTATTGAAATAGCATTGGCGTTAGTTTTTAGTATACAACAGGAGTTGATATATTATTATAGCACTATATATGAATTTATATATTATTATAGCTCTATATATAAACACTGGGTTTTTTGATTATATTGGTTAGTTTAAGTGCGATTTGAAATTTTAAAAATTCTACTAATACGTGAATATGATACGCATTAAATAATAAAGTATAACTCATTTTCTTTTTCTTCTTATTTTCTTATCAAAACACTTTTTATAGTTTTATTAAGTGTATTGGAGATTTTTTTTTTCTTCTGCAAATTGACTACAGAGTACTGCGTCTCTGCAGGATACGTCTGATACCGAGCGGTAGCCGGTATATGGATACGCTTTGTATATATTAAAATAACAAGGCCTATTTTGCGATGTTTATATCTAACCGATTTTGTTACACAAATTTTGGTTAATTTCTCAGTTATTATGCGTTCTATCCGCATTCTGACATTTCTCGCAGACGTCTGAAGGTTGACTGTGTCTTTAAATTTTTTTCTTTTCATTCTTCTTCTTCTCCTCTATTTGTTACAACTCTTTTAGTTTGGTGATTTTTTGAAAATTTAACTTTTTAATTAGCATAACTTTTTTGTAAATTCGCTTATAAGTCTGCGAGTTTAAGAGCTAAAATCATTTAAATATTTTTTGGTAATTGTTACCGATGGGCAGTATCGTTACACACTTCTTTTAAAATTCTTCTTCTTCTAATTTCTTTGTGAAGCCTGATTTAGTGAAATTTCGTGTTTTTGAGCTTTTCTCTGCGAGTTTAATTCATGTGACAGGTAGCAATAGCCCAGAATTTTTTCTGGTGTTTGTAAACTTCCATCATTTAATCATCAATGTATCAATTAAATGTTAAAAACGCGAGTAAAATATCGATATAACCTACCTACATATAAATTAATTGTAGAAAAAACTTGATTTCTTGAAGAATATATTAACCCAACGCAACCATTTTTTATACAGTTAAAAAAACTAGCTGTTTTATCGGCAATTTTTGACGTTTTATATTGTTTAGAAAATGTCAAGCGAATCTTTTGGGAAATAACCAAATATTTTTAGATTATAGTATGAACGGACATCTCGTTTACAGTGTGAAATTGAACCGACAAGTATGCATATCCACTATGCTGTATAATTGGAGTTCCTACCGAAATAAAAACTTGTGAAGTTAATATTCTAACAGATGGTCTAGACATTTTTTTATGGTGATCCCACAGAAGTATTATAAAGAATCAATGTTTACACAGATCAGCCATCTTGGTCGTTGATAAATGTGGTAAACACATGTTTCAACCTTTTTAACTGTCATTATTTCCAAAACATAAATTTTTCGCGCAAAATTTGAAATAATGTAAGCACAGATATTAGATACGTATAGACAGATTCATGCTGTGAGTTCGTTTAAATAGTATTCACGGGAATTACAAATGTGTCCAGAATGACACAATATATTTATTTTTAAATACGGTATTATTATTTCGATAATGTGGTAAAAAATAAAATAATTGAGATGATTTTACTTCTGAAATATGTTTTTTACAAAATGAGTTTTCATTTGCAATGTATTTTTGTTTACATATAGTTATATTTCGGGAGTGAACGTAGCCCTGTTATTCTTTTAATCTTCCTTTCGCTTTAATTGGCCAAAAAAATAAAATGGCCGACAAAAAGATTTGTCCACATGATCTTAAACATGGCGGATTTGAAAGAAAATGACACTATGTTTCTCAACTTTGTAATAAAGTTTGTTTAGTAAATAAAATGAATTGATTGATGAATGAAACAAGTAGCTAAGGGTAAGGGTTCGTGGTTATATTTATCAATGAACGGGGACGTAAAAATTGAAAATGTTACATTTTATATTTCGTAATTTGAACCTTTAAGTTCCTTTAGGTACTAAATTTTCATTCGCTTGAATTTAGTTCTCATGATCAGAATAACATGGCGGAATCAACAAACATAACGTTATTTTTAAATTACGACAAAAGATGGCAGTAAGATGAAGAAATGCATATCTACGTTAATACATTATTTAATGGCCGCTTACATGGTAGATTAGAGATATCGATTTAAAACAAAAATGGTCACCTCTAGATCGGACATTTTTGTTGTTTATTTCTGAACAACGAGACAAAAACCATAGATGGCAGTACGATGTTGAAAGGCCTTACGAGACTTTTTTAGTGTTAAAACATAAAATGACTAATTTTTTGTTACTAAATTATAAAAGATGGTCGACTTCGTGCCTTTTATGGACTTTTAAGCCGTAACTAGGTAAGTAAGGTGTTTTATTAATTTAGTCGCTGTACAACTATATAAAATGGCGTTTCTTATCTATAATTTTAGCGCGTTTTGAAAATTTAAATGTTCTGATGATAGATACACGTGGAACGCATATACATTTTTATCTTTCTTTATAATTCTTCTTCTTCTTTTCCTGTCACATTACTTTTTATGGTTTTGACATGGAGTATTAACAAAATATTTGTTATTTTAATACCTGGAGACTAGGTTAGGTTAAGTTGGATTAGGTTACATAAGGTTAATGTTAGGTTAGGTTTGGTTAGGTTCTACTAAATGGTGTAGCGGGCAGGCTGTGAGTTTGTTTACATAGTGTTCAGCATAAACACGGAATTACAAATATGTCCAGAATGACACAATGTGCATATTTTTAAATGCGTCTTTGAATTTACGAATAACTTTATTCTTTACAGGAAAATGGTTTGTCTCCCATCACATTTGTTTTTGTAGCTTTTCTCAGCCATTAATTTCTCAATATTTAAATTTAAAAGTTCTGGTGATAGATAAACGTGTAACGCCTATATATTTATATCTTTCACTTTTCTTCTTCTTCTTATTTTTCTATCAAAACACTTTTAATGGTTTTATCAAAGTATGTTAGCGATTTTTTTTTTTAATCTGGAGAAGATTGACAACAGAGTATACTGCGTCTCTGCAGGATATGTCTGCTACCGTGCGGCAGCTGTGCGGGCAGGCTAGTATTCACTTAAGATTTTAAGACATATTTTTTTAACTGTCCATATTATTTAATTTCTTTAAGTTCACTATATCCTTTATGTTTGTGCTTTTAATAACATTCTGACGATAATCAGTCAACTTACATCAGCTTTAGGTATACATACGTACATAGCGTGTATCATTTTACTAACATCTTGTTTACACTGCATGACGCATCGTTAGAGCAATATAATAAGGGATTTCTACATTGAAATATATATTCTAAGGAAATCGTAGAAATCTATCTACTATCGGCCGCGCAGTGGTCACTAGACCTGTCCGCGGGACCTAGCAGCGAGCGATCCTGTTCTGCTAGTCTCCAATATCACACCATCATCTTTTGTGCATTTAGTGAACTCGTTTCTGAGTGACTTTCCTCGTCGAGAGTTACCGGCCACGAATACCGCAGAGTCAAACGAGACATCAGCCCCGCGCCCATCGTGCACATGCACATGCCAGTGAGATAATACGCAAACTCCCCTATTTATGGAAACACCAAATTATCCGACCGGTACCGGAACGCGGTGGTTCCGCAAAAATGATGCGGATCGATAGTCTATTTCGGAGTTTCACGGCCGCTTCAGTTACGAGAGCACAAAATACCAGGTAACGGAATGTCAGTAGTCGGGTACCCTGCGCGCTGCACTTGCACGAAGGGGGTGGTTAATGGACCGAGGAATTTAAATGACCGGAGAAGATATCACAACTGGGATGATTCGACCAGCGAAATATTATAAAGCGAGTTGTGAATTGTGTATATATAATATAATTATAATTAAATTAATATAATACAAACATTTGTACAGAAACAAAACAAATTTACATAATTATTAAGGAGAACACATTTTTATTGTGAAGTTATAATTATTCAGAATATAGCTCTGTGATATTTTAAATATATATTAAATGTATTAATTAGAAAGATACCGGTAGCAACAATATTTTTCGATACAATTGATTTTATATGTATATTTTTCTATTTTATTTAGTTGATTATTAATAAAAGTCCACCTCTGACGCTTTCGTTGTAGGCAAATTTGAAAGAAAACTGGTGCATATTGGAGTGAAAGATGGATTTCTTTTCTAATACCAAGTCACGTTTTGTCCTGAGTATTAATGTATTGTACAGTTTTCAACAAAAAAACAAACAACTTTGTGTTTACTGTTTCCGTGGAAAGTTTGTAAAACTCCACAATCACACGTGTGAAAATAAAACACTTTTATTTACACGTTTAATATATTAGTTGAGGCGAAACTCGTCTCAACTAAATTAAGAGAGTAGAATCTGAGTCTTTTATTTTTACATATATGAACTTAATTTGCATTAGAAATTATATCTTTAAAATCATTCTGCGGTATATTTCCTTTCCAATCCAATCATTTCATCTTAACCATTTCACTACAGCAACAACTAGGATTACGGCAAATTTAGAACTTGTATCAGTGTGGGACGCAATAGGCTCAACACCTCTGATACAGGGATGTCAATGAAAGGTTCTCAATATATCTACATATCTGATCACTTACCAAATAAAACCAAACGCCCCTTAGCTATAACAAAAAAATGAGCTAGAGAAAAATAGATTAAATTTGTTTGGAACCGTAATGGTAAAATCTATGTACCTAAAACTGATGGCGACAAAATTATATTAGTAGCTAACGAGTCATGCCTCTCGTCCATATCCTATTTATTTTAATTTTCCTTTCTTAAAAAAAATTTAATCTGGCGTTTATATGATGTTTTCCACTCCAATACATCACATCTAAAATATTGTTTTATTTTTCATAATAACTATCTTTACTCGTCACGGACTATTCATATCATAAGAGAATACAGCAACATAATTAAAACGAATCAATTTATATGATGTTTTCCACTCCAATACACCACATCTAAAATATTGTTTTATTTTTCATAATAACTATCTTTACTCGTCACGGACTATTCATATCATAAGAGAATACAGCAACATAATTAAAACGAATCAATTTATATGATGTTTTCCACTCCAATACACCACATCTAAAATATTGTTTTATTTTTCATAATGACTATCTTTACTCGTCACGGACTATTCATATCATAAGAGAATACAGCAACATAATTAAAACGAATCAATTTATATGATGTTTTCCACTCCAATACACCACATCTAAAATATTGTTTTATTTTTCATAATAACTATCTTTACTCGTCACGGACTATTCATATCATAAGAGAATACAGCAACATAATTAAAACGAATCAATTTATATGATGTTTTCCACTCCAATACACCACATCTAAAATATTGTTTTATTTTTCATAATAACTATCTTTACTCGTCACGGACTATTCATATCATAAGAGAATACAGCAACATAATTAAAACGAATCAATTTATATGATGTTTTCCACTCCAATACACCACATCTAAAATATTGTCTTATTTTTCATAATAACTATCTTTACTCGTCACGGACTATTCATATCATAAGAGAATACGGCAACATAATTAAAACGAATCAATTTATATGATGTTTTCCACTCCAATACACCACATCTAAAATATTGTTTTATTTTTCATAATGACTATCTTTACTCGTCACGGACTATTCATATCATAAGAGAATACAGCAACATAATTAAAACGAATCAATTTATATGATGTTTTCCACTCCAATACACCACATCTAAAATATTGTTTTATTTTTCATAATAACTATCTTTACTCGTCACGGACTATTCATATCATAAGAGAATACAGCAACATAATTAAAACGAATCAATTTATATGATGTTTTCCACTCCAATACACCACATCTAAAATATTGTTTTATTTTTCATAATAACTATCTTTACTCGTCACGGACTATTCATATCATAAGAGAATACAGCAACATAATTAAAACGAATCAATTTATATGATGTTTTCCACTCCAATACACCACATCTAAAATATTGTTTTATTTTTCATAATGACTATCTTTACTCGTCACGGACTATTCATATCATAAGAGAATACAGCAACATAATTAAAACGAATCAATTTATATGATGTTTTCCACTCCAATACACCACATCTAAAATATTGTTTTATTTTTCATAATAACTATCTTTACTCGTCACGGACTATTCATATCATAAGAGAATACAGCAACATAATTAAAACGAATCAATTTATATGATGTTTTCCACTCCAATACACCACATCTAAAATATTGTTTTATTTTTCATAATAACTATCTTTACTCGTCACGGACTATTCATATCATAAGAGAATACAGCAACATAATTAAAACGAATCAATTTATATGATGTTTTCCACTCCAATACACCACATCTAAAATATTGTCTTATTTTTCATAATAACTATCTTTACTCGTCACGGACTATTCATATCATAAGAGAATACGGCAACATAATTAAAACGAATCAATTTATATGATGTTTTCCACTCCAATACACCACATCTAAAATATTGTTTTATTTTTCATAATGACTATCTTTACTCGTCACGGACTATTCATATCATAAGAGAATACAGCAACATAATTAAAACGAATCAATTTATATGATGTTTTCCACTCCAATACACCACATCTAAAATATTGTTTTATTTTTCATAATAACTATCTTTACTCGTCACGGACTATTCATATCATAAGAGAATACAGCAACATAATTAAAACGAATCAATTTATATGATGTTTTCCACTCCAATACACCACATCTAAAATATTGTTTTATTTTTCATAATAACTATCTTTACTCGTCACGGACTATTCATATCATAAGAGAATACAGCAACATAATTAAAACGAATCAATTTATATGATGTTTTCCACTCCAATACACCACATTTAAAATATTGTTTTATTTTTCATAATAACTATCTTTACTCGTCACGGACTATTCATATCATAAGAGAATACAGCAACATAATTAAAACGAATCAATTTATATGATGTTTTCCACTCCAATACACCACATCTAAAATATTGTTTTATTTTTCATAATAACTATCTTTACTCGTCACGGACTATTCATATCATAAGAGAATACAGCAACATAATTAAAACGAATCAATTTATATGATGTTTTCCACTCCAATACACCACATCTAAAATATTGTTTTATTTTTCATAATAACTATCTTTACTCGTCACGGACTATTCATATCATAAGAGAATACGGCAACATAATTAAAACGAATCAATTTATATGATGTTTTCCACTCCAATACACCACATCTAAAATATTGTTTTATTTTTCATAATAACTATCTTTACTCGTCACGGACTATTCATATCATAAGAGAATACAGCAACATAATTAAAACGAATCAATTTATATTTTTTAATTGACTGTCTACAATTTTCAGTAACCTCGCACACACGCATACACGCACACGCATCAGACAAAACTGTAACATCACTAGCATAATTCAATTCAGGCTCAATTGTAACGTCACTACTACAATAATTACGCACAATTTCGTTAAAATATATTAATTTTAATGACGTACTAAAAGAATTCGAACCTATCGAAACGAGAGAAGTCGGAGAACCGGAATCTTGCACAGAATAATTAAAGAAAATTTAAGAATTCGATTATTCAACGTCAACATTCGAAACATTAATTATAATTTCGATAACTTGCAAGTGCTACTCCAAAGCGCGAACATTAATTGTGACATAATCATTTGCACAGAATATTGGCCGAGTAACTTGTACTTCCCGGTTATGATGGGCAACGATCAGTACACCAACAAATCACATAAGACTGACAACTTGCGAAGAAAATGTGTAAATTACAACGAAATGATTATAGACCTAGAGATGTAAACTCAGCTTCAACTGCGAGGATGTAAACTTAGCTTTTAATGAATTTAACAATATCTTGCAACAACACATTACAAAAAAACAGTATTATAAATCTTACTATTCTAGAAAAAACATAAAACCATGGATCACTGAGGGCCTAATTTCAAGTATAAGAAAGCGCGACAAACTTCACAAAAAAATTCAGCAGTGCGAATCCAATATAAGCGATATAGAAATATTTGCAATAAGGCAACAAAAACGACGAAAATACTATATTATAGAAATCTGGTAGAACAAAATAAAACCAATACAAGAAAATGTTGGCAAATTATTAGAGAATTCACCAATTCTAATATCGATAAAAGTAATAAAGAATTTCAAATAGTTTATGATGAAAGTATTCCGAACACTGATGAAAATCAGATTAATATCTTAAACTATATAAATAAATACTTCTCAATAGGTCAAATTTCAGATGAACACTTACTCAAAATGAACACAAGCGAATTACAATTGTGTAATAATGTCCGCTTAAATTCACAAACATCGAACTCAATATTTTTAAGTCCGAATACACCATACGAAATCAATACAGTTATAGAAGAATTAAAAACTAATAGTGTTTCAGGTAAAGATGGTATTTCTCAATCAAGCTTGTAAAAGAAATTAAGAAATACATAACCGAACCATTTGCAATTAGAACTAACCTGAGTCTAGAAACTGGAGTCTTTCCAACCGTGCTAAAAGATTCTGGGTTATGCCCAATTTATAAAGGCGGAAATCCTAATAATATATCCAACTATAGATCCATCTCTCTTATAAGTGTTTTTTCAAAAATTCTAGAAAAATTGTTAAACGGAGGTTCCTCAAATTCCTAGATATAAATAATATTCCATCCAATCAACAATTTGGTTTCCGATCAAAACGCAATACAGAAGATGCCCTCATGTCTCTCGTGGAATATATCGTCTCGAATCTAGGCAAGGGAAATAAATGTGTGGGGATTTTTCTTGATCTTGCAAAAACATTTGACATCGTACCGCTACTACTATTATTAAAAAAACTTGAAAAAATAGGAGTAAAGGGCAGAGCGTTTAAGTGGTTTAAGGATTACTTAACAAATAGACATAAAATTGTCCGAAACAATGAAAGATACAGCAATCCATCATTGATAACATACGGTGTTCCACAGGGAAGCATTTTAGGCCCTATATTATTTCTGGTATATATATTAACGACTTATGTAATACGACTTTTTGTAATGAGTTTCGATAATGGAAAAATAATCACTTTAAGTCTTTAGAAGAGGTCAATACTCGTGCACAGGATGGTTTGGACAAGGCGAAAAATGGTTTAATATGAACCTCCTATCACTTAACACAAAAAAATTAAAATATGTACGTTTTTATATTAACGAAAGAACATCGCCACATCAAAGCCCTACACTACAACAAACAAACAAGAACACGGCTTCCTCATACCAATGTGAAAAATTTACACTAGTTAAAATTATTCGACATCTGGGAGTACTGATCGATGATCCATCTTAACTGGAAAGAACATATATAGAACCTAGCTAAACGCTGAAGAAAATTAATTTACCTTTTTAAAGGAATAAAATGTATAATTGACTACAAACTCTTAAGGTCGGCGTATTTTGCACTCTGCTACTCCCTAATTAATTATGCTATTTTAGTTTGGGGAGGAGCAGCAAAAACAATATTAGGATCGGCCAAAAAGAGCACAAAAAACAATTCTTAAGGTAATAAATTTAAAAATTGAATTGAACTGTTTTATGTTATATTCGTGCATACAAACTAAAAATTGCTAAATATACGAGTATATTTAATAGATTCTGATTAATAAGTTAGAAAACCGTAAACTGGGAAAACTATTATCTAATCATATTCACTTCTTATATTTGTACAATAATAATTTAATTTCCATATAGATTATGAGTAGCAGAGGAAAAAAAAATTATTGTGGAAGAGTAAGAAAGTCACGGGAACATTCAGTTATGTAACCTGCAAATAAATATTCTACATGGTTTCCCTGTAGCCGCGCGCCCTACGGAAGGCCCGTAGAACGGGTGTACTCTCCAGAATCCACACTTTAGACTCCAGGTGACGGGTGACGGGTGACGGGTGACGGGTGAAGGGTGACGGGGTGAGTGAGGCGGATCGGCTCAAAGTGTTCTAAGCAAATAAGCATGTCACAAAGAGATTATTATTTCAGTAGCAAATCTCATCATGTTGACACAGGTAAAGGTTATTATTTTATTAAAGATGGTTTTACATGTCCACAGCTTAATAATATAATATTGAAATAGGTTGAGATCTGAAACACAACAACGAAGATAAAATAGACACCTCGTTGTCGGTGAGTTTTCTCCGTAGAGGATCTTGGTGTTTTTCTTAACAATTAATTAGCAGTTCAGCAAAGAAACGAAGAAGGAGAAGCGAAACTCTCCGGTCTTTCCGCATCTCTGCGGGAGGAAGGAGGAGGAGCTCGCTCATCCGACAGGAGCCTTCGCGTTCTGTTCCGCGAAGCCGGGATGGCCGGCAATTCGGCCAGTAATTCACCCTGAAGTTTGAAGTCTGCTGCACCGGTGCACACGTTCACCGGTTTGGGATGGGTGGCAAACGCATCAGTTGTTTGGAAACCGTCATATTCAGTGTACATTATATATAACTAGGATAAAAATACACAATTCTTATTGATACATTTTGGCCAACATTTTGGCGCACATTCAGCGGAAAACCAAAACTATTTGATAATAATACTATCCTTTAAATTGCCGTAAAAGTATTCTGTAGTTTGTACTATACATATATATATAGTTATACAATGTTTCTAGTTCTTCAGTTTCCAGTTATCTGACCTTTCTGGCATGTATACAGATGATTCTGAGCGCCCATGAGAAAACCTAACAACATTTTAAATCTTTCTAGTCGATTCATTAATGTGTATTAAAAATCCTATTCGAAGACAGACCATCATCGTGTTATAATCAGCCACTTTCTCCTCTGTAATTATCATACTTACTTACTTACTTACTTACCATGACGCCGTTTCCCCGCGGGGGTTGACAGAGAGGATAGAACGCCACATCCTGACACACAATTCTCGCCTCATCCACATTCATACATCTTCTCATACAAGCTCGATGATTATTGAGGCTTCTAATAGGACCGTCCTCCATTATCTGGTTTACCTGGTCGTCCTCTATTTCTGGTACCATCAACACTTGTGTCATATATCTTTCTTATCATTCTCTCCTCATTCATCCGTTCCGTATGACCAAACCTAAGTGATCCTTTCTTAATCTTACTCGCTATACTAATATGACCTTTACATTCTTTCCTTATTTCTTCATTCTTTACTCTGTCGTAAATGAATCTGCCACATATATATATATGCCTAAGTGATCTCATTTCCACTACATTCAGTCTACTTTCGTTCCTCGTCCGCCAGCTCCAAACATCAATATCGGTACCAGGACTCCATTGTGAACCGCTAGTCTAGCCTCAGTTGACAAGTTCTCATTAGCTATAGTTCCATTCAAAGCGTCGTTCACTTTATTCTCTTCAGTCACCCATCTTTCGATATCTTTGTCTTTCCGTTTCTATCGAACATACTTCCCAAATACACAAACTCATCTACTTGTTCCAAACATTCATTACCTACAAGTATTATATTTAACACGGTGTCTCGCTTTCCTCCTTCTCGAATACCATCACTTTTGACTTGTTAACAATCATTATGAGGTCGCTTTCCTTGCATACATCGTACATTTTACTCGCCAGATTCTGTAGTTCTTGTTCATTATTCGCCATTAGTACTGCATCATCGGCGTACGTATTTAAATTCAGTATTGTTAGTAAGATAAGCGTTAAGTGTATGGGTAAACTTTTCCATAGCCTCATTTGTATCATGTGTTGTTAAAGAAGATGTCCAAGGTTCACTTTTTAGATGTTCTTTTAGTTTGTTATAGTTGATTATTTTCTTTAGATGTCCAGTTGGACCAGGAATACAATTTAAGCTTTTCAGTTTATTGTCTTTGATTTTTAGGTTTATAAGCGTCGAGTAGTGATCAGTAATTGTGGAGAGTAAAACAAATGTCTCAAAAGGTTTTTTAGTCTTGATGAATATGCGATCGAAACAAGTTTTGGAAGAGTCGGTATCTCTAGTAACTGTGATAGCCAAATGATGCTAACTAGATAGGTTAGGGGATGTATGTCATCAATGATATTTATATTAAGGTCACCGGCAATGATATATTCATTTATATTTTTCAATATTTCGAGGATTGTAGAAATAGACGCCAAAACAGGTGTAATGTTGTATTCAGATGGAGATCTATAGAATCCAAGGATACAATGTTGTTTGTTGGTAGACAATTGGTTTGTTTAACATGTACTTATATAATTATAACACCATCATTTTGTTTATTATTAATTTTGTTATAATAAAGTTTAAACTTTCCATTTCGTGAAAAAGCGAGGTTTTGTTAATCCAGCATTCAGTTAATATAATAATGTTAAGATTTTTGATTGGACAGGTTGATCATTAAAGTTAGGAGTTTTGTTTCACACGTTGCTTTAGGATATTATTTTCTATATCCTCTTCGGTTCCAATAAATATAGTTTTAGCTTCATCTCGTTTTGCGAGGATTTTTCCATTTTTGCGCCACACATATTTAAAGGCGTGATTTTTGGCAGCAGTTTTGGCTCTCCATAGTAAATCATTTGAAAAGGGGGACATACCCTCATTAATACGAGTATACATTCTGTTTTCTCTGTGGCCTACTATTTCTGATGATGTGATTATCTCTTTCTATTACAAATTATTTGATCTCGTTTGTGTGGGCCTCTCAATCTAACTGAGATTATCGGTATGCTACTTTGTCGTTTAGTAAGAATTTCGTGTAATTGTAGAAGGATATCAAGTTTCTCGGCAATTTTTAAAACTATGTCTTGAATTTTTTCATGTTTTTTGTATGCGGTTATTTTAGTTATTTCAATATCATTGCTGCAATATTTTTGTTCCAGTTCTGAAAGTCTAACACTTAAATTCTTTATTAAAATATCTTTGCAGCTCAGTTCTTGTTTAAAACTCTCCACTTCATTACCCAGTTTCGACAGTGATTTCAGTTTTTGCAGTATTTCATGGTTTTGAAGATTCAAAGATTTGCGCTTTGACGACTTCTGCCATCTCCGTTTCCAGTTTTTTAAACTTCTTTCCTTTCTTTCAGCTTTGATTTTTTTTTACAATCATTGAACGGATCTTTTTCTCTCGAGTATTCATCCCCATTTACTCTCAAAGTACTCAACTTTCGAGTATTCATGCCTGATGGGGCCCACCACGCGTCGCCTTTCTTCCTTCCTTAGGTAGCAAGAAAGGCGACGCGTGCAATTATCATTATGTATATAATTGGAAAAAACCAATGTTGATGGGGTTACAGTAATCATTACAGTATGGCAACATTAATCAGAAGCCTATTTTTGCTGTAAAAATATTTTCATAATTAGAGACGAGCATATTTCAGAACTTTAGATTTTCTAAAAATTAATAAATTAAATGTTTACCTCGGGGGAAACTTTTGAAAACAAATCAAATCTTCCCAATAAGAACTGTAAACTTGCTACGCACATTAAATACACTACCGTCGATTGTCCGACTGCTATCTAAAAATGCCTTTTGCCCGCATTTGATCCGTCACTTCGTTCGATAATGTGTCGGTGTTTTGCGTCCAGCGGTGCGAATTTGATGACGTCTGGTGATTTTTTGTATTTTTCAGGCCAAGTTCGCGTAACAAAAATAATCGCAATAATTTGTTCTATAATACAAATTAAATGTATTAACTAGAAAGATAACTAGAAAAAATCTAATTAACGAAAAAATATTTTAGTTGCTACTGCGACTTCACAATAATAAAATGGTCTCCTTAAAAATTTGGCTTTTCTCATCGAGTTCTCGTGGACATATTTAAATTTAAAAATGAAGAATACGCTGATCGGTGTCAGCAACGTGATCCCTGCACTGTCGTCTCAACTCCGCGGACACAAAGTGGGCAGCTTCCACGCCACGCTAAACCGATCGATTAACATATTGCTGTGCCGCTAATTGAAAAGAATACAACAAATTGCAATTAATAAGGGATATAATCGCGAGTTAATTGATTAAATGCTAGAATCAAAAATCATTTAAAAAACTCATAGAAACATATTTGTACTGAGGATAACTAATTCCACCGAAAATGCTTATTGGCGGAAAATATTATATACTGGTCCAATTTCCTATAAAAGTACGAATAATTTCCCTTTGCATTGGCAAAACTGTACTTAATTCAAAAACATAAATTAATTTATTAACTTATAAATAACTTGTGGAGATTGCGATGAAAAATATGTCCGTCAAACAGCGAGAAATCTAAATACGAGAATAAAGAAACCACTCTTTCGATAGTCGTAGACTAAAACTTCTCCACTCGGTACCTTAGAAAGATAAATAATAAACCATTTAGAAACTGTTCAAATACTAAAGAAGTTCAATTCGGAGAAAACACTAATAAACAACATATTAACCGAATAGACTACAATATTGTATTTTAGTTTAGTTATCACCTGATGATGAGAGTGAAACTAGTGATGATGGCAATAACTCAAGTTTAGTTACGCATATTAAAATAAATATTACGGTAAGAATGGTCAAGCGAAAAACGGTCACGAGTTGCTCTCTCTAAACGGTATATACAAAGAACCCGAGGACACAAAAATTATGTTCATTTTAAGATATTTCTGGACAACCCGTTTTCTAGAACGAAGTCATTTCATGTTTTTCCCCAGAAAAAATGCAACGAAGCACCTGCCATTCGGGTTCAATGTTTGAAGGGTCGGTTTGAACCTGCGGACGGCGAAATTACGACACCGGCCTCGGTACGCGGGGAAACGATCGGATCTTGAGGGAAAACAAAAGGTTCCATTAAAGATGATTAGACCCGCGCCCCTTCGACCCCCCGCTCGGGGCGTCACATTCAGGAAGCCTTCTACTAACAATAATTAGCATAAGCAGCGGGCGGGAGGAAGACCGCGGCCGGGTTCCCGGGAGTGGGAGAGGGAGGGAGATCCTTAGAATCCTAGAAGAGGGATAGCCGCTCTCCACTTTGGGCAAAAATGGTTTTCACTAAAGAAAAGGAAGCGGTTCGATCGACATAAAGAGAAAACGTTATGACGCCACACTCGGATCCTGCAAGCGACGTAATCGAGTGAGATATCTCTAGAGAATATTCGAGCGATCCATCCACACCGTCAACCGCAGATGAGCACTCCGTGCGACTATTGTCTAGAGCCGCAAGATTTTACACACCAACCCATAATAATAGGGTTACCCAGCAACCGTGATAGAACTATCAAATCGAATAACATTAAAAAAAAACAAGAATAATGTCAATACATTTTGTATTATTCGATGTCATTAAGAAAGGAATATAATTTAATTCAAATATGCACCACAATACACCACGTTTGCTACAATACATTCTTTCGATCAAATGTTTAGTTATTCTTTCTGATGCTCTTTCACCAATAACACGAGTCATGTTGTTTTTAAATTATTGGTGTGTCGGCTTATATAAGTGACTTTACATATCCTTATAGAAAATATTCTAACGGTGAGATAGCAAACAATCTAGGCGGCCAATTGACAAGTCCATTTCTGGAAATGATCGAAATCATGGAATGTTATTTTCAATAAATCGATCTTCTCAGTTTTTGATCATTAGTTTAATAATTGGCAAACGTTGTGCCAATGTGAAACGCTCCTATTCTTAGTTGAAATTGTATCACATTTATCGGACAACCCTGTACAATAGTGCGTGATGCATTTACGTAAAAGTGATTTTTGCTCGTAAACGTAATATTTACTAGCATCTGACAAAAATAAAACAAACCGGTAGATACGCTTATTTTTTATTTGTATATTTAAATATTTCATTTATCGAAACCCAAAATGTTCGGCGGAGCTAGCCCAGCCCGCCAGCCAGTCGATTTAAATATTCCCCGTGAGCCCGTGAGCCGAGCCGGTTCGGTAAAATAATGTAACAGATGTGATCTTAAAGAATAAAAAGCAGATTCGGGCGGCAGGAGGAGGTGAGAACAGGGGAGGGGA
Organism: Eubasilissa regina; assembly: GCA_022840565.1. NCBI lineage: Eukaryota > Metazoa > Arthropoda > Insecta > Trichoptera > Phryganeidae > Eubasilissa > Eubasilissa regina. The sequence goes on along the minus strand of JAINEB010000018.1, from coordinate 42,202,029 downwards.
GCGCGGGGAAATCACGCGAATAATAATAATAATACACTCGGCTTAAAGGATCAAAGTGCCGCGCGAAGAGGAGGCCGGGGAGGGAGGCCGGAGAGGGAGGCGCGCGGATGTGTCAGGGAGCATTTGTAACACGAGACCACGTGGTGCCGCGGCAGCGAGAGCGCCCCGGGGCCGGGGGCTGCGCGGTAAGAGGGGCAATAAAACGGAGCTGAACAACAATAAAACGGTGCGCAGGCGGCAGAAGCGGGGAACGGGGACGGGAGGACGAATTCAGGAAACGATTTGGAAAATGGAAATTTTATGATTAAACTACTAACGAAAATCCACGCACAGATCCTGACGCGGCTTTACGGCCCGCGCTGTGGGGCCGAATCTCCATTTTATGATCAACGCGCCCAATTATTTACATTACATTATTCCAGCTACCGAAGACCCTCGCCATTGAAGGTTCTCTGGGGCGAAATCCAAATGTGAGGTTATGATTTATTTGCAAATAACGAAAGTTGCCGTTAACTCTGTACTAGGATCGTTAACTCTACAGTAGACTGTTACTCAGACGCATATCCATTCGAGTGCCAGCCAAGTCAACCAGAACTAATCTTACATTTAATCTTCCACATTGCAACACCATTGCCAAACAAAACTAATTTTTTCACCGAGTATCCCTTTATTTCAATTCACACGTAAACGAACCAGACATGTTCAATACTTCTTACTTACTTACTTACCATCACGCCGTTTCCCCGTGGGGGTAGGCAGAGAGGATAGAGCGCCACACTCTTCTGTCCTGACATACAATTCTCGCCTCATCCACATTCATACATCTTGTCATACAAGCTCCCCGATTGTTGAGGCTTCTAACAGAACCATCCTCCATTATCTGGTTTACCTGGTCGTGCCAAGTCTTCCGCGGACGTCCTCTATTTCTGGTTCCATCAACACTTGCGTCATATATCTTTCTTACCATTCTCTCCTCATTCATCCTTTCCATATGACCAAACCACCTAAGTGATCCTTTCTTAATCTTACTCACTTACTAATATCAGCTTTACATTCTTTTCTTATTTCTTCATTCTTTACTCTGTCATAAATAGATTTGCCACAAATACGCCTAAGTGACCTAAGTGATGATGAAAGTAGACTGCATTCAGTCTACTTTCGTTCCTTTTCTGCCAGCTCCAGGCCTCACTTCCATACATCAGTGTCGGTACCAGGACTCCATTGTGCACCGCTAGTCTTGCCTCGGTTGACATATTCCTGTTAGATATAATTCCATTCAAAGCACCGTTTACTTTATTTCCCGCAGTCACCCTCTTTTCGATATCATTCTCAGTCTTTCCGTTTCTATCAAACATACTTCCCAAATATACAAACTCATCTACTTGTTCCAAACATTCATTACCTACAAGTATTTTGCATGGTGTCTTGCTTTCCTCCTTCTCGAATACCATCACTTTCGACTTGTTAACATTCATCATGAGGTCGCTTTCCTTGCATACATCGTACATTCTACTCACCAGATTCTGTAGTTCTTGTTCATTATTCGCCATTAGTACTGCATCATCGGCGTACAATAAACAGCATACAATTAAATCGCCCATTTTTGCTCCTACATTCATACATTTTAGTTCTTTCACACATTTATCCATATACAAGTTGAACAGCCATGGAGACATTACACAACCCTGCTTGACACCCTTTGTAATGTCAAACCATGGTGTGAGTGCTTCATTGATTCTTACACACGCAGAACTTCCTTCGTATAGGGATGCGATTGCGCGTATAAGTTTACTTCTTCAATACTTCAGTTACCTCAATTAAATCTAAATTCAATACTTTATCTTTAAAGGCCTTTATTTTTATCACTCAGATTTTATTCCCTATCCCATTTTCCTTTTCCTTGCCTCTCGAATATTTTGTTTCTTTCTTTTTTATAACTTTTTTCTCTATGTAAAATTTTTTATTCTCAACTTTTTTTGTCAACTTTTTTTTCTGCATTATACTCCTTCTTAAATTTTAAATTGTATTTACTGTATAAGTATTTTGTATCCTCCGAAAAAACATGTAACTGATTAAATTATTGTTTAGCTTTTATTGTAATTCTCGTATTTACCGATAAACTGAAAATATTAATAAAATAATAAATACATAATATAAACATATTTGATTTGTTAATTCTTTCTGATGCAATAGATAATATAAGCGCATAATGTAAGATATGCTCACTGTTTCCTAGACCAGACCAAAGTCTACGCTGAAGGAGTCAGGTTATATATTTGATTGTGATTCAGTTGCTTGACCGTTTGGAATAAATACATAAAAAGCTCTATTGTAAATCTGAACGAGAATTTGTCCGAAGCTCGAAATAGTGTTAATTAGTCTGTAGGTTTCGGTAAGCCTGTTCACATTGCGACATGGGCGATGTGCCCGCCGACACGTTTGCGCCGAATAGCAACAATAGCGCAACTCTCTCTTTGAGCGATGAGCGTCCTCATGCTCCCGACAGACGCCGCCGCCGCGTGACGGCGTTATGTGGCAAATTGGTAATAATTATTAGTACGAGAAAAATCGAGAAATTCATCCCTCCCGTCTTCTGCGCTTCTGCACTCCTCGCCTGCGTCCCGATTTACACAACGGAAAACAAATTACCGAGTCGATGGAGGTACTTCGCGAGATAATTGACTGTTTCCGAGGTAAGTTTGTAGAACTCCATAATCACATATGTGAAAATAAAACACTTGTTTTTTGATTCTACTCCTTTAATTTACTTTAGACTATGTTGTAAAATTATATAGCTGTCCTTTTTTTACATATTACCTATGACATTAAAATATAATTAGTGTTGAAATAGAAAGGTTAATTAAAAGCATTAAAAAATTTATGGAAATCCTCAGAACTTCAATGAATAATATTGTCTCTTTACATGTGATGCAAATAAAATGTACAGCTATCACCCAATATAGATATAAATACAAGTTGTTAAGTTAAATTATTAGATTGCCCTCACAAGGCGAAACGAGTCTCAAGTAAATTAAAACGAGTAGAATCAAAAACAAGTGTTTTATTTTCACATATGTGAACAGGTATAATCATCGAGCTACATGTACGCTAAGGGATGATCATTTCTGACAGTAATTTGAACATGATCATATTAGAGTCTCACTAAGGCCACCTATATAAATATATATTAGAACACTGAGCCAGGCAATAATCACCGACGGATCCAGGAATTTTTCCAGGGGAGGGGCGATATGCTAGAATAACTCGGGTACCCGAGAAGTAAACCTTTTTGGTGCATTGGCGTTTTAGCCGTTTAAAATATAACTGCCCGCTGACGTAACATTAATACTTTAATCTATTATATTATAAGGACTAATTTGTCTGATGTTAGGAGGAGGACACCCATGGATCCGTCTTCGGCAATAATATAGATGTACACGTCATTATCTATGATCACTTACAAACGACAAAAGTGATAACAACACTATTCACAAGAATTCAAAAGGATGAAGTACAAAATGAAACCCCTCGTTTCCAATATCCCCTAAGAGCATCAAATAGAAATATTGAAGTGGCATGTTAAGCACGGATGGCATCTCTTAAGAAAAACTTTGGGATAAAGATATGTAATTCGTATTGTTTCTTCAACGTAATGACAATGACAATTGGAGAGTTTTATCTTATTTGAAAAGTTGTGGGCAGACAAAGCAGGAGAAGACGCCCAAGACGATAGAACGATCAAATAGAGTAATCTGTCGGTGCACTGTATACTAGAATAGTCCAGAAGGAAGTTCACTATCAATAGACTATTGGTTAGTCATACTAAATAGAATATTCAATACTGGTTTATTTATTCGTAAACAGTACATTGAATACAGATTTCATAAAACTCCGTTAGGTACTTAATAAATAATTTACAAAAATGGACAATAATACATGGCTTTTCATGGCCCTTTAAATTATCGTTGTATTCTACAGCGTCTTTCAATAGGGACGCTCGATTTTTTTGTTTTTTTTTTTTTTTGTTTTTTGTAGCAGCCATGTTGTTAAAGTGACATCTGTAAATTTTATTGTCAATTGTTTAGTAGTGTGCGGTAAATTACCATGGAAGGTTATAGCGTTGAACAACGTGTGCAAATCATCAAATTTTATTATCAAAGTCACTGCTCCATTCGAGAAACGAAACGTTCCGCGCTATACATGATTTTTATTCTCGCCACAACCGTCCTGCCGAGTCGACTATTCGACGTTTGGTGGCCAAATTCAAGTCAACCGATTCGGTAAATGATTGACCAACACCAGTACGTCACCAAAACGCAAGAACTGCTGAAAACATCACTGCTGTGCGTGAGAAAGTACGGGAAAACCCAAGACAGTAAATTTTTCGTCGTTCATAAGAACTTGATCTTTCTGTGACTTCAACTTGGCGAATTTTGCATCAGGACTTGGGTCCGCAACCATATAAAATCCAACTAATCTAGTAACTTAAGGTAAATGACCATAGATAATGCTGTGTAATGCTGATGCTCTGGAGCAGTTGAAAGTTGACCCAAATATCGCCAAAAAAATCATCTTTAGCGACGAGGCCCATTTTTGGGTGAGTGGATATGTGCACAAGCAAAATTGTCGGATTTGGGGTATTACGAATCCTCACGAGATACACCAGTACTAAATGCATTACGAGAAAGTCACTGCGTCTGTCGAGAAAGTCTGGTGCGGATTTTGGTCTGGTGGAATCATCGGTCCGTACTTCTTCCAAAACGAAACATAACCGTCGACGGCGAGCACTACAGATCGATGATAAGCAACTTCTTGTAAACTAAACTGGATGATATGAATACCGATAACATATGGTTCTAACAGGACAGCGCTACATGCCACACAGCACATGCCATGTGGATGCACGAGCGATTTGAGAGTACGGTTATCTCGCGCGGCGGTGACGTGAACTGCCCACCGAGATCGTGCTATTTAACGCTTTTAGACTTCTTCCTTTAGAGCTATTTTAAATCGCAAGTCTTTGCGAATAAACCGCTAACAATTGACGATCTCAAAGTCAACATAACAAACGCCATCCATGGCCATCAGCCAGATTTATGCGACAAAGTCATTGAAAATTGGACCTCCTGAATAAGTGCCACCGAGCAAAGCCGCGGCGGATATTTTAACGACGTTATATTCCACACTTAATGCCACAAAATATACTCTCAAATGAAAAAAAAATTGAGTGGATATCTCACACACAACTTGTTTTATTAACATTTTAAAATCGGGCATCCTTATTGAAAGAGCCTATATAAGCGTAGTGCGCATTTTGTTCGAGTATGCTTGCCATTCGCATTGATGAATAAACAGAAACAACAGTGCAGGTAGGGTTGAGTAGTAAACGGTACAACATTTTCTGTATCCGATTTATCAAATGATATCCCACGGTATCGCGACAATTATTTAATATAAATTAAATTACTCGACTAGAAAGATATACAGAAAAATCTATTTATCGAAAAAATATTTACTTGGTACCGGGATTCGAACCTGGACCCCTTCCTATCCGGGGAAACGTGTTAACTATTACTCTATAGCGACCGATTACGATTACGACAAATGTATAACTTGTATCTGTATATTTTTATTTTTATATTTAATAGTATATTTTTAAAAGCAATTGCGTTGAATCTCAAATACCTTGAGTAAATCATCTAGGAGACGCCAAAATTAAAACAATTAATCCACTTTATTAAATTTTGGATAAACTTTGAATTTTAAAGATTTTTAAGAACACATTAAAAAACAATTATTAATATTTAGATATTATTACTAAAAAATCAATCGAGTGTTGTGTCATTTACACGAGTTAAGTAATGGAACACTAAACTATGTCACCATAATATTGGTTGTATAAGGTATAGAATGGCGTGTGCTTAAAAATACCTTTTCTTTATCATCGTACTGGCACACCAGCGCCGGCACACTGAGGTGGCGAGGGGTGTTAAGGGGTGAGTAAGTGCAATACTTTGCAGTTTCAGCACGCGAGAGTTAGTAACCGTGATCCTCGATGAAAATGTTCATTTAAGCATTTCCCTTGCCGATAGATAACTATTCGGGACACTCATAATTTAATAACATTAAAAAAAACTACCATTAATCAAACGTTAAGTTTTATACCGTGTCATTTTATTTTTTCTGGGTGAGGACTGAATATGAAAGGAGCGAATCTTAAACAGGGATCACTTAAATGATTCGAATACTTGAATATCCCATACACATGGTACGTAAAAATGAGGAGAAACGATAAATAAAATACAAAAAACGAGTTGAAGAAAGCTGTAACAGGATGCTCGAAAGATCTGGCACGACAGATTGAACCAGATATTGGAGACTGACTCTGTCAGAATGCTCAGCAAACGATGGACCTGCATGGTAACGGTGTATGAAACGAGAATTTTACATAAGAACACAAACATTTTTCCTATTGATCGCTCACCGTACGTTTACTGATTCGCATAACCTACGTTTGCCATGATGAGACAATCCAAAATAAAAATGATAGATTTTCGATACAGAATGTCAGATAAAATATTACTCTGGTCCACAGTCGAATGGTGCAGTAAATCATGAAGAATTCTCCCGCTGAAGACGGCCATTGTGCAGATGGAAAGTACCCTTACTTACGTTCTTGAGACGTTTGTTGAGATATTTCCAACATAAAACACAAAGAAAAACAATTGAAAGTTAAAGTTCGCAGTTACAACGTTTGAAGATAAAAAGTTTATAAACCCGCCAGGTGAGGGCTGCGCTCCCGAGGGCCGAGGGGCAACAATTTGCTTTCTTTCAGTTTGGAGGAGCAACCGGCAGTAAACAGTGGGATAGTTATTACCATATTTTACTTCCTTTAAATGGCACCCTTCAATTCATAATTAAAATATAATAAACTCAGTCATTTTTAGAAAATTCAATGACAAGAATTCGCCAGTTAGTTTGTTTCTGACATGTAACACGATTGTATTGAACGTAATTAGAGAATAAATAAACGGTAAATCTTATATGTTAAGTTTTCTGGGCTATTCTGCCATGTGTATCCGAAGATTTGCAATACTGCACAAAACACAAGCATGCACACGTAGCATCGGTGACATCGGCCCTCGCATCAGCCATCGCATCGGTGGTCAAAACTCCGGCCAGAAAGATCGGAGACTCACGATAGAAACCCGAGCCCAGAAAACTTAACACAAGATTCTGAATAGCCGCGAAAACCTAACATTATTTTTAAACGTAACAGTTTTTGTTGTGAAATTAGTTTGTAAAGATAATTTGCACAGCCACAAATATACGGAACGGAACACATTAATTGACATGTGTGATCGTTCATATAATATAATGTATGCGGTCGCTGAATAGAGATATATTTCAAAGTAAGAAAAGTAAATCGATAAGGGGGAAAAAGATTATGTTGTTTTCGTTTAGCTGTCAACGTTACCGTCGTTTTGTTTTTGTTATTTATACATACATAGATAATCAAAATTATGTCCACGCGGTATTCACAGCTCAGCCTCAATGTATAATGTAAGAGTACGAGTCGGGCCGGGCCGCGAGACGCGCAGAGGGGCGACCCGCCCTTCTTCCGCCGAACTAATTCCGCGAGATAACCGAGTTCATTTAAAAAGTTTCCCTTCTTTATTATTCCGACGTGTCTAAGCACACTCCGGGCCATAAAAGTCGGGAGATGTGAGTTTGGGAGATTATATAAATTAGTTCCTAAAAGTGAACATATATTACTGGCGCGGGGGTGGGAGGAGGCTCCCGCGTGACGGTGAAGGGACTTGCCGGAGTATGGATATAAATTCCCGTCTCTTTTCGAGCGCCATTATGGGCACGAGCTCTTTTTGCCCGGAACGAGCGTCGCGCGACCTCCTAGCGGCGGATCGCCTCCAGCCTCTAGTCTCGAAGTTGCGCACAAGAGCGATATCATTTTTACGAATATCTGTTGAGCGCAAACGGGAAATTCACAACCAATCGTCCAAAAGTACTTTGATTTAACAGGACTAAGTTGTGTTATCCCAAGCAGACTTGACAAATGACGCCTGTTTTGTCTACTGCAACGATAAGCTTAGTTTAATGCTCCACTGAGGCACTGGCACTGGTCACAAGGAACTGTAGATTTCAGTTCTGTGTGTTTTCATTTTTTTCTCTAGGTCCGATATTAACTGAGTTAGAATTTTTCAAACTTTTTGAACAGCTGTTGCATTTTGTATGTATTGTGTCATTCACAAATATATATATACGTATGTGTGTGTGTTTACGACGCTGTTTTTGATAATTACGTTAGCTGATCGTTCATTTATTCCAACATTTGTTTTTTATCTTCATACACATGATTACGAAACAACTGTACACGGACTCTCAAGAACATGGCCCTGACTAGTTAAGTGATAACATCTAATATTAAAAAAAATATATTATAAAAATCTATAATAATATTATGTCTCCCCGTCTATTTCTATGACTTTCTGATGCAGGCCTCAGCGGTGTTATTATGGCTGTTTAGTGCTTGCTTAAACGGCCAGGTCTGCGAGCAGGCCTAGCAGCAAGCAATCGGCGACGTCTGATGAGATCTTGACCGCGCGGCGGTCACCATTAGCCGCGAAGCAGAGCCAAAAAGTAAGCAATCTGCTCGGCTAGTAGTTTTATAATATACTATCCTATTTAAGCTGTAAACCAGAGCAAATCATTAAGTTTGAAATGTCCGATTTCCTTGTATCTCTCGACATATTTCACTTTGGCAGTTCTAGAATTTTTTTATTGTAAATTTTTTCACTCTTTCGTTCGTTTAATTTTCCTTTTTTCAGATCATATTTTTGTGAAATCACTCACGTTATTTTCGAATATGAGTTTCGTCGTGGAACCGATGCAATGCAGACACAATACGTTGAGCCATATGGGCGCCCATACGGGACACATGTGGATGAGCTGAAAACTGTAGTGGAAGCGGATACATCTCAAACTATGCGTGAATTAGCAGCGAGGTTTGACGATACTATTCCAACAATATTGAAATTGTCTTTCTTCTTTACCGCGGCACAAAGATCGATCGTTGAGAGTGATGAAAAATTGGTGAAACACAATCCGAAACCGAATAAACGTCGAGAAAATCTAATGATGTCTGTGCGGTGGTCCAGCGCCGGTACTATCCCTTACAGCTTGGCGAAATCTGGTCAATCGATTACTGCGGATGTCTATTGCAACCGATTGGACGAAAGGAAAAAGGAGATTGTGATTAAGCAGCTAAGACTGGACAATAGAGATTGATCGACCGCAAGTCGAACAACCGACACTGCTCCATCTACAGGAGTTAGACTTGTAAATTCTCTGTCACGCACCGTATTCACCAGACCGATTGACTACCGCTTCTTGCCTATCGCCACTCGCTCTCCTGGCTTCTTCGTTACCGACATAAATAAGCTACCGTTAAGGTGGCAACACTGTATCGATAGTTCAGGCGTATATGTACTTTGATTTTAATTATACTGCTTTTTGTTCGAGATAAAATAAATCAAACTTGTGATTCGAAATCGGATATTTAATTTTTAATTACTTAATAAACATGGCTTTCTTCAACAAATACATTTTCTTTTATTATTTCGGAGGTAAGCTTGTACATGAAAATAAAAAGGCGCCTCACAGAAACTAAGCGAGTAGAAGTGAAAACGAGTGCTTTTATTTTCATACGTGTCTTTTTTATGATGATCGCGATACCTTTGGAACCATTTCTGATTGACTTGATTACATAATTCATTATCTTCACTTCATAGTTCACAAATGTTTCTTGCCGACCGAATACCTCCCTTAATGTACCAATAAATATGAAGAAAATCAACTTATAACTACCCATTTTTTAACAAGAACTGTTATTATGACTAAATATTTTTAAAAATTCATTTAAATTTTACTTTAAATTCTGGTACATTCATTCGCACACGATAGTAAGAGACATGAGACAGGTAGGAATACATTTTAAGAAAAATCAGATCCAGTTATGACCATTTTTAAAAAGATTAGAGAGGTTATTTACTAAATATGTAACTCCAAAACGATGAATTTTAGAATGCTATTCATACATACTATACAGTAGTAACCTATACAGGTTGAAAATCGAACCGCATTACAATCATTAATAATATTTTTTTTTACATTTTAGAATAATTTACACAAAATATTTGTTATCATTAGGACCTGCTATACTGTACTTTGTACGAGTAATAATATAATCCTCCAACTCTCATTAATAATAATAAGAAAATATTATAGTAGCGGTCAGTTTTATATATAGTTTGATACAAGCGCAACTTAGCAATAGGAGCAATAGCCATCTCCGTCCACACTTGTAGAAGATCTCTTCGCAAACAATAAAACTGAACTTGAACTTGTAAATAAAAGAAAAGTATAATATCTATCCACTGCGCAGCCTCAATTTCCTTTTCTTTCTTTGTTCAGTTCACTTAAAGCCATCCCGTTGCGTGCCGTTCCGTATATTATTGTGTTGAATTATTTCAAAATGTACAATGAAAATCAAAAAGACGAATAGATTATTTGTTTCAAGCTTTTCAGTGATCATACTGGCAATATGAATTTTTAACCAGCACCGCGAGCCGACGGTTGGTGAATGGAAAATATGTTTATTTCTCTTCTCGTTAAAGTAAACTGCTGAAAAAGTTGTCGGCCATTTAGAAACATGACGGTTCGGCGAAAGGCCGCCGGAAAGAAAAGCTTCTCAGGTTTAAAAGAAAAGAGAGTTCGTAACTTTCTTAAAAGAATGGTAATTTCCCGCACGAACGCGACTCAACAACTTTTGCTTAATTACGATGGGAAATGTGTTAAATAAAAACAAAGGTTTGAGGCTTTCGGGGAGCGCTGTTTATTTCAGAACTGGGCTTATTTAAATCATCAATATTTTCATATCGTTTCAAAACACGGACAAACTTCGCACTCAGCCTGTGATGACAGATTAAAATCCGAAATCGCCATTCGTTAGTTTGGAACACTCGCACTATGGTGTGACGGTGTATGCACTCGTACATAATGTAATTCGGCAGCAGAATTCTTTACCATCATAACATAACATTATAACATTATACTGGGCAACAAAATGAATTTTTTTTTGGTGCCGGAAAAGTGAAAACTGATTTTGGATATTTTTGAAGCGGTGATTCCAAAAATATCTGGCTTTTTTCGTATCATCGCTGGTTTTTGAGATACAGGCTAATTGATTTTAGTTCAGATAAAAGGCAAAAATAATGAAATAATATCTTTAGAGGCCAAAATTGAAATTTAGTGCTTAAAATTAAAATCTAATAAGTCAGTTTCAATTGCCGTAAAACCTGACATTCCCATATCTGAGTAACCTCCACCATGATCTAATTAATAACTCGCTCATATTACCTCTGCCCTACCCGGTTCAGTTTACTATTGAGTTTTCGTAGATGAAGTTGTGCTATCAGTTTGTTTCAGCGTTATTAAGTAATAGAACATTGAATTAAAATCATGGCATCCACAAGCAGACATAGCTGTGTGAATCATATAGACGTTTTTTGTTATGTATGTGGCAAATACATTTTGAAAGAACGTAGAAAACCTATTTCTGACTTTGTGAAAAGGGGTTATCTAGCCTATTTTGGCATTCACTTGGGAGACCAGGATAAATCTTGGACTCCATATTTCATATGTAAAACATGCATTGGACATTTGTAACAGTGGACAATTGAAAAGCGGAAGTGAAAGAGGAATATGAGACAGTATCAATAGTCCTGAAAAAAATTAAGTATAAAGAACATCAGTGGGTGAAATCGGTAATCAGTAATCGGTTTCCAGAAAATCTAGGTGATTTTAGTGAAGAACAGGGAAAAAAATTCCATTAAGACATTAAAACTATGAAAGATCGATATCGGTGAAGATGGAATAGCCACATGATAGCCGACTACTGTTGAAGTCTTCAGCGAGACTGTTCTGGGAAACTCCATGCTAGAAAGTTGATAAAATAAAAATTTTAATTTTGTTTTTTTACTAGTAGTTCGAGCAAATAATAATGTAATAAAGTAAAATGTTCGAAGTTCGAAATAAGATGATTTTATTCTAAAAGAGAACAATATAGCGTATCTCAAAAACTAGATCTGACAGTCCAAATCTGATAGCTATTTTGGATTCTGCACCAACATGTGTATTGCCCAGTGTTATCAATGACACTTTTCGGGTTAAGTTTATTTCTGAAATAATTGGAGATTAATTTATTATACACGATCACACAAGACTGTCAAACTTTCTAAGGAAACACTTTTAAAGCACATACAAATTGCAAGATTTAAAAAAAAAAGTTAAGTCACAATTAAAACCCCAATTCGGGCGTGAGGGAGGACGAAGGATAAATGACATTATTATCAAATGAAATGTGTGAAACATTGATACTTAAAAAAATTATTTTTTTCTTTTTACGATCAATGTTAATTAATGTTAACGATTTCCTTGTTTAACCTTTTTTTGTAGGTAGGTATGTAATTTTTTTTTCTATATGAATAAACCTACGTAAAATACATGTATGGACTGTCAATAAAGTAGAGAGTTCATCATATGCAAATTATCAAAACCTTCCATTCAATTCAAAATTTCATTGTTACGAAGCAGAGACCCTTTAAATATTTTCTTTAAATGAAGAGATCAGAGCTATCGTTTCTACGGAATAAATAAGATAACGCACTGCGGTCGCCGTGCTAAAGTCAAAAATGGGTTAGTCAAAGACTTCAGACGCCTGTTGTAGATTATATTTATTTCCGTAAAAATTCTAACAACCTACAAAGATCGATACCATACGATAATAATAACAAAGTAATATAATCTACCTTGAAGATGGAACACCGGATACAAATTCGAGTGGAAGCAGCGCCCTTACCTGGAAAAATATGAAAATGTGACAGGGTAATAAATAATATAGTAGTCTTATTCAAAGTGGGGAATCATTGATAGATCATATATTATATTATATGTTGTAACGCGAGAGTTTCCTATGAGAATATGAAAATAATTAAAGCAAAGTAAAACTTTTTTAGAATGATAGATTTGTCCTTTGAGTGTTTGCAGTGATAAATAATTATCATAAATAGCTAAAATAATGATCTTTATATTGTTGAATTATCGTACTGCTGTAACGTTCGATTAATCAAAAAAAAAATCAACACCAATTCTTCCTCTTTCGGTTTAATCACGAACTCATTTTTATAGAGTGTTAATGTAAGAATAGTTGAATTAAACTCATACTGATGCTAAAATGCGTGTAATAACTATTTGAGGACATTTTCAAAAAGTGTTATATTTGAGGTAATTTTAATAAAAATATTAAATTATTATTTTTATTCTAATACTACGTCCATAACAGATATTGTAAATGTATATTTTTATTTAGTTGTAAAAATTCTAATATTCTTATATCTAGTAAGCTATACTTTTGAAAATATAAAAAAAAATACACCGTAGATACATCAATAAGTATTACGTAAAGAACTTATAAAGTAAAAAATAAAACAATAAACAAATGAAAAATTTTCAGTTATAAAATTTAGATACTTCATATTCTGCATTTACTAGTTGCTTCCTTCACATTTCCTGTCAGTTCATTGAAAAATTTGAAACCTCTACAGTATCAACTATTTAGTGTTCCTGCCAGATTTGTTTGTGGAAGTCTAAAATCCCACCGACTTCTGATTATATTTTATATTTTTATTCATATATATGATTGCAGTAATCGATTTTTAAACCATCATTAATTTTAGCTGTTTAAGCATATAATTAATTTTTATTTATTATTTATTAATTTCCATCAACGCCATTGTGGGCTTTTACATAAGATTTTTATATAATTTAATTTAAATAAAATAGTACATTTTTAATTAACATTTCAATACAACAATTTAAATATAAGACAAAAAAATAAAAAGTGAGTATAATTTGCGTACAAATATTTCTTCAGTTCAGGTATGTGCTCCTGCTACGAAAAATGTCAACGAAATTCAACTCGTTACCAAGCCGATATTGGCGAGTTAATAGAATAATTATTTCTATGTGTACCTACAAAGAACACTTCATGTTGTCTCGTTTAAGTTGGTACTTTATACGAACCATTTATATCAACTCAGGACAGTCCAACATCATACTATTGATCATTTTATATAGATATACTATATCGCTCACATCTCTTCTTCAGGCTTCTTCAAATGAAGTAGACTCATTAAATAATCGTAATTTATATTTTCTATCGGAATATGCAACTTAAAATTGATAAATCTTAGAAATTTACGTTGCGCTCTTTCGATTTTTATAATATGTGAGCCACAGTAGGGAGACCGCAGAGCGGAGTTAAATTCCAGCTTACTTCTTACAATAGATGTGTTAGTGTAGTGCATACAGTTGTTAAAGACCGGAGCGAGTTAATGTTTTTGGATTTTAAAATACTATTGTTGAACAACAAGTGCGTAATGAAGAAAAATAACGGCAAACATTTCCAATAGTTCATCGGAACTAGAAACATCTTAAAATACCACTTTTGAATAGGAATCTTATTTTAGGGTATAAGCTACGTCACGTGTATCTTACGTAACAATATATTTCGGCATCTACAAATATTCAATTTAATTAATCTGAATCCCGCTAATAGATAGCTCAGGGTGCAAATTTTCTCGGACAACATATGTAAACTGTACACATGTTCGTATTACAATAATGGAATATGAGGTAACATAGACGTGAATAACGAAGACATTAGTGCGGGGCGGTATCGCCTGGAACAACACACTCCTGCCAGCTTCCGGTTATCGGCGACACATCAGTGCTGGCTTGACTCTGCAGGACGATCCAGCGCCATGTTGCGCAATTACAAGACCGTTACCGTAAAGGTGATGGCGAGGAGGACCCTGGGACAGTCACTAGGGGGACGTAATGAGCGTGTTCAGAGCGAGTTACGACGCCCGGCGGATGCACAGTGTACAATATTTCCGGCCACTGTGCGCTGTGCACCCGTCTAGAAGAACGAAAAACCAGTCACATTTTCGGACAATATTTAAATCGTTTGGAATAGTCTGATTTGATTCCACCGGGAAAATTATAAAATTATCCTAAATACACGGAGATTTCAAGTAATACAGACTCGTACAATATATTATATTTGCTATACAATTTATAGATATTTAAGTATTTTTCAAAACTGGACGAAATGTATAGGTACAGTACGTTATACATTCGATAAATGTTAAGCAACAAATAAAATGTATTAAAATGAATATATGTTAAGCTCACTAATGAGTTTCCATTCGCACTATAATCTGGGCTTGACTGAGTTACTTTATTGATCATCTTCTCATTGTGTGGTCAGACGTGACTCTTGACTTGTATGATGCACAGAATATGTTCGCGGATACAAAAATCGTTCATAAATTCAATTAAACAAATAAAATATAAATGTCCCCGGGGAAATCAATCTCGATTTCACGCGTGATACCGTTACAAAGTAAAAATAGTAGTTTACTGGTTTGTTACAAAGTTCAACAAGGGTAACTTTTACCAACGATCGAACAAGCCGTTTTTGCATTTTTTTTTACTAAAGTACCTTTTTTAACTATAGTAAAAATTGACCACTGATCACACAGCCTAACCCTAAGTCTGCGTTATGAAAATAGAACTCGGTGTAGTGCCGGGACGAGGTTCCATCCTCCGAGCAACTGTTCACTAGGCGAGTGTTTTACTATTAAACTAACGGATACGTTATTGTCATAATATCACTATACGATACTGTAGGTGGACGGATAAACGAAGTTATTCTCACCTGCCAACTAAGCATAGTAGAATACTTATGAAATTGAAGAATGATACTCTACAAGGACGATACAAATATTTTCTATTTAACACAACGATTCATTCCGGATGCCCACTATGCTCCCTATACTCGTACACAGTAAAACATTGCTTCATTGAAGCGATATCTCTTGGGGTTAGTTAACATTTTTATCACAATTTAAAAATTATATTATCTTAAGAAATTTCCATAATACGCGAGGGTTTATCGGTATAACCGGGCCGCGAAGGCGCGCCGCATGAGAATGTGGGCGGGTATATACGATCTGGTCTTATTTTTAAATATATATTTTATAAAATATCATTCTAGATGTACCGGGACAAGGGACAGTCAATTTTGTTATAAAAGGAGTGTGCGAATTAAAAAGCGGGCAATTCAATATGCTATGGAGGTTCGGTTCGAATCATTTTGATTATAATCTACCCAAATATATATTTATTAGTATTTTTAATTATAATTATTATTCTCCCCCTTAATGAATAGTTTCAGTTCTACATTTTTACTCTCATAGAACTAGTTACTTCATCAATATTCGATACAGGGGAATATTGAAAAATAATTAGAATTAAAATTAGATACAATACATACATTCTAGTATTTGGTTCCTCGTATAAGCGGCGAGGTATTAAAAAATATATATTTTGGAAGGAGGTCAAAGCGGGATACGGGTCGCAGCAAAATATACGGATATAGGATACATAATAATTACATACACTTGGTGTTATATAAAAACAAATATTAGCAATAAGATCCACAATGGTATCCTTCCTGGAGCTCAGACGTTTTGCCATATGCTTAAAGAAAACCTTTTATGTTACAAAATCAACATCTAAACAGAAATCCTTTTAGTGTAGAGTTTTAGTGTTACTGCAGCATGAGTATCGATCTCTTTTATCTTCAGTTACTTCTACTTCTACTTCTACTTCTACTTCTGTTTTACGGGTAGACCTACAGAACACAGAGCCTAATTAAAATTATTAGTTATTTGCGGGCGGGCCTTTGAGAAGCAAACTTCATATGGTTGCAACTACTTTTCTTCCTTTACCCAATTATGAGAACGCCGCGATGGTCAAACGTTAACAGAACGGTGCACCACCCGCCACCGGAGCGAGGGAGCCGTGACAATGCGCGTCATTCGAGCTCTATGTATTATTCCGCGATATTCAACAAGTATGAGCCGGAAGAGTGGCACTTTGCAGTCGAGAGGGACGGTCCTCACGAAGCCGAGAGCCCGGGGCCATTTTCATTCCGGAGAGGTGCGGTGTCCGTCGCCCGTCGCCGGCCGCGGGACCGGAACCGGAACCGCAGCTATGGCCGCCTACTCACTACTGATGCATAATTAACGTGATGCGTGATTATAGTTAATTGGGAAATAGGATTATGCGAAGATTTGTACGAGCTAATGTTCAGCTTTAACAATCTTTGCGAATAAAAGATACCTATGTAATATATATCCGGGATATAATTTTTTTTTATTTGTTTCTGTTAGTTTTAAAAAATAATTTTATTATTATCTTTTTTACATATATATTACGATGTTACTTGTGTTGTTCTACTGTGGTGAATTGTTTAATACGATCTACACATGTTTTTATAAATAATTTTGTAAAAGACAATAAAGGGCGTAAATATAGCATAAATCACATGAGTGTAGTCTCTTCGTGGCCAGCTATGTATCTCTGCCCGTAGACGATGTTTCTCGGGATCGGGAATAAGAAGAAGCGTGCTCGGATAACAATACACTTTTGTTCACGACGCTAGAGATAATATATTAACAATTTAAGGATCAGATCTAATCGGAGCAGAAAGAGCCGGCATCGAACGAGCTCGTGTAAACTTTATCCGCATGACAAAGTTGTTCTGCAGTCAGACATCCGGAGAAGTGTGAAATCTCACACCTCACAGTGCAGGGAAAGATCAGAGCTCTGGAAGAGAAGATCACGCTTAATGAACATTAGACAATGGCCAGCCTACCGCAGTTTTTCGAGCCGCATCAAACAAAGTGATGATAGCCAACGACCGTTAAACGGGTAAGGCTCAAAAAAAAGAAGAAGAAGAAGAAAACCTCATCAAACTCTTAGAACAAAACTACTTTTGAGACAAGAACTACCTCGAGCTATGACGGACGATCTCAAAATAAAAACTGAATTCAATTGATTCGATTTTCAAAAGTACTAAGCTACGATTATTAACTAAAGCGCTTACAGCTACTTATAGCTTAAATTAGTTATCAATAAAACGGTAAAAGAACTAAATTAACTTTATATCTAATCGAAAATGTGATCTCAATAAGCAACATCATTTATAATATTATTTAAATTGGATTTCGCAGTGGATTCCAATATCTTTCATCCCGAATAAGTCTGGACCGCTTTACGAATACGCGAGTGTATGCTACCCACAAATGTGCGCACCGGTCGTAAGCTAGTCCCGACCGACAAGAGCCGGGAGCCGAGATGGACCCGGAATGTTGCAGCAACATTGGAGCGGTTCGGCAAATCGGTCCCGGCCCCGGGTCGGGTAACCGCAACTCCGAGTAATCTAGTCGGGCGGTCCGACTCGAGACGCTGCATCCGCCCCGTGCATACTGCGGCCTCGCACTCTGCGGCGGCCCTCGCACATCGCGTCGGAACATTTGAAGAATTTTGTAAACTATTTATCGCCTGAACTATTTATCGATCGAAAGTCTCGGAAAACTCGAAATCGCTTGGATTTTTTGTCAATCTAAGATTATAAATAAAATAAAAATAATAACCTGAAAACATCGAACACTCTTAGGGGCAGTGAGCGGTCGCGGTGATGATACAGGATTATTATTTCCATCGATAGCTGTTTTTATTATCCGTCTCCATTTTCCCCGATTGGCGCCCTTCCTAGATCTGTCCCGTACTACTCTATCGAAGACAGATCCACTCATTATATAAGGGATCGATCGATTACGTATATACTTAACATATTATACATCCAGTGTGTTTGAGGTGAAATGGCGCTATGTAAATTATAAAAGTTATTATTTAATAATATGAAAGGTACCTGCCACACAATTTGCGCATCAAATATCGGAAATTTTATTTGTAATTTCATTATTGATTTACGGTTTCATATCGACTTTCCAACATCTTACTTTATAGAAAATAGATGCGCGTACACTGTGTGCGGGCTCAGTAATTCAATTATTAAACTTTATGTTGAGAACTGTTACTGTGCACGTCGGTACTCACGCATTCTCTATATTGCTTGTTGTATGTTTCACCGACAAAATAAAAATAAAAGTAATGTTGAAGCTCATGTTTTGTTAAAGTTTCCGTCGATGGAACCGAATGTTTTCGTATTAAAATTGGGGCCCACGTTATTATCGGTTTCCGATGGAAATACCTTTATTGGCTTTAGTCACGGTTCAAATAAAACAGCTACTTTAAATTATTTTAATATTTTGCAGGCCAATTACCAGACTCGATCCAAACACGCATAAAATGTATCGAAATTTACATATTAAAATTTAGATTGCCGCGCGAGAGACCGCGGCTACACGATGCGTTGATTACATACACCGGGTGGGTAGGCAGCCACCAGCTGCGACGAGCCACTGCCTGCTGTATTACGTTAATATATATAATTAATAGTGAAATGATCTGTGATGTCTTATTATTAAACGTAGCAATCTCATTCCGAGCCGTTTGTTGTCGGAAAATAATAATAAGACCGCTGAGACGACGGAAATATGTCTCATGACGATCGATGTTGCTTTTATTTATTTATATTTACGCCCTTATGAACGAACGTTCACAAAATTATTTATAAATAATTCACCAATGCAGTAGAAGTTCACAAGTCACATCGGAATATATAATAAAGGGTGTCCAGCGGAAATTTTTCAAGTTTATATTAAATAAAATAAAAACTACAATGTTATTCTCATATTTTATTTATATAAAATTGAGTTTAACGATGCGGATTTTACGTTTTATAAATAATATCGTCTAAATGCCGTCCATTTCTCTTAAGACACTCTTGCAATCGGACTCTTAAATTTGCGAACACGCGAGAGAAAAGCGTCGGTTCAATGACAGCTACTTCTATATAGATATTTTTTTGTAGGGCCTGAATTATTCGAGGATTGTTACTGTAAACTCTCGACTTAGGGTATTCCCATAAAAAAAAGTCGCACGGTGTAAGGTTCGGTGACCGAGGCGCCCAAGGTATGTCTCCGTACTTGCTGATTAATTTATTGGGAAAAATTCCCCACAGCTTCTCCATTGAAACTCTAGCTGTGTGTGGAGTGGTTTCGTCTTGCTGAAATTGTGTTCTGTTGTTGAACCCGGGAAACACTTGCAGTTGCGGTACTAAAAACTCGTCGACCATTCGACAATAGAGGTCAGCCGTGACTGTCTCTCGCTGATTAAAAAAATAAGGGACAATTATCTCTCGGGCAGAAACTGCACACCACATTGTCGTTTTTGGACAATGCAAACGTTTTTGATGGCGTTTCCTTGAATTTTCAGAGCACCATTATCTCATGTTCTATTTATTAACATAGCCATCGATAAGAAAATGTGCTTCGTCAGTAAACAATATGTTTTCAAACTTTCGTGCTATTCCAAAACATTCCAGCATCGTTCTCGCTAAGGTTTCACTCTGGACGCATTTTTTCGCTGAATACCCGTAAATAAGAAGAACATAAAAATAAAAAATAAAAATAATAGATTTATTAATTAACAAATATTATTTTAAAAATTCAGCAAAACCAAAGTTTAGTTAAACACAGAACGGCTTAAATGCCTTAATCGTACATTTGTATCGGAACAGCATCAAAAACAGTACTCTTATAAAGGGTGTCGAGCAGAAAAATTTCAAGATTAAATTATAATTGCTCGTAAACCATCGGTGTGCGATTTGCGGTATGTCGAGGGGTGAGCGAGCGAGGAAAGGATATTTGCAGAATAGTAAACGTCTTCGAAGGAAGCAATTTGCCAGAATTGGATAGGTGGGTATCGCAGAACGAGGGGGCGGAGAGGGGACGATTATGTCATTTAGTTGCACAACTGTCGGAAGTGCAGGACCAAGGTGTGAGTTGCGCATAATGGTAGTCCCATTAGGATCTAGGTCGGGGATGAGAGGGAGATCCGGATGAGACGTCGTCAATGTTCGCGAGCAAGTCCCGAGTACCAGAAGTTACTAAACTTCTCGCGGCCCCCGATTCGAGACCTACTCAAGACAAAAAGCTTCGTAAAATGTTATAATAATTACGAACTTTTCTTTTTCACGTGCTTTTTCGTCGCGAGCGACACAAGCGGCATAGGGGAGTCGCAACTGAGGTCAGTTACCGGTTCTCTGATAGAGATAAGGGTAATTCAGAGAGGTACAAAATTTGTATTATTACGTAACTAAATATTATTTTCTATTATCATTTTAAGAATAAAATAATCAAGTATACAAATTAAATGTATCCATAAGAAAGATACACAGATAAAATCAATTTTTGTTGGCACCCGGACTTGGACCATTCCTATCCGAATATATCCTAAAAATAATATAATATCACAAAACCATGGTCTGAAAAACCGCAAATGTGTTGTCCTTAATAATTAGGTATAAAGTATTTATTAGTACACGACCAATGAAGATAAAATGATGATACAGAGCCCACGTGTCACTGCTCGACTAACCCGGGGATGTTGGCTGTCTATTATTACTATTCTCATATATATTTAATGACATGACATGAAAACATTAAAATTTAAACATCTTTACTTAAACATACATACTTTCCCGATGTACCTTAGAAATTGGTTGCCGGGCAGTCATCAGTTCGGTTATGTAACTATATACATCACATTTCTTTACAGTGAGGCATAATTCGTCCTCAGTCGCCACAGGTGACACTTTACATTCTTCCTGTTTTTTCCTTAGGTATAAGCCCAAAAGGTACATGAAAACCTTCTTCCGTCTAAATTTGACTCTTTGTTTCCAATTTCCGTATATTACGATTATTGATGCTACAGAAGCATTTCCCGTCTGCCTGCGGTGGCTATTATATCTCTTATATATAGCTATTTTATCTCTTATCCTTCTCCGCTCAATGGATGTTTGAAAATGATAATAGAAAGTTTTTGAAACACGATGGATATTTTTAATAAGTGAAATTTGACTAAATTATCACAATAGCAATTATAAAACATTTTAAAAATATATGATATAAATTGGATACTATTTATGCACCTGTGTTGCATTGTAGTTGAGTAGAAAGGATCAAAAGAAATAGAGGTTAAGTATGTGTCGCCGGGAATGTCGCGAGTGAAGACATGCGCGCGTGGCGAGTGGGCGGACTCGGCGCGTCACATTTCCCAGGGAAAATTCAGAAATGATATAACCTGTTTGGGGACAAGCTATATTTAAATTCGTGCTTCTACATCGATTTGTGCAATGTAAGTACAGAAATGTTTAATATATTTACAATTTTAACCTTTTTATCTATTATAAAAACATGTGCACGAAAAAGTCAGAAAGTTTCTTTCTAGACACCTATCAACAAGTTCCTAAATACGCTGAACGTATCTGCATACTCGTAAATTGATTGAACATCCGTTGAAAGACAATAATGCAGTATTTTTGTGCCGGCGATATTAACTAGCTCGGTAAGATATCTTGATAAACAAGATTTATGGGGAAATTTTAACATTTCTACATTGGACGCCATCGGATTGAATCCAGAGCTAGTTTATGAATACAAAGGAAATTGCCATTGCCGCCAGGTAAGTGATATGAAGTAAGGATCCTCGATACTGAGGTGAGAGCGGCCTAATGGATTTCACGTGTCGGCGGGGTGGTGGTCGGGGCGGCCTAGCGCAGGGGTGGGGGCATGATGGAGCGGTCAGTCCGCCTCTGTTATTCCGCAGACGAAATCCGCGGTCGGGTAATTCAATTATTGCGAAGGTGTAATAAAGAAAGTACAGATTTATTAACGATCACTATTAGTTTTATCGCACGCACCGCGCTACAGTAGTTTAATGTTCGAGCGAATATCACGTATTGTTATACAGGTTATCCAACGAGCGTGATCTAACTTACAAATTGAATTAAATTTTGAAAAGAAAGTATGATATCAATGATTTGTTATTTATTTGAAAGATCATTCGATGCAATACAATGATACAATGGAATATAATTTCAATGCATTCTTTGGATATTCATTTTAGCCACTCAATGTGGAGAAATTTTACCGATAATACGAGTTATATTATTTTTCAATTATTAAGGAGAAAACATTATTATTGTGAACTTGTTATTATTCAGAACAGACTACTAAATACTAGTTGTGGTAACGCTGGAAGTACCACCAGATTGGCTTTGGGTTCTTTTCTTACTTTGCACTTTTTGCACTCTCGAGTTGCCTTGGACTGAAACTCGGTACTTATGTACTTTACAATTATATAACTCAGATATTGATTATTACTATTGCGAAGGGACTATGGAAAAGAGACCCGTTCCCCCAGAGACGGCCACACCGTTCATCTGATACACACACATACAAAAGTGGCAGTCCTAATTAATTTAAAAACATTAATTAAATGTATAAATTAGAAAAATATACATATAAAATCAATTTTATCGAAAAATATTTTGTTGCGCCGGTATTCGAACCTGGATATCGAACCGAATATGCTATAGCACACAGTACAAATTTTCGAACCAATATGTTACACTTTTCAAATTAATATATCTATCTATTTTATTTTTACGGAATCTCAAATAAATCTTTCTGATATTAATACATTTAATTAGTATTTAAAATATCACAGACCGTCTGTTCTGAATAATTACAACTTCACAATGAGAATGTGTTCTCCTTAATAATATATAAGTTGTATCAATGTGTTCAAAATTTTATAAAAATGAATTATTAATTCTAGCATCTTCTATCGGATAACTTAATGGTATTTGAGATTCCATAAAAACAAACAATATGACTTTCAAATAATGGAATGATAGATGTATTCATTTGAAAGGTGTAACATATATGTTCGAAAATTTATCGTGAATGCACTGTGATGATTTGTGATCAATGATTTTATATTTATATCTTTCTAATTAATACATTTAGTTTATATTGTCTTTTAATTGTTCAATTTTGGTTGGCCTTGCACTAGCTGGATCTTGTAGGGGTGTAAGGCCTGATCTTTACGCAAAATACTCCATGTTAATGTTAATATGATAAGCCTAAATTTTGTGAACATCCTGACATTTTCATTTATAGCGGCAATGTTGGCTTCACTGGGGGAATTTCTTTGTCTTACCGGTGTCCTCATGTCATATAAAGAATAATTGTTTTAAACGTGTTCACAATTTGACGAATAGCTCGCTCGCATTGATAATTATGTCGACCATCAAATGAAGGAAGTGCTCTCGAGTCGACTGATTTCGGTAATAAGTTTTAATAACTTGTAAACGTTGTTCCAATGTGAAACGCTCCATGGTAAAAGGGTAGACTATACTGCACATACAAATAATAATAACACCTGTCAAAATTTTAATAAACATGCCTACTATTTTTATTTGAAATTCTATCACAGTTATTGGATAATCCTGTACATATATCTCTCAGCAGTATTACGGTAAGTAGTCTGCGGTTCACGAAACAGTACTTTTTAATATAAAATAAATTATTACGGCGTTAATAATTCTTCGAACAAATTTTAGCGTCAGAGATTTCTCTCTAGTCCGGTCTTTTTTCTACACTAATTTTGTAATGTTACGAATTATCTATTAATTATAATAATTTTGTTTGATAGATTATAAAGTACACATAAAATATAAATTTACTGATGTTAATTATATACTATAAGGATATCAATATCATCTAGAGCAATGCGCGAGCGCGCGCTTGCGCAGCTTGAAAGGATCATTGTTACTGGGCCTTTTTCAGAGGAACACGTGACGGTACTCCGATCATTTTTGAATTCGATCGGTCTGTCTCCTTGATAGACTTCGCTCTTTGTCTTCCACATTTTACCAACCGATAACTTAATGAAATAATCGAGAATAATAGAATATTTCATATCTTTGTCTTAACCGGAAAGAATGCGTAATACGATGAAATACACTTTGTCGGGTGACATTTC
The DNA here is from genome assembly GCA_022840565.1 of Eubasilissa regina. Lineage (NCBI taxonomy): Eukaryota > Metazoa > Arthropoda > Insecta > Trichoptera > Phryganeidae > Eubasilissa > Eubasilissa regina. The sequence continues at coordinate 42,177,021 of JAINEB010000018.1, read as the reverse complement.
AGCGGCGCAAAGTAGGTCTCGAATTGAGTAATATAATATTTCACGAGTGGTAATATATGAACAACGCATTTTGAAGTTGTAAAGTAAGTCACGTATCGCCTTTGAAGGCGCCAATCCAGCGAACCCCCCATATGACTACCAGGCGACTACTATTTTGTAAAAATGCAATTAAATGTGAATTGGAAGCAAAATACTGAACGAATGCAACTGGATAATTTTCACTCGATTTTGTACGGTATCAGAACAGATAAATAGGTTCTGATTCGGAGGTAGGTCATTCTACCATTCATTGATATCTGCGTGCCATTGGAACAATCAGCAAATTGGGTAAATGGGTTCCTCACAAACATTCAGAGTCTAATCGCGTGCAGACAGTACACGTGTGCTCTTCGTCGCTGTCACGTCTCAGGAATGAACCTTTTATGGAAACGATGCCCCCGCCCACCATATGCGCCGGACATTGCCCTATCTGATTATCATTTATTCCGCAGTCTTCAAAATCATTTGAACGGAAAAAATCTGAATTCTGTAGACGAAGTCAGAACAGTACTGGAGGAGTATTTTTCATCACAGATAAGCGAATTTTGGAAGAGGGACTGTGCAAGTCTACCACAAAGATGGAAGAACATTCTATAAAATGAAGGAGAGTATTTTTTTTGAAAAAAGAACTCTGTTTACCTTAATTTTAAAAAATAAAATAAAAAATACGCATTTATTATGGGATGACCCTATATATAATAACTACTAATATAAAAATTCTACTGCTCTTGCAAAGATTGAAGTTTGGAGAAAGGGGATTACCTAAGGATAATCGAGCGAACATAATGCCAGAGAGCGGGACGATTTCCCACAGACCTGGTGTTACGGATCTCCGAGAATCTCCTCGCCTCAGATTCGCGGGGTAATCTAAATTCAATGAAATGATCCTTCCGAGATGTCCCTACTTCCGTCTGACCGTTTCCCGGACCGCAATATCAAATCTCCATTAACTAAAATTTATATGACACTTCACGTGGGGTGTTTGTTTCGGCGCTGAAGTCTGGCGACACAAACTTTCGGCAGATCCCGACGCAGGAAGCGCCCTCGGCGGAGGCACCGCCGCTAATATTGCGGAGCCGAAGCGAAAAGGGCTCGGCCGCGCCGCCCGCCGCGCGCGCGCCTCGCCGCAGCCCGACTTCCTTCGGCTCGGCGCTCCGGCCGGGCGCGTCGCGGCGCGGCGAGCGGCCGGGCGGCGTCGCGGCGAGCGGCCCGGCGCGCGATCGGTCCCGGGCTGTCACTCGCGTCAGTTTTGCCAACTTAATAAATTGGATTATAAACCCGTGACGAGGGGCTGATGGAAAACAACTTGTTTTTTGCGGCGAGGAAGGGGGGGAAGTTTTCGCATTCCCGCCCAATCACGGCCGCGGCGGCGGGGACCGGGGCGCGGGGATATTAATACGTCCCTTTTGTTTGCCGGGTGATGTATGGGCCGCGGCGCTCGGGTCGTCGCCCGATTCGAGTTCTCCGCTTACAGGTAACCGCCACAAATATTAAATTCCACTCGGGGCGACCGGAGGTGCTCGAAGACGAGAATGAACCTTCATCGAACCTAGTTAAAAGCATAACTAGTAGGTAAATATAAATGAAAGAGAATAACCGCGAGCATCGTACCCGCCTATTCTACACTTATGTCACATATACTGCGGCAGGGATGCGATGAAAGTAACACGAGTGTGAAGCAGCTCGACACCATATTGCGTGCATAGTAAACATCAACTGAATATAAATAATACATAACACGTAAAGTAATACCGGAAACAGATGGCACGAGGTAGTTTGGGATCATCCGAAAATAAGCTTTACATTGAGCGCAAGGCCGTTCGTTGCCATAATATGCCAGTCTCGTCAAATATTTTTTTACCAATCAACGAAATGTAAAAAATCATCTCACCGAATCCAATAATCCAAAAAAAGGTGGAATTTAATAATTTGTTACGATTTTTTCGGCTTCCTTTAACATGAATATATACAATTGTATGCGATGAAATATTTATATTATCGACTTTTCATAGTTTTTATTTTTTTTATTTAATTCGAGAAATACAATGGCAAAATAAATGTTATATATATACATGGTTTTTATTTCGCTTACTTCTCCAAAAAAGAGACCAGCTCTTGTGCTTGGAGAGGGAGTTACACTACAATAATTTATATGATAATTTTACATATTCTATTAATTGTCCCTTTGTATGCTTCTGAAGTATTCTGTAATATTGTTTATTGTCCAATTATGTGTTTTTGAAGTGTTCAAGTGTAGTTAAACATTTATTGTTAAAAATAAAATAAGAACATGAATTATTAAATTATCTACGCAAGTATAATGAATAAATACAATATATTAACTAATCGTGCAAACTATATACTAAACGTTAGCCAATATATATTGGCTAACGTGATGGCGACTGACGGAAAATATGTTTTTTTTTCAATAAATAGTAAATTTTGTTTTAATATTAAGAACAAAAATTTATTTAGCTAAAAAATAAAATAAAGCAAAGTAATATAGTTTGAGTTTACACAATTTATTATACTGCGGAGAAGGGAGACAGACTATCATAATAAAGATGTAATAAGTAAAAACTATAACAAAATACACAACGCAAAAAACATGTTTTTTTTAAGTAAAAACTAGAAAAAGCATTCTGACAAGCGCGGATGACAAAGTTTGGGGAAACTACTAGACGGCAGAAATCTTTTTATTTATGAGCTATTTTGAGTAGCAGCGGGAGTGGGAGTATGTAGAAAACTTGGAGAGCGGGAGAGATCAGATAAACCGAGGGGGAGAGGGACGGGAGACGACAAAAGAAACAACTTGTCGAGGAGAAGTTTCTTCCGCAAAGATATACGCGGGACGTTTGTTCGGCCTATAAAATTTTAAGTACGAAAACTTTTTTATGTTCACCGCGCTAAAAGTTGTTTATACTAAATAAAAAGACGACAGAACTCCCCCCCTCCACCAGGAACGGGCAAAACCCACCGTGAAACGGGAACGGCATTCATAATTTATCTAACTCAGCCGCACTTTCGTAAGTCCCGAATCAAATAACATTCAGAAGTGAACTGAAGAAACTGAGAGCGCGTATTACTACACTACTAACGCTGTTCTACTCGTACAATACGATATCATCTCACTGTGTAATTATTGTGTGAAGCGGTGGACGCTTCTTCGCTTATCTCACTAACGATACGGGTTACATTTTCAGGAACCTACAGCAGGTGTGATGTGAGGCCAGCAGCTGTGATGTGAGATGTGAGAAGACTTTTTCAAAACGTCTAAATATCAGTAATAGTAGTAATATATGTACAAAATCTCAACCGTTTATGAGATACACAGCATTTTAATAAAGTCTTTTGAATCTCAAGAGATTGGATTAATTTCAAACAATACAATGAAAAAAAAATCGTGACTTTAACTATAATATATGGCTGTAACTATACGGCACGCATAACTTCTATTTAGATTTTCTGGCAACTCCATAACACCATTTTTTTTAATAGAGATACTTACGAGCAGGGAAAAAAATTACATAAATATTCTTACTTTGTTCTAACTAAACTAAACGTCCTATAAAAATTGAAGGTCTTCTGAAACGAGACTTGATCCTCCGACCACTTGATCACTAGACCAAATAAACAGTCATCTAATCATGGATTAGTGATATTTTTTTATTTAATTTGGCGAAAAAATACATTGGCAAAATAAATTCAATTTTTAAAATACACGGTTACAATATTAACTTTGTGGTTAAAACTCATATTTTTATTTATTATCTTTGTTTTATTAACCACTGAATTGAAATTTAAATTCCTTGTAGTTGCAAATTCATTAAACAAACTTGACGTGATAGTCTTAACAGAACACACTCATCGCGCGACGTTAACTTCCACATACCAAACTATATATACTTTGCAACTACCACTATCATAAACAAAAATAGTGGAATAGGGATATTCGTTTCAAATACGTACACGGTAAAAAATTTCGAAGAATTAAAAAATGAAAACATTTTAAAATTAAAAATCAAATACAAAAGTAATTCATTTAACGTATTAGCCGTCTATAGAACTCATTTATCATCGATAATAACATTTACAGAAGAGTTAAAAAATTTATTACTAAAACTGAAAAACGAGAAAATTATTATTTTATGGGACATAAATTTAAATATAGCTAACGACTATTCATATAATAATAAAAATAGCTACTTAAATATGCTAACTGAATTAAACTTTGTCATGTATAAATGGATACACTAGAAACGTAAAAAATTAACTACCTTCTTGCATCGACCACATCATTGTAACATTTCAGACATAAATAATGTTATTTCTGATATCTTTCATACAGAAATCACTGACCACTACGCGACTATATTTACTTACAAATACAACAAAAATATTAATCCTCATGTGACGGGAAAATATACATGCGATAAAATTAAATGACACATTCATAAACAAATTAAATTCTGAAAAATTGACTAAATTAAACCAATGCAATAATGTCAACGAATGTTGCAACATTTTTGAAGACACATTATCTAAATATATAAATGCCGCCAAACATACCTTACCTAAAAATGCAAATCGTCTAAATACAAATCTATAAAACCCCGGATTACTCATGGTCTAATCGTATCAATTAGACATAGAAAAAACTTTCATTCTTAATAAAAAATACTAAAGAAAAATACTACAAAAAAAATTCTAGAATCTGCAGATAATGATAGTACAAGAGTTTGGAATATCATTAATGAAATTATGGAAAATAAATAAGAAAAAAGGAAAAATAAGTTTCATCACATATGACGATTCAAAAATAAATTGCTTAGAAAAGCCCCAGGAAACAGCAAATATTTTTAATAATTTATTTGCTAAATAAACTTGGCTGGTAAAAATCGCAAATAACTGTAATACTGACGTAACTACTTCTAATACAGTATATACAGGAAATAAAAAAATATATATTTAACCCACAACAATTGACGAAATTGAATAAATCATAACATGTATGAAGGGGAAATGAGCACCAGGTCATGATGGACATACTGTTAATACATTAGAATGTTTAAAAAATCAAATATCAAAACCCCTAATGCATGTAATAAACCAAAGTTTAAAAACAGGGGTATTCCCAGTATGCTACAAACGAGCCATCACTTTCTCCATATATATATCAAATAACCCTGAGGAAATAACCAATTACAGATTAATCTCTCTTTTGTCAAACATTGTAAAAATCCTAGAAAACATTGTTAAAAAAAATTGTCTCGATTTATTAAAATAAACAAAGTAATTGATGAAAACCAGTTTGTATTTATGGAAAACTAAAGTGCACAAGACGCAATATGTAGACTATCTAATATCATCCAAGAATCTCTAGACAAATCTCTTAAATGTATTGGAATTTTCGTGGACTTGAGAAAAGCCTTCGACAGTATCTCCCACAACAAACTAATATTAAAATTAAAATCCGTCGGTATAGACGACAAGTACTTAACTGGATTCAAAGCTATCTTCACGAAAGACCGCAAAACGTAAAAATTAACAAAACTCTAAGCCAACCCCTAATCAGTGAATTTGGTATACCACAAGGGACAGTTTTAGGCTCACTTCTTTTTATAATTTATGTCAATGACATTTTCAAACTAAAATTGATCGGAAAAATTATATCATACGCCTACGACACTGCTATCATTGTTGACGGACAAGACTGGAACACTACAAACGAACATGCAAATAACGTCATGAATACACTCAAATCCTGGTTCGATAATAATTTACTTTCTTTAAACTCCGAAAAAACCTATTACATTCTCTTTTCAATCAAAAGTCTTAAAACACCGCCCCATATAAAAAATACTATCCATAAAGACAACTGTAACAGAATTATCTGTAACGACTCATGTACAAACTTAAGGCCAAAAAAATAAATCAGATATCTCGGTGTAATTATTGATCAACATTTAAAATGGCACAGTCACATTAGCGAATTAGTGAAAAGAATAAAAAAATGAATTTATATATTCATACGAAATATTTTAAGTATAAATAATTTTTAAAATGTTTATTTTGCTATTGTTCATTCACTACTCCAGTATGGACTATCGGGTGGAGAGGAGCATACAATAATATAATGAACTAAGTAAAAATAATACAGAGAACAATCATCAAAGTAATATTTAAAAAAATCAACCTTTTCAACACAAACACTTTTTGCTAAATTCCCAGTTCCCAAAATAGAAAACATTTACAAAAAAATCTCAATTAATTAAAGAAAATAACACTGTCAAACTTGAAACAGGCACACCATTAAGGTTTAAAAATACCTAAATGTAACACATAATACATGAAAGTATTTCAATAAAGGCGGAGGATGTACAGTCTCTTAATAAAATATTAGCGAGTGCACTCCTAACTTTTTATTATGCACTCTGCGTCGGAGGCTGTGTAAAGTGTAAAACATACGACTGCAACTTCAAATTACTTCGCGTAAATATGTACGTATATTACCGGGAAATTATTCTACTTCTCTACTGTTATGTTTAAGAAAACTAGTTAAAAAAAACTAAAACCGTAAACTAATTATTCCGAAGAAAAATACATGCACGTGTTTTTAGTTTATTTATAAGTTGATCATCTTTTTAACAGATCATAATGTACACATTTTAATATGTACAGATAGTAAATACAGCCAGTCACCGTACAGTACAAATGCAGTAACCAAATTAAGTAATATTTAAATGTATGTACCCTTCTCCGTTATTAAATCGTCTGACCTAAGCTAAGACACCCGGTTCGAACAAATGAAAAATTTGATTACTTTATATTTTTATTATTTGAGAAAATCAGTCATTAAAGGTAATTATTTTTCACATTCTATTTCTAATCATATTAAAAAAATCACTTTCCAACTCCATACACAGGAAATCATCTTCAATGAGATATTTCGTCCCTTCCTTGCATACTTGGACAAACATATTAAAAGTCACGATGTCTCTTTTGATTGTCCATACCCATCCAGCATTCCTAAAATTCTTTAAAGAATATTAACGGAGAATGTTAATCTGAAAACACAAGAATAATAAATAAAATACCATAAATAATGAAAATCATCTGACTCTTTAGAAATACGTACTCTGGGGGCGCCAGGCTGAGCATCGCTTTGCGATTTCTCACGGTCCAGAGATAATATATTTTAAAGTACGTTATTGACAAACAACGCCTTATAGGGAGTGGCAGGGGGTGGAACCAGGATAAACGTCGGTGCTTGCGGGAACTTCAGTAGAGCACAATAGTACAAGAAGTGTGTTCAATCAACTGCAAAAAGCCCGATTGAACCAACGCGCACCAAAGGATGGAATATAATGGTCGAACATTCTACGAGGTTAATTTTTTGCTACTTTCTGTTAACAGATGCACAATATTGATTATATACATATATAACCTTAACTCGTGTGAAGCGTTCTGCTGGATTGGTGCTCTGGTACATATCCGGGACCGTTTGAAATCCTTTAAAAATCGTCCAATTTATCTAACATTGGATAATTGTTAAATCGCCATTTCCATTCATTCATTTTCATAAAATTCGCCATTAGCGTAAAAAACACAAACTGTTTAGCCCTAGACTATCTATGAGGATCATGATATCTAATATATGATACGTGTGAGCTCCTGCCCTCTCGAATATACAATTCTATTTTTCTCAGCATCCTGTAGATCTAAGCGGTATCACCGGAGAAGGGCCTGCGAATGGGTGGGTGATCTTTCTCTCCAACTGCATAAGTTTTTTTCAAGCTCTCTTCTCTCTTGCAAGATGCCTAAAAAAATGAAGAATCTTATACAAATGGTTGAGTCTGTCTTTGATGTTTAGCTTCTGCATATTCGTGCGTCTCGCTGTCCACGGTAGGCGAAATGTGTGTCCAACACCACATCTCAAAGGCATCAATCCATCTGCTCTCCTTTGCCATCCATTCAGTCATTATTTCAGCCCATCTCGTAGTAGCAATGCGGTCACACTTTATCCGCACATGTTGTGCGCACTGAAAATGTATTTTCGTTGTATGTATACCGAAAATTAGAACATTCGAGTAATTGTCACGCGCCGTAGAATTGAAATCAAATCAAGTTGGTCAAAGCTACAAAAATGGCCAAAAATAACAAATTTTCCGCTGTTTATTATTATTACTCATTATAAAGGATAAATAAGTTTAAAATAAGAATAACTAAAACAAAAAATACAATCAAACCGTTCGTCGACGAAAACGTGATAAGTTGAAATTTGAAATAATTGGATCGTGTTCCTACGGGCTGCGGGGATAAGGGTGAGGGACGAGGTTTGAGAGTGAGGGGAGGCAAGGCAGAGGGAGGCCACGGCGAGAGAAGACTGCAAGCAAGTCGCTTGCCAATTTATTGCATTTCCGGAAAATGTCAAATGAGTCAGCAATTCGGTCCCCCGTTATCTCCCGCGAGAGAGACAGATCTGTATCCAGTCTCCGGGGCAGTCGAGAGGCGGCTTCTTCTATATGTTTCTACTATAACCGCGGAAACGACCATCTTGCATTGAGGCACTAAACCTATTTATAATAATCTTACTCAGCGTACATATTTTTGAGAAAAATAGTTTTAGTATTTTTTATAAAAATGTACCGAGATAAATCATTGTGCTATCGGTGGCCTAATTTAATGTTGAAATAGTATTAATGACACGGTATACATTGAATGAATACCTGTCAGTCTCGTGCGTAAGTATAAAAATTGATTGTGATCGACTATGTAGATCGATATATGCCACGAGGTGTAATAACTATACAAAATAAGTTTAGTTGGGAAAGTGAAATATTACACAATAAAATAATGTAATATGTCGATTAGTGATATAAAAAATAACATTATTCTATTCATACATTATTTTATAAAAAAATAAAATTAATCTACAAAATGTTTCAGGGGCGTTTCTCACTTATCCATACTTCTTCAAGGAATAAAGCGGCCCAATCCTGGGTACTATACCATATAACTAGGGATTCTGTTTTCTCGATTTTTTTCAATTCCCCGGACTCGAGAGTCAACATTTTCTAGTCTCGGTAATTCCCGGAAATCAAAATCATGAATTTTATTGAATTAAAAGGACAATAAATTTTAGTAAACATTCATATGTATGTACAGCAGCTATTGAAGATATTATCTGTATAAAAAAACGTTAATATAAATTTCATAAACAAATAAAAACTGTTTAATAAAATATTTATTATTTATATTAAGGAAAAAATATTTTTGTTATCAAGTTGCATTTTCAGAACATAGTTCTGTGGTATTTAATAAAAATTAAATAAATCAACAAGAAAGATGATGTAAAGAAACAAATGAATCTATCGAAAAAGTATATAGTTGCTACCGGGATATGAACCTGGACGGACATCTTACTATCCGGTAGCAACTAAATATTTTTTCGATAGATAGATTTTTTTGGTATATCTTTCTAGTTGATTAAATATTTATTATTTCATAGTGTGGTAAAAGTTTTTAAAAATGAAAGTAAGTTTATTGTGGCGCACATGATCACGCTCGAGAGAGCTATGCCGGGATGCGGGTCTGAAAAGAGCCTTTTTGCGAGACCGCGACTACAAACGGTTAAATCCCGCGAGCACGAGACTTTCGGGCCAAAGATGTTACGATACAGAATGTTGAGAGGATTGCCCATGCAGGAATGTGCAATATAAACTGTGTGTTTTCATATGTGAATATAATTTATAAAATTGTATTCTATAAAAGTTACAACAATTTAAAAACCAACAATTTTAAAAATAAAAAACATATGAAGAAATAACAATTATATAAGAAACACATCGGAAGACAATAAGGTATGTATTTTTTGGCCATAATCCTCTAATAAAGTTTTTCAAATATATTCATCAGATACAATTTTTGTTTAAAAAATGAGATGTATTTCACATCTCATTCTACGATGAAACATATTCCCCTGTTTGAACAAACCGACAAAACCATTTACTACTTCAGAAAAAAAATTTTTAGTAGTAAATACCTTTGGACTAATTTTTCTAAATTAACTATTTTAAAACTATTTTTTTTAAATATGCACATGCACCACTCATCACTGAGTCACTATCTGTTGTATGTGAATAGACGATAGTATTAACGCAATTTCTTTAAAATTAATAATACCAAGAAAAATTTCGAAAAAAATCTTGAGTTTCGGGTTATTTTTTTTTAAAAGTCTCAGGACTCGGAACAGCAAAAAAACATGGAATTTCAAATTGTCTCGACACAGAATCCCTATATATGACACATAATTTCAACTTTATTTCATTTTTCATAATCTTGTAGACGATATACTAAAACAATACGGTTCGAGCCTCCGCAGATACATTCTTAGATTATATGAAGTAAAAACAAAATTCAACATTGGTGTGATGACTTATTATTTCGATTTGTTATAATTTGAAAACTCCTTTCTAGCTTATCTTCACATATGAGAAGACAGATAAGATTTTCAATATAATGACCTAATTAGAACACTGACACGTGTGTACTACTCAACTTAAACCTGACGCAAGTGATGTCTGTATCTATGCCCCGTTTACACGATAAGTGTATTTAGTCAACATATTAATCAATAAGAACATTCAGTTTCCCAATGAAACTTGCCAAACTAAACTACAACACATTATTAACAATTTACACCCAAAAACTAATAAACTGGTTTCTATGTTTATTCGCATTTTGATTATTCCAATATTATTACAAATAATATAGGATTATATACAGGAAGTTACTTCCAAATTAAAATGTCACGTCATAGTGCTTCATTAAGTGATTCTCCACTCTGTCCTGGCTACCCGACCTTCCTCACCGATCTACTATCGAAACTTCCACCGAGGCTCACGCACGATACTCGCTCTAAAAACAATCCAGTATTCACCATTTTACAGAAATGCGCTTCCCAAAATTCCTTCCACCAATATTCCGAATGGGTGGCTATTCCACTGTGGGCAGCTTCTCTCACATTCATACTGCGAAGCTTTAAACATTTTTTTCAGTATTTTGATCTCGTTTTATATAGTCCTTGTCATATTTAATTTATACATCCGTAATATTATTTTACTATATTTAATAAGGTTATTTAACCTCCGTGTCGGTGTTCGGCACGCAGCGATGATAACATAAATTAAAATATAATAGGCGTATGGTAAAAAATGATATTGATCAATAAATTGATTTGGCGTATTGAAGAAAATATTTCTATTGAATGTAAAGGAAATACCTTTACGCGCGGGCAACGCGCTTTGTTCTATTTTCGGTGAGGAAGAACTATCACGCCGAGTACACGATTCGGTACTTCCACAATGGACGAGAAAGAAAAAATAATCGCCCCACTCCTAACTATTCGTCTTCTATTGTCAAAAAGAGAACGCGAGGGAAGGGAGTATAGAGAAAAGAATGACTCGAGGAGAAATTTATAATCTGACGTGAAAATTGTGGGAAAACTGTGAGTAGTATCTACAAATAATAACTGTATAAAGTTCGTAATTAGGAGTGAAAGTATAGCAGGCTGGAATAGTTGCACTCGCATATTTATATAATTTATATAATGGCGATCCATGAAGTACGCAAAATGTTTTATTTATTTTTTATAAGAATGGTTAGTGTTATAATTGAATGCGCCCGACCGATACATCCAAAGATCACAAGTCATCACATGTTTGTTTTGTTACCAAAATATTTAAAGTCGATTCCTAGATTTACGATCGTCACGAAACATTACCTGCACCTTACCTAACCTTAACTTAACTTTGTGTGTTCATTCGATCTAGCGATTAAATTATGCACGGGGTCCAAACGGGCTCAATCGTAAGGGGAATTTGTCAACCGAGACAAGAGCACAATGGAATCCTGGTACCGACGCTGATGTATGTAAGTGAGGCCTGGAGCTGGCAGAAAAGGAACGAAAGTAGACTGAATGCAGTGGAAATGAGATCACTTAGACATATTTGTGGCAAATCTATTTATGACAGAGTAAAGAATGAAAAAATAAGGAAAGGATGTAAAGCTGATGTTAGTACAGTGAGTAAGATTAAAAAAGGATCACTTAGGTGGTTCGGTCATATGGAACGGATGAATGAGGAGAGAATGGTAAGAAAGATATATGAAGCAAGTGTTGATGGCACCAGAAATAGAGGACGTCCGCGAAAGACTTGGCACGATCAGGTAAACCAAATAATGGAGAATGGTTCTGTTAGAAGCCTCAACAATCGGCGAGCTTGTATGAGAAGATGTATGAATGTGGATGAGGCGAGAATTGTGTGTCAGGACAGAAGAGTGTGGCGCTCTATCCTCTCTGCCTACTCCCACGGGGAAACGGCGTGATGGTAAGTAAGTAAAAAGGTGAGAAGAATACAATATATAACATCTGTGTTGTCTGGCATCATATTTAACCCGACTTATTCACTAATAATGTCTGTCATTTCAGGATGGAATCCCTTTTTCCTAAATGCACTTTTTTTCCTCCACGCAGTTTTTGTACAAAACGAATAGTTTATTTTTACATTCATTCATTTCTCTACGTAAATTATTCGCATTCAATTATCTTGATCTTCCTTTTACCGCCCTCAAATGTAAACTGCTCTAAAGGATTGTTCATCAAAGATTCACATTGCCCCATGACTTGCAACGTACAACTTACAAGGTGGTGGTGTTGTTGCCTTTTGTCACCACTCATGTCGGGGACATGATAATTAAGGAACCAGGCTACAAACACTGACCGAGGCTGCTAGTATAATAGCATTTTCTAACTTAGTAGCAGTTAGTGTGTTTCATAATTTTACGAAAATATAATCCCTTTATTAGAGTTATATTTGTACACCAACCCCTTTTAGAGACTGTTTAGAATTAAGGAAATTTTATTATTTTTGTAAATTCTTATGTTATTTGATAATTTTAAAAATTTCACTGCTTTGATTATGAAATAGAAAATAAATAATAGGCGCGAAATCCTAGGGCGCGGGAAGACCGGTTGCGGGTTCGGGCGGCACGGGGAAGTCGGCAGACATACCAGGGTTTGGGAAAATTGGAATGCTTCGGGTCACCGGGTAAATACATTTTATTGCAGGCGTATCGCAGAAAGAATAAATTGACGCCAACAGGAGAAATGTGTCAAATCGCGGAGGAAATATTTCCCTTTCAGCGATACAAAGGAGTTTGGCAACTCGAGAGTCGCTAATAATAAGGAAATCAGTTATTGATACGAAACGTTTCTTATAAATGCTCGGAGTTATTATTTCAAATATGTGTTGGTCTGTGTATTGATTGTTTTACTTTTTTTTAACCACTTAAATAACACAAGTTAAATAATCTACGTAAACAATAACCTTGTGATACTAAATTATGTTTACGAGTAGGCAGGAAGGTTACATGTTCGAAGGGAGGGATCGGCTGACAACATTTTCTTATGGGTCCTGCAGTGTAACTTTGCAAAATCTGTATGCAATTTATTAGTGGGAAGAAATATGTTTTCCAGGCGCAGAAAGGATAATACCTGGGGTCAGATAAGATTAACTACGCAAAAGTTGGTTCAGGTTAGTCAGAGTGTAGGACAGTAGTTAGAATAGACGACGGACAGACAGACGGACAACTTACTTACTTAGTTACCATCACGCCGTTTCTCCGCGGGAGTAGTCAGAGGGGATAAAGCGCCACATTATTCTGTCCTGCAACACAATTTTCACCTCATCCATATTCAAACATATTTTCATACATGCTCGCCGATACAAGTAAACCAGATAGGCCTGTATATACACATATACAGGCCTATCTGGTTTACTTGTTTGTGCCAAGTCTTCCGCGGACATCTTGTATTTCTGGTCCCATCAATGCTAGCTTCATATATCTTACCATTTTATTCTCATTCATCAGTTCCAAATGACCAAAACAATTAAGTGATCCTATCTTAATCTTACTCACTTTGCTAAGATCAGCTTTACATTATTTCTTTATTTCTTGATTCTTTACTCTATCATAAATGGATTTGCCTTATATACGCCTATGTGATCTCATTTCCACTGCATTCAGTCTACTTTCGTTGTTCTTCTGCCAGCTTTAGGCCTCACATCCATACATCAGTGTCGGTACCAGGATTATATTGTGTATAGCTAGTATTACCACGGTTAACCTGTTCCATTAGCTATAATTCTTAAAAAAAAAATTAAAATTTTAACCACAAAGTTAATATTGCTAATTTTAAAAGTATAGCTATAATTCTATTCAAAGCGCCGTACTCTTTGTTCAGACGAGCAAACATATACTAAATTTTATATATTTACAATAAATTAACATTGTTCAAGCAATTTTTGATGTATTTGTGTCGACTTTTCTATTTGGTTTTATTCAATACTAAAATAAAATAATTTGGTGTTATTTGAAAGTGAAACTGTTCATTTTATTATTAATATTAAAAAATTCACTCATCCTACTCGATAATACAAATTAAATTAATCAACATACAGAACAAATCTATGGAAAAAATATTTAGCTGCTACCGTGATTCGAACCTGGACCTCTTCCTATCCGAAACAACAAAATTCACAACAAAGATATTTTTTCTATAAACAAAAAATATCCTACTCAGTGTAAATTTCATACTTATTTATTTATTACAAATGTTATATGAGTATGCATATGAAATTATTGTAATACCTGCTTCACTGTGTTTCCACGGCAGTTCAATCCAACATAACAACATAACAACATAACAGGATGTCTTTTAAAAAGGGTATCCGTACATATATTTTGTACTTGTCTCACTTTCATTTGTAGAATTTGTAATAATTTATACTATAATTCAATTGTAATATATTATAATGTGGAAGAATTTTTTTTTAATTATAAAAATGGTTAAAGTACGTCAGTCCTTATGATTTTTAATTATAACAATATGTTGTATTTTCTTAAGATGTTATTTAATAAAGATAATTTAAAACTTTATTTTTAACCACTTTATGAGTTTAATTTAATACACTGTTTAATTCAATTAATACCATTTTCTTTATCAGAATGTCAAATAAACTAACTAAAACCATATAGATACCTATGTTTAATTGTTTAATGTTTATAAAATTATATTATAAAAAAATATTATTAATATTATCTAATTTATAATTAATTATTAAATAACCTATAATATTATTTTATAGATAAACCGCAAAGTTAATCTTTCAAATATTCAAATAAATAATAATCTATATTAAAATGAATAAAAACTACAAAGTAAAATTAACAATAAATATTTATAATATTTGTTGTGCGTGTAACTTGTGCCACGAAAATACAATAAATGAAGGCATATTTTGCGAATACTGCAATAATGAAATATCGGGAAATGGAGCATCAAGTGTATAAATGTTTCACCGGCAGACCGGCCAGGGCTGGAGAGAGACAATTGGCTCGGCGAAGTTCCTCCGAGCGAATAGTCGAGGAACGGATAAAGCAGCCTGATGCTAATTATAAAAGATCCCGAGAGATGAGGGCTAGCGCCGGGAGCGGGGCGCGGGGGCGAAGCGTCTGCAGCCCTTTGTCAGGGTGGATCTGTGTGACGGTAATTGCGCGCTCTCCAGATAGAATGTCTTCGAAAGAGCGTCCCGACGATATTGAATTTTTACTGCATTTTGTAAACTGCTGAAGAGGCTTATTCGAGAGAATGACGCGAGCAGGAATATGAATACTCAATCTTCATTCTCTGCACGTCAAATTTCTGGGAAGTTGGAATCTCAAAGATAAAAATGAAATTAAAAAAATGGCATAGAAATTACATCTGTTAAAGGCCAAAATATGCAGTATAAATCTAATTTTACTTTTGAAATTAGCAATAATAACTTTGTGGTTAAAATACATATTTTCCACAACAAAACATTTTTTAACAAAGGAGAATCACAATCAAAAATATTCCTCTCCAAATTGTCTACAAAAATACTATTAGTGGACTTGTGGATGCTCCTATAGGAAGACCATCTGTTTGATTATACATTATATTATTAAATTGAAAATAATTTCAATTCATACAAAGGTAAAACAAACGAGATAGATCTTTTACCAAATTATTAGGTAAATTAGATGAATTTAGTAAATCAGAAATGAAAATTTTACTTTCATTAATAGGTACACTAGTAAACCGATTAACAATATCAAAAGAAACAAGTTTAACATTGTTTGGAAAATCCATGTCCTTTAACATATCCACTAATTGCAAAGAATTTTTTATAGTGTATTTTGGTTTAAGAATATTCATTTGTAATTTTTGTAATAAATTAACATCATTTAAAAGTTGGAGCATTACAGTAAGAATTTTGGAGTCGTTGGAGATAAATAAAGCGTGTAAAACTAATCAAAACCATCTAAATTTAACTACGAGTCCCATTCTAAATTTTTTTTCTAAAAATTATTCCACTAAATTTGTATTAAGTAACAATTTGAGTTAGGTACTAAATTTATTTTTTAAATTGTTTTTTTTTTTAAAATAGATTCTGGTAAACAAACAATAATATATGTATTTTTTATTTATTATCTTAGTTTTATTAACCACAATTGAGTTTAAAAAACATCTACCGGTTTCGGAAAACACTTTTCCTTCTTCAGGATGTTATAACTATGACATTATATTATATTAGGAGTTATGACATCCTGAAGAAGGAAAAGTGTTTTCCGAAACCGGTAGATGTTTTTCAAACTCAATTGTGGTTAATAAAACTAAGATAATAAATAAAAAATATGAATCTTAACCACCAAGTTAATATTACTAATTTTAAAAGTAATAATATATGTTTTTAGTTAATCCTGAAGAAGAAAATGGTATTTTTCGAAACTGGTAGATGTATTTAAACTCAATAAGTGGTTAATAAAACAAAGTTAATAATTTAAAAAAATCTAATTTATTTAAAATGAATATATTATCAGTATAATTATTTC
This sequence comes from Eubasilissa regina, assembly GCA_022840565.1. Taxonomy (NCBI): domain Eukaryota; kingdom Metazoa; phylum Arthropoda; class Insecta; order Trichoptera; family Phryganeidae; genus Eubasilissa; species Eubasilissa regina. Next base: position 42,160,005 of record JAINEB010000018.1, on the reverse strand, counting down.
GAGAAAGGCCGCGAACACGCTTCTGTTTATCGTACCTCGAAGCCCCTAAAGCCGGCCACACATGCAACGTCATATCTGACATATACACCAGTTCAGAACGCCTGTACAGCATGTGTGACCGGAGCGTGTATGTGACAAAACAAGTACTGACTGTACAGGCGATCTGACAACTGAAAAGTGATATTTTCAATCTGCGGGGAAGTGCAAACCTGAGCGTGCGTGTTACTCCAGGGCGCAGGTCTCAGTTGCTCCGTCCACCGCGAAGGGAAAGGTCGCATTGCGTACTTCAAAAAGATGTGGAACATTTTATTAAATTGTATGAATCTGAGCCATCCATTCTTAAATAATTACACTAATCTCGAGGCTCTATATTTAATTCCTTTGTCAAATTGACGTGACCGTATTGACTTCTTTTTAACGACCATTATTTACACCACTTTTGCTTTTTCTTTCTTTCTTTCGTAGGATCTAAAGGTAGTCCAAAGTTGAGTTAACTTGTCACGTTTACCTGAACAGGTATATTTGTCATACCGTTGCGTGTATGACCGACTTTAGGTTAATTAATACATAATATTCTGAATTATGAAGGAAATAAAGGAACTGTTGAGGTGGTGGGGTGGGGTAGACTGAAGAGGTGAGAAGGGTGTAAAATGAATATTGCGTCCGGAGTGACGCAATGTGAAGGCTGTGCGCGAAGCGCCTCGCCTTCACCCCGCGTGGTTAGTAGTAGTAAGTGTATATTTTATATTATATGTATTTATATGTACTTTTCTTCTGTCCTCACACAACTCCCACTGCTTACGTTATTTTTCGCACGAATCCTCATGCCCGCTAGCTTAGATTTCTAACAGGTCGTAATGTCTTCCACTTCCAATGTCTCGATGCCTGGTTCGGACCAGTCGGCCAGGTGTTTTGCCTTACCTTACCTTACCACCATATTTTCACTCGTATCGAGCCGCTTATTCATTCTCTCTTAATATTTTATAAACGTCTTGTCTTTGTCTACCATTGTATTTTAGATCATCTAAAGTAATTAAGATAAAAACCGTACGTTGTATCTCCACCAAAAGGTTAAGTAAATTGCGAAAGAATGCTTACAAGAAGGAAATCGGTTTCCAGTACCGCATTACTCGTACTGAACATGTCAATTTATCGCACGTAAGAGAAAGATTACAGTTAGGTAGAGACATCTTCGAGAGACCTTGTCATAAAGAAATGTAGGTAAATAGGAGATGTCATAAAAACAGGCAATCGTTGGAAATCCTCAGGGAGCCTCCCATCCCAGTTCTCGGGGAGGACAGCGAGCGGATCAAAGGCGATCGAGTTCAAACACAATCAGTTTTATCGGTTATGCGGCGGTCTCGGCGCGGGCCGGGGACACGGCGGGGGCGGGGGAGTCTGTACAAACAGTCTCCAGGAGAACAAAGCACACAAGGATTATTGCCAATTTATATGGAGAAACGTTAATGTCTCCCTCAGCCACCGCACCGTAGTGTATGGCAGCGACGATGATAGCGGCCATTAGCGGCGGATATTGGAGGCACTCCGAGAATTCTCGCGGGGCACTGCCACCGAGAGTGGGGCTACATTCGTCTGCGGCCCGATATCGGACGATTTCTCGCTTAATAACTGATTGCAATATCTCATCCGCTGAAACGAGCAGGCGCGGTCTTTCATTCATTATTTCTTAAAATTGTATTATTTTATGCGGTTACAAACTAACTAACGGGAAGCTAACGCGTCTGACGCTAGGAGCTTAACTCGCGCCTGCACACCGCACCGATCATCTCATATGGATACTCAATAACTTACTCGTATTTTATTTGAAAATTATTTGTATACTATTAATTTTTTTTTGTTTAAATAAATAAATAAATACAAAACATTTAAGTATTTAACGCGTAGCCAAACAGCCGCTTTTCCGCTCACTTTAAAATTCTTCCGCTCGCAGAAATTAAAAAATATAAGACACCGTCCACACGGTATCTGACAGAGTGGAGGCCGCCGGGACGCGATCGGCCCCGGCGACCGGCGAATGCGGGGAGCGCGCGATATCGCATTTTTATGGAAGCGTAAAAATGTAAAATCACTAAATAAAATTGGCGATACCGGAACGTGGCAGCCGGGCGCCTAAATAAATAATTCATAAAAATCGGGTTGGCGATCGAGAAGTAGCGCGGGGGAGGGGGGTGTCAGCTGATATCTTTATATTTATTGTGGCGGGATCTTGCGGACTAACGGTGGCGGGTAGCGTGACAAAGGAAATAATGAGACCGATGGAAGCTCACCCGTCAGAAAATACTGTTCACTTAATAAGTATCAGAAAACGGCCCGGCCGGGCCAATCGATGCATTCGGGACCCTGGACCGAGTGTTCATTCATTCTTCAACTTCTAAGAGATAATAAATACATAACTATAATAGTAAAAAATAATATACTTATTTATGAAATTACAAATTGTACATTAATATGAATTATTATAAGAAACCTCTTCTACAAAAAGAAGAAGGTCGTGTTGAGAAGCGGAATCCTTCGGTTAGAAGAATTAGGAAAATAACATCTAATAAAAATATCTAAATATTGTTTAGCAGTGAGTAACAGTATTGTATTGAGATTGTAATAGCACAATTTTGAAAAAATCTATTAATGTCGTGTAAAATTAACTTAATAATATAAATCCACAGTATTGAAATCCATATATTAAGGTGAGATACAGAAACTATATAAATAAAGAAGAATGTCTGTTGGTTTGTTTGTTTGCTTTTTATACAAATCTACAGTTTTTAATGAAACTTTGCACACTTGACCTTCAAATATTCAATTGCAATATTGTTGATACATTGACATGTACGGTCATGGAATTGTGGATGTGGAATAGCTATTTATACAAAAAAAATAGTGTCTGTGGGTTGTTTATTGAAACGTTTTAACTGTAAAATAAATTAATTGTTACTAAAAGCACCTTGTTCGTTCACTCTTTAGAACAGTGTAGAACCTTCTAGAACAGTGTTAACGACGTAACCGATATCAAAACAAAACTCGACTCATCAAGACAACAAATAATTGATCGACGGATAGATATTAATTCATGCCAATCGAAATGCCGCCGAAGAAAAGAACGAGTACTGGTCAGAAAAACCCCGCAGCTAAAAGACAAAAAGCTATTCGGGCGTCAGAAATAACTGAAGAGCGGGAACTTCGTCTACAGCAGGAGCGTGTGAGAGCTTCTACATCTAGGGCAAGGGAAACTTCGGAAGAAATAGTGCTGCGTGTACAACAAGATCGACGTACAAAGGAAAAATCAATAATTGTGAATCGACATTCAGATCCAAAATTAAGGGCATTTGTATGTAAACATTGTCATGCAAAGAAATATAAATGCGAACCAGCGAGAATGTGTTTATGAGCCTCCAAAGGCGCTGCTATCTTACAAAATAAGAGGAAAATTACTGCCTACATCTAATTTCGAATAAAAAACTACCCCCATCCCTCTAAATGAAACCTCTTCACTCTGCGTAAACTTCGGACAACGCCGAGTACTTCAAATAGTTTGAAATATAAATAAATAAAAATATGAAATGAAATTTTCGAATACACTTAAATCAGGTGCAGTGCATTTATCTTATTCTTTATAGCTAAAAAGAGGAGGGCGGGATGTTTTTTTTTCCTCAGAGTCCTAGAGTTCAACTGGACAAAATGATTTTGAATAGCGTTTCTGTTGAACGGGGAATGGGAAGAGTAGGAGCAGGGGAAGTTAGGGGAGCGAGTGGAGAGAGGGAGGAGAAAGAGAGGGGAGTAGGAGGCGAGAGGGAATGGAGCGGGAAACAAGTGAAAGGTGAGCGGGTAGGCAGTGAGAGGGGAGCGAGAGGAATGCGGAAGAGGAGCAGGAGGAATGCGGAAGCGAAGCAGGAGATGTGTGGAAGGGGTACGGAAGGGAGCGAGAGGAGAATGGGAGGCTAAAGGGAAGGGAGCGGGAAGCGAAAGGGAAGCGAAAGGGAAGGAAGGAGAAGGGAAGCGAGAGGGAGGCGAAATAGAAGAGAGTGGAAAGAGAGCAGGAGGGGTGCGGGAGGAGTAGAGTGGAAGAGGAGCGGGAGGGGAGTAGAAGGCGAGTGGGAGGCGATAATGAGGCGAAAGGGAGGTGAAAGGGTAGGGAGTGGAAGGGGATTGGGAGGGGAGTAGGAACTTGGTGTATATGTCTTGCGTAGTGTCCTAATCTTAAGAGTAATTATGAGTCCTAAACTTAAGAGTAATAAGAGGAAGATCACTGTCTACATGAGATTTCGAAAAACCAGCCCCATCCCCCTTTCCCATCACTTGAAGTATAATTTTGGTACTTCTTAATGAAATTTTGCACACTTGACGTTCCAAATAAAATGAAAATTAATATCTACCAGAGATTTCGATAAAACTACCCCCATCCTTCTAATTGAAGCCTGTGCGGTAACACTGGGTGCTTCAGTTAGTAATGATATAAAATTAAATGAATTTACCAAAAAAGTCTTATTTACACATATACAAATGGGTGTACCTAATTACTTGTATGTGATGTACGTATACATGTAATAATATATAAAACAAATTATATGAATCACTTAAAGGGTAAATAGAAAAAATCTATTTGTGGAAACGATGTATACAGGCTGTTTTTTAAAGATATAGAACTTTAAAATGAAATAAAACACAAAAAAATCGTGGTAACGGCCATGATATGGGCTTTATTGGAGAGATACTTTTATGTCACTGGTGTTTAAATATGATTCCGCGCATATGGGCGCCGCGGCTGACTCGAATAAAGTGCAATTTGGATGTCCAATTTTCGACCACTTTTTGGAGCAGCTAAGACCGTATATCGGAAATAACGCGACTAATGTTGGCTTCCAAGTAGTTTATCGTCTCTGGTTTATCGGCGTAGACTAGCGACTTCACATATTCTCATAGAAAATAATCCAAAGGTGTTGTTAAATCACACGATCTCGGAGGACACAATTCACAGGTCCATTACGCGAAATTATGTGCTCAACGAATGTTTCCTTCAATAAATTGATTGTGGCGCATCATCTTGTTCAAAGCGCAGCTTTTTCACATTGATGCCATTCAATTGGGGAAGGATTTTTCTAACAATAATCTACTCATACTGAACTCGCCATCAATTAGAGTATGCATGGTGCGAAAACGATCCGTGGTTACTCGAATTATTTTCTCGGATGGATCATTAAAATGGACGATCGACCTTTAATATCGACCTTTAAAATGGACATAGCGCATCGTAAGTTTCGCGAACTGAACCACGATTTTCGAAATAAATTTGCACAATTTGCACGCGTCGTTCTGGCATAAGTTTATTCATTTCGAAATAGCAAACCAAACTGAGCACAAATCAGGTATCAGCTATCAAATTGGTTTTCGCTGGAAAAAGTGTTGCCACAAGTGTTGACTCGAGAATAAATCCCGGTAGGAAATGTATATTTTTTGATTCATCTATTTTGTTTTACTTATCAAAGAAGTGTGTTCTAAAAATGCGTCTTCACGATCAAAAATGCATCATTATACATAAATGCATTTAGTATTTTTTACGTTTTATTTATTATCGTAGCTGTATGTTTTCTTAATAAAATAAACAAGATAAAGAAGCTTCTTTTTGGGCACAAGAGGTTGCACACTTCTGGTACAGTTTGTTGTTGAAAGGATTAATTCCAGTCGCCTGGAACAGTGAATACCTCCTTGCAATAGTTTAAAAATGAGTGTGGTCAGCTCGTTCGTACTCGTGTTATAAATAGTATCCATTCGAAGCGAACACGAATAGTCCATAATCCCTCGAGTAACTCCCGCTGCTCTTTGCTCTTGCAAGGTTAGGGCGGGACCCGTTTCACCCGCAGGGGCAGGAGGGGCTTTAAAAAGGGGGTTATAAAAACGAAACCGAAAAATAGTGGGAATCATCAGCACCTAGCAAAATATAATATTAGATTATCGAAGCTGCTTACGACGCTCCTAACTGCAACTACAAATGAGTCGCACAGCGGCAGAAATGCCTAGATACGAGGGATTAAAAAGTCACATTTATATTTTCAAGTATTTATTAACATTATTATAATTATATAACGCTTTCTTATAATTATACATCCCTGCACATTAAATTAGACTAATACAAAACAATTAATTTTGAGCGGACTAGTGTATGCAACGTAAAATACGAAGTTTTTCACTTAGGACACTCCTTGTCGCTATGCGACTCAAATAGATAAATACAAAATATGAAAAACATCTGTAACCGAACTTAAAACGTGCACACTACACCACGCGTAATAAGTAGTGTGCAAGGCCCTAGCTCGCGAAAATATTTTGGCCTACCCGGCACGGATCGGCCGAGCCTGGATCCCTCAGCTGCTTAGTATTATTATCTATCTTTATAAATACATTTTTCGCCTCAACTAGTTTTATATTAACGTGAAAACGGCCCACCTGACACAGCACAAAGGCTGCATTAAAGTTGATTTTTTATGAGTTGTTTATGTGATAATGGATGATTAGATTCATTGTGTATGATAGTATCTGTAAAAGTTGGTTTTCTAAAAATTTTGAACTCAATTTTATTATTATTTTTAATCAATGTTAGATCCAAAAAATTAATATTGCTAATTTTAAAAGTAAATTTTAAAAAGTAGCCGGGTTGGGGTTTGAAACCGTGCCCGCCAGATTCAATTTTTATTTTAGAATCATACTACGCGTCTATATTAGTGTATTTATTAGAATTACAACTGCGTTAGATTTGACAGATGTTTTTATTAGTTGCAAGTGAAGCTGTACAACACGACGGGTTCTCGCATTTTAGAGAGAATAATAGTATGTATAGATTTTTTATCATAAAATGCTAAATGTGAAACCAAGACCACCTGCGAATCGTTCTCCAATCTCCCCATAATCCATTATCACATAAACACGACGGGTTTTCGCATTTTAGAGAGAATAATAGTATGTATAGATTTTTTATCATAAAATGCTAAATGTGAAACCAAGACCACCTGCGAATCGTTCTCCAATCTCCCCATAATCCATTATCACATAAACATTCAGGGTTCCACTCCATGATACATCGTTTAGTCAATATTCCTATGTCAACATCCAATTTCAATATTGAATTGAATACAATTAAAAAAATAGCAGTTAATAATGGGTATAATACATGTTTGATAGACACTATTTTAAAAAATAAATTAAAAGAATATAATAATCAGTTTTTATATAAATCACAGATAAAACATAATGACAAAAATGATAATTGGTGTAGGATTTTATACATAAATAACTTTTCGAAACAAATATCTAAACACCTACCACGAGACATTAGATCAGCATTTTACACAAATAATAGTATAGGAAATTTACTCATAAATTCTAAAGACAAAGATGATAAATTTAACAATTCTGGCGTCTATAAACTTAGTTGCAAGGATTGTGCTGCATTTTATATTGGTAAAACGGGTAGAAATTTTAATATAAGAGTAAAGGAGCATTTGAGATGTTTGAACAATAGTGGGTTTTCAGAATTTGCTAATCATTTGATAGAAAATAGTCATGGTTTTGATAAAAAATTGGGATTGTCAATTTTGCATATAAACGGTGTAGGTCACAAATTAAATAATTTGGAATCGTTGGAGATAAATAAAGCATGTAAAAGTAATCAGGAAATTCTAAACAGCCAACTAATTTTAACTACGAGTCCTATTCTAAAAATTTTTCCTAAAAATTATTCGACTAAATTTGTATTGAGCAGCAATTTGAGTTAGGTACTAAATTTAATTTTTAAAATAATTGTTTTTTTTTTTAAATTTAAAAATAGATTCTGGTGTAGAAATAATGCTATATTTTTAGTTAGTTATGACATCCTGAAGAAGGAAAAGGCATTTTCCGAAACCGGTAGATGTTTTTTAAACTCAATTAGTGGTTAATAAAACAAAGATAATAAATAAAAAATAGGAAATATTATTTTACAATGAGTTAACGTAATCTTTATATGTATCTTTTTAAAGTAATCATACCGTGCACTTTGTGGGGTTATGCTGATATCGAATAAAAACAGTGCTTAAGGGACGTCGGAAGGTTTAAATTTAAATTAAGCGATAATTGCTAATAATTAGATACAATTTTATTTTTCCACACTTTAAGAAATTATGTGCACATTTGTTTAATTTAAAGTCGCGTTTTTTATTAGGCTTGATGAGTGGAATCGACAAGGGAGCTCTAGCTTTTAAACCGGTCCGGGTAAGAATGAATCTCCCTCTTCCAGCTGTCCTCTTTAAAGTCCTGCATACAGATCCTAGATTTACGTAGTTTTGTGCAACTTTTCCAATTAGCGAGATATCTGGTCTGTTTACGTTTGCAAGGTCGACAATCATCAGGCCGTTGACTGAGAGACCGAAGGTGGTCACTCGGAAAGGTCACTGCCGATACAATATAGCCCGAGAGGTAGCGACCGGAGCCGGGCCTGGCGGGAGTGGCGGGAGTGGCGGGAGTGGCGAGGAGCGCCTTGCCGGGCAATCTGAAAGGAAATCAGAACAGACGAGCGGACATATTTACGGATGGCCATCAAAGGAATATAAATTGATGACAAGACTGGAGACTGGAACTACCGCCGCAGAAAGGAAACAGAAATAGCTCTCTAGACGAGAAAATACAACGACACAAAGCTTTTAGGCCGCGGGAAGGGAGCGTCCCTTTATGAGATACCACGTCTCTGTACATTTCTAGTTTCGTTTATTAGGCTTATAGATCTGGCCGGAAAACGCCACAAAAGACTGAAGAGTAATAATATCACATTATCATATTCATGAGAATAATAATTATGTTTTAGAATCTCAATGCACTGTCTACTGTCCATATTTTCTGTATTTCTCCTGATTTTTATATAACTTTTTAGTTCGTCAAAAATGTATACAAAAAGTACCAAATAATATTATTATATATATAAGGTGTAACAGACCTAGTTCAAAATGTTTTATGAGTGGATACCTGACTAAATTACGTGTCGAAAATATTCAAAGAATATATGCAAATTTTTTCACCGTTATAGAAAATATTATAGTTTGAATTTTTAACAAAATCATGTTAAGCCTTAAGTCTGCGTACTTTGAAATAAATATTTTGCGAAATGTATTCATCATTAATGGATATATTTGCTTCAGGCCCTAAAACGTGTATCGAAAATCGTCCGGCCGCTCGAAATCCGATGACATTTAATTTGTTTATTCAATATGCCCTGAAACAGTTGCACAACATATAATACTATGTGTCTAAATAAATATATAATTTGGAATTAATAAAACATTAATCGAAATAATCGCATTCCTCGGTAGGCACATATTCCTTGAACATTTTTGACTGTTAATGTAATCCTGATTACCTGAGTGGTCACCTGTGTCCACTCATAAAATATTGTGTAAAAGATTTGTTACACTTTAAATTTTTCATGGATGTTTAACGACAGACTGAACATAAAAATTAGCGGAAAAGGTAGAGAAAAATTTAGTCATGAAATTTATATTAACAAATAGAAAAAAAGTGATTTTCTATCGATTCTTTAAGTACTTGTCGGAGAATTGAATAGAAAACGCGCCCTCTTCCCCTTCCCCACGCAGCACTCCCAGCAGCACTCCCAGCAGCACGACTGCGAGCAGCGTGACAAACACGAATGTACTATACATTTAATGAGAAACACTTTTGTTGTGAATCTGCCAAGTGAAGAATCAGAAAGCAGTCCAAAAGTTTAATATCAATTGAAAGAATTTCCAGGACGAAAAGCGCGGCTGCAGAACAATGGAGAGAGAACTATCGAGCATTTGAAAAGGCTATTTATTTTACGTCTCGGATAAAACCGAGTCCATAGTACAACTTTAGTGTCGTATTGGATACGGAGACGATGTGTTTTAAAACAAATAGACAGACTTTATCGCTTCAACTGCATAGCTTCGTAAGCAATATTATGTGACAAATATTTCTAATTGTCTAAACAAATACTTTGTTCCGTCCATCTGTTAAAAATAATAATTATAAATAAATATTTTTTACATTTATAACAATAACTTTAAAAAAACACAAAAAAAAATGATCGAAGTAATATTTTAGTTGCCATCGAGATATATATTAAAATACCACAAAACTATTTATGTTCTGAAAAAAAAACCGCAACTTTACAATAATAATGTGTTCTCCTTAAAATAACTATTTGGTTAGACATTTTAAAAATTAAATAACAAGAACCTTTTTATTTAACCAAAGGTATTTTTTATGTAAATCGATTCGGAACGCCAATTCCCGAGTCCTTCATTATCATTTAGCTTCAAAGATTCATTCTTAAATTTGAATACCATCTTCAGCCGTCTCCATTCTGTTAAGGTCGAAAGATATGACTGAAGAATATTTATTTAGCGATTGACACAAATATAAAAGCAACATTAAAATAGAAAGAAGACCTGATTAATAAACGGTCGGAATTAAAAGAAACAAAAAAGAACCGCAGCAGCTAAATTAATAGTAACTCGTCGTGTACTACGTTCTCCAGGTTCTGTCAAGATTAACAGTATTCTGTAAAAGAGCAGAGACAGACGAGAGCCAGTGAATGGTGGGCAGGAAAGACAAAAGGCTGGGATAGATAATACAACAGCGGGCCTGCGAGGGTAGATAGCGGGCTGAGATGGCGGAGATGCCGCCCCATCAGAAGAGCGGTGGAGCCGTACCTGGGAGCAGAGAGTAAAGCGTGCTGTATGCTTCGCTAATCAAATAGAGTACGAGAACATGGGAGTAAAGAGTATCTCATTAGAAGAGGGATATCGGGCACGAGTACTCTACATATGTCTCACGGAGGTATTTGATAACTTTCCTAATACAACAGTATCAATAGTTGTTAATTATTAGGCCATCTCAAAGGTTTACAAGTCGCTAAAGAACCTCCCGCAGTTCGAAAAATACAGAGGACACCTCTGTGGTGAAACGTTTCTTGTTTAAATTGGAGACTTTAAGGCTACACAACAATACGGAAGAGTTCCGCACACGCGGCAGGTTATCGTACGAAACGTTTGTCAAAGTTAAGAATAGCTAACGCCGTAACGCGACAGCTCCCTGATGAATGCTAAGCCTCGAGGCGAGGCGGCGACAAGTCTGACAAGTCGACCGGAACCTCGGTGGAGCGGGAGGTTCAGAACGCGATGCAAAGATGATGGGCGAGTCACTACCCAAACTCCTTCCAGGCAGTGGCCTCAATTTGGAAAGGAACTTCGGATCCGCCGCTGACGCGCGTTCGAGCGCTTCGGATGAACGAGCGACGGCGGGGAGAAGGTGAGGCGGGCCGAGGGGACGAGCGTCGAGGGAGGGAGAGGGATGAGTAGGCTGCAGATGAAAATAATAACAAGTTCCCACCTTGCGCCCCCCTAACGAATGTTTGCCCAAATTGTTACACGGCGCGAGCACGTGACCGGCATGGTGACAGGACGACATGTCGGGCGTGGCAGGAACGGATTAAGGAATTCTGCGCGCACGGACCCCGACCAAATTTTTTAAAGCACTAAAATCTGGTTGATTACGAGGAGGCTGGTAAGTCACCGGTATTAATAGCCATTTCGTAATATTGACGAAAAATAAACATTTTTCGTTTCAATGCCACATTATTGGATCATAAAGTAAATTATGTTTCTATAATCGAAACGCAATCAATGTAAATGAACTTAATATCAATTGGGAGATTCCCACAGTAAAGAATGCGAAAGACGGAAGATAGAAAAGATGGTCTTTATTCGATATTAGACGGATACGGGCTGAGAAGAAAGAACCAACAGAAATATGTCATAATTGTCGTAATCCTAAGACACACGAGACAACCGCGCACGAAGTGTCGTAACTTAGAAAAAGTAAAAATTTAAAAACACTCCCAAATGCTAAGAACGGTAGGAAAGTGTAAAAGTAAGAAGCGGATATCGCAGTGTTACCGCCTCCTCAGATTTTAACTGGGATTACAATTAATTCGAGGGAGGCAGGGAAGATGGCTGAGACCTTAAGCGGGTGAGTTTATTCCCGGGCAGAGTTTGCCGTCCCGAGCGAGCTCGAGTACTGTGTTGGGTACACAGTACTCGATGCAATGAGGCGGTGGCGCGGTCGAAACCTAGTGAATTTGTCTCGATCTTTGACAAAACGGTTGTTATTCGTTTGAGGCGAGAAGTAAAGATTTATCTCGAGGCCACCGACAAAGGTGACTTATGACGAAATGGAATAAACTCCCGGAAGATTACCGGGAGAGGACGGAACCGCACCCCCGATCCGGGCACGCGTTTGAGATATTTCAGCCGGTGGGTGATCGCACTCGTTATTCCGCAGCCTCACCTCCGACTCTAGCCGGAGAGAGACCCGGAGCGTGCGAGGAGGCTGGAATACGATTTCTCCAACAAGAGTGTTATTTCCTGCGAGAATGGAGGAGAGCATTACGATGATTCGAATGCTGGAAACGAATTAATTTGCCAGATAATCCTGGAGGATAACTGAGGATGGGAACCGTCGGGAACAATACCGCGGCGGAAAGGCAGAATCATAAATTCGTACTGGCAGATAAGAGTACATCGGGGGCTGTGGGGTGTTAAGGTTTCAAGGGGACCGGGTTGCCGGCAAAATCCGAGACATTCATAATTAGTTACGAAACAATTAAAAAATAGTAATAGACAAAATGTAAAGCACTTATCTAACTTCACCACGTATATTAACACATGTTACACAATACGAACTCCCAAAATCATAGCAGATTCTACACGACAAGCAATACACTAATAATTATCCTCGATGGTTGTACATAAATATAAAAAAGAGATGTGACACCTGTATGGAATAGCAAAAGTAAAAGAAAATTTTTAAATAATTAATATTGTGTAAATTGATCAAAGCGGTTTATCGTCGGTTATAAAGTTGATTATATTGGTATTGCGGTTGTTTATTTTTTTAAATTAAAGCGGTTTGTACAAAGTTAGTTATTTTTTTGAATAAATAAGTATATCCAACCAAACTACAAAGTTAGAGCTACAAACGTCAACAAAAAGGTCGTCATTTTGTATGGGCGACATAATTTATTTGATACTTTTAAAATTAGCAATATTAACTTGGTGGTTAAGATTCATATTTTTTTTATTTATTATCTTAGTTTAATAACCACAATTGAGTATAAAAAAATATCTACCGGTTTCGGAAAACACCTTTTCCTTCTTCAGGATATGTCAAAACTAACAAAAAATATAGCATTGTTTTTCTATTTATCCAGAATCTATTTTTAAATTTTTAAAAAAAAATTTAAAAAAAAAAAAAACAACAATTATTTAAAAAGTAAATTTAGTACCTAACTCAAATTGCTGCTCAATACAAATTTAGTCGAATAATTTTTAGGAAAAAATTTTAGAATAGGACTCGTAGTTAAATTTAGTTGGCTGTTTAGAATTTCTTGATTACTTTTACATGTTTTATTTATCTCCAACGATTCCAAATTATTTAATTTGTGACCTACACCATTTATATGCAAAATTGACAATCCCAATTTTTTATCAAAACCATGACTATTTTCTATCAAGTGATTAGCAAATTCTGAAAACCCACTATTGTTCAAACATCTCAAATGCTCCTTTACTCTTATATTAAAATTTCTACCCGTTTTACCAACATAAAATGCAGCACAATCCTTACAACTAAGTTTATGGACGCCAGAATTGTTAAATTTATCATCCTTGTCCTTAGAATTTATGAGTAAATTTCCTATACTATTATTTGTGTAAAATGCTGGTCTAATATCTCGTGGTAGGTGTTTAGATATTTGTTTCGAAAAGTTATTTATGTATAAAATCCTACGCCAATTATTTAAATTATTTTTATTAAAATTATTTCCAATTCAATAATATAATATATAATCAAACAGAAGGTCTTCCTATGGGAGCACCCACAAGTCCACTAATAGCAGATATTTTTGTAGATGATTTATAGAAAAAAATTTTTGATTGTGATTCTTCTTTGTTAAATAATGTTTTGTTATGGAAAAGGTATGTGGATGATGTATTGTGTATTTGGTCGGGTTCACAACGTCAACTAACTACATTTCTAAATTTAATTAATTCGTTTAATAATAAAATACAATTTACATTAGAAATGGAAAATAATTCTACCCTAAATTTTTTGGATCTAACATTGATTAGAAATAATAATAAAATTGAGTTCAAAATTTTTAGAAAACCAACTTTTACAGATACTATCATACACAATGAATCTAATCATCCATTATCACATAAACATTCAGGGTTCCACTCCATGATACATTGTTTAGTCAATATTCCTATGTCAACATCCAATTTTAATATTGAATTGAATACAATTAAAAAAATAGCAGTTAATAATGGGTATAATACATGTTTGATAGACACTATTTTAAAAAATAAATTAAAAGAATATAATAATCAGTTTTTATATAAATCACAGATGAAATATAATGATAATAATGATAATTGGCGTAGGATTTTATACATAAATAACTTTTCGAAACAAATATCTAAACACCTACCACGAGATATTAGACCAGCATTTTACACAAATAATAGTATAGGAAATTTACTCATAAATTCTAAGGACAGACAAGGATGATAAATTTAACAATTCTGGCGTCTATAAACTTAGTTGTAAGGATTGTGCTGCATTTTATGTTGGTAAAACGGGTAGAAATTTTAATATAAGAGTAAAGGAGCATTTGAGATGTTTGAACAATAGTGGGTTTTCAGAATTTGCTAATCACTTGATAGAAAATAGTCATGGTTTTGATAAAAAATTGGGATTGTCAATTTTGCATATAAATGGTGTAGGTCACAAATTAAATAATTTGGAATCGTTGGAGATAAATAAAACATGTAAAAGTAATCAAGAAATTCTAAACAGCCAACTAAATTTAACTACGAGTCCTATTCTAAAATTTTTTCCTAAAAATTATTCGACTAAATTTGTATTGAGCAGCAATTTGAGTTAGGTACTAAATTTACTTTTTAAATAATTGTTGTTTTTTTTTTTTAAAAAATTTTTTTTAAAAATTTAAAAATAGATTCTGGATAAATAGAAAAAACAATGCTATATTTTTAGTTAGTTTTGACATATCCTGAAGAAGGAAAAGGTGTTTTCCGAAACCGGTAGATGTTTTTTTAAACTCAATTGTGGTTATTAAACTAAGATAATAAATAAAATAAAAAAAAAAATAAAAAATAAAAAAAAAATAAAAAAAAATTATTTGACGCTGTTTTCGGTACGTGAGAAAATAGTTACGGCCTATTGGAAAAGGTTAAGAATTTAATAAAAATTTGTGTTACATTTTGGAGAGTAGAGTATTCGAGTATCGATCCTAGTACCGTGTTTGGTGCCCAGTAATATAAATATATAAAAAACAGATGGCTTCAACAACTCACAATATAAACCTCTAACAATATACAAAATAAACATCTCACGATACTAATTTAAGATTTATACGATGGATTCCATGTTAAAGAGACTGAAGCATTTTAGTGCCTTAGTGCGTAACGTAAGACTTTACTTTGTAGTACTTTTTACTTGCTCAATGACGTAAGGCTTCGTATTGTAGTTCTCGATATGAAGAGCTATACTTAACTTATAATCAAACTCCAATCGCTGCGATAGGACAGAAACGATGTTTTTGATAGCTTTTAGCATTTATATCAATTTTATATAAAAAATCCATGTTTTTAATTAGGCGAGAAATAAATAATCTAAATACAAATTAAATTAGAAAGATATACATATAAAAGTAATTGTATCGAAAAATATTGCTGTTGCTACCGGGATTCGAATCTGGATCTCTTCCAATCCGGGGGACGTGCATTAACCGATTATGCAACAGCACACAGTGCATTGACGACAAATTTTCGAACCTATATGTTACACTTTTCAAATTGGTGCATCATCATTCCATTACCTGAAATTTAAATAAATAATCCTTCTTTCATTTCCTCGAGGCTCATCTGATGGTATGTATGTATGGTGGCACGAAACCTTGTACTGCAGCCGAAACACGGTTTGAAGTTCACAAGATCACCGCAAGTTCCTAATGTAATTAATGTGTCGCACAGTATGAAAAGGATAATTTAATTAAAGGATTTGACAAAACGTAATGACATCGTGAAATTGAGAACATTTACTGAATTCTAAATTGCTGGATTATAATAGAAGTTGAATTTTTTAGAAATAATTCGTGCTGCTCGACCAGGATTTCATAAAGAAACATTTTCAAACCAATTGCTCATAGTTTCTACATAGCTTGGTTTCAGCAGCGGCTAACGCGATTTTACAACGACTAGAAATCATTTTCTGAAAGAGATTCATAAAATCATCATCATCAGCCGCCTTCTATCCCACTACTGGATGAAGGCCTCCTCAGTGCGTATGTCTATTATTATTCACTACAACGCACTTTCGCAGAGTTTGATGCAGTCCAGAGGGCTCTCTCCGAGCGATGTGGTCTGTCCGTTGCTATTTCATTTTTCAGGCATATTCTATTACATCAATTGACTGCATGAATATAATGTACTAGAATTATTAGTAATAGTAAATAATAATTAATAATTTTCAAATTCTTTTTAATTTTTAAAAATGTTGATTCCGCAAATAAAGGGCTTTTAAAAATAAAATTAATAATGTTTATAAAAAAACAAACATAAAATCTTTTATTTAAAATAAAATATTATTAACATATCACGAGACCCGTGATCCCGGGAATGATCTAGAGCTGCGAATCGAGTCCCGGGAATGAAAAGTCCGGGAATAGAGAAACCCTAATGTCCACGAGCTGTTTCCCCCTCAAATATTCTATTGCCTGTTCTCTCTTCAAAAATGAAGATTTTGGCGACGTATCAAGCTATGGACCGATCTCATCACTCAGTGTTATTTCAAAAATTGTTGAAAACGTCACTATAAAATTACAGATTTTATAGACAAACATAAACTGTAAAGTAATAAACAATACGGTTTTAAAAAAAAAATCCGCAGAAGATGCCGTCATTGCACTCACTGAATATGTTACAGCCTTGACCGAGACGAATATTGTATTAGCGTCTTCCTGAATTTAGCTATAGCATTCGATACTGTTTCTTTTCCAATTCTTCTGCGGAAACTAGAAGCTTTGAGTATTATAGGAGTAGCTCTAAATTGGTTTAAAGTTATCTAACGGAAAGACAACAAACAGTTAGAATTGGTAATGAATGGTAAATTGGTCAGAATTCTGCAAAGGAGTGTTCACACTTTTTCTATTATATATAAAAGATTTGTGCGAACTGAGTCTCACCAATGCGAAAATTATTACATTTACTGATGATACTGTTTTATTGTTTCGTGGAAAAACATGGAACCAAGTTTACGGATATGCTGGAATTAGATTACATAAAGGAAATGAATCTTCTCGCATTAAATATTGACAAAAGTTTCTTATGTTTCATAACAACACGTTTCACAAAAAATATATGTTTCAGTATCAATAAGGCTCGTAGTCTAAATCCCAAAATTTCGTTAAAAGTTCATAATTGTAACACTAATACTACTCTACCTTTATCACACTCATCATACATAGCATACAAATGCCAATTCCTGCCAATCCCGTCTTAGCTATGCGATCTTAGGTTGGGGTGGAGTTGGGAAAATTGCCCTTAGCCGATTAGTAATTACACAAAAATCTATTCTCAGAATCATCTACAGAAAACCACATAGGTTTCTCCCTGACTCAATGTTTGAGGAATGTCAGCTTTTTTATATTCGACAACTCTATGTAAAAATGTTGATCTTTTATTTTCATTCCAATACAGAGCTTCATCAATATCCATCTCATAATTATGCTGCGAATGCAAAAAAGAATAGGCTCACCGTGAAGCCCAAAATGAAAACAAGCTTTGGTCAATCCTTCCATATGTTTCTGGCCCCCGAAGTCTATAACATTTTGCCGAGCAGTATGAAACAATTCTCGATAGATAAACTCAAACACCATCTCAGGAGCTGGTTATTGGGTGTTGGCAGAAAGGAAACTGAGCAAAGATTTATGGAAATAATCACATGAACAAAGGACTCCATTGTGATACCAGGATTTCATTATGCACCGCTAGTCTTGCCTCGGTTAACAAATTCCCGTCACATATAATTTCATTCAAAGCGCCGTTTACTTTATTTCCTGCAGTCACCCTCCTTTCGATATCATTCTCAGCCTTTCCGTTTCTATCAAACATACTTTCCAAATACACAAACTCATATGCTTGTTCCAAACATTCATTACCTACAAGTATTTTGCGCGGTGTCTTGCTTTCCTCCTATCACTTTCGACGTTAACATTCATCATGAGGTCGCTTTTCTTGCACACATCGTACATTCTACTCACCAGATTCTGTAGTTCTTGTTCATTATTCGCCATTAGTACTGCATCATCAGCGTACAATAAACAGCATACAATCAAATCGCCCATTTTTGCTCTTACATTCATACATTCCAATTCTTTCACACATTTATCCATATACAAGTTGAACAGGCATGGAGACATTACACAATCCTGCTTGACACCCTTTGTAATGTCAAACCATGGTGTGAGTGCTCCAATGATTCTTACACACGCAGAACTACCTTCGTATAGAGATGCGACTGCGTGTATAAATTTACTATTCACCCCTTAATCGATATTTTGTTGTTATTATTACAAATGTAAGTTGTATTTTGAAATTATCGAATACACAAATAAACCAAATATGTAACAAACAGTGCTGCATTTTTAATTAAAGTATCTAAAAACGAATCCGTAATACAAGAAACTTATCAAAGATTAGTTGAAAAATATTCAGAAGCATATTTCGCTGCACAATATAGAAATCAATTCTACCCAGAGCGTATGAGAATCGGAAATATATTTTTTTACTACACAATTTATCGAAAAAATATTTTGTTTGCCACCAAACAAACACATTTTTTCTGTAAATCTTTCTAATTTATTAATTTATATGAATTATAAAATAAAGTCACGCCGTACTAATAAAATAAACAATTCACATTTTTGAAGAGGTTAAGTTGAGAGACTCTGCCGAATAAAGGAGTCTACCCGATGCGCGGCGGCGGGTGCACAAAAGTGCAGGAACTGACTCGCGGAGAAGGCGGAGTAACGAGGCGGAAGGTAAACTCGGCGGTCTGGCTTTGGAATCTCAAAACTAGGTGGTCATTTATTTGTGGTCCATTCTGCTCTGAGAATGCTCCGGGAAAGTCAGCCCACTTCACTGTAGTGAAATACTACAAACAAATCTAATTGCCGTTATTTTGTTATCGAATGGTGAAATATTAATTTTACAATTAAATTAAGCATCTCTTCAGCGTACTCGCATCTGTGACTGCGGGTGCACCTGACCCGACGTGTGAGGCGTATTTTAGTTTTCTCAATTACGAATATTATTATTCCTATGAGCTGTCAATAGTGCGTTGTACGTTACAGGTGAGGTAAAGAAGAAGAAATATTTCTTCCGGCACTGGCCGCAAGAATCAGGTACCTATAAAACATTTTTCTTTTTTCCCCAGATCTAATATGAACAAAGTTATAGAATTGTACTTTTAAAAATATTTTTTTTATTCGGGTAAAGTACTCTCTTTTTTAATTTTTAACAACCGCTATATTAAAAAAAAAGTAGTTGCAGGGCTAGTTAATGAACTTGGCCGAAATATATACCATATCAAATTTAAAAAAGTTTAATTGAAATCAGATATGAACTACACGAGTTAAGGTTTGGACGATTCCTGGTCACAATTGAAGTTTTACAGAAGTTGAATTGTGGGACCCTTTGCAACAGATAGTATTTCTATCGAAATGTACTTAAAATCGTAACTAATGTAATGTTTAAACAAGAAAAAGTATATAAAGTAATCATCTAAAATCGATCCCCAATATTCTTTTTTAATATTTAATGAGAAAAATTATGATAAATACATATGAAAATTTTCGATACTAACATGACATTTTCAATTGAGGCGCCCCATCTGCACATACGCGTAATGCAGTAACGACAACCGTAATCACTTTCGCCCGGAATGTGGCAAGTCGATATTTGTTAACATTTTGACATTATGCAACGCAAAAAAGAACGAACATGAAAATAAAACCTTATAGTAATATAACGAATTCGGGATAAGTAAAGAGTGTCCAGCGAAAAACTTTTAAGATTAAATTGTAATTGCCGGAAAACCATCAGGGTGAGGTAAGTGGGAGGAGTATTGTTCGACGCGCATGATTTGCGGATTTGCCAGTCGCATTGAATCACTGGTCGGGAGCGCACCGTGGGTTCGAGGTTAAGCAATTGTTCGTGCGCGTCGTGCTTTTTGTACACACTTTAATATTCGACAAGTAAATGATGGGCCGAGCACGCAACTTATTTGTTCAAAAGTTCAGACAAGAAGGGACAATGGTTAACCAAACTTCTGCAGGACCATCAGAAAATGTGACTCAAGTTCGAAGTGAAATTATAATAAATCGCAAATTATAATAAATTTTAAATCGATAAGGAAGATTGCAACCTGTACTGGAACAAAAAAATGAACAGTGCACGTTATTTTGAAAAATAAACTACTGTTTCACCCATACAGACTCCAAATCGTGCAACTTCTCAATTAAAATAACTATTGTTTACGTGAAACCTTAGCGAGAACGATGCTGGAACGTTTTGGAATAGTACGAAAGATTGGAAACATATAATTTATTGATGAAGCGTATTTTCATATCGATGGCTATGTTAATAAACAGAAGATAAGATACTGGTGTCCAGACGACTGAAGGGAACGCCATCAAAAACTTTTGCATTGTCCAAAAACGACAGTGTGGTATAGCAATAATTTTAAAACTTAGTCTTTCCCGAAACATAAGATGTGAACTTGAAGCCCTTTTCTGTTCGGAGTACGATAAGATGTGCTCCCACGCGCGTCCCGGCGTGTCCTGGCGCATCCTGGTGCGTCCTGGTGTGGGAGAGGTTCGAACACGTGTGTCGGAGTTCGACGAACGCTTGTAAACATATTGTTTACTGACGAAGCACACTTTCATATCCATGGCTATGTTAATAAACAGAATATGAGATATTGGTGCCCCGACGACTCAAGGGAACGCCATCAAAAACTTTTGCATTGTCCAAAAACGACAGTGTGGTGTGCAATTTCTGCCCGAGAGATAATTGAACCTTTTTTTTTAACCAGCGAGAGACAGTTACTACTGACGTGTATTGCCGAAGGATCGACGAGTTTTTGGTACCGTAACTGCAGCTGTTTCCCGGATTCAACAACAGAACACAATTTCAGCAAGACGGGGCCACTCTACACACACATAAAGTTTCAATGTAGAAACTGAGGGGAATTTTTCTCAATAAATTAATTAGCAAACACGGAGATATACCCTGGGCACCTCGGTCACCGGACCTTACACCGTGCAACTTTTTTTTGTGGGGATACCTTACGTCGAGAGTTTACAGCAACAATCCTCGAACAATTCAGGCCCTACAAAAAATATCAGCCGTTAATTTGCTGCCATTGAACCGACGCTTTGTTCTCGCGTTGCAAATTTAAGAGATTGATTGCAAGAGTGTCTTGGGATAAATGGACGGCATTTAGACGATATTATTTATAAAACGTAAAACCCGTATCATTAAACTCCATTTTGTATAAATAAAATTCATATTTTTCATGAATAACATTGCAGTTTTTTATTTATTAAATATTAAACTTGAAAATTTTCCGCTGGAAACCTTTAACAAGAGAACTATTTCACGAAGTACTGACGATGAACTGAAAATACATTAAGAAACGACGGTAAAGAAATTTTAAACTGTAAGTCTAGGGCAAAAGTTACTTTTAATTAATAGATTCAAAGCAATGCGAGACCGAAACGTCAATAAGTTACATTTAATTTAATATATATATATACACAGATAAACTAGAATTAGAAGATATATCAGAGTATAACTGAATACATGTTGCGTTGCGTAACGTACATCAAGTTCACAACATACGAATTTATATTTGTTTTCCAGAATATCAAGTAATTTGGACCTTTTTTGTTTTTATTCAGACACACCCCTAATGGCTGGTCACAGAAAGCAGTAAAGTTGCAATAACGACAACCTCGTTCTCATCACTCCGAGTAGAAAATCGACGTTCAAGTTTCAATACTCGGCACATTGTATTACAGTTCGCGCAGTGGTCGTTCGGTAGCAACTGCAAAAATGTTTTCAGGAATCCATTTTGCAATCAACGAGGTGAAAGCATCCAGAGTTGAAGATACCTGAGGATATTGCATTCAGCCCCCTTAGACCACAACCCGCCGCCCGCTTCAACCAGCAGTAATCGCGTGGAAGAGTTGAGTTGAAAAGTCACCTTGTATTTTACTTTCATTAAGGATGCATTATGTCTGTAGGTTTAATAGGTTGTGAACTGTGAACACCGCCGTAATCTGATTGCATTTTTAATCCAGAACAGAGACAATAAAAGAAAATACAATGAATTTGAAGGCATCTTACTTTTTCTTAGTTGTAAATTACAATAAAATATAGTAAAGGATGTTTTTTTTAGAGGTTTGTTTTTCGAATTGGCAATTGATCAGCAATCAGTACAGGTCCAGTATTACAGTAACTATATTATTGTTCTTCATATAAACTATTGCAGCAGCATTTTATTTTTGGCTGGTGAATAAGAAATGCAACAATTACTACTACTGCAAAATAAAGCTTTGAGAAAAATATTGAGGAAAAGTGGATATACTCGAATCAGTACAGTGCTGAAAAACCTGAATATAACTTTAAATAGAGAAAATGTTTAAATAGTACAGTATTCCTTTTTAAAATCGGCAGAATTTATAAAAAAAAGGCAAATCAACAAGAGGAAAAGATAGAATGAGACTTCCATTCAGAAAGAAGACCAAATCTCACAAATTGGTGATGAACAGTACGATAAAAATTTTCGATAAAATACCAGATGACAAAAAAAAAGGAAAAATTATGATTTTAAAATCAAACATAGTAAATATGTGATGTGTAAGTTACAAATAAGTTTTAAAGATAGAAATATTATTGTTTATATTAGAGCATATACATATATATATATATATATATTTTTTTTTTTTTTTTGCATAAATGGTACATAAGAAAATAAAGGTAATTACTTTACTAGACGTGGTCTGTTCTAAAGCAATTACCTGTACACTTTTTGAAAGTTGTAAATGTTACGATACAATCGTTATAAAGTTAGATAAGTAAGTATAATGTAAAGAGTTGGGAGACAAAAATGTGTAGGTAGTTAGCAAAAATGACAAATTAGATTCTGCTTTCTACCCACATCAAGGAACCACTTTTTTATTTTTGGTTTAAATCGTAAATATTCACTTGTTTATCATTATGAAATCATGGATTAGAATCATCCAGTTAAAGGTAATTATGGTTCGACAGGCAACATTCGGAAAAATAAGAATATGTTATCCGGTGCACAAATGCGTTTTAGCGTGGGAGAATACAAACATATTTTAATTTGGAGGAATAAATGAGAAAACTGAGTAGCGACCGCTCGCGGTATTCCAATACGCCAATATTCCAGAGCTCCAATATGTGCTCCGAAACTCCAGAGCTCCATTAATACTCCGCTAGAGGTAACTTCCTCGACCCATTCATTCATTTACGCGTCATTACTCAATTCCGGGCCACCTGCGCGGCGGCGGGGGCTGAGGGTAGGGGTATGGGGGTGATCCCTCACGGATTGACACATGTTCCGCTTCCGCCAGCGCCCGCTCCGCCCGCTCCTCCCGCTCGCACGCTATTCACGCCATTACCCCCATTAATAAACACCGTTTGATTTCGCCATCCACTCGCCCTGCCCCGGCATGCCGGCACGCGACATCGAACGAGAAAATCCATTTCCCCGCGGCGCCCGTGACTCTGATCACCGGTTTAATGCAGCGAACTAATAAAGTGGACTTAGATAGTTTTTTAAAATTATTTTTAGTACCTTAGAACTTAGGATTTTACGAATTTTTTAAAATGTGTTAATTAACTTCCTTCAATCGAGTCGAGGTTTTAACACAAAATCGAACCTTCTCCACTCATCTCGGTCTTCTGGGTGTCATCGGCATTTCTTCCTACTGGATATCGAGCCTCCTCTCGCAATGCCTTTCCATCAACGTACCGCTGATTATATTTCTAAAACTAATTGTATAAAATCGCAAGCAGACATTCTGAGTTTTTTTCTGTTTTGGATTACCAAAAGTCCTCGTTCGGTTCCTACTCATGTCATCTACTACTTTCCTAAAATATCCCATATGTGCTTTCAATATTCTCGATCCTAACCCTTTCCGTAACCATTCACCAGTGTTGTCTACTGTCCTTCGTATCCGAGATGGCTGAAGAGTCCAATCTTGGATCCGCAAGTTTTGGGGCATCTTAGGCATATGAAGCAACGATTGTGTACTGACGCAATTTGCGCCCAGTTTGCTCTTCCCTTTCTTGGAATTTCCTCTGTCTGCAGCATTCTATCGGCATACCGTTCCGAGGTATCGGGTGCCACTGTACACCATTGCCCTCCAGTCAGCTAATAGCCTCCTGCAGCTAATAGCCCCCATTAGAGCGTCTATTTTAATCCAACTATTTGAAGCTCCTGCTAGTCTAGATATTTCGGGAAGCAATAAATCCCAATAATTAAGTTGTTATATTAATTCACACTGTACAACTTGTCTCTAATATCTATAAAATCTAAATATTAGGAATATGAAAGCAGGTCACATCGAGAAATCTTTAACGTGTGGGGCCGCTCGTGTCGTCATTGCGTACGCTTACCCTCCTTACAATCCAGGCCTTTCAAGACGCGTCACAATTCTCCTCAGTCGTGCCGTTGCCCCCAGCCCGTCCCCTCCCTGGGGTTGAGTCAAAATAAACTTAATCAATTTTTTTATATAAATTTTGCTTTCTCTAATTGATTAGCTTCAATAAAAATATTTACCGAGGAGGTAAATCGATTCTAGCCGGATCGATGCTCGACTAAATTAAAACGAAAAACTATTTCAAACCACGAAATTATTTAAGTTGTCTCGCTATGCAGCATTTCAACGTTTTATAGCATTTAGATAAATATTTAATTATTTCATTTTCAGTTACAATTTTTGATAAAAGTAAAAAATAAAAATAGATGCATTAGAAAAACCACACGTGTTTTATAATGATGCAATATTTTGTGTATTCTCAGTCGCTATTCTAGCATCTCTGATCTCGCGGCGCGGTCGATGAGTCTAAGGGCAGTCGATGAGTTGATTCCGAGTTATACTACCGATCAGTGTAGACCTGGCGGTCGGCAGCAACCCGAGCGGGTAGAAAGGCCGAGGGAGGGGAGCGATATCCATCATCGCTGAAAAATCTGCCCCTAAATTCAAATCACCCGAGAATTGGGTCACGTTATTTACGAGGGTGGGAAGGAGAAGGGGGGTTACTTCAGGTTAAATCAGGCACCTGGCGAACGCACACCCCGCACCGATAAAATTTTTTCAATTATTATTATATCAACCATTTTTTTGACCCATTGATTCTGCAGAACAAAAAAATCCTAGACTTTGTTATGTTTGTTCACTACGCCAAAAATCATCTCCAGAAATAAAAATATATCTACCCTGTCCCTGTACAGCTGAGTTCTTATTCCTATAGATCAAAATTATGTACAGATATCTATATATAATTAATATAATATATTAAAAATATCTATAATTTATACGCTTTAGCGTTTATTTATAAAGACGTTCGCAGAAAATGAAATCAGATAAAAATATATAATGGTAAATCAAAACATGAAAGTTATCACTTTAAATAAAAGGGAGGGATCTCGGTACGTTAAATATAATTATTGTAAAGCAAGGTTAGGTCCTTAGAAGGATTACATAATCTATGATCAGAAAGCGCAATATAAGTGCAAAAACTATTAAGCGAGTAATTATTAAGCTCCTAATTGCTGAAAGTTTTCAAAGTCCTCCAGTGGAGCGGCGAAGATTCATCAGACACTCGTCGCCGGGCGCGGGGCGCGGATAGAGGTACCTGCGATCAAATTGCGCAAGTTTTAATTTTCACAAGTGGATGTGAAGTGAATGCAGAGCTCCGGCAATCCTGAATCCGGAGAGTTCCTTGTGCCAACTATTCTTAATCGATAGTTCAGTTTTATTTTATTATTTTTAACGAATACCTTTACATGATTATTTTGGGGTAAAAATATTCAAGCAATAGAATTACACAATATTAGAGTAACAAGTTTGCAGAAAACTGATAACGTCACTACAAGGCCCTACATGCAGCTGTGGGTGGCGCGACGTATTTTAAGGAACAACTTATTATGTATACTGTGTATGTAGTTTACTATAAGTATGTAAGCTAATTTCATAAGATTTATTTTATTACAATTTTTTAAGCTTTAACCGGAAAGTAAACAAATTAATTCGCATTTTATTGAAACCACTTTTTATTGTAAAATTGCAATTTTAGAACATATCTATGATATAATATATAAACCAAACAAAAAATTAATTTTAAACATGTGAGCAACTCTTTCGTATGAAATAACTTCAAATATCTATTCGATCTGTCAAATAGTCAGCGCGGTTTTAATAAATTCAACATTAAAAATTTAGGAAATTCGAGCGGTTATTTATTTCGAGAGAAAAAACGCAATGGAAATCGAATTCAGGTTGAATGCTGTTTTTCGGGATTCATTTTCCACTGTGAGTTTTGGAATTCAAGTGCGGTCGCGCGTACACAAACGATGAACAGCGTTCAGATGTCCAAAAATGACAACCTTACCAAATAGAAATAAAAGTGCGAGAAATTTAGAAGGCCGCGGGCATCCCTGATGAATTGTACAGAATGAATCGGGTTTAAAGCACTTTTTCGGAGATGAGTGCCGCGTGTTATACCGGGAACTTCAGCGATCGTTTGGAACTGATTAATTCAATAGACTGAAAAGGTGACGGCATCAGTTTTTTGGAATTCCAAAAGAACTTTACTCATAGATTGTCCTGAAAAAAGAAAAATAGAACTTTACTCATAGATTGTCCTGAAAAAAGAAAAATTGTTACTTGCAAATACTATACAACACTTTTAAATAAGTTAAAAGTAGAAATTGAGAAAAACCGCCGGGGCATGGTCGAGAGAAAAGTGCTGTTTCATTCGTTCATTCAAGTGCAATCGCTCAGCAAAAATGATCAGAATTAAAGTTCGAAATTTTTACACATTTACCGTATCGATTTGATTCTCTTAAACTTCTACCTGAAACTCAATAAACTCTGAGTGGAAAGAGATTCAACTCGATGATATCTGATATCAGTTATCTGGGTGACTAAAGGATAGTAAATTGTATTTAAAAAAATATATATGAAGTTTGCCAACGTTATGTACTTATATATATATATATATATTTATTTATGAAACTCTCAAAGCCCAAACGAGGAATGCGAATATCTTACTTACCCCTTTAAACCGTAACGACTACAGATAACAGGGCTATGATGACGTCACAGCTGGATTACCCGGCGGGGAGAGGTGGATAGGGGGCGGTGGAGGTAGACAGGAGCTTTCGGAGTAAATTAAAACCATAAAGGTTTTAATTTGAATTTATGACTGGAATTAGGGCTATCAGCGCTAACATTTGTATGAAACATTACGGGGAGAATGTTCATATAAACTTCGACACTGCAGGTGCTACGCGCGGGTAGACCGCGCTTGCAGGTGCAGACTACACGGGGCGCCGTGAGCCGTTAAGGTGTATCAAGTTCCTAAGTAGAAAACACTGGAGAATACGGTACAACAGAAACGGTCACGCGCGCACTAAAGCCGCGTTAGTGAGAGAAGTATTTCGTTCTTTCTGAAACACAAAAACACAATCAAATACTAATTACACACCCACATGAAATGAAAACCCCTCGTTTTCTTTAAAATAGCATTTGCGCACGGCAAAATGGGCACGCGGCTCCCAAATTAGAATTAAATTTATTACGAAAACTTTTTAAACTTTTAACAAAATAATGAAAATTATAAATTATCCAAGCTCGCTGCGTATTTTATTAAATAAGAAGCCTTATTCTTTCAAATAAACACATTTTTATAAATATGCATTGTACTTATATATTTGCGCATACTCGATTTTGAATGAAGATGCATTATATGTCAATATTACATTACATTAATTTATTCCTTGTTAATTATATCAGCATCCAGTCATGCTATACCGAGGGGAGCAGTTTACATTGACTCGGGTGACATTTGGTGCCGTATTATAATACTTATCTTTTGAGAGATCGCCTTCGCTGGCCGAACCGAATCCGAGGGAGGACGAACTGTGTACAACTCAATGAGAGGGATCGGGTTCGAGGTACGACAGTTTAAAAAGGGGCTAACAGAAACAAGTATCAGTAATAATATGACTCATTTGAAGATTTAATAATATAAGCACGCACATAAACGACTTCATTACGTGAGGAGCGATATTATCGCAGTGCTTCAGTTATGTCCTCGTACCGTTTAGACGAAATGGGAAACAATCTGCGGATATACGAGTACGGAGAACGCACCCGAGCGCCCAGGTGAATTCCCCGAGAGGATCGTAATCGTTACCCTATTCTGTAATTATATCAGTTTAATGTTTGCGGGGCAACTTGCGTCTCCGGCCAAACTAACCCCGCGAGGGTAAGGCGGATTGGCATCGGGAATACCAAACGGGAATCACGACCTTTCACGTATTTTGACAGAATATTGGAGAAGAATTGGCCATTTTTCCCTTATTTTTTCCTAAACGATATATTCGGGAGTGCTTTATTCAAGTTGGCAGAATTACGTTTATAAAAATGCGAATTACGAAGGGAGGATTTTAAGATTTACATAAATATTTCCACTAAACGTTTTTAAATGGTGGTATTTTGAGAATGTAGATAGTTAATGCGAATTTAATTACCTACAAAACGTAGCAGAACTAAATACCTGTAAATGTCTGCTTATGTGAATGCCCATTTGAGATGTTTACAGCGAATTCACAACATTTCTAAACATTAGAAGTGTGTGGAGCATCAGAAGTCAACGATGATGGGATGACGGTCGGTGGATGAGTGACGAGAACGATGATGTATCGGATGTGACTATTGTGGAATCTAGAACGGGCGCGATACTGTTTCACTGTTTTATCACAACTCTACACCGAATCGCCATAAAATACTAATATCGCTACTCGGGGAAAGGAAATGATATTTAGACATACTCAAAATGTTGTAAAAAGTATACTGGTTTAAAATATGAAGTTAAAAAATTGAAGAACACTGCATTTTCAGATGTATTCTAGTATATGTTAATATACTGCTACATGAGAATGAATATCAAATTTTCAAAAAAAACAATAGATGGCGACAGCATAGTCGGTAATAAATAAGTGAAATGTTCTATCACGATATCATATATACAACTTCCAAAACTTGGATAGATGTGGTAGCACGGGTAAATAGGTGAACGTTACATTGTGTAAAGTGATCGCTTAAGCTAGCCGATGACAGGTCGTAAGCCCTGTAATGCCCAAGACTTCCATACTTCTCATGTAAAAATAATAGCTTTGTCTCTGTAAGACGTCTATATCTTGGGGAATCATATTGAATAGAATTTTAAATCAAAAATGCTTAACTAATTGATTAATCACCGTAGATTTTAGAACAAACATTAAAACAAAGTTATAAATAAACATCTCATGGCATTTTCTGTTTTCGCCAAAACGATATCATTACTTATTTAAAAAACGTTAATATCAAAAAGAGAACATTGATGTAGTAAATTATGAATTTATATAATATGAATGGCCGTGTTCGGGCATTGAATTATCCATACTTTGAATTGGATCTAAGATTGATGTCATCTTTCCTATTATAAATAGAAGTATTTTAGTATGAGTGGAACTAAAATCGCTTCGTCTGGCTAGGTACACATGGCAATATTAATATATTGGGTACACTAATGTTCTACCACCGCCACCCTTTTCCCTGTAGATTATTTTATTTTAAATTATTTACCATTGAACTAAAACAATGCCGACAAGAAATATCCATTATATATTATTGATTCAAAGCTATCATAAACTGCTAATTAGGCGATATCGTATATACAAATAATTAATTGGAGACGCGACATACGTACCCACGTATTATTCGGGAGACAATACAATCAAGAAGGTGATCGATAAAAGGCCGTCATTCGAGGCGCAAATTTGAAAACAATGATGCGTCAAGCGAGACAATGATGAAGGACTCGAAACTACGCCGGGAACAAATCATATTTTACTTCACTCTCGAGGAATAATGGCCGAGGTTGAGGATAATCGGGTTACGCGGACGGAAGCGAAAATATAACGGCGACGCTGCGCCGCGCCGCACGCCCGGGCGAACTTCGGAACACCATAATTCATAAATAATGCGAAAGTGTTCAAACAGATAACATCTCGCATTGCGTTACGCGTCTTGCGACATCCTGGAGGCGAGCCCGGGGGAGCCCGGAAGAGCCCGGAGGAGCCCGGAATCGAAAATTACCCGTTGCCGTTCGGGCTGTCGAGATCCGATAAAGGCAATCTTTAGATGTGCGCGAGAACCTACATACGCCTGTAATAATACGACACGACAACGCAAACAATCCGCCGGCATCTTGAGGGTGTGTTCGATCACGGGAGAATACCCCCAGGAAATTAAGATAACAACCTGTTTATCTTCGAGAAAGTTCCAAATAGATAGAACTTCAAATGGATGAAAAGAAAACGTAGCGCGAATGACATCCAAGTTTGACTACAGTACGCGAGGCCGCACGCGTCTTTTCGGAATATTTTGAAAAAGCATTTATTCATATCTTATTATTATTTCATCATTTACCTGACGCCCAGACAAATATAAATCTCTTAAAATTCACTGTAATAGAGAAAATACAAGGGTACTAAGTTACAAAGGAAATAAATATTCATATTATTGAGTATTATACGCAGTGTTTACACATGGACATATTTCTACAACAGGCAGAGAAATATTAAGCAAGCAATGACGTCCACCATTATTAGACAATGTATATTTTGGTTTACATGTTTATCTCATATTTTTATGAAAAGTAATTTAGGAAGAAAGTTTAAAGCGTAAGTTGTAATTTTCACTGAAGGTTTAAAGAAAAAATGCCAAGTACTTTTATATTTGAAATATGAATTAAATATTTTAATTAGAAAGATATACATATAAAATCAATTTTTAAATACCGCAAAAATAAAAATTTGTCACTAAAAATATCGTCGCTGTAGCATAGTTGGATAATTCACCATCCCCGGTTTGGAAAGAGATCCAGTTTCGAATCCCGGTGGCGCAACAACAATATTTTTTGATAAAATTGATTTTATACGTACATATATCTTTCAAATTAATATATTTAAAATATCACAGACTGTGATATTTTAAATATATGTTCTTAATAATTACAACTTCACAATAAGAATGCGTTCTCCTAATAACTTTTATATTTTCTCTAAAGTAATAAATTACGTGAGGACGTATTTTTTTCTGAATTTCGATGAACGCCTTTTAAATAAAATTCTGAAGTATAAAATAAAAGATTTAGCCAATAATATTATGACAGAAAAATCATATTTTATCATTCGGGTGATTTAAATGAAACATCTTTCAAACTAATATCGCACCGAAGTTCAATGGGCACGATACTAATTAATATGTATAAAACTGCCATATTTGGATATCAGCGCAGAGAGAAGATCCAAAATAGCGTTCGACAAGCAGTTGGGAAATGTCTGACACGAGACGCGAGCGCTGCACGGCGCACGTGTTGGATGCATTTTCACCGTAGGGTTTGAGAGCATTCTAGGAAGTAAAATTATTATTTGCCAGAGAAACACATTATATTTATTGTAAATTTAATTGATAATTTGTCTGCCTCAGTTTCTGCAAAACATTACAAGAATATACAAAACAAAATAAAGAAAGAAAAGAAAGTGAGAAAATGCCATTGAACCTGTCCGAGCAAAGTCTTTACCGATTAAGAAATTAATGAAATACCATTTTTAAGATTTAACGCCAAAACATCGTAGTTAGTTATTTTAATATATAATCATACATTCACTTTGTATTTAACCACCGTTTTATATATACATCAGCCGGTTTCGACAAAGTCATTTTTCTTCGTCAGAGTGATATGTCAAATTATATTATGTTTTAAAAATTCTTCATTTTTAAATATTAGAAAATCATATATATTTTAAAAATATTTTTTTAAATAAATTTTTAATAAGTGATCTGAAGATTTCGAAAATTACCTAATTAACAGAAATTTCTGAAATATTTTTTTCATCGTATATATTTTAGTCTAGTACCAGATTTATGTTTTAATTACATTCTTTAAAAATGTAATTATCAAAACATAAGAATAATTAGACACGCGGTTTTTGTTTGTCACCTGATGATGTAAAGGTATATTTTTAAACCGGTTGGCTGACGTAGGCATATAAACTGACGGTAGTTAAATACAAAATTACTGTATATTTACTAAAATAATTTTTCCCCAGACAGGAAGAGGTCCAGGTTCGAATCCCGGTAGTGACTAAATATTTTTTCGGTATATCTTTCTAGTTCATTAATTTAATAAGTATTAAAATAATTATATTTTATCAGGTCAGATTCCTTCTCGAGTATTCTTCTGATTTTAAATTGTGTAAATAAGTACGTTCTTGAAAGTGCATAGATATTATATTTTTAAATCGAGAAATAGTAATTTTCGCAAAGATTGTTAATGTTAAAAAACAATTAAACGCAGAAATTAGTTTTGATATAATATAAACGTAGAATTACATTTTACACTATTTTGTAAGGTTTTTTTATTTATAAAAAAGTAGTAGAAATTAAACATTTTCATCAGTGGACACACTTTTTTAAAAGTAGGAACGCTATGCATTCAGTTTCACTTAAATAATATTTATATACATAAAACATTATCTAAGCTGAGTTGTTGAAACTTAAACGAACAGATAAAAAAAGGCCAATAATACGTACGTTGACAGCTTCCTTTCCCGCTACGATAACGGCGCAGTACCTTCGGCGCGGGTGTGCGTGCAGCGCGAGCTTCACCGCCGTAAATAATGAGATTACCATTGTTAAGAAGAGAAGCCCTCCTCCGGGTCCGCTTTGTCAGCATCCTCGCGCGGGTGCGACTTAATGTGAGCAGATGCTGTGGAACAGGCAGGCGAGCAGGCTGATAGAGCCCCGCCGCGCTGATCGGAAAATAACTAACGTCCCAGTAAGCGCTTTAATGTGCATATTACGCTAAGTAATTTTTGGTTATTTCTTAATTGCAGTTAAATAATTGTCACCACACGAAAGAGATTGCACGAGCCATATTAGGTACATAAGAAACGAAATATTTACATTATATTTCTTAAAAAAAATGAGTTTTAATAAAGTTCTAATTATTATTAAAAAAATTCAATCCACGACTATGAACAAAGTGTATCGGTTACCTAAGAATTCAGTCCCACAATTAATATAACTAGTTATTACTCTATCTCTTGATCTGGTAAGAAATCAGATTACCGAGTGACTCGCGAAGCTTCACTCTTGACTGAAAGCTCTCACACTGCTACTGACTGGATACCGAACACTTTCACGCAATATCTCGGGTTTCTATGAGTTTAAAAACACTTTGAGAATGAGAAATTGTCTAGATTTGTATTTTTCTCACGTGCGCGAAAAGACGGGCGAATGAAGAATCATTTACAAAGCGAACATTCTGACAAAAGTGCGATCCGAGGAAAGGTGCGTACCGTGCTTCATATGTGTACTCTGCGTGCTATGCATAGTAGACCTAAGTGAAAGTAAGGTTTTAATTTTATTGGAATTTTTATAAATAGAA
Source organism: Eubasilissa regina (assembly GCA_022840565.1). Classification (NCBI taxonomy): domain Eukaryota; kingdom Metazoa; phylum Arthropoda; class Insecta; order Trichoptera; family Phryganeidae; genus Eubasilissa; species Eubasilissa regina. Next base: position 42,126,022 of record JAINEB010000018.1, on the reverse strand, counting down.
CGCACAAAAAGTTACAGTTACTGTAGGTGTAAAGTACCGCATTATTATTTTACGCCGTGTGTACTAATACACGGTTACGCACAAAAATAAAGAGAAGGTTCGATACGCCCGCGAACTTTATAGATCGCGTCACTAATTTAAATTAGTTCGTAGCAAACTGAAATAACGTGACAAGTAAGTTATGAGTTTGATAGATGATGAATATAAGTATTTCACACGTATATAAATATAATATATATATTTTTTAAATACACCGGTCAGCGGAGCCTTAAAATTACTCTACAAATATGAATACAAAAATAGGACACGGTAAGGAAAAGAAATCAGTATAAAGGATCTAACGGGTAAAAACGGTAAAGTTTTTATAATAGAAGAGCACGGTGACATTCTGCGCTCCCGGCGGAGTAAGCAATGAACTCATCAGCCCGGCGCGGCTGATTTAAGATAATTTGATCGCGAGAAAGGTAAAATTTCCTAGAATTTGCTTATAAAATATCCAGATAAGTTTATGAGAAATAAAGTACGCGGAGGAAGTTGAAGATCCGCGAACTGAGACGGGGGCGTAGGCGGCCCGCCCAGGCCGCCCAGCCCGCCCAGCCCGCCCAGCCCGCCCAGCCCGCCCAGCCGCGCACACATGACGTAAATCCGGCGAATTACAATAATAAAGAAATAAAGAGTCGGGAATGGCATCGTCCGGGAAGGGCTGCGGCCGGGGGAGGTAATGCCGCCCGCGGGAACAGTTATGCAAAACCAGGAGAATGTGCGGCCCCCTCGACCCCTCAAACCCCTCATCCGCTCGTCCGACGAGGAGCTCCGACGAAGGTTGACTGTCCGAAACCTACCACCGCCCACCCTAGTCATCTTGCTTATTTTTTCATGTTAATAATAATCATATTTCGTGGAAGAGAAAGAAACATAATAATGACCGTACTGTGTCTCGGAGTAAGCGGTAAATAATAATTATTAAACACCGTAATATTCATCAATTAATTATTTATTCCAAATTCTAAACATGTTCATTAATTTTCAATAAAAGAATCCGGATTTAGAGAGCTGTGAATTGTACGGTGTGGACTATTTAGCAATAGTTTCTGCGTTAATTATTAATTAGGCTGTGCACTATCCTGACAAAGTAGGAATAACCTGAAGTTCCCCAGAGAAAAGGCTCCAACCTTCGCCCTGACTGTAAGAGTACTTACTACTGGACCAAAGAGTATTTAGCATATTACGACGAAGCTTATTTCGCTAGACCACGATTCGTATAGAAGTGGGCTGTATTTTTCTCGTATGTAATTGATTCTTATAGTATTTTTTATTTATTATCTTTATTTTATTAACCACTGAATTTTAACCACAAAGTTAATATTGCTAATTTTAAAAGGATTCTTAGAGTACTTTTAAAATTGGCAATTCTAATAGTGTTGAAATAGTGGAAAAATATAAGAAAAAAGCGGGATTCATGTACTAATTAATGTGTGAAGTGAGCTAGAGTAGAACCTGCAGGAAGTTTAGGATCCTAACAGAGAATAATAGCACCAATTATAAAATATAAAAAAACAATTTCAAAAAAATTATTGTACTCAATCTGAGACATGAAAACTTTGGTTATTTTATAAACCAGTGAAAATATTTTCTAGGTGAGTTTAGTTTTCTTCAAGCGTAATCAGGGCATCTACTTAGCTATTTGTGAGTTTCGTTAAACATAAAACTCATTTCAACCCGCCTTCTGCTTTGCCTCTTACAACTTTCTCCAAAACTAGAATGAACAGAGCAGGTGATAGTGCATCAACCTACTCCGTCTTAACTCTGCATAATCTTATAGATGACCTTTGATCGAGATTATACTCATCGACCCCTCTGAATAACTATTCTTGCGCAGCTCTGAGCGGCTAAGCGGGGATAATAGGGCTCCGTTGTGTATAACTTGGGAGACTCCAAAGTACCTGATACCTTCCTACCTGATAGTACCTTCATAATATATTAATTGATCCCTATCTGCCATTTGATTTGATTCAATCGTGTTGATCCTATCTGTGATGTACCCGGTTGGCTGGACTGAAAATATTTTATTGTTTTATTAACATTATATTTAATGTTAAGCCCTCTCCAATATTTCTTTAGACCTTTTTATAAACCTACTGCGACTCTTCATTCACTCTCCATTCTTGGATTATCATTTTCAGTTACGTACCTGGTCAAAATAATGATATGTGGGCTGAATATTATACATTTTGGAGAGTTAACGCGAGTACATACTCGATCTGTTTCTCGATATCCAAAGTACGGAAATTTCAGTCAGTTTAGCATATTTCAAACCCATGAAAATGAAATCTGTGTCAAATTTGCTTTCATATGTCGCACAAAATCACTTATGGAATATCACTTATACATCTGGAATACTACAGCATATACAGGATTACAGAAATGGAAATGAATATGATTCAAGTAGCTACCGCAGCAAGAATGATCGTCAACATACACGACATTATTTCTTCTAAGGAATTAAATTTTTACACTAGCATCGCTCTTACAATAACACCAACATTATTCACGAACTTCAAGGTGCGAGGAATCTTTCAAGAAGTAGAAGCTCATTAATCGCAAATAGGCTGGCTAAAGTAATGATTACCAATAAGGGTCATTGATCAATTACGCGGCTTCGCCAGAGTTTGCGCAATTAAAGCGCTCGTCACTCATTTAATAAACTATTATGGATTTGGAAATACATTATTTTTAATTCTTCTGTATAATGTCATGTCTATTTTATTAATAAAAATATATTTCATCAGCTGTGTTTGTAGATATTCAACACACGTGAGTAGTAATTGGTTAATAATTATCAAATGCGATAACAATAAGAAATAAACAAATTACTAGCGCTACACAAACATTCGTCGATTAATGCTACGATTAGGATACGAATCTTGAACACGACACAAGGATACAAGTTTGACAAATTCAGAGTATTTCAGAGTGAAACGTTAGTAAAGTAAGGACATTAAAGTGGTAGTAAAATGATAATAAACAGGAATGCGCAACACGTTTCAATGGCCAAAGTTATTTTAGCATTTAAGTCAACAGACGCCTGAAAAATTAGCTAAAGGCCTCCCGGAGCCGGCTGCTAAAACAGACGGCGCCCGACTCTCGATGGCCTATAAGCCTCATCAGGCAAAAGGCGGCTATTTCGTCCGAGTACTTTGGCCCGCTTCGCTGACTCCACCCGAAGTAGGGCAAAGAGAATGGTGGTCAATAGATTTCGATAGAAATACTACCTATTGCAGAGGGTCCCATAACAACTTACAGGAAATTTCACTGCACTTTATTCAATCATGACCGCGACACTTCAACACCCTCGACCCCTTTAAACATACAGTGTGTCTGTCACTATTGCTGGGCCCCGCGCCCAATGTTAGGCTATGTTAGGTCAGCCACGACCATTGTTTGTACTCAATTTATATTCACAATTCCATGGTCGCATTAAAATGAAAATGCCGGTGCAGAGGCGAACATTTTACACTTTTTGTGTGTAAATGCTACTTGTGTACATAAATTCATTTAAAAAAAACATAATTAATTGAGTTTGAATCAGATTTAAATCATTGTACAATAATCATCATTATCATTAAATATTTAAAAAATTGGGGCATATCTTCAAAAGATTAGAATTTTTTAGTAAAAATATCTTTGTAATCTGACACTGATAATGGAATATCAGTATTACAGACATACAGACATTGATTTAATTCACTTTATTTATCAAGGCACAGATACGCAATACGAAATAGTCGCGAAAATTTTTTTTTTCATTTCAATAAGTATAATACAAATTAAATGTATCAATTAGAAAAATATACATATGAAATACATTTTATCGAAAGAATATTTTTGTTATAAAAATATATATCGTTGGTAGCAACAAAAATATGTTTTCGATAAAATTGATTTTATTTGTATATCTTTCTAATTGATACATTTAATTTGTATTAAAAATATCACAGACATATGTTATGAAAAATTGCAAATTTACAATAAGAATGAGTTCTCCTTAAAAAAATTCAATAAGTTTTCTTTTCATTTATGATTTATCAGTTAGATTAGAGTTAGAAAGTGGCTAACTGGCTAACTGCTAACTTATTAGCACAGCCGTTCTAGCCAGCGGAGTTGACCTTTACTTAATTTAAAGAATAAAAGCTTGCATAATATAAAGTCCATCGCGCAAATGAGTGGGCGCAACTTCTGTGTAATTTTCAATTCATTGTATTTTTCATAGGATCGTGTAAGCACTAGAAATAAGTTTGAATAACAAAACTTATAATACAAATATAAAATTGAAATCAAGAAAAGGTGATAAAGAAATAAAATTGCGAGAAAGTTAAAAAAATTAATTAAGTAAGTTGTATAAAAACATTTTACGGTATTTTTACTTGAAAGGACTAACTTGAACATTTAAAATTTATAGGGGGACGGTGTTGTAAGTATTTGTACAAACTGATTAAGGCCATGTCATTTTTTATTAACAATATCCAATTGCCTGGAGAATGGAAGATGGGTGTAACAGGAACAATAAAACGTTGCCTGAGGAATAGAAGATGAGTATTATAATAGTGTATATTTTGAGAAAAGATGACAAAACAAGATGTGAAAATTATAGAGGGATCACAATCCTAAATTCAATATATAAAGTCTTCGCCTTTATACTCTATACCATACTACGAGGAATGGAGAAGAAATCCTTCGTGAATATCAGTGTGGCTTTAGACCTAAAGTATGCACTATACATCCTCTATTTTATGCGGCAAACCTTAGAAAAACCACATGGATGTATAATGCCACTATACCAAGTGTTCTTTGACTTCAAACAGGCTTTTGACAAATAAAACGTGCAACACACTCTGAAAATACAAGGCATCCCCTTAAAGTAAGCAAATAAGTCTAAAACAGTTGTAAATGTTCAGAACTAGCTAACGGACACTTGAAATTGAGTCGGAGTAAGACAGGGTTGCGCACTCTGTACCATGGTTAATACAACGCAGATATGTGTCTGCGCTGATGATTTAGTTGTTACGAACAGATCTTAACAAATAATGATAGACCATCTGACACCTCCAGATGTTTACATAGGACAACGTGTATACGAAGGGGTTGATAAGTTAACATATCGGAGTTTTAACTCGATCACGTTAAATAAGTCGATGGATGAATTAAAATTCGCCTCATAGCTGTAAATATAAGCTTTTATGTCTGTAAGTAACTGTTGAGATCGAAAATACTGAGTCAACGAAGCAAACTACTTAATTACTTACTTACCATCACACCGTTTCCCCGCGGGGGTAGGCAGAGAGGATAGAGCGCCACACTCTTCTGTCCTGATACACAATTCTCGCCTCATTCACATTCATACATCTTCTCATACAAGCTCGCCGATTGTTGAGGTTTCTAACAGAACCATCCTCCATTATCTGGTTTAGCTGGCCGTGCTAAGTCTTCCGCGGACGTATTTCTGGTTTCATCAACACTTGCGTCATATATCTTTCTTACCGTTCTCTCCTCATTCAACTCCTTATATATAAAACAATAATAATACCAGTGGTGACTTAGAGCGAGCGCACACTGAGGATAGAACAGTCGTACGACAGTTCGCCACCGACTGTTCTATTGTTTAAAATGTAGTCTATTGTGTGCGCACTGCCATACATTATCATAGCTTTCGCTATCACGACAGACCTGTCGTCGGTGTGCACTCGCACCTGTGGCTGCAAAACATGGTTTCTAACCCAAATCGAAGGAAATAAATAAGCGGTTATTATTTTAGAAAAATATATAGAATAATATTTTAATAACACTAGTCAAAATAAAAACCAGCGACTTCCAGCACACTCACTTGTTGAGAAAACATCGTCCAACTATGTCCTGAGTAGTGCTATACTCATATCATAAATCATCCTTCCGGTGTCACCAGCATACCTGGCGATTTACATTCAAGTCTACGTCCAACTGAAGAGACAGCCGATCAGTCTAGATTAAATTCCGATTAAAATCTGATTCGTGACTTGGATATTTCGAATCGTCGTCAACGGTGGCGGTGGCACTAAATGTATCATATTACATAAATGTATATAAAGGAGAGAATCGGGAAATGAATTTAGTTTTCAACTGACGATAATGTAGATTTTGTTGCGCCAACATAACGCATTTATTTAAAATAACTAAAGTTGTCACGAGATCCACCCCAATGGAGACTCTTTATTGACTCGTTGAATGTTTAGCTGCTCACGCTATCTATAATATATGAAAGAAACTTGTGAGAAAAAATAGACGAAACACATAGTAATTGCTATGTGAATGGTATAGTAAAGAAAAGAGCGGAAAAATATTATATTTTTGGTACAAAATCCCCCTTTTTACCAAAATAGTGGATGATTAGGAAACTTTGCAGATTCAAAATTAGCGCCCTTAAAGTTATAAGATAGATAGATAACATAAGAAGAAGATAAGATAAGAAGAAGATAAGAAGATAAAGAAAAAAATTCACAACTAAAAGAGGTTTTTTTTGTTGCCCAGTATTTAATTATAAAATATATCTAAATATATTATATTATCCTAACATATTTTCTCTATTTTATTTGAATATTTTATACTTACAATAAATGTTAAATGATGTTTTGTTTTGTTTCTAATAAAAATAAATCTAATAAAACTGTTAAATAAATATACATAAGTGAGCACAAAACAATCGTTAAGTGTTGTATAAAATATATTAAAACAACTTACCATCACGCCGTTTCCCCGTGGGATCAGGCAAATAGAAAACAGCGTCACACTCTTCTGTTCACACATAATTTTCGCATCATCCACATTCATATAAGCTCGTCGTCGATTATTATTACTGCTCTAACAAGACCATCTTCCAGCATCTGATTTACCTGGTCGTGCAAATTCTTCCGCGGACGTCCTCTATTTCTAGCGCAATCAAGATTTGCGTCATACTTCTGTATTACTCTTATCTCCTCGTTCATACAGTTCATATGACTGAATCACCTCAATCAATCATCCTTTTTTAATTGGATACACTATGCTAAGATCAGCTTTACATTCCGTGCTAATTTGTTCATTCTTTAGTCCGTCACGAATGAAAACTATTAATTCTAAACTAAGGCAATTTATATAACGTACTTACGTAAATTAAATCATATCGTGTCTTTCCTATTAACGTTTAACCATCCATTCTGCATACCGTGCGCCATTGCTCCCATATTTGGTGAGGGGTCACCAAATATGATCCTGTACCCTGCTGATGTCTGCTATTGTTATTCTTTCAGCCCCAGCTGAGGAAATTGGTCTTAAAGGTCGCCACCCGACCGACGGCTAAAAATACAATCCTTAAAGGTCGTCAGCAGGACGCACTTTAAGGGCCCTCGGTCCAAATGCCAAATCGAATGCCTATAATAAAGAAATAAACGTAAAAAATGAGTTGAAGGTATGCACCTACATACATTAACTCTCAACCTTTCAGTATACATTAGCAATCGAGTGAACTACTTCCAGATATGATACGAGTACATCACAATTATGTCGTGCGTCTCCTTGAATATTTAAATATCTACACTACTTAACATGTTTTTTTCTAATATTGTTGATAAATACACATTAATAAAAAATCATTAATAAATATTTATGTAGTGTTGTACACACAAATAACTATCCGCGGATAATAATAAGTAATAGATAAATCATCTCTCATTATTCGAACGTACTGATTTGTGAAGATTTTTCAGTACCATTTTATTATCCGCAGAATAAGTTATAATCAACATATTTAGAAACGCTTTGATTTATGAAGATTTTTCAGTACCGTTTTATTATCTTCAGAATAAGGTATAATCAACATATTTAGAAACCCTTCGATTTATGAAGATTTTTCAGTACCCTTTTATTGTCCGCAAAATAAGTTACAATCAACATATTTAGAGACGCTTTGATTTATGAAGATTTTTCAGTACCATTTTATTATCTTCAGAATAAGGTATAATCAACATATTTAGAAACGCTTCGATTTATGAAGATTTTTCAGTACCATTTTATTGCCCGCAGAATAAGGTATAATCAACATAGTCAGAAACATCCTGATTTGTGAAGATTTTTCAGTACCCTTTTATTGTCCGCAAAATAAGTTACAATCAACATATTTAGAGACGCTTTGATTTGTGAAGATTTTTCAGTACCATTTTATTATCCGCAGAATAAGTTATAATCAACATATTATAAATGCTCACCAGAACTTAAACAGCCCTTATAATAATTGAATAGTACCTATTACTTCTTACGCTTCTTCCATATCCTCACACTTCCGCACACATGTTCGTTCTTTAAGGCTCTGAAAGTGTCTTTCAATAGTCATTCTAAAGTTCATAGACAACCCTGTTGAACATGTCAAGTTAAATAATGTATTAACTAACATAATAACCGTTTTATATTAGGGGGTTGAATTAATTCTCGCCTAAAAAAATAAAGAAATAATCGTAATCTTAATATTTTTTACTGCTGTTTTTTTTGTTTTAGTGTTTCTCGCTCTGCGCAAGCTCCACGTGGCACTTTCAACCGCTCAAATTCTTCAAAACGGCGAGATTTTCGACTTGCGACATGTCAAACTTTGTACCATCAAAACAAAACTTGCGGGAAGCCTTGCCTTTCTGTTTCCACCTCAAGAAAACTGCTGCTGCTGCTCATCTAATGCTTGTGGAGGCTTATGGGGAGCACGCCTTGTCTGCTAGAACATGTCGGGAGTGGTTTCAAGCATTTTCGAATGGTGATTTTTCTACAGCCGACAAGCCACGAACTGGCCAGCCAAAAAAGTTTGACGACATCGAATTGATGGAATTGGTAGAGGAAGATCCTTGCCAAACGTTGGCCCAGCTCGCAGCATCTTTGTCTGTAGACGAGTCAACAATTTCAAAGAGAATTAAGGCTATTGGCCTTGTTCACAGACAAGGAAAACGACCAGAATATGCAAGCAGACATGAGTCAATTCTTATTCAGCATGACAACGCAAGGCCCCATGTGGCTAAAGTGGTCAAAGACCAGCTAAATTCTTTTGGTTGGGAAGTTTTACCCCACCCGCCCTACTCCCCTGATGTCGCCCCATCAGATTACCATCTTTTTCGCTCTACGCAGCATGGTCTATCTGGCGGACTCTTCCGTAGTTACCATGAAGTTCAATTATGGGTAACGAATTGGATTGCTTCAAAAGAAAAGGTTTTTTTTTACAGAGGCATCACCTGAAAGATGGGCAAAAGTAATTGAAAAAGAAGGGCAATATTTTGAATAAAACTTTACTTTTAAAAAAAACTTTTTTTTCTGTTTTATTATTATAGAAAAACGGCGAGAATTAATTCAACCCCCTAATATTATCAACATAAATTCGTGTAAGGTTGTTATTTTATTGATATAGTTACACTTTAGTTGGAAAATTGAGGAAATATCCCCAAAAAATAACTATTTTATCACAAGTATAACTCTAGCAAAATAGCCAGAGCAATACTTACTTAATACTTAAAGGTACCGCCAGGATTTTATGAATCACTGTAATTGAAAAATCTTTTATTTTTTAATTCTTACCATTACTTCAGGTGCGTGCATACTCTTATGTAATATTTTAAATCAAAAACTACTTAAATTTGAATTAAAGAGGCAGCCGTCATAAAGTAAAATAATTTCACTAATAAAAAACCACAAGACCCTTATCCGTCTTAAGTCTAGCGACCTGATACGGATAGTTCGATGATATTTCCATCCCTCATTTCCTGTGACGGTTGTTAACATTTAAAAAATGAACTTAGGTTATCAAAATGGAAAGTTTACGAGCGGTCTGTTATTTTTAGTAAATCAGAATCACTATCGAAGTATAACAGACGCGACCGCGGGGGGCGGCGATGAAAGTGAGGTGAGCCGAATAAAAGTTGTATGTTCCCGAACAGCGGCGATAATGAATCCCGTGTATCCCGCAAATCCTTTTTTGTCGCCTCCCGGCCCGGCCGTCCTAATCCGCCTCGGCTCTCGGTCGAGTCTCTTCGCCGACTCTCGAACTCGCTAACTCCCTAAGTTCCACTCCCAGGATGCGCACAGGAGACGTCGCATATAATCCTTCAGGTGCGGGGTTCCAATGCACGCGTATGAGACAGACCACGAAAAATACTTATCGTCATGGTGTAAATAAATTAGTTAATTCCTATACACGAATTTTTTAATTTTTTATTATCTTATTTCCAAGGCATTTTGTGTTAAATCAGTAACTGCTTCATTGTAGATATACCTATTTTTATGCCAATTTGGTGAGTTTTTCACCTGACTTCAAAACTGGTATTGCTAAATGTGCCCGCTCTGTCCGTCTTGTTAATTAGCCTATTCGTGTCGAGAGTTCTCGTCAAAGATACCAAAAATATATGAGTGTACCTACAGTATTTTCTATCTACGCTAGATCATTATAACTCAGTATTCAAGAATATATGAGTGTACCTACAGTAATTTCTATCTACGCTAGATCATTATAACTCAGTATTCAAGAATATATGAGTGTACCTACAGTATTTTCTATCTACGCTAGATCATTATAACTCAGTATTCAAGAATATATGAGTGTACCTACAGTATTTTCTATCTACGCTAGATCATTATAACTCAGTATTCAAGAATATATGAGTGTACCTACAGTATTTTCTATCTACGCTAGATCATTATAACTCAGTATTCAAAAATATATGAGTGTACCTACAGTATTTTCTATCTACGCTAGATCATTATAACTCAGTATTCAAAAAACGTACAATTTAAAAGTTTTCGATTTCAATAATATTTAAGGCTTTTTTTATAATATTTCTTCATTTTTATTGAAAAATCATATGATACATCTCCCCACGTGCGTCAGATCAGTGATCGCACTCCAGCAGCATAAGATTTCAAAACCAAAGACAAAGTTAATAAAATCAACGTAGAGTATGGACACTGTAAGAATGGGGCTGAGATTTCTGCCATGCGCATTAGGCTGATTGGGTTAAATATATTAAAAAGTGATCTGATACAACAAAATTATCAGACTCGCTTGCGAGCCGAGCGGTGAATAATTTAAATAAACGGTGATTAGCGTCATATTGGACTAGGCGATACCCCTTCTTCAAATGCGTTTCTGCGCAGATCATTTCTGCCGCATTTCAATACTGGCTATACTCTAATAATACACTTAGTAATACAATTTTATAGGGTAAGGAAAATTTATAATAATGTAAAGATTAACCGCTTATATGAGTAAATTTAATACACCAAACTGTTTCGGAAAATACAGTTTTCTTCATCAGGATACACTATCAACACACTATTAAAACCAAATGTCTAATTGTTTTCATATTTTCAAATTCAAGGAAAAAATGATGAAGGAAAAGGTCGGTGTATTAAATTTACTCATAAATGTGGTTAAAAACAAAGAAATAAATAATTAAATTTTAAAATCAATAACCACAATGTAAACTTTGCGTTAAATATTAGAAAAAGATATGCATAGGTGATTCAGTATGCGAATGTAAGAAGGTGATAGGTAAGGCGAGTAAGGTGCAAGGGGGAGCGAATGGTTCATTAAAATTAGTACAGGTTTTTAAACGTGCGTGCATACCTACATAGTGCTTCAATTTGGTTAGAAACAAAGTAAAGAGCGGTTATTATTCTCTATTTGAATTAATTTCAGTTAGTCCAGCAGACTGGTTGCGGGAGTAAATAAGATAAAATGTGTTTTCTGATGAAAATAAGTGCCGACATTAATAACACATCGATAAACACACTAAGTACAGAGGAAAGCCATTCCACTCGGGAAAGCAATGACAAAGGGTAGCTCGGGAAGATTAGGAATCTTATCGTGGCCGGGGTAAACAAGTTGTAAACTTTTTGTGGAAGACAATTTTTCCGTCCGCCGCTGGTGTCGTGGCCGCAGTGACGGCGGTGGCGGCGGTGGCGGCGATGTGGGAGCAGATAGGAAACACATCCAATATCGGAAGTCGGCTGCCGAGCGAGCGACACGAGTTAGCGGGCAGACGGAAACTTCCAAATGGAAAAACTACAGATGAACATCTTACAGAGACGAGAAAACACATCAAATAAATGGATTCGGACAAACAGACACAGGTGATGAGTTGCGGATCTAAATATTATAAGATTTATAAAATATTTTGTATTAATATACTGTCGTGTTCCGCTATAAGTTTGTGGTAATTCACTATAAACATAATTCATTTTGTTTAAACATCACTTTGTTTTTGTACCGTTCCTTCTTTAGGGTGTACAAGATATGATGATAGGATCTTGTACACCCTGAAGAAGGAACGGTGGTTCAGAAACCGGTCGGTGATAGAAAAATAAAGTGGTGTTTAAAAAAAGTGAATTATTTTAAATTATATTTAATTTATCTTACACATTTATTCATTTTTACATTATTTCTTTAAAATATTCGCCTTATTTTTATATTTATTGTTTTTTTCATTTTATATTAGATAAGTACATGAAAACATTACGTAAATATCTTACCGATCTATGTAGCATTTGTTCTAATCCTCGATCTCTCGGTTAGTAGAACAGCTTCTGTATCGCGAAGACACAAATATTTTGGATAATCATCCACTAGCTAACACAGATCAGACTTACCGCGCCCGTAGTACCGTGGCAACTCTCTCAAACTGTTGACTATTAAATAAATGAACATTGAACCGTCGGTCAAAAGCCGCTCTTTCAATGTATTATATATTATAATTTTATTAAGGAATAATGATTACTAACAAAATGATATTCTCGCTAGTATTCACCAATTCAGCCAGTTAAAATGTATCAAATAATTGATTTACAATTTCAATGGTCAATATCAGTGAATTTGTATTTGTTCGAACGAACGATCTGATATCATTAGTTATGTTATTATTATAATTATTATTGTGTATATCTTAGTGTTATTTTTAGTTCGAAAAAATATAAATACAATTTTCATCAAAAATAAGTGGCATTTTGATAACTAGACGGCAAATTAACTCGGATTGAATACATTTTTTGTATTTTAAATGACATAAACACGTATTTTAAGCGAAAACAAAAACACACCAATTGACGTTTCAAAACGGACAAATGTGACAGTGGGTAACATATATAATTTCACAAGAGCCTATTAGTTAAATTATATTTTTTCGAGTAGAAATATATACCTTCCAGTAAAAATGTATACGGATATGATTTCACTAAAAGGCTAATAAAAATGCAACTTCACACACATCCACTGTAACATATATTTCAAAATTGGTTTAACTACACCGCCACATCAACGCAGATCCAAACCTCGTGAAGTAAAAAGTAAAAGAATATTTTTACTAAATTAAAGTATTTTAAACGCCTTTGCCGTCAAACAAACTCTTAAAATAGAAATCAAAGTAATATATTAGGAATATTTTACGTTCACTATATTTATTACTCCATACTGCGTGCTTGTCTTTTGTGAATTCGGTATTTTTGTGAATATTATGAATGAATTAATAAAATTAAAATCTCTCAAGGGTTGAAATGAATATTGTTTGGCGTAAGATTCCATCAATTTGACAAAATTGGAAGCGCAAAGATCACCCCCTAGGAGCTCGTAAGGATCGCGGTCAGACTTTTTAATTGGATATTATAATGAGGAAGAAAAGGTCAATTAGAAAAAAAGCGCCTCGAAGACATTTGAGCGAATCGTCTTATTTCGATTGAGGGTAATAAAATCCCTCTCCTGATTGAGCAGCATAATTGCGGCCGAGGAGCCCAGGAGCCCGGGAGCCCGGGAGCCCGGGAGCCCGGGAGCCCAGGATCTCAAGACGCGGGGAGGAGGGGGGACGAAGTTACAAATTAAATAGTTTTGCCGGGGAATTGATAGGAAGCCTCCACACGAGAAGAGAGATTCCACAGACGGCGGATTTTCACGAAGTGCGGAAATACCGCGAAACGTCTCGTAGTTAAAGAATCTGTAGTCTATTAATCTTTCGGTGGAGCGAGAATCTAATTGAAGTCTCTGTCGGCTTAGAAATCAATTTAAGTCGGTGTTGAAATAAATTAGCTAACACAAAGTTGAGTTTGTGAAATGATATACTAGGAGTTCCGCAATCTTCGGAACTCCTTCCATTTGTTTACCAATACGTCGATGCAAACGTTAGGCGCGAAGAAAATCCAGCTATTAGAAAAACAAAAATAATTCATACACATCGTACGTTTATTTTCATGCCAACTTATTAGAGTATATAATTTTATAATATATTAGCATAGATTTTCTATTTATGGGATTTGATCATTTCATCAATGATCGATGTTTATTCATGAAGAGTTAAACGATGGCACAACATTGTCACGAGGTTTTAATATTTCACCATCAATACTCAAAGAATGCAACAAAACAAGACAAATTTTATTTGAAAGATTATAATAAAAATGTCAGTAAATAAATTATCTAATTTTGTAACGTAACAAAATATAGTAACCGAGTTAATTTTACAAAGAACGTCAAGTCAAGTTTATCGTTCTTCAGTGTAATACAAATTTTCTTTCAGAAATATTACTTGTGAATAGAGAAAAACATATTTCAGTCACTTAGCGGAAGAGAAAACTTGCGACGTATATTTTATATCCAGTCGCAACATTCTTGAATACAAAACTTTCAAGTATTTCTACTACGCTCTGTACAATCTCGGCGCAGTACCGGAATCAAGCGATGAATTTTAGTAAACTGATCATTCCATTAACACTAACACATCTCTCACATTAAGCCTTTGGCCTAAAAATTCCTACGGTCCTTTTAAAAGACGACCTTTATTCAACGTGTCACATATAAACAATATTGTCAAATGTGATACTTTTGACAGAATATGAAATGGATTCAATTTAAAAAGTCGACGGTAACCAGTAATATAGTAATATAGTATATACAGTCCAGTCCCAGTGTAAATAATCCCATCCATTGCGCACGCAGCAATATTTGGCTCGTGAGGTAGTCACAAAAAAAGCTAATGTTACTTTTTATACTTATACTAGTTGAAGTATAAAATAACCCGGCGTTGCCTAGGCAGAGTGAAGAGGCTTCATTTAGGGGGAGTTTCCTTTTCGAAATCAGATCTAGATAGTAATTTTCCTCTTATTTTGAACGTCAAGTATGCAAAATTTAATCAGAAAGTACCAAAATTCTGCTTTAAGGGGTGGAAAAGGGGGATCGGGATGGTTTTTCGAAATTTCATGTAGATAATAACCTTCCTCTGGTTTTAAGGTAAAGGGTGCAAAATTTCATCAAGCTCAGAATAAAACTGTAGATTTGTTTAAAAAACGACCACACTCATAGACACTCTTCTTTATATATTATATATACATTAGATTGATCAAATCTTATATCCATAATTATTTATGCTCAGCTGAGTATGCATCGCGAGCGTTGTAAGTATATTTATTATTTAGTTGTAAAAATGATATCACATTGTTACATCTAGAATGCAACACTATAAAAAACTATATATATTTAATTACATCGTATATCAATTAGAATTAGGTAAAGAGATTATAAATACAAAAAAAATAACACATGATGAATAATTAGTTATTGAATTTAGATACTACATATTGTGCACTAAACCTAGGAAAAGTAGCCAGACTTTTGCTGGTTAAGAGTTAAGAGAACTTCCACTACCATTGCAATGCGGCCCTTAGACTCCTATCATGTAAGTTTCGTATCTCTGTGTAAAAAATAATATAAGTTGTTTTGCTGAAAACGTAAATCCAGCTGTTTTCAAATGTGAACTTCATCAAAGTATGAAAATCAAATAAAAGTTTAAAAAGCAAGACTTTTATTTTAATTTCATACATTAGATTTACAAATGAATGTATTTTACTTGCAGAAACAATCGTCTAAGCTGACAACATTATAAAGCTTAATAAACGTCGTTATTTTCAAATATACCGAAATTTAAAAAAACACATCGCATCCTTGCGGAAAATAATCTCTTCTCAGAGAATTCTTCTCTTCATCTTTACTATTCATTATACGCTTTCGCAGTAGAAAAACACGTAGCGACTGTTCGTGAAACTTTTGTTGCACGCCGGCTAGTTAAATAACGGTATAATAAAAATAGGTATCGCGGGTGAGCGAACCTGGGCGAGATCGAGCGAGACTGGACGAGCCTGGCGAGGTTCGAGCCAACAAAATGGCCATTACTTCCGATTATTACGAATACAGGCCGCGAATCATGAATATGCATAAAATGCCTATAAAAAGAAAGGTACGAGTCGGGTCTAGCGCGGCACGATTTCGGCTCGGAGTTTATGCATTCGGAATAATATTTGAAGGGAAGTGGGAAATATTTACGGTCTCCGGTAGTATCGCCTTGCAGCACACGTCTGTATAAATTACCTCGCATTCTTCCGGTCGCGGGGGGCGTGACGTCATATTACACCGGAACCGGAAATGCACCGGTAGCTGCATCTCACATTTTCATAACGATCTTATATTTGTGAGCCAGAAGAATTTCCTGCGATATTCGCCATTCACTAAAACAATCGAGAAAAGCAACACGAACATTTTAGTACCGCGGCGATAGTCATTAGAAAAATTGCGCAGTTACTTATTTTAAAAATGGAAGTAGCACTGACCGGTGACTGCTCGCTTTACACATCTTAACTTATTAATCGAAACGTCACCACTAAAGTGAAAATATAGATATCAAAATATTTTTAAATCTACTGGAAAAGTAAATTCCATTTCAAAACAAAACTTTCTGGTTGGTCCCACTACACCACTGATTATATTTATATATATGTGTGAACATTTTTTATTTATATATTTTTTGCTCTTCTTTTCATAATATAAATGTATTATGTATGCATGCTGTGATGCATAATAAGTGCTCTTATTAAAAAAAATCGTTTTGAAGTGTAAATAAATAAATAGTGTGCAAGATTAACATAAAGTGTGACAAGAAACCTCAATTTACATGGAGACTATGTAAAACATACTAAGTTTCTGGATTGAAAAGAGTTTTTACAACTTTGTTTTCTGAGCTATAGCTCTAACAGAGCCTGTCTTGTAGCAGGATCATAAACAATAAGGAATTCTAATAAAGGTGTCCAATTGTTGGAAGGAACAGAAATAGTACGTATTAACAATTTGATTATCCTCAAATTATTCCATTATTGGTATGCTTTTATAATAAACAAATAATAATAATAAAAATTCAATTTGAGGTATGCTTGAAATAATAAATATAAATATACATTAAAGTGACATCTATTGTACAACAGATAAACTTATTTCACAACTTACTTAATACTCATCAAAACAAAGTTAATCGAAAATAAATAACTACCAAGCGACACCTATTGGAAAAAAAGTAGACCATTTATTTGATACGAGCGATCTGTCTAGCTAGGTATCTCATCCGTGTTTATTACAAACTAAAAATTTGAATATGAATTGCTCAATCTGCAAGGATACCATACACCTTGGTGATGAAATTTTATGCTCCCATTGCCGCGAATACTTTCACTTTAATTGTGTGGGTTTGGCAGAAGTAAATCTTAGAAAAATAAGCAAGCAAAACAGGACGAATTGGAAGTGTCATCCGTGCAAAATAAACACGACATCTAGAACTGAACACGTAAACGCTAGAAATGTTGGAACAGTGCTGCCAGGCCCGAAAATGGGCTAAAAGTGCCCTCACACAAAGCGTGCAAATTAATATGAAAGAGATTGACAATTTATTTCAAAATAAACTTGAAATGTTTTCAGCTAAATTCTTCAATCATCTCAAAAATGAAATAACCAAAGTGATTGAAACAAAAGTGTCTATTGAATTACAGTCCATTAAAGAAAAACTACTAACTATGGAGGGCTTTCAAAAATCTCTTAACTTTTTCGCCGAAAGTTACGACAATCTTATAAAAGAATCAAAGGAAAATACCAACCTAATAAAAAAATTAACCGTGGACAATGAACGACTACAGGAAAATTTTAATAAACTTAATAAAAAGTTAAACAATCTAGATCAAATGAACCTCAGCTGTAATGTGGAGATCCAGATGATACCAGCGAAGCATGATGAACCAGATGATGCAGCGAAAACTGCACAGTGATTTTTCTTAAACTTTGCTCTTTGGTGCAATAACGGAAGCTCAAATCATGGTCTGCCACCATACTCCGCGGCGTCCTGAAAATTCTTCGAACAGATCAACAAATACTGTAGTTACTTTACCCAACCCATGGCAGATTACATATATTGCGAGATTAGAACGAATACAAAATAGGTTGATTCGACATCTGAATGTTAGATCTAATCTAATCTAATCTATCATTCGGCTTCTATTTAGATGCAGCAAACTTCCACAATATGAAGACCCTAGAACATCGACGAACACGTGCTGACCAAATACTTCTCTTCAAACTACTGCAAGGCCACATTGATTGTCCCAGCCAATTGGAGTTAATATCTCTTCATGTGCTATCTAGATCAACCCGGCTATCCGTACTCTTCCGCATTCCCAGAAGTAGAACATTTTACATACAAAATTCATTCATTCACCGGTCATGCAAATACCATAATGAGAAATTTACAGAAATTGGCTTGTTCAACATTAGCCTTACTAAGCTCAAAGGGTTCTTCTTATGAACCACCATAATCTAAACTTTGGCCATTCACTATACCTATAAAAACTCATGTTGCTCTCCCTTTACCGCAAAGTTAGTCGCAACCTCCCCACCCTTCTCCTCCTTTTATCTAAACATACTTTGTATCCAAATATTTTTTGTGGATTTTCTTTATTAGTATCGCATGTTAAATAATTATTATGTTTATTACAATATGTTTTCACTGTCAAAATCCCTTAATAAAAATAAAATAAAAATGTATTATCTTTATGGCGAATCGGGTCTTCATAAAAAAAAAATTCGATGACGCTATTTCCCCGTGGGGGTAGACAGGGAGGAGAGAGCGCCACACTCTTTTACCCTGACACACAATTTTCGCCTCATTCACATTCATACATCTTCTCAAACAAGCTCGCAGATTATTATTGTGGCTGCTAATAGAACCATCTTCCAGTATCTGGTTTACCTGGTCGTGCAAAGCCTTCCAAGGACATCCTCTGTATCTAGTACCATCAACAGTTGCATCATATATCATTTTTACCTTTCTCTCCTCATTCATCCGTTATATATGATCAACCCACGAAAGTGGTCCTTTCTTAATCTTACTCACTATAGTGAAATCAGCTCCTCTACCTTTTTTCTTTATATATTCCGTACAGGAATCAAGAGCTGTTTTTAGGGTGGTTTGCCGGTTCACTCTTGTTACTCAGGCTGGCGATGTGCAGGGTCCAATCCAAGGTCCAAATCGTAGTCCAGTGTAGGAGCCAAGAGTCGAATCCGTTTCCAAAAGCCTAGAGTAAAAGCAGGGTCAAAACGAGGTAGAGAGAAACGAAACTTCAGCGTGTGTACTCAGAGAGCGCGGCAACGAGAATGAGCTTTTTCAGCAGTCAGCGCACTATTTATTACCAGTGAGATAGGCCCTCCGCGTCGAGCCTCCCGTCTCACGCCGGACCAATGGGAGCAGGCTTACAATCCGGCTCATCGGCCACCTGATGGCGAAAGGGAGAAACTGCTGTCTAGTCGGGCGTCATTGCGTTCGGTTTGCAGATTCATTTAATTTCAAATAAAATCTTACAGGTAGGGATATCGCGGGTTTTTTATTCTTTATTATCATTACTGGCCGCGATATTCCGTATGTTAGAGTGCGGCGATTCCCTGGGATTAATTTTAATATTAAATGTATAAACATTAGAGGAAATACAATCTGTTCAAATGGCACTGTTCAATATATGCGGGAGATCACCCTATATTATTTCTCCAATCACTGGTTTCCCGGGTCTGTGGGAACCTTGGGATTCATTATCGTTTGGGTGGTCCCAAAAAGGGCCCTTTTCAGAGCCGCATACTAGCATAGTTCCCGCGAGCGAGATCCTGAGCAGCACATTATATATATTAATATTATGAATTATCATCGCTCTCTCATAAATGGATCTGCCACATATAAGCCTAAGTGATCTCATTTCCACTGCATTCGTTCTTCTTCTGTCAGCTGCAGGCCTTACTTCCATACATCAGTGTCGGTACCAGGAATCCATTGTGTACCCCTAGCCTCGGTTGACGAATTCCCATTAGATATAATTCCATTCAAAGCGAAACAAGTCCAGTCAGATAAATTTTGTAGAATTTAGAGATTTTTTTCTTTCAACTTTTTACTTTCATACGTAACCAAAAATGGTCGAAATACGTCAAACATAGAACAATATGCATAGTAAATTGGCTGTAGAACCTAGTATCTCTTACCTAGGTACTGGGCCTTTGAGGTTCTTCAGTTAGTTAGTTAGTTAGTAGAAAGATGGGTTCTTTAATAAACACTTGGATTTTATTTAGACGATTAAAAGGATAAGACCGAATGTTGTCTCGTAGCCATCGCGCCCCGCTCGCGAGGGTCATCATTCACCTCCCGAGCGGAGGGCCGCGTGTCCGAACGGAATACCGAGATTGCGAAGAGAAACCGCTTCTCGAATATTCCATCAAATCGACGATCGAGATACGCGGCCGAGGGCGGAAAAACTAGTTGTACCGATAGCGGCGGCCATTAAGAACGGGGTCGCGTGCGCGCGCCCGGCCCGCACCACAGCCCGCAGAGGATTGTATCAGTGGACTAATCGATGATAAGATCGATGAAGAATCTATATTTTCATTAGGGTACTCGCTCTTATCAAAGTTATTAGTGATCGCACGTAATTTGTAAAATTGCTCACCGAATTGCCGAATACTGAAATAAAACATACATTTATGCTATAACTGACAATATTTAAATGTTTGGGCTAATTCGTTCTCCATAATGCATTTTAGTTGAGCTCACCGCGAACGTCTAGTGGGGTGTTATTCACTTGAGCTTATCATTTTTCTTATCAATTAAATTTATATAAACCGATAAAATATATAATAATTTTTGTACTATTTTTAATATTTAACACAAACTTTACATTGTGGTTATACATTTAAATGTAGAATTATTTATTACTTTGTTTTTAATCACTATGAGTTCATTTCATATACCAATGGATTTCGAAAATCATTTACAAATACGAAAATTTGGTAATGCCTAAGTTACAGATTAAAGTGGTGGTCTTCAATTTAATAATTTAGTGATATGGGAATTAAATAATGCGTGTAAAACAAACCTAAATATTACAAATAACCAATTAAATTAACTAAACGTCTCATCCTAAAAAATAATTCTACAAATTTTTTCCAATAATTTTGAATCACTAAGACAATTTCCACATCTTTCATTATCGTAATAATTTAAGTTATACACTAGTAGATTAATTTTTTTTATTATTTATTTTTATAAATTGAATTTAAAAACATTAGAACAATTTTTCATGTGGTTTTAGTTAGCTCATTTGACATCCTGATAAAGAAAAAGGTATTTTCCAAAACCGGTTGGTGTATTAAATTTACTTATAAAAGTGGTTAACAACAAAGTAATAAATGATTCAATATTAATAATTTACTGTTTATACTGATTTAGTTTCTCGCTTGGAGCCTACATCGAAATACATATAATATATTTACTCAATTTCTTTCTCACTTTTCCAAACAAGAAGTTCCATATAACGTTGCTACCTATATTTTTGTAAAGCAATGAACATTCTACGAAATCTAATGAATATGTAGGTATGTACTTATTCACTGAATGAACTCTTCAAATCGGTCGTGTGATCAGTAGCAAATTTAGATTTTTACTAAAGTAACTTTTTACTATCGGCCGAGTTAAAAAGCGTTTAAAATAAAAATAGTGAGTAGATCTTCATCGGTTAGGTGCTGACATCAGCGCGGCACGCATATATTTCGTTGACTGGTTCTACAGCCAGGATGCTTCACCACCCTTCCTCCATTCGACTCGATCCCGAATAACCCGCATTGAGTAGTAAAGAGGAAAACGAAATGCTAATAACTTGGCACGTACAGTTTGGCCACTTCATCATTATTCTTTTGATGCCGACCAGTTCTAAAACATACTTCCTCGGTCAGATAAGCATAAAAAATATAACTTATTGAAATTTATATAAAATGAAAATAAGCGAATATCGCTTAGTACTGACTTTTATAATGTTTACATTTAATCGGTTTTGATTTTGCGATCTGTCCTAGTATTTAACGGTGGGACGTGTTACGGAACTACTACTCACTCACCATGTTTACTCACTACACCACCGTGTTTAAAAAGCTTCACCATAATAATAAAGCACTATCGACGTAACAGTTTCAATCTCGGAGTAATCTTTCAATTTCTTTACATTAATAATCTTGTAATAATGTACTAAAACCATTAGGGTAAAAATGATAATGCCCATATTCAAGGACATCAGACAGCGATGGGTGACAGCGATTGGATATTCTCCATAAGTCTAAATATGGATAGTGAAATATTCTGCCAACTATCAAATAATGTCGGGTGACGAAACTAAACCTTATTATTTTACATCGACCAATATCGGCCAGGCTGTATAAGTAGTACTTCGACTATATAAGTTTTCCTACACTTCTTCTCACTCATTGTAACGTGCATAGTGTAGAGTCGTGACTCCTAGTGCAGACATGCAGGAATTATATTTTTCCGTATGTTGCGATGGGATAGATTTCTGGAAACATCCTGCAAAGACATTCGTGTTAGGTTTGTGGGTCGCATCGAAGGTCTAGACATAGCCTTTCTCTTATTATTAATTAAATTTGTAAGATTTTATAAATTACCTTAAATAACTTTACAAGTTACGAATAAAATTGACGGTCCTGACTTATTGGGGTTAATCAACTTCCACGTGCCAGAAACACTAGAATAATTTTACCTTATTACTGTAACAATATTGGGACGGTTGCTCAGTTCAATTCTCCATTCTCCATTACACAGAATGCAATATTTGGGTAACGAGTATGCGAATGTTGTGATGTATGACACATAGCATTTTATTTTATTTTATTTTTATTCTATTCTGTTCATGTTCTTAATATACGTACATATTATACATTATAAACATACGAAAAAGGCGAACGAGCTTCATAATGTAAGAGATGTTCACTGTCTTTTTAACTATAGCAAAGTCTGTACTAAATGAGACAGGTTCATCCATTGTCTATCATACAAATATGAAAACCATTATTAATATAATTTTTTTTTTATCATAACCAAAAATATTAGGAATGAAGAAAACAGGATTATAAAGAATTCTAATAACAAAATAAAAATACTCTCGCTATCCCACGATTGAAACACTATGCAAAACAGAAAAATGAATATAAAGATCCATGAATCTTTGCTCAGTTTCCTTTCTGCTAACACCCAATAACCAACTCCTGAGATGGTGTTTGAGTTTGTTCATGGAGAATTGTTTCATACTGCTCGGCAAAATGTTATAGGTTTTGGGAGCCAGAAACATACGGAATGATTGACCAAAGCTTGTTTTCATTTTAAGCTTTAATGGTGAGCTTATTCATTTTCGCTCTCGTAGCATAATTATGAAATGGATATTGATGAAGCTCTTTATTGAAATGAAAATAAAGGATCAGCCTTTATACATCGAGTAGTTGAATATCAAGAAGTTGTTGAATATCAAGACATTCCTCAAACAGTGAGTCAGAGGGAAACCTATATGGTTTTCTGTAGATGATTCTGAGAATGGATTTTTGTGTAATTACTAATTGATTAAGGGCAGTTTTCCCAACTCCACCCCAACCTAAGATCGCGTAACTAAGAAGGGATTGGCAGAGAGCAATGTATATTGATCTCAGCATATGTTTCTCTAGACCATTCCTAAGTCATCTGAAGAAGTATGTCAGTTTTCTTAATTTAACGCAAAGTTTATTGATATGCTCAGTTCAATCCAATACTTTTAACTCTCTCTAGCATTACCGGAATACAGAGGACTTCCAACATGTTTGTTTATGACTGACAGATCGGACGGACCCATTTGAGACCAACACAAGCTACAAACAATGTTAAATTCAAATTAACATTAATAAATAAAATATATAATTATTATGTATGTATGAGTATAAGAAATAGATTTTTATAGGTGGTGCTTGACAAAATTTCAATAATTTTTATTTCCTACATTTTATTTTTACTGTGTATCATTTTTGCCGTGTATTTATTTAATGATTTATCCTTTATCATGTAGGTACTAATTGTTTTTATTGTATATTTTTATATTATATATTATGTCTAGTGTAAAACTTTCAATTGGATACGCTAATTTAAAATATATATAACACATAGTAAGATATATATATATATATATATATATTTGTCATGGTATCCACCGTGAGTGTATGTTACCGTCTTATGATGGAGGACGAGTTTTACTGGAAACTGATCTC
Organism: Eubasilissa regina; assembly: GCA_022840565.1. Taxonomy (NCBI): domain Eukaryota; kingdom Metazoa; phylum Arthropoda; class Insecta; order Trichoptera; family Phryganeidae; genus Eubasilissa; species Eubasilissa regina. Next base: position 42,101,529 of record JAINEB010000018.1, on the reverse strand, counting down.
GAGAGACAGACTCTTTAGACCCCCTATTATGTTTTGTTTCCTCGGTGTCATCATAGAAGAATGGTGGGTGATTTGCCATTTATTTGAATAGTCCGATTTATGTGACCGAGATGCTCACTTTTAATTGGACGTCTAACGTAGATATTTTTAATTGAGTAAGTCTGAAAATAATAATTATATTGTCATGCTTTCTTACTCATATATTTATTAAAGATAAAAGAAAAAAATGGAGGGCATCGCGTCACCAAACAAAATATTAATTATTATCCGAAGAAAGAAAACAAAGCGAACACATTGACAAAAGATTGTTTCAAAATTCCATCGTAATCAATTTAATGACGCATAAAAAGTGACATACGAAATGAAGGAGTGGACACGCCCATGTTCCCAGATTCCAGGATAATAATGTATGCAACCCTTTTCGGGGGAACAAAAAGTGCTGTATTTCAGGCCCAAAATTTATATGAGAGGTGGACTGGAAAAGGTCAAAGGACCACAAAGATAAACGGTCAAGTGGGGGCTCGGGGCCCCCCATCCCGAGCGCAGAGCGAGGGACCGCACTCTGGGAAACACTCGCGGGAGAATCTCGCGCATTTTATATCAAAGGCTAATATAATCGGAGACAATTTATAGAAACAATAAAGATCCCGAAATAGAAAAGCGACCCTGCGATGTTGAATGGGTGTAACAATTAACACCTTGTATTGTTAATTGGGTACACGAATATCTAAATCATTTTCAAAAATTCTGTTACACATAGTGATGAAAATAGTGGACCAAAAAATAATAAATCGTTTATATTATTATATTAAATCGTATATATATATTCGTAATATTTTTCATAAACGGTTCGAAAAGATACCATCGGTAAATTACGATTACGTTACACATTTCAATCCTGATTCGATCGTTAAAAGGGGGAGGGATAAAGGCTGAGCCCTCTTGTCTCCGACATATGAGGTAACAGCAATGTCGTAAGATTTTTGGGAGGACCCCATAAAACGGGACACTTGATGAATTTTTTTTTTAAATTTTAGTTATTTTTAACTTTGTATACAATTGAATAAAGTAGTAGCAAGAATGGAAAAAAGTGTTTATAAAAATACAAATTCCAATATTTCTTAGAGCCTATTTTTATTTAAGTATCCGCAAAACTTCTCTTGTTTGGGTGGTTCTGTGTTTTACCTATTGAAGTCATCCAAAAGTTTTAATCGAAAGAGTGACACTTTAACTAATCATAAAAGTGCTGCAATTTTCAACATTTGAACCGAGTAGATAACGATTAAAACGAACGAGTAACGAATATAAAATAATAGTTCTGTAAGACAAAAGGCAGAAATCAAATTGATTTAAACAAAGCTTGTTATTTTTAATATTGAAAACTACTTAGTTACTTATTACTTAATAATCGAGCCATCGAATCGATTCCATTCGCGAACACGAGCTTTCTAGAATGATATGACATTTAAATATAATTGTTATGAAAAACAAAGAGGTGCCAATTAAATAACTCACCCGATGTGTCACGTCACCCGGAGGCATAAAATGATAATTCTAAGCAATAAATTGTAATTGATTTATTGTATCTTGTAAGAAATTAATTTTTTAAATCATTAACGACTTCGTTTTGAATTATTGTTTGTCCATATTCGGAAAAGATGTCCAAATTCCTGAAAAACTATTGATCTTACAAAAAAAACTGTAAATAAAACAGGGTTTTTCTTAATTATCGCTCAATTTTTCTACCTACTCTCCTTCAGGTACAAACCTCGTATTCTGTAAAAAAAATGTAGACAAAAACCTTAAATAAGTGACTAGCATGCCCGCACCGGGTATCGCACGGTAGCAGACGTATCCTGCAGGGACGCAGTACTCTGTTGTCAATTTCCAGAATAAAAAAAAAATTAAAATTGTCAATACACTTTATAAAACTATAAAAAATATTTTGATAGGAATATAAGAAGAAAAAGAAGTTGAAAAGTTTAAATCTCAATGTGTTACATATTTACCTATCAGTAGCATTTTTGAAAATTAAAATCGCACTTAAACTAATATAATCAAAAAACCCATATTATCTTTATTGAGGAATCCATGTTATTTTTAAACCACGTGTACGATTTATACACGTTTCCGAAGAATCATTTCAACATCTTACTGCCCTATATGGAATTAATTTCGTAGCTCAAAAATGAAAAACATGGCCGACCAGAAACGTCAAAGTCAAAATATGTAAGGTTAAATTGAATGACATAAAACAGATGTTTATTCAGCGACCATGTAGTGAAAATTTAAAACGTCAAAAAAAGTGCGCTACAATTGTGGCACAGGAAACACAGCTGATCATTAACAGTTTTCAGGCGGACATTTTTTAAACCAACGAAACATGATTATTAATATTATTAAATATATTATATTAATTATAATTAATATTATCAAATAATCATGATTTTGATAAAAAATTGGGATTGTCAATTTTGCATATAAACGGTGTTGGTCACAAATTAAATAATTTGGAATCGTTGGAGATAAATAAAGCATGTAAAACTAATCAGGAAATTGTAAACAGCCAATTAAATTTAACTACGTCCTATTCTAAATTTTTTTCCTAAAAATTATTCGACTAAATTTGTATTGAGCAGCAATTTGAGTTAGGTACTAAATTTATTTTTTAAATAATTGTTTTTTTTTTAAATTTTTTAAAAATTTAAAAATAGATTCTGATGAAGAAACAATGCTATATATTTCTGGTTAGTTATGACATCCTGAAGAAGCACGAAACCGGTAGATGTATTTAAACTCAATTCAAGTGGTTAATAAAACAAAGATAATAAATAAAAAATACAAATGTTTTTAGTTAAAGTAATGGGATACGGTGTCAAGAGCTTCTACAATATCGAGATACATTCTCAGCCATTTATTTATCTTTGATGTATTCCACAAGAGTTTTAAAATCAAATTATTGGTGATAGAGACAACCATGTTCATCTAGGAATCTGAGTTACTTTCGTTTAACAATTTATGAGAAAACGCTAAAAAAAGAAAACGGTCTTATAATTGTAAAAGTAACGAGGGTTCCCATTGAGTGTATTGGACGCATTTTTGAAATTCAAAATTCCAATATTCAGGTTAGTAATAAAGGTGGGTGGCTCGGAGACGAAGACCTCGATCAGTGTAGTTCGGTTCAATTTTTTATCGCACATCTTCCGGGACAAGACGACCGAGTACCCGCGCGGCCCGGCTGCAGTCCGCAGGGGCAGCGCTGGGAGAGGAGAGAGGACTCAGAGGACACAGCCAGAATAGTAAAGTAGCGCAGGTCGCGCTGGTGCATGCAAATATTCGGCACGCGGAACACGTCCGGAAGAGGTGAACTAGAAGGCAAAATCAAAATACCAAAAAAGAGAAAAGATAAATTGTTCGTTTTATCAGCGGAGCGGCTCTCGGCACGAGCGGTATTGTTCGGTTGCGGAGGTAATTGAATACAATCTGTTTAGAATTTCCCGCCCGGCGTATCGGAAGGGAGTAAAGAAAACTCCGCCATGTTATTATTTGATATTAGCTCGCTGCGATACGAAAAGGAGCTACCTACCCGGCGCGAGAAAAAACAGGCGAAATAAAAAGAGGATATTGGCAAAACAAGACAGTGCCAGGATAAAGTGGATTTTCGGAAGCGTTATACGTACTCACCCGACGCGGATACACTTATACGCGCTCTCGAGGGCTTTGCAATATTGGCCGAGAGAAATGGAAGGAATTCCGCTGGAATATAAACGGCCCCGATCGGAGGAAAACAGCGCGAGGCCGCGGTGAGCGTTTAACAATTTTATTTTAAATCGCTCAACGCGTTCCGGCGGTAAAATATTTTTATTCGGGATAAGGTGGTGCCCCCTTAGCGCGCGCCTTATAGGGGGGGGCGCGGCGCACGTCCGGCGCGAGGGGGTACGCTATTCCAAGATTGTCCTTATATAGCATATTTAAATATCGACCCTAGAAGCTTCAATTGCTGAAAAAAGTCATGGGAGAAATTCTATAGCATTTATGGAAAATACATATATCTAAGTGTGTACTTTTAATACGGTTCTGTTGCTACTTTACACATATGTTTTTTACAAAAGTATATGATGTTTAAGCCCTTGCTAGATGAAGCTTTTTGGAAGTAGAATTAAAATAATATGTCATTGATCTCAGATTAAGATTAAGGAACATCACATAAATTGTGTTATATAATGTGATTACAAAAAATGATAAAGAAGTCTAAAATAAGGTTAAGGAGATATTTTCTTGATATGACTTATTCTAAATGATGTAATTCTAAATGTTCCTGTGTCTATAATTTATTTAATTTCGCTCTGCAAATAAATCTAAAATATTGTTTAAGCATCATTTTAGTATCAGAAGAGTGGAATTAACGAGCAGAAATACTTTCTTTATAAACATTTGATATCAAGTTTTACGTTCAGCCTCCGTTGATAACTAATGAATAATAGAGACGTACCTCGCTCGAGTTAACAAATAATTACTCCCAATCGGACCAAGTAAGGCCGAAATTCTGGGAAAAACATCAAATAAAACGAAGAATACTTCTTAAGAAAAATTAAAATTTTAAATTATAGCAATAATTTTAAAACTTAGTCTTTCCCGAAACACAAGATGTGAACCTTTCCTGTTCGGAGTACTATAAGAGATTCTCCCACGCGCGTCCCGGCGCGTCCTGGCGCGTCCTGGCGCGTCCTGGTGGGGGAGGGGTTCGAACGCGTGTGTCAGAGTTCGACCAAATATTGAATAAAAGTTAGACTGTATACGCTGGCGACACGGGCAATTCCAGGAATGTTCCCGAATTGCCGAATCCGTGTAGAGGCAGGAGCGCGAAAGAGTTGGGAAATTTATAGAATATTTATGATTTGATGTTTCCAATAATGTTTTAGAATGCTTACCCCTGTCGTTTATTAACATTCTATATAAAGGGTGTCTAGCGGAAAAATTTCAAGATTAAATTGTGATTACTCGTTAATCATCAGGTGAGGTAAGTAGAAGGGATATTGTTCGACGCGCATGATTTGCGGATTTGCTATTCGGATTGAGTCGCTGGTCGGGAACGCACCGCGCGTTCGCGGTTGAGCAATTGATTCATTGGTTCGTGCGCGTCGCGCTTTTTGTACTTACTTTAATATTCAACGAGTAAATGATGGGTCGAGCTTGCAACTTATCTGTTCAAAAGTTCAGACAAGAAGGGACAATAATTAACCAAACTCCTCCGGGACCATCAGCGTCAGCAGCGATGCCAAAATGTGTGACTCAAGTTCGAAGTGAAATTATAATAAATTTTAAATGGATAAGGAAGATTGCAGCCTGTACTGGAATAAAAAAATGAACAGTGCACGTTATTTTGAAAAATAAACTACTGTTTCACCCATACAAACTCCAAATCGTGCAGTTTCTCAATTAAAATAACTATTGTTTACGTGAAACCTTAGCAAGAACGATGCTGTAACGTTTTGGAATAGTACGAACGCTTGGAAACATATAGTTTACTGACGAAGCCCATTTTCATATCGATGGCTATGTTAATAAACAGAACATGAGATACAGGTGCCCCGACAACCCAAGGGAACGCCATCAAAAATGTTTGTACTGTCCCAAAACGACAATGTGATGTGCAATTTCTGCCCGAGGGATAATTGACCCTTATTTTTTTAACCAGCGAGAGACAGTCACTGCTGACGTGTATTGCCAAGGATCGACAAGTTTTTGGTACCGCAACTCCAGCTGTTTCCTGGGTCCAACAACAGAACACAATTTCAGCAAGACGGGGCCACTCTACACACACCTAAAGCTTCAATGGAGAAACTGAGGGGAATTTTTCTCAATAAATTAATTAGCAAACACGGAGATATACCCTGGGCACCTCGGTCACCGGACCTTACACAGTGCAACTTTTTTTTGTGGGGATACCTTAAGTCGAGAGTTTATAGCAACAATCCTCGAACAATTCAGGCCCTACAAGAAAATATCCGCCGTGAAGTTGCTGCCATTGAACCGACGCTTTGCTCTCGCGTGTTCGCAAATTTAAGAGTCTGATTGCAAGAGTGTCTGGAGTAAAATCTGCATCGTTAAACTCCATTTTGTATAAATAAAATATGAGAATAACAATGAAGTTTTTTTATTTATTTAATATTATACTTGAAAATTTTCCGCCGAACACTTATATTATGATCTCATACGCGAGACACAGACTTAAATTCTACGTATAATATACCTTACGATATACAACCTTGATTTGTGATAAATTGTACTAAAACGTGGACTATATTCTTTTATAATAGACATACTCATGTTATACATAATTCTAATGTATGTGTAAACATTTACTGTAATTTTGTTAGTAAATGTTTACAGTAGTCTAAGTACAATATAAACGTAGTGAAGTATTGGGAAGATAGAGAAACTTTGTAATACAAAGTCAACTGGGAGACAATGATGTCGAGAAGCTACAGACCACTTCAGTCGGACCTTGAGCTCACACAAGAATGATTTACCAAAGAGTAAAAAGAACGGTTCGACCGTGTATTCCAACCTCCTTTACGAAGCAATACAAATGAGCTGAGTGAACAAATGAAATTATTACGAAATTTTTTAACTCTTCGTAGTCGAGTAGCCAAAATCAGTCCACATCGGTTAAATGACAGCAGGGAATAAGCGAATGTTTGATGGGTGATGAGGCGAACAAGGGATAAGGTGAACATTTAGGGGACAATATTTCAATGTGACATTTACACGTTGGTACAATATGTGTTTATCTATCTCTCTCGGTCGGTGTGAGCGTCGCAGTCAACTGCTTGCCTGCACTCTTCTCGCCTATATAGTCTGTCTATATTCTTGAAAATCCCCCGCGATCACAAATTTCTCCAACATATCTCCATCTTTTCTAGCAACATGAAAGGATTCTTTTCCTACATATCGTAGAGCGTTTTTCTTTAGCGCGAAGTTCCTAAAGAATGGAGACATTCGGTCGCTTCGCAATCCACGGAACCCGTAGTAAAAAGTAAGGTCGCACAGTCATTTTTTTTTAGGCAACGCCTTAACAATGGCACGTGTCACCGTGCCGTAACGTCGGCCTAGGATTTCCTAAGGAAACCATTTACAAAATACGCGATTTAACCCAGATATATACACACATATATATACACACACACACACGTGTGAGTGTGTGTGTGTGTGTGTGTGTGTGTGTGTGTGTGTGTGTGTGTGTGTGTGTGTGTGTGTGTGTGTGTGTGTGTGTGTGTGTGTGTGTGTGTGCGTATCTGTCGTCTTAAAGAAGTTTTGTTTGAGGAGAATACAAATAGAAATACAAATGAGAACAAAAATGTTGTCGCTGTAGCATAGTTGGATAATGCACCTTCCCCGGTTTGGAAAGAGATCCAGGCTCGAATTCCGGTGGCGCAACAATAATATTTTTCGATAAATTTTTTATGTATATCTTTCTAATCAAAACATTTAATTCATATTTATATTATTTCAAAATTATCCTAATTTCGTAAAATTTTGTGGAACTTTTAGAAAAATTATTTAAATAATAAAATAAAATACAAAGTTGTTTACTTCAAACTATAAAACTTTAATCATCAAGGAGTACAAGGGAAACTACTAAATATGCCTCTCTAAGTTATTTAAGTTATTATTTCAATAATTTGTTAATGTACGGAACAACACGACGGTTGCCAATGAGGATTACAACATGTTGAATAACCAAAATATACTCACACACGCCTATTCTATCCCTTCCCGCGGCAGTAGCCCCAGGCCACTCCGGCTGCAGGACATTGAAGCACGTGGCGGTCTGGTGGGTGGGCTGCGGGCAGTGGGCAGACTAGGGTACCGACTCGAGAATAACAGGACCTGATCCGCATTCATTCAAGTATGATCGCGATATTATAAACAGGACATGCCCCAAACTTTGAAAAGAACAAGTTACACAAGATATAATACAATATGATAGTCTCCGAGGTTCTCTTTCTCTAGAGAGATCGAGTCCAGCAAATAACTTTTCATAGACCATAACGTTTTGTGGCTCGTCCGCTACGTAACATGAAATTCTGCCAGTTCACCGTTAGTACCTGAGAAAAGACGAACGAAGAGCCAAGACGCCACATTTTTTCACAAGAAACGCATATAATTAGAACCATGAACTATGTTACCATCACCTCGTTTCCCTGCTGAGGTAACCGAAGAGGATACAACGTCACACTCTTTAGTCCTTGCACAACACTCTTGCCTGTTACGTTGCGCTCTAGAACGCCAAGGCAACGCCCCTGGCTAGACAGTGGTTGACATGAAAATGTGGGTTCGACTGAAATTGAGTCCTACCTGACCTTTCTTTCACCTGTGGTAAGTTTATAAAAGGTTGCGTAATTCGGAATGAGAACCTAATCTCATTAATGTAAATTAGCATTAGTAATAGTATCATTAATGTAAATTAGAGGTAAATTTAGCAGATTTTTTTAATACAAACTAAATATCAAGTAATCGATCTCCCCATTCTAGCATCTGTTCACGAATACATCATGACAAACGTGTGGAAAAATAATAAACCCAAACTTGTAAGCACGATCCTGTGGCAAGTCTTTTGGATATGTAGCAAGTCAAACCATCACTGTAAGATTAATCCCACCTCCATGGTAGTGAACGGTCGTTACCGCTTGACACAACAATTAAATAAAAATGATGGTCATGTAACCTCGAAATCCAAGCCCATAACTACCGCAAACACACGATCCTCCTTGGTATGGTATCGTGGCCGTCACGCTGAATGTGCCGATAATTGCTCCATCCCAAATGAAGACTACCTTCCACCGCACATCCCAGTTACCCGTGATTTACACTTCCCTTAGCCCAGAGCCGGAAAAAGGAAATTGTAATTTCTGCATAGGAGGAGAACACATTGCAAATTACGAGTAGATACTACAATTTAATCCAGGTGGTGCATCAGCATCAATAAAATATTATTCTTACCCTGATATTCCTCCCGATCGAGTATGTGATAGATTCTACGTCGCGACCGCGCAACGCTGACCGCCTCGCGTATCTCCCAGAGCCCAAGTGGCGCCGTTTGCTGAGCGGTCCCATGCCCGGCACAGGTAGAACTACTTGCGCGCGATTTAGTGTTTACCTCATATAAACGTGGCGAGTTGTAAAAAATTACATCTTGAAAGATTAAATCCTAATATTTTGATTTTTATTTTATTGAGAGACTTTGACAGTGTAAACATATTATAACAAACATAATAACTATTTAACAAATGATACAAATAATGAAAATCCACAAAAATATTTAGATACATAGGAATGTTTAGATTTAGAAAATAAATGAAAAGAGAAAAATATGGCGAAAGGATGGGGAGGTTGCAACTATTGTTGCAGTAAAGGGAGAGCAAGATGTATTTATATGTAGAATGATAGGCCAAAATTGAGATCGTGGTGGTTCATAAGAAAAACCCTTTGAACGTAGTAAGGCTAATGTTGAAAAAGTCAATTTCTGTAAATTTCTCATTATGGTATTTGCATAACCGGTTACATAACACGCATATGCACCCTCCTCAATTATTAAACCTTTTTTATTAACCATCTTCTCATTCATACGTCTTACATGCCCAAATCATCTGAATGGGTATTTCTTAATACTATCGACTTCGCTACAAACAAATGTACATTCGTTTCAATTTGTACAATATTCAATATATGTTTCAACTGTACCGTCCCTAGTCAACATACTTTCTAAATACACAAACTTATTCACTCGTTTATTCACTTTATTTCAATATATTTTTCAACTGACCGTCCCTAGTCAACATACTTTCCAAATACACAAACTTATTCACTCGTTCTAAGCACTAATTATTTATTTTTATACCATATTTCGTCACACTTTATTTCTCTCGAACACTCTCACTTTCGATTAGCAAATTTACATTCATCACTCAGTTCACTTTTGAGCGTACATCGGACATCCGATACCTATACTAGGTACCGGGCATTGCAGATCACATTCTCACAATTAGTTACTGACGCTACCTCATCTGCTCAGAGTAGGCCTATTCTCGCTGAATGACTCATTAATTTTTACGCAAGCACTACTTTTCTCATACAAGAATGCAATTGCCTGTATACGTTTACCTTTCACCTTGTTCTTAGACAAAACCTTCCATAACTTTTCTCTTATCACTCTGCCATACGTCTTTGCACAACAGACACAAAAAAGATAAAATTAGCATAGGTCAGTAATGGTTCACGTACATTATATATATATGTGCATATATATTTACAAATAATAAGTCGAATTATAACCATAATGTATTTCATTTTCATAAATTCTCAAATACTAAAATTGAACGCATATTTTGAGGCTCCTGAAAAATATAATTTTTGGAACTTACGCTAGGAATCCTTCAAATAATTGTCCTCTATTTACTATCACGTCAATCGTTTGAAGATATTAATTGTTTCCATAATCGGATTATCGTCTGCCCGGGCCGAGCGGAACGCGGGACAGGTCCGGCGGGTCCTGGAGACTATCGAGAGGACCCGCCCCTGGTAAAGCGCACGAATTTCAAAAGTTATTCCCGCAGGACTACCCTAAGAGGATTACCCTCCCCGTCCATTCTGTCGAGCAATTAAAAGCTGGACGTAAACTACGGACTTTAAACAAAGACAACGAAATAGAAAAGCGACCATATTCTATACTTGATCCGTTTATTTAATTTTACATATATATTGATTACCGAAAAATTGTCAAGGATTCGTGGCCTGGCTGACCATGGAACTAACATCCGAGTGTCGAGAAGACTTAACAAAAAGGTGGATGTCACGATCGTGACCTTATTTTACCAATAGCAGTTCAGACATTGACCTTAAGCGCTTGAATCGTTTCTGGAGCATTAGCGTACATCTTATCTCTCACATAAGTCGCACAATCTGGGAGGCCAATTGATGTTTCCAAAACGAGAAAATACGGATCTAGGAAATTTCTAATTTAATGAATCGATCGTTTTCCAACTTGTGTGGTGTAGCCTCATCTTTCTCAAAATAGACATCGTTCAAGAGCACTTCGAACTTCACGAACTGTTTTAGCGAAATTTTCACCAATTCTGTAGTAATTTTTCACAGTTCAGTATCTTGCTCAATCGTGTATCGACTCATTTTTGTTAATGGAACAGTTCAGCAGATCTATTTTTAGATTTTTAGTTTCGATCACCCTTTACTATTACTATTATCATCAGTGCCGTAACTGGACAGGTACAAAACGTGCGCCGAATCAGGGCCCATGACGCAATACACTCATATTGTATATTATATAAATACTTATCTTGTACATTTTATGAGTTCCTAGTTTTATATAGCCATTCGAGAGGTTTCCTTCACATTTAAATTATAATTTATTAATTATTATATTATATAATGAGCATTTGTGGGGTTTAGTTTTGCAATGCTATTTTGATTTCCGCTGCGGGAATGATCGATGGCCACGACCGTTCTTAAAAGAGCAAAACAATGAAGAAGAAGAATATTAGAACCATAAAAGAAAAACATTGTCCATATCCATTATATCTGATCTCGTCAGCGATGAATGTTAATGTCTCCTATAATACAATTGTTGTATCAGATAGGGTGGCACATTTTCACGCTAAAATTGTAAAAAAACTATATAATATTATTTATTATAAAATGAAATCAACGAATCCGAAGGATGTGAACATTTTTTTAATTGAGTTTTTATTTTTTGTTCTAAAAGGCTTTTTCAACTGGAAGAGGAGGCCGGTAATCCCTCGAGACGCCAGAAGCGCGGCAGTATGTCAGGATTACTGAAACTACCCTGGTTGCGGCCAGGGGCGGGTCGAGGCCTCGAGAATTCAGAGGGCGAGCGCCGTTTAAGGAAGTCAGTTCAGATTAACCGGACAAACGTAAAGGCGCATAAACCTGTCGGTCGGTGGGTTTATCGATAGCGGGGATATGGAAAACGTACTAAACGATTCATTTTGCAACGCTTGCACTTCTTCTTCCTCGTTTTTTCAAGCAGTAGTAAATATCAGCCACTCCCAGATCCATTATTTGGTTCTATTCAGCTTTGAGCTAATCTTTACAGCCTAATAGTTAACTGGTGATCCTTTAACTATACCTTAAACGACCGATTATAGTCGATTGACTATTATCGAATAATATAATAGAAGTGCAGTGAAGGAATAAAGAGTGTAAAGGTTCCAGCCCTTCATATGTCAGATGTATTTTAAACAACATATAACTTCACCAATACGAAGCATATTTATCATCATTCCATTATAAAATTTGTTGCGTTAAAATACTCCGGTAATAAAAATGGATTGACGCCACCTAGCAGATTTCGTTCAAAGTTAAATCTAAGAATTTAAGTGTATCAAGCAGATGGTGGAAAAAATCTGATGGAATCAACTAATAATGCCGCCAAAACTCAATCGAGAAAGCGATCTACCGACAGCAGGATTGTCCCGGGTTCAGGTCTCAGTAGCTTTCGAATAATAGATAGATTTTTAAGAGTCCTACTTCCTTTGGTGTGAATTTTTAATTTATCGTAATAAATGATAATAGATGATTATTTATTATTTTATGTGAATAAGTATTAGAATTTGAACACCAATAAATTGCGGTTTAAATAATTTATTTTGCAAAACGATCAGATAAACGTAGATACGTCTCCATAAAACCCGAAAGAGCTGTATTAATAAACATTACATATAATGTACCTTTTATTTGTAGAGTTTATACTGAGGTATGGTACTGTATGGTGGGACTATTCGTGTATCACAAATTCTAAACAAATTATGTAAAGTTTTCGGACAGTAGTAAAAATAAGCTTTCTTTCGGAGTCCTGCATTTGAAGTACTGATCCTCGTTTGAGCGGGGGACAACATTCTGCGGAGGAGCGAACGACGGGCGAAAGGAAAAAGAATCTCCGAACATAATATAAAACAAATTGTTAGGAGAGCCGGGCTCACCGGCTCCTGCCTAGGGGGCCGGCGGGAGGATCTCGACTGGCTCGGCCGAGTGATGAGCTCAGCGCTGTTCAGGATAATACTAAGTACACAGTCGCACACGACAGAATCTTTCTATAACTACAATTTGAAATTACCTAGTATCAATTTTCATAATAGATATTTAAAAATAAGTAAGGAAAACTGCCCAAAAATCTCCAATCCTCGAAAGATCTCACTTATTTTATAGCTAGTGGAATCATTTAAAATATTACGTGCTTAAATATAATAAAAAAAATATTGATTTAAAGTTTGCAAATATTTACGAATATATGGAATTATAAATTCCTTCTTTGGGTTTTAAATAATAACCGATTACAATATTGCAATTAGTTATTATTTAGAATTTATTTTGAGATCGTACTAATATAAGTAAACCAAAAATTGTTAATAACGTTCATTGATAATACTTGACGAATTTTCATCGTACAGGTTTAAAGATCTCAAACCTCCCGAGCTTTTCAAAGTTCAGAGCTCTTAATTTGCTTGTTCCTGTGGCGAGTGTGCTCTGTGTCATGCTACGTTTCATATTATCTATTAATTTACTTTTTTTACTATTTTAATTTTATTCTCACAATGACGAATCAGTCTGTAAGAAAAGCATTTGTTAAATAAGCGGAAGGTCATGGGTTTGAGTTCCAAATTGAAAAGATTATTTCAAGTGAAAAAATTTATTGAGGGTTTCGTACTTTTGTTTCGTAATAAGATCTTGTGTATCTATAAAACAAATGATGTCCTCGTCAGAGTGCAAATATGTTTGTATAAAAAATATGTAATTATCTGAAGATGTGCGCGGGGCGGGTATTGTTATTTAGATGGAAAATTTATGAAGTATGCGCGATACACAGCAATTAATTAACAAGGTATGTAACAATTCCGTATTAATCTACGTCTATTATATATATATATATATATATATATATATATATATATATATATATATATATATATATATATATATATATATATATATATATATTACGAATAATTATATTACTCTAAAATTAATTCAGAATAATTAATAAAACCCCTGGTTTCCGGCACCAGTGTAAGATCTAGCTTTCTACCTTACTTAATACTAATTTTTACGCTTAATGCTAGTCTATTCGCTTAATATCAAAATTTGGCCAACTTGATCGTTCTAGTGGTTAAGAATATTCCCCATGTTATGTCCGTAATAATCCTAATTCTTTTAACCCGCGTTTTCAATTATCAAATATCTAAAGTTTACAAATATCCAAACATTATAGCCGTTCAAATACCTATAGAGCACTTATTAAAATAAATATACCGATTATCTTATTGTACACGACTAAGTAACAGGAAACTTCCGATCAAGCGGTATGATATCCGAGCGCACTCGTTATGACACCAATCATGTACTTATTATTTAGAGCTAGAAGGTAGGAGTGTGGAAGAAATTATAAATATGTACGTATTATTCAGAGCTAGAATGTAAGAGTGTGGAAGAAATTATTCATATGTACGTATAATTCAGAGCTAAAATGTAAGAGTGAGGAAGAAATTATATAAAGAACACCAACCTTGTCGTAGACTCGTCCTCGTGACTGTGGCCGCTTCGTGGCGTCGCCTAGCTGATCATAAATTATGTGGACATGTGGAACAACATGCGACATGCTAAATGCCTGCCTCGCTTGGCAGATATGTTCCGTGATTATATGATAAGTTCTCCAGACACCGGTCTGTGGCGTATCGTTCGGCTCCCCTGAACCCCAAATTCAGAATCCGTACGTCTGGTGCATATTCGCGGTAGACGACGGGCTCTGAACTCCGAACCCTGCACCCACGCGTTCAAAAGTTTAAAGATGATGATGATGATAATCCAAAGTTTTGATTCGGCCAATGTCTTAGTGAACAATATAATTTGTTATGACTCATTTAAGATGCATGGCCGAGGTCCTTGTATCTCCAATACGTTGCTGTTCAGTATCGGTAGGAAAGTGGCCAATCCGGGGCCGCGTCCACCACTGAAGGTAATTAATTGTGATGAGGTTGTGACATGACAGTACGACTCTCAGGAAATTCCCTTGATGCCTTTGGGTGCGTCTGAAAACTTACGTCATGTGACAGCGGTGTCTGAAAAATAGTTTACTTTATCGGCAGGATGATCCTCGGTGTCTCGAACAATGCATCTCGAATAGAGTCAGGAACAAATAGTTAGGATTATTATTACTGCATGCTGGTGCGTGTGTATGCGTGTGGACTGCCGACGTGGCGGCTTAATTGTAGAACATTTCAGGAACACTGTTTCGAGGTATTAACCTCTAGAGACACTACTATCATCTTCCTCATACAGCTGAAGTACGGGTACCACGGCGACCACACAGAAATCATCTCGATGCAACCCAGTGCGGACTAAACTATTTACGCCAGATTATATATCGGAAACAGATCATGAACGGTAAACATACGTAGGGTTAGCCTGTAGCCTTATGCACCCTACGCAGACCGATGATGTCCAGAACTCTTTCGTTATGGCTATGGCTACTAAACCAATATAACCATAGCTAGCCCGCCCACACTTCATGCCACCGAATGACTCTGTTCAGCCTCCAAAAGCACCCTTTCCTCCCAATCAAATCATCTTTAGGAAATTACAATTCACATAGGCGTTGAAAGTCGGTAGAATGAAACACCTGGTTTCAGCTTGATAACCTTGATAAATGTAGGAATATGTGCGAAGCCTTACTCGTGAGATGTGTCGTAAAGTAAAATGTTCAGTGAGTTGTTAACACAATGTCAATAATAAAGGTCAGTACGATTTACATACGCATGCGATTGTGTATTCCCAAAGTAAATACACACACAAAGTTCTCGGGTAAATTCTATCATTTCTACCTACTAGCCATTACTTCGGATCGAAAATGTAATCTATAAAATGCGCCCCGACCCTCACCCTGGTGCCAGCAGCGTGAGCCGCGACAGGATTTATGAGATTTTTAGATCTAGATTTCCGCGGATAGGTAAATATACAAATAATTACGTACATAGTTACATGATTATTTACACGGCCAATAGTAGTATATAATTGGTCCTAAATAATGAGATACATGTAACTTAAATTTGTAGGTGGGTGTTCCCAATTTATAAAACGGACAGTAATTAAATAAAATGAAATATCAAGTGGCCTCGCGGTTACGCCAGTCCCTTTCTATGAATGAGTAATTACATGATGATCCGAATCACACTACAGTATTTGTTAGCGGTTTTAATTATGTATACAAGCATGCTAAAAGGTAAACTTAGTATTTTGGGCCCTCTACTATGGTCCTCAGCGTCTGCGCCCACCCCGGTCTGCCTTCTGTTACCACACTCGCGATTTCGGAATTTCAACACGACCTTCGCGGACCCGAAAACCAACACGATCACCCCTAAAACACTTGCGGCGTAAACCTCGAAAAGAAAAGCTTCAAAAGCGACCCTCTCCCGTGCGATCACGAAACTGACTATCGCGTGCGATCCCCCGACGGCGTCTTCACCCCCTCTGTGGAGAAGCTTCCGCCACCCCTGCTCCTGTCGCATATGCTCTAGGAATTTCTCAGAATTCATATTTTTTTATCAGTTGGTTATATGTGGATCATTACAGGTAGACATGGTATTTTCGCGCATGCCCGGCGTCAGCCAATCACAAGTGTGGAGAAGTCCACGAGGAAAACTATATTATCGATTATTTCACAAAAATATTTAACACATTTTCCACATTTGTGAACAATCTTTCCGCCACCAATCAGGCGAGCTGATATTGGAATATACTGGAAATCAAATTCATCGAATAAAAGAAATATTTAATTAGATATATATAACATGCGCTTCTTATATTATAATAGAACGGCTAAATTAATTATTTTAAGAGGCCGCGTGGCGGCCACAACAATAAGTCAAATAGGCACATGACAGATACATTTATGAAATTCGAATGCTTCGAGTGAGGGCACCCATAGAGAGGGTAAATTAAACCGTACAGTGAAAATATCTAAATCGTTCATTGCAGTCTGTGATGATCCACATATAACCAACTGATAAAAAAATATGAATTCCGAGAAATCTCTAGAGCAGATGCGGCAGGGCAGGAGCGGGGGTTGTAAACGCTTCTCATGACAGTCAGTTTCGGGACCCGCACGCGGGAGGGTCGGCTTTTGAACCGGGAAAATAGACGGATACGTAAACGATTGTTCGGGGAACGAAATTTGATTTTCTTTTCGATTTACGCCGCAAGTGTTTTAGGGGTGATCGTGTTGTTTTTTCGGGTCCGCGAAGGTCGCGTTAAAATTCACAAAAAGCTGACTTCAGGATCCAGATGGCAGACCAGGACCGGCGCAGACGTTGAGGACCATAGCAGAGGACCCAAAATACTAAGTTTACCTTTTAGCATGCTTGTATACATAATTAAAACCATTAACGAATACTGCAGTGTGACTCGGATCATCATGAAATTACTATTAGACTACTGGATATTCGACCTTATTAAATTACTGTCCTGTTTATTAATTTGGAACACCCATCTATAAGGTTTAGTTATATTTATTTCATCGTTTAGAACTAATTATTAACTACTTATTGGCCATGTAAATAATCATGAATCTATGTACGTATATGTCGTTGGTACATGCTGCCGGCACCGTGAAACTCTACCAAGGCATTGTAGGGTACATTATATACATTACTTGTTTGATCCGAACGGCTAGTAGGTAGAAATGATAAAATTTATCTGAGAATATTGTGTGTTTATTTACTTTGGGTGCGCACAATTGCATGCGTATGTAAATCGTACTGACCTTTATTATTGACATTGCGCTAACAACTCACTGAACGTTTTACTTTACGACACATCTCACAAGTAAGACTCCGTATTTATTCCTACATTATGTATACATTTATCCTTTCGGTTATCAAGCTGAAACCAGGTGTTCCATTCTACCGCCTTTCAACGCCTATGTGAGTTGTAATTTTCCTAAGATGATTTGATTGGAAGGAAAAGGTGCTTTTGGAGGCTGAACAGAGTCATTCGGTGGCATGAAGTGTGGACGGGCTAGCTATGGTTATATTGGTTTGGTAGTGATAGCCAAAATGAAAGAGTTATTCAACATCATCGGTCTACGTAGGGTGCACAAGGCTACAGGCTAACCCTACGTATGTTTACCGTTCATGATCTTTTTCCGATATATAATCTGGCACAAATAGTTTAGTCCGCACTGGGTTGCATCGAGATGATTCCTGTGTGGTCGCCATGGCACTCGTACTTCAGCTGTATGAGGAGGATGATAGTAGTGTCTCTAGAGGTTAATACCCCGAGACAGTGTTCCTGAAATGTTCTACAATTAAGCCGACACGTCGGCAATCCACACACATACACACGCACCAGCATGCAGCGATAACAATCATAACCAAATGTTCCTGACTATTCGAGATGCATTGTTCGAGACACCGAGGATCATCCTGCAGATAAATTAGACTATTCTTCAGACACCGCTGTCACATGACGTATGTTTTCAGACGCACCCAAAGGAATCAAGGGAATTTCCTGAGAATCGTACTGTTATGTCACACCGACCACAATTAATTACCTTCAGTGGTGGACGCGGCCAAGGATTGGCCATTTTCCTACCGTTACTGAACAGCAGCATATTGGAGATATAAGGACCTCGGCCATGCATCTTGAATGAGTTCACTGTTGTTGTTGTTGAATGAGTTATTGTTCACTGAGACATCGGCCGATTCTAACCTTTGGATTATCATCATCATCTTTAAATTTTGAACGCGTGGGTGAGAGGGCTCGGGATTAAGAACCCGTCGTCTACCGCGAATAGGCACCAGGCGTACGGGTTTCGTAATCTGGGGTTGTTTAGGGGAACCGAGCGAGCGCCACAAACTGGTATCTAGAGAACTTACCATAATCACGGAACATATTTCCCAAGCGAGGTAGGCACTTAGCATGTCGCATGTTGTTTCACGTGTCCACATAATTTATGAACAGCTAGGCGAAGCCACGAGGCGGCCACAGTCACGAGTACGAGTCTACGACAAAGTTGGTGTCCTATGTATAATTTCTTTCACACTCTTACATTCAGGTTCTGAATAATACGTACATAATTAATGTTATAATGAGTGCACTCGAGTATCATACCGCTTGACTGGAGGTTTTCTGTTATTTAGTCGTGTACTATAAGATAATCGGTATATTTATTTTAATAATTGCTCTATAGGTATTTGAACGGCTATAATATTTGGATATTTGTAAACTTTAGATATTTGATAATTGAAAACGCGGGTTAAAAGAATTAGGATTATTACGGACACAACATGCGGAATATTCTTAACCACTAGAACGATCACGTTGGCCAAATTTAGATATTAAGCGAATAAATTTAGTATTAAGCGTAAAAATTTGTATTAAGTAAGAAAGCGAAATCTTCACACTGGCAACGGAAGCCAGGAGGATAAATTAACACAAAATAATATTTAAGTGAGTAGGATTTCGGGGCTCCTTACACCGGGGTGCCTTGCGACCAAGAGCGCTCGCACAGGGAAAGTGAAAATTCCGCGTTAAATTAGAAATAATAATATTAAAACTATATTTAAATGGGATAGAGATTAATATCAAATCGTTACACTGGTGCGGAGACCAGAAGTTTTAAGAATTATTACAAATTAATATTTAGAGGAATATAAGTATTCAAATTAACTATATTTAAATAGACGTAGAGAAAATACGAATCCTTTACAAGTCGTCACTTTTTTCCTACGCTTCCGTCAAGAAATGTTCTTCTGTGATTACTACTGTGATCTACTGCGCAGAAAATAAACATTCACTTGAATCTCAAAGATAATTGCCTGACCCATATCTACGGTCGCAGGAAGGCGAGTATTATGAATTGTGTCTGCATTCAAACCGACGGTTCCTTATCCACAATTCGTTCAGTGCGATCGTCTTATTGCGTACGTGCCGCCTGCCAGGTGAGGTCTAGAGACATTTCACAATCCTCGAACATTTGACTCGGCCAATTTCGCATTCGGACCGCGACACAGAGCGGGAAAAATAGCAGAGGCTCGCTTGAACGTGTCTGCGGACACGTAATAAGCGCGTGTCAGCCCGGAAGGGTGGGCGAGCACATTAATCTTCCAGTGACCGGGCCGGGAGGGGGACGTCGCAGTTTGACCGCGCAAATTATCGCCCGATTATGTCTGGCGGTGACATCTGAACTATTTTCCAAATGTCGCGCCATTTAACTTTTACTTTCTTTGCTGAAGGTCGGTCGCCCGAGTCTACTGTAGACCGTCATCAAATCAAAAGTAATAAATGCTCGACATCTTTATTGACTTATATACGGACTTTACGTGTAAGTTGTACTTTTCAGTTGCAGTTGTAACTGAGTCTGACTACATCTATACGAGTACTTTCTAAATACTTTCGGAATATTTTTTATTTGAAACTAAATTAAAATTTTCTAATATTTCCGTGATGACTGTGTTTATTTGTTAAGAAATTCTTCGGTCACTAAAAGAGATTCATCTTTGTAATATTCGTGCCTGATATAATATTGATAGACAATTATTCGCTACACGCGTACATATTAAGTGCGACTAATTTAAAATGGGTCTGAAAATAGTTTTCCTCCTCAAAATTAAGTATAGATAGCTAATATTTTATAATACTTTTCTATTTTAGAATTTTCTATATAAAGAGTGCAACCACCGCCTGAAGGACGTATTCCCTTTATATTGCGGGTTGATAACATTTTGGAGAGAGGCTTAGTTGGAATATAAAGAGAGCCAATAAAAATATAAAATCATAGCTCATTGCTCATGATGCCAGGACTCCTGGCCAAATCCAATTCACCGTTGTTCCTGGCGCAGGGATTATTCCCGGAGGCGGGCTTCCCGAATACCGCGCTGCGTCCTGGGGACGGTGGAGGAACGGTGCATGCAGCGGTCAAACTCCACGTGCCGTGACGAGAAAACCATCTCAAAATATTATTTTTAGGGAAAAACGAACAGTATGTATTATACTGTTAATAATAACTCAAATAAATAAAACATGATATATAAAAACAATACTAGTGAAGTTTTTTCGGAATTAAATAAATTAAGAAATAGAATATAATAAAATAAAGAATAGTACCTTTTAACAAACTGATTAACAAAAAAGTGTTTTTACACTAAATAAATAATGTGAAAAGGGTAAGGAGAGGAAATGGGATGAAATCTATATTTTTTAAATGTATATATATATATTTGGTACCTACTGCGCACGACATATTTTGGGAGTTGACATTTACCAATTGGCAACACTGCACCGTATAAGAAAAAATTCTCGCTACCGTTCTTTCTTTTGACAAGTATTGACGAGCACTGGAAGTTATGCTGATGCAAAAATAACGAAAATGTGACTTAGTATAGAGTTAAGGAAGAGTGAGAATAATTTAACATTTATTTGCTAATTGTTTTTGTAATTCCAGGATGAACTCTTTTTCCTCTCATTATATGACAGAAGAGTGATCATGTGATGACTATACTTAAATTCATGAAGAACAAAGCTGGAACGGGATACGATTTGGTCTCCTCCGCTTCATAATTTGACAGCTGAATTTGTTTTATGACAGAGGAGGACGCAAGGGATTCCATGTGAGTTAAAATGGAAGAGGAAGACCCAGCCTTCCTGACGTTTTGATGAGAAGGAGATACAAGTATTTACGGGTGCCTCGGAACATCAAATCTGGACGGAGACTGGGGATCACTGCTGAATGAACGAAATTACCTCACGTTTCATGGTTGTATAACAAATTTAGATGTGAATTGTTAATATTCGAAGTCTTGTAGTCTTGTTTTTTATCTCACCTTTTAAATTTTAATTAATAAATTGTTGATCTTGTTGATCACATTTATTTAATATGATTTTTTGCTATAATTTAACCTTACAAACTCATCAGGTAAGATAATTATTGTAATAGGTGAAGATTTTCACATTCAGTAAATCAAAGTGCTGTATCTCACTATTACTTTTAAATAATAATGTTCACACAGTAGTAAGAAATTCCATTATTGTATTTAGGCAAAATTTTCAATTAATCTTTGCTTGTAATCAATTTCAAATGACAAGTTTCTTAATACATTTTACTTTTACTATTCATGTGTTTTCATATCTGATAGATTATTAAATTTCATTATTATAAAAACTTGAACTAATCCTATTATTTTCCCTGAGAATGCTAGCTAATGTGAGTGGCAGGCGATATGGTGAATTCTATGTGTCAAAACCACGCACGTCATGCTATATACCCTGAGCGAGTCGGTGGACGTGTAAAAAATGACCTCACAATATATATATATATATACACATATACGCATGTACACAATACAATTATGTCAATAGTTTCAAAAAAATTGAAGTAGTTTAATTTTAAAGGGAAGCAATTTATCCTTGAAAATGTTCAAGTTATTAGAAGAATTTACGGTATTACATTTTGACTTTTTCAATACATCATTATTATCTGTTACAATATAATAATAATACTAAGCAGAGTCGCCGAGTCGCGGGGATTTGGGTGAGCTCTTCGACGAAAAATCGGCATTTATTTAACATTACAACCAAAAACTTTAACTCGCTCCGCTCTCTAACAACTTATTACTATTGTAAGAAGTGCACGCTAGAAGTCAACTCCTCTCTGTTTTCTCACATATTATAAAAATATGTAGTATGGCTCACATATTATAAAAATCGAAAGAGTGCAACAAAAATTTCTAAGATTTATCAATTTTAAATTAAAAATAAATTACGATTATTTAACGAGTCCACTTCATTTGAAAAAATTAGCCTGGAAAAGAGATGTGAGCGATATAGTATATATATTATATATAAAATTATTAATAGCATGTTGGACTGTCTTGAGTTGGTATCAAACCCAACTCAAACGAGACAACATGAAGTGTTCTCTGTAGGTACACTTAGAAATAATTACGCTATTAACTCGCCAATATCGCGGATGCATCGACTTGTAACAAGTTGAATTTCGTTGACATTTTTCGTTACCTGAACTGAAGAAATGTTTGTACGTAAATAATAATTAGTTTTTTTTTTTTTATGTAATATTTAAAGTGTTATATTGAAATGTTAATTAAAAATGTACTGTTATATTAAAAATGTTATTCTTATGTAAAAGCTCACAAGGGCGTTGAAGAAAATAAAAATAAAATAAAATAATTTGTTTATAGAGCTTATATCCGTCGATTCTAAAACTACTAATATTCTAAGGCTAATAGTGGTGTTTAAATGTGACAAAAAATCAACTCAACAGCAAACTATTAATTATATCTCATTTAATATATTAATCAGTCAACAAATTTTTGTTGGCAGTCCGCGATCCCGAGCTCGGGTCGGCGAGGCGAGTCTGAGCAGGAAGGGAGGAAGAGGAAGCACATTACTTTTTATCGTATGGACAAGGGATTCAGACATTTAGAACAAATATCTTCACAAATAATACGGCCGAGACCGGTTGCCGGTCCTACAAATGTACCTTTAAATTTTTATTTTGTAGGCACGTAAGGAATTTAAAATGGAAAACCGCCTCCTATATCACTTAAATTACCCATATAATTTATCAAATAAATATCTTACATGTCTAATATATGAAGAATAATGTTTAACAGGAATTCGGACTCTACACTACGAGAGCCATCGCAACTGACTTAAGACAGAACTGAAGACACCATCAGACTCGGGAAGATAAATATTATTTTACACAATCATCAGTGCGAGCCGTGAAATCCATTAATAGTACGACTACACAATTTATTGTGAATTTAGAGTTACGCCACCCTGGGAGCCTGAAATTAAGGTAGAGATTGGGTGATTTTTTACAAAGAGTTGATTCATTACTTTTATTGTTTTTATTGCCACTTAATAATGTACATATTGAGCGATTCAATTATTTAAATAAAAAATAATAATTTTTTTTTTTATTATTTTCGCGTCATGTCCATTCCCGTGGAGCTCCTCGGCCGTTGCGCGCGTGACTGGCCTACTACTTTCCTGAGAGCACGGTTGTTTTTAACAAAAAGAAATGACAAATTTTTATTCATAAATGAAATATCTAAAATATATCATATAAGATTTCATTTTCAAAAAAAATATTTTTTCATTTAATTCAATTCTAACTAACTTATCACGTCGTTTATCCGCGGGAGTAGGCAGGGAAGATAGAGCGCCACACTCACACTCCTCTGTCCTGACACACAATTCTCGCCTCATCCACATTCATACAGCTTCTCATACGAGTTCGCCGATTGTTGAGGCTTCTAACAGAACCGTCCTCCATTATCTGGTTTACCTGGTCGTGCCGAGTCTTCCGCGGACGTCGTCTATTTCTGGTGCCATTATCACTTGCGTCATATATCTTTTTTACAATTGTCTCCTCATTCATCCGTTCCATACGACCAAACCACCTAAGTGATCCTTTCTTAATCTTACTCATTATACTAACATCAGCTTTATATTATTTCCTTATTTCTTCATTCTTTATTTTGTCATAAATAGATTTGTCACATATACGCCTAAGTGATCTCATTTCCATTACATTCAGTCTACTTTAGTTCCTCTTCTGCCAGCTTCAGGCCTCACTTCCTTACATCAGTATCGGTACCAGGACTCCATTGTGCACCACTAGTCATGCCTCGGTTGACAAATTCCCATTAGATATAATTCCATTCAAAGCACCGTTCATTTTATTCACCCTCCTTTCGATATCATTCTCAGCCTTTCCGTTTATACCAATGAATTCAATTCAATCATTCAATTCCAGTGCGGTGTAACCCCTTAAGTTAATTGATTGTCAATTTCATATCCGCACTTGCGGGAAAAGGAAGTGATTGTAACGCAAACAAATAACGAGACAGTTCTCCAGGCGGCAGTTAATCTTGAGTGCAACGAGGAGTGTTCAGAAATAACAACTCCTTTTTTGCTATTTCGAAATTCGCTGGTTTATTTCTATTCAATCGAATTATTTTACACAGATTTCAAATAATGAATAATGAATAATTCAAATAATGAATAATGAAATGTACAGAAACTGCCGGATGCACCCTTCATATTGTCGAATCCTTGACCCGGTCTCATAGAGCCTACCATACTCCTAGATCATGTGGTCAACAATTGATCTAAAATAGATCATCTCTTCTCTTGCTTAATTATAATTAAAAAATAAATCTATTAGCTGACACTGACAAATAACTACAATTCAAATTCGAAATTACTTCTCGGCGCACCTTACGACAATAGTTTGGTACGACGGTCTATCGAAGATTAGAACAAATATGGAACAAAAACTTGGGCAAATAAAAAGTTATTGGAAAAAGAGATGGAAAGATTTACCGTCTTTTAAGGTTATGAGACTGGGAGGCTCTCTCACAACCCATGGTTATGTTCTGGTTAGCAATTTTTTTATCGCCCTCAATACATCGTTTTTAAATTGCCTTGTTCATATGATCTGATAAAACAATTTCATTTAGATATGGTGGGGTTAATTGCACATGACTAGTCTACTAGATCGCTCCGTATTCTAGTAGTATTAGTGAGAATTAAATATATATATTGTACAAATTAAATGAATACAAGACTAGAAAGATATACAAAAAAAATCTATTTGTCGAATAAAATATTAGTTACTATCGGGATACGAACCTGGAAGTCTTCCCATCCGGCAATACATTTAGAACTTGTATTTGTATATTTTTTACAATTAATACATTTATTATTCCATTTTTAAAAGCAATGTATCAACTTTATATTGCGTTGAATCTTAAATACCTTTGAATAAATCACGATTTAATTATTTATATAATTAATTATTTAATTAATATCATTGATTGATTTGGCAGTTACTTAGTGATATAATATTTTAATTTTAAAAATACACTATTTTAATTTTTACTTTGTACTACACACACACACACATACTACTACTACACACACACACACAAAGCGACCATTATTTAGACAGCCACGACCTAAAGTTACTCCACTCTACAGAGTACACCACACGAGGGAATAATAATGAACAATCTTGAAAAAAAACATTAATAAACAATATAATATGTTCAAATACTTCACTGATATGATCAGTTTCCAAGAAACAATAAAGCCACTCCCACCCTCGCGTGCGCCGCCGCCCCATAGCCAACTGAATTTAATTTAGTTTAATTTACACCTGTAGATGGCAAAGACTGCTCTTCCCGAAGGCAGAAATAATAATTAATAATCCCGATATCTTTGACAAATATATATTTCTGTATATCTTTCTAGTCGATTCAACTTCACAACAAAAATGTGTTCTCCTTTAAAATATATTTTGTAATGGTACGATTACATTTCACATAACACAAAAAACAAACACATGCATACAATTGACATATAATAAATATATTTAATATAAATAAGTATATAATTTTTTAACCATTAGCTGCTTTGCACCCTCCCGATCATTGGTCATTTAGCTAATCCGCCATCTAGCGAACCCGTCACCTTCACCTGCCCTCGATACACGGCGGTAAGGGATAAGGGATCCTTTGCGCAACGGATAAAATTAACAAACCGTTTCACAATCCCCTTTGGTCCTACCTCGTGAATGAAATAATGATTAGCGCGTACCGCGGACCGCAGTATGTTTACAAATCTATCGCAAAAATAAAATATATGTACGGATATTTAGTCATTTGGCAGTCATCCAGAGGTGCGGGCATAACGAAGATCAATACTAACGATACCATTTATTAATTTATAAAGTTATTCCTACAGTTATCCTACAGGTGACTTTATAAAATTGATCAATTGAAGTTTTAACGTTTCTTCACTTGAACAATATGTTTATTTGATCGGAGGTATTCATTTGATTACTTCTAAAAATACCACAACTCCATTGAAAATGTGTCCAAATTAATTCCATTGACAAACTATTAATGTCAATTTTAGTCAAATAAGCGCGTACGATTTTTGAGATCCGCAAATAAATTAATATCTTAAGGTAAATATTCTCACCTGTCTTGAAAACTTACAAATTCACATAAAGCCAACATTTGCCTACAAAGGTGGGAACCTATTTATTTTCTTGAATCCGAAGCCCGCAGGAGAAAGGGTAATATGATGAGAGATAGCTCACCATATATCAAAAGTTAAAAAGGCGTTCGGGATGGAAACACCCATATATTTCAGCGGGATCATTCTGATTTGAAAAACGAATATGGGAAACGTATTTTCGTAAAAAACTCACGCAAAAAATGTAATATTTGGATGAATGTCAGTACTGGAGCAGCTGCACACCGCGAGGGCATTTTAGAACAAAATATTCAATCAAATTAGTCACACCGGAGCAATAAAAAACTCATAATTCGCGATATGCGATATATATAGTTAATTCTTTAAGAAATATATAATACAAAAATACGCGCGCAAATTATATTTTCTCTTCGTTATGACAAGCGCAAAACGGCATGAAAATCGTTCTGCAATATTTATATAATGCTCGTTACTCGTCTGCTATGCCCTCGTCTTTCTATTGAAAATATCAATGGTATGTTTTAACGGAATTCATTTAACGGAAGTAACTTCAGATACACGATAAGATAATAATAATAAAATATTATTATTCAAAATGTAGGACCAACGAAGCGTCGCAAAAGACACGATGTGATCCGGTAAACCAAATAATGTAATAATATGGCTCTGTTACTAGCGTATTGACTTATAGTTGTGAAGCGTGGACAATCCCCGTCAAATTGTTAGACAGTTTTGAGAGGAAAATGCTACGGAAAATTTATGAACGGGATGGGAAAGTTTGTAGAATAAGTATAAAATTATTAATGACGAACTGTATAACATTTATCAGAACGCCAGACTTTTGGAACACATTAAACTGAAGAGACTCAGATGGGCGGGTCACTTTCAGAGAATGCGGGAAACTCAAATCCCAAAACTTAGGTATTAGGAGAAGAATGAGAAGATCCCGACTCGCTGAGAGCTCGACGAGCTGAGAGAAAGCCGATACGAAAGATGCAGTAGAGCTGCTGCAGATTCCGAACTGCGAGATAATCGTCGAGAACCAGAAGCAAAAAATGAATAAAAAGGAGGCCAAGCTTCGATATGGGTTGCAGGGCCATTAAAGTAGCGTCAACAACAGAAAAGCGAGTGTAACAATATGTATTTCAAGTGGTCGAAGCCTAAATGAAAATATGGGAACAGAAGACAGTGAAGTTCTATCCTTCACGCCGACTACTGCGGGAAAATGGCGTGGTAGCAAGTTAATTGAAATGAAATATGAAATTTACTGTGAGAACTGTCACTTTGTAAATGTGTGTGTGTGTGTTATGAAAGTGAGTAGATGAGTGGTGTGGGATGAACCTTATAAGGGGCAGTCTCTGGGGAAAGAGCTCTCTTCCATCACAGATTCTTCTGAATAAGTCTATCTCTGAAGTGTATAATTTATATTTACTGTAATAAACTTATAATTCTTACCCGGAAAAACTAAGTTTTATATTATAAGGAATTGGTACCCAAATAATTAGACAGTAATCAGATGATAAAACCCCAAGGGAATCTGGAGGTAATTACAGATTTATCACATTTACATCTTGCTTTACTCTTTACATGTATATTGTATCTTATACATTGAACAATGCATTTACGTTAAGTGTTATAAAGTATGTATCTAATCTAATGACATATTATTTATATATTTTTTTTGTACATTGGTCATTGCACTTTGCTTACTGCTATACCAGAGGAACACTGCCTGCTATAATACAGTAAATTATTAGTGTAGCAGATAGGGTACCCAAATATATGTCTTACTTTCTTACTAATATGTTGTATTTACTTTTCCAAATCTTATATGCATATCCTCGGTACATTTGTCTGATATTTGAAAAATTACGCAACACTCATAGTAATTAACTAGGTGAAAATTTATACGTAATGAATATTAATTTAAAAGAGTAGTAGTCAGACCGTTAGACATTATTTATCAATGTAAGTAAGTACATAATGTTGTCGATGTTATTATTTACAAATTACAAAATGTGTCGGGAATATAAAACAGTTCGTCAGACTCCATTTTGGGCCATCATGATCTCGATAAAATTGAAATTGTGTATTTCTTGTCACGATCAGACTGAGTCCATCTCTGTCGAAACCGTTCGTCAAGAATAATCGTCGCAATGATGCCATCTTGTCAAAATCCCAGTGAATGAGACTGTAAATTAACAATGGCGAATATATTTCTCACTCTTTACAGACGGCTCGTATAACTTTGCACCAAATACCAGGAAGGACAACACAGACTGTAAAAAGATAGAATAGAGATACGCACCCAGCAGATGGCTAGTCTTGTCCGCGAAGGAGGTTAATTCACCAATCCGCAGATTTTTTTTTAAATTTTTTATTTTATTTATTTAATTAGCGAAATACAATGACAAAATAAATGTTATATACATACATAGTTTTTACTTCGCTTACCTCTCCAAAAAAGAGACCAGCTCTTGTGCTTGGAGAGGGGGTTACACTAAAATAATTTATATGATAATTTTACATATTCTATTCATAGTCCCTTTGTATGCTTCTGAAGTATTCTGTAATATTGTTTATTGTCCAATTATGTGTTTTTGAAGTGTTCATTATGTTTCTTTTTAAACTCTTTTATATCCTTTATTTCCTTGATTTGTGTAGGGAGGCTATTGAAATTTTTTATCCCTAAATATATAGAATTGTGCTGATAGTGTTTGGTGTTACATTTAGGGATTTTAAAGTTATTTTTAAATCTTAATGATGTGCTTGTTTCAAATTTTCTAGTGATATTTTCTTTAATTAATTGGTTGATTGACGTTTTTTTGTAAATGTTTTCAATTTTGGGGACTGGGAATTTTGCAAAAAGTGTATGTGTCGAAAAAGTTGATCTTTTTTTTAATATCACTTTAATAATTGTTCTTTGTATTATTTTTACTGAGTTCATTATATTATTGTATGCTCCTCCCCACCCAATTATTCCATACTGGAGTAGTGAGTGAACAATAGCAAAATATACCTTTTTAAAATTATTTATACTTAGAATGTTCCTTAGTCTTATGAATATATAGATACATTTTCTTATTCTTTTCACTAATTCGTTAATGTGACTGTGCCATTTTAAATTTTGATCTATAATTACACCAAGATATTTGATTTCTTTTTTTGGGCTTAAATATGTACAAGAGTCGTTACAGGTAATTTTGTTACAGTTTTTGTTATGTATAGTAATTTTTATATGGGGCGGTGTTTTAGGACTTTTTATTGAAAAGGGAATATAATAAGTTTTTTCAGAGTTTAAAGAAAGTAAATTACTATCGAACCAGGATTTGAGTGTATTCATGACGTTATTTGCATGCTCGTTTGTAGTGTTCCAGTCTTGTCCGTATCATGTCCAAAATGTCACCTATTCGTATTTGAATACTGCTGTTTCCATTTTGTCCTATATTCAAAGAATACCGCTTAGCGCGAATCGTGAAAAGCGCCATTAATTTTAGCCTCGAGTCGTCCGAGTAACGCTAATCAGAAGCGACCGAAATGGTGAGCAGCGAAGTTTTTGGCGAAGTCACCTTCCGAGTGCGCAAATCTGGGCCTCCTGCGCTGGCTTCGAGCCATCCAAATATCTCGAAACGTGGATGTCGTTAGTATTTTGGATTTTTATGAAAGAAACTAAAATAAAATAAACATCCCCGACAAAATAATCTCGGACAAATCGCCGGCCATTCGGGGAAACATGGGGTGCTTTTCTCGGCACGTGACGTCATAAAACCCCCGCAATAATAGACCCTGCGGGGCGGTGGGCGGGAGGCAGCGGGGGCGGAGGCGACATCAATCATGCGATTATTACTGCAGCGTCGGCCGCTGCTGTGCTCACCGAAAAAACCGCCAGAAGATTACGGTATTTTCAAAAGCGGAAAGGATTTTTATTCCCTCCCGATCGCGGGAAGCTTCTCGCATAACTCCGCACACCCGGGTGGCCCCGACTGTCCCGACCGCCCCGACCGCCCCAACCCCATAGACGATTGCTCGGATTGAACTGTTTTGTATTCATCTATAATATTTTACAATATAAAATGTTGTAAGTATTAAACGTGTTTTAAGCAACAATGGCGTGGTTAACATAGCCAATCGATAAATAATTAATATAATTAATTATTTCAATCTAAATTCTAAATTCACACAAAAACGAACACACTATTCCCGATAATAGCCAACCAGACAGAGCAGACCCAGACTGGAGAAGATAAATATTCATAATTGTACACTCACAACTTCCCGTATTATTATATAAAAATAAATGACTTGATTTTTGTAATTCAAATAATTATTTATGAATTGGACAACGAGCGCGAGTACCTTTTTTGTATAAGAAGCACACGGGGACAGATATTCATGTATCGGTGTCACTCTTCGAACTACCGGATCATCAGACTACCAAACAACCAATCTAACCCCAATGGAATGGGGTTAGTATGTACCATGTGGTAGATGTAGGTACACGAATAAAAAGATAAATTTAATTAAACAATGATGCGCTTTAGTACAGTACTTACACACGCAAGCTAATAATCTTTTTTCTAATTTTCCTAACATAATAAGTACATCTTGCTTTTATTTGCTGAATTTGTCATTATTTATATATGTACATGTATATTCTTATTAAACTGTGTCATATACATGCTATATATAAAATTTATCCCTACGATAATTTGTTACATATGAGCCTACTAAAAGTGAGCCGGGTGGCCGTAAACTTGGTAATTGAAACGGATAAAATAAAACCTTAAAATGATACGCATTCGATAACTCCAATCACGCCATTCAGAAAATATCAGATGATGTACCTCATTCAAATATTAAACAAAAATCCTTTTACAAAATTTAGACCCGTGTTCGATAAATCTGGGATACGGTCACAATTCTTATATATTATATAAAATCAAATATTGAATAGCTAAAGCTTTCAAAATGAAAACTTTAAACAATATCATTTTGAAAAGTTTCTGCGAGCATTTAACTTGTACAAAATTCATTAAGTACTACGCTATGAAACATTCTAGTAAAAACAGTTGAAATTAAAAAAAAAAACAATTTTTCATGTTCCCGGGAATGTTAAAAGTGCAACCGGTATAAAAGGAATACATAAGTGGCCGGCAGTTGAATTTGTTTAATGACTTTTAAGACGATTTAACCAGCGGACCTGCCCAGGAAAACTAAAAACGGAAAAATAAAAAACAATAATGTTTATTCAACCAGTGAAGTGAGATTAAACATTAAATAAAATAAATAATGGTTAGTATCGTACGGCAGATATGACAAATATTTATTTGATCAGATATCTGAAACATCAATCCGCATTGGCGACGAGCATCTGTAATAATAATACAAAAAAGTTACATTGATTTATTTTATAATTCAGTAAAACTTACCCCCAATTTTTTTCTGTTTCTTGTAATTTGTCAAACTTTTGTATGGAACACTTACCTGAAACACGAAAAAAAAAACATAAAGAATAACGTTATTTCATAATCAATTAAATTAGACTATTTCACATAATGAATCGATGCAGTAGTTCGGTAAAATCATAATTAAAATAACATTTGCATATTCTGTCACGCACATCGGGTGAGCTAAAACTAAGCACAGCGAACGCCTTATATTTTTCATAGTAGAACACCTGCATAGTAAGATACAACATTGAATCATTTTAACACAATCTCAATTAATTTTAATACAAATTAAATTAATCAACTAGAAATAATCAATACAGAAAAAATCTAAAATCGAAAAACTATTTAGTTACTACCGGGAGATATATGTATTTTTTTCTGTATATCTTTCTAGTTTATTAATTTAATATGTATTAAAATAGCACAGAACCATGTTATGAAAACGCAACTTTACAACAAAAATGTGTTCTTCTTAATTAAATTAATTTGAATGCCTTATTATTTGATTAAATTACAATATTTTAGTAACAATCGTTGTTCTAAATTGAATAATTATACTTTAAGCCAATCCGGCGGGCGTATGAACTATAATATTATTTAATGAAAAACATTTAAAATGTGTATTAAAATTAGTATTAAAATGTGTATTAAAAGATTTAAAAAACAAAGATAATTGTAGAACTATAATATAGTTTATGTGTAAAGCGCCCTTGAGGTGAAAGATTTTACGAAAATGGCGCTGTACAAATTATCTATTATTATTATTATTACATGAAAGAATCTATTCAACGTTACTAATAACATCCCAAAAAACTATGATATCTTGTCTGTTTATAATTTTTTTAGTAAGTAGAAATGCGTTCACGGAATAAGCATGACATCAATACTCTTACTATATTATATTTTCAAACTAAGCTAAACGCTCGTGCTATAAAAATAGAATCATCTTAATGGTCTCCTGGAACGAGACTTGAACTCATGACCGTTAGATCACTAAGCGAGTATAACCGACAAGCTAATTTTGTTGAACAAATATATTTAAAAATAATATCTACTACCTGCACATTTATATTGCATTTTCTATTTGTTGAAAATATTCATAATAGAATTTACCTATGAAAGGTCACACATCATATGTTTAATATGTAAATTACGATCCAGGAAAATTTCTTACATAAATAAACTACATATTTTTGCAGAATCTATTTTTTTAAATATCTATATAAAACAAAAACCACTCCAGACATCGAAGTAATGTTAAGTAATATAGTACATTCGAGAAAATGAAGAGTGACCAGAGTGAGAACGGAACACTGGGGAGTTATCTCATCTGCAGCAACTCGTTATCTACGGATCAAAAGAAAGCCTTTAGAAGAGTATCTTATATTTGATAACATTAAAAACTCGGATACTTTGTGGACTAGAAATCCCTCGGAGAAAAATAGATGTTTCTCTTTAAATATAAATAATGAAATTTAAGGCAAACTGTGATCGCAGATAAAGTGAATATAAAATATTAATTCTCTTTGTAGACAGCCGCCTTCCCCGTTTTGTCAAAGTTCAACACTGAGCTACAAATTTACAGAGCTGAATAATTTATATTATAAAATAAATCAACAAATCCTAATCATTTTAAACAGCGCTGTTAACGTTGAGCCAAGATTTAACTTACTTAAAAATTGACTGGAAGGATCTGTCGCATCGGCCTTTCAATTATATTATTGTTTTATTACTTCTCAGCGTCCCAATTTGGAACATTATTTGTCATTTTACTTTTATTTGTTAAATAAGCACTCGAGTGCAAATTGAAGATTGTTAGTCGCTATTAAACTATTTAAATGACCTTAAATGGACACTGAACAATACAGAATGGAGTAATAGTAAATGAGAATTTTAATTAAATTAAAGTATATTTCATATATTGCATTACGCAATATTATCATCTTCATCAGCCTGTGTCAATTCGCTACTGGATGAAGGCCTCCCCACGACGCTGTCCAGTTGTACTAGCTGAGCAAGATTAGAATGTATTCGATTATTCTTAAGCAATGTGACGCTTCGATTTTCAATCATTAGGTATATCATATTCTTGTTTAGTTTTGTTTAATCATGAATCTAGCTGAATGTATTTAGATTGTTGATAATAGGAAATTACCTTTAAAAATCCTTCCACGGAATTGTCAGCACACTCGCTACTAAAAATAAACCTTAAAAACAACAGAGAGAAAACAAAAAAGACTCTGTCCTCAGATAAATCCGCCTTTTGACGTCTCATAAAACACGTCGGGTCCATTGTCCGCTGATAAAATAACGGATAACAGTTTAATTGCGTTTCGCTTTGTTCTATTAAAATTGTGTGGATTAACAAAAGTTATTTCATTGCGAGGGAGGGTCATTAGGAGGCTCCCCGCCCTCGAAAGGGTCACGGCTAATGAAACCGGCAGAAGGTGATATTTTGCAAGTATTTCCGTCTACGTGCTCGGCCGCAATAGTTCTAATAAGTCAATTCAATTCATCGATGCTTTACAAGCCGGCCAAGTTACCTAGAGATCCATTAACATGTTTCAAAATAGAAAATGAGAGAAACTCAGTGTACTCGTAGTGTCACCTACCTACCGGGTTCTAGCCGTATCGGGAGGATATACAATAGTCTGATCCGAGACTGGCGGTGCGGCATCCTTGCAAATATTATGTCACCTCGCGTCCAAACATATACCTATTTGATTTTGTGAATTATTTTACCATATTTGTATTTAGTTTCTATATTATACAATCGAGTTAAAACTTCATTCACTTTCGGACAACTGAATAATAAATGACCGAGTCTTTTATGCAAAAATAAAATTAACTTTCTGACTAATTCAAACTCGTGCAATTAAGCAGTTTGCGAGTTTTGTATATCTAACCATACGTATGTAAATATTGTTTTATTAGTTAAAATATGCTAAATAATTTAAAATATTGTTAACACCCTACGGGCGTAAAAAAATATATTAAAGCTACGATTATCTGTCTACTACCTTAAATCTCGAGAATCAAATCTAGATCTTCTCTAGCCTATTGGACACATCTCTGATTTTTTAAATTTTGTTTGTCATACCCGCGTCATTAAGAGGCTGAGCTGTGAACGATTATGTTGAGCAAGTCGAAAAAAAATTGTACGTGCGGTAGATTCAAGTCTATTAAAAATTAATTAAAATTAATTGCATTAAAAATAAATTGCACAGTAACAAAATTTCACAACAAAATATATCACGAATCAATAGATAACTTACACTTCAATTCAAATGGTTTTACTGTAAATCATCAATTTGCTACTTAGGTATGGTGCTCGAGGCCTGCTTGAGTGGTGAATTCTTTATTTATCTATTTAAACAAATGATTTATGTATAAATGTACAAATAAATGGTCTACGTATATCCGGGCAAACCCTAATTACTAGCTTTAATTCAAAATAACGTTACGAATTTCGCAATTCCAGCCTGATGAGACTTACGAAGAGGATACGTATCGTCTGCCTGGTAAACCTTAATCAAAAACACGCTGCTGCCTTCCAGGGGCAAAGAAATGAGGGTGAAGAGGGCACAAACTGGCCGGAAAACAGACGTCCTAAATGGGATGAGCTCGCTAAGCGAGATGAAGACCGCGGATGGAGTCTTATTTTGATATACAACCTTTTCAGCAAACATCGTGTTCCCTCACCATCACTATCACTCCCAGCTTCCTGCCGGAGATGCCTCACTTTTTCTATCGTGTTGTTGAATAAATATAAGAAGCGTGCGCATAATTTGTGTAAATACAATTTGGAGGGAAAGCAGTCATGACGTAACGTGGAATTGGATATTAATATTTATAACCTCGGAATTGTACCGATCGGCACCTAATTTTCCAATGTTTTTATGTATGAAGGAAGAAATTTGGTATTGTTGGTGTTAGCAAAAATAAGCAATTTACCATCATTTCCTCACTCACACATTCCATACAACAGTATATTTAACGTGCGCTCCTAATTTTTTAGTGATCGAATATATACTTTTTGCAATATTTCCGCTGCATTCAGTCAGCTTTTGCTAAGTTAATGCTTCAGGAGACAAATTCTCATTGGCGATAACTGCATTCAAAGCCAATACAATCTTATCGTCTCCATAAACCAAAAATTCTATATAGGTAAATATATTATTAGCTTCTTCTTCATTATTAACCATCGGGTAGAAGTTTGCCCGAGTTTCTGGAATAGCATTGTAAATAACTTTCTTACGTTCACTTTTCACGCACATTTTACATTCCTGTCATCGGCCACTGCAAATCTCATTAATTTCCAATCACTAACCTGCATAGATACACACTTACAGCGAATGGCGTGCGATTAGAGCGCTCAATACCTTTCAGTTTTACCAAACGAGCGTTCGCGTGCCGTTAACGTGACACACAGCACAGCGGTGACGCTGCGCATCCTCGCTGTGCTGTGGAACCGCGAACTAAAAAACTCCTTCGTTCTTATTTCTCCGTGAAGTCTGACAACAATTATAAACAATAACCCTGTCTCGGATTATGTTAAAATAATTTCAAGGATAAGAATACACCGACGTTGGAATTGTCACGATTGACAATCACACGAAAGAAAGTCTCGAAAGTCGGAAGAAGTATCATGAAGTGAATCGGAACTGTGGCAATGGTCCGCGTTCTCTCTGCTGAAGTTTGATAATAATTATAAAGTTTGTGGAAATCATGCTAGATTAGAAGTTAATTTAGTGGAAAGCGATACGGGAGCTTTGCTATTGGAAAACGATAAAACCCTCCCTGAAGGAGAATGTTAAGAAACGTATCAACTCAGCGTACCTACATTACTTCCAACTAATCCTGGAGGTTTCTCCTTTTGAGAGTTCGGAGTGTTCGGTATTGAACTCTGATACAGCGGATAGGCGAACACCGATAAATTTTTTAAAATTATTTTTCTAAAAATACTATAAGAGTAACGAACTAATTAAATAAATCCTGCACATTCAAAATTTCATCAAAATCCCATTATATATATTATCTGGAATGAACTTGTTACTTTAATTGAGTAGAGAGATCAATCAGAAGCATCGCTGTCTAACATTCCAACACAGACACAATGCAATTAGCTACACTAATAATTCATTTTAGTTTTACAACACTCTCACAACATTTTTTTAAATTTTTATTTATTTAATTTTTTTTTAAATATTCCTGTCGAATTTTTATGTTTCTAATTTGAATTAAATAATACCACAATAGCACGAAAAAACTGGCTACTTTAACACAGATGGCAGTATACCAAAGTAACCGGGACGATGCTGTATATATTATCCATCCCGCGGGTTAATAGAACTTAATAGCAATATAATTGTATTTTATGTTCATCATCTTATATTACAATATTTTATATTCACCTCTGTTACAATAAAAACAGATATGCAACAAAGTGTAATAAATACAATTTAGTATACAGTTTAC
Organism: Eubasilissa regina; assembly: GCA_022840565.1. Classification (NCBI taxonomy): domain Eukaryota; kingdom Metazoa; phylum Arthropoda; class Insecta; order Trichoptera; family Phryganeidae; genus Eubasilissa; species Eubasilissa regina. The sequence continues at coordinate 42,063,481 of JAINEB010000018.1, read as the reverse complement.
TCGGTGAGATCTCGGAAGAAACTTCACATACAGAAAACAGTTTTAAAAAGCAGCAAAGCGAACACTCATTAACGGTTCATCGACGAGCGATTAAACCAATAAACACGACTTTAGTCAGTCATGAAATGATATTAGATGATGGTACTGAGTCCAGGACTCTTAGCGCTTAACTTAACCGATTCGAGGCCTATCAGACGATGGAACCTGCAATGAGGTCCATTACGACGACTGGAGGGATCGATTATGTACCTAATTAAAAGCATGATTCATCACACCGCAGTTGACAGAATACGACTGATTTGTGAGGCGTTTCCTCAAATCTGAATAGGTGATATCAAATATATTTTAATATTTTGCTGAAAATAAAATGTCTCAATATAAAGTGTCTTAATTTCGCTCGCAAAATGGGATCGAACATTTTATTTGGCTGAAAAATCGTTTCGCGAATTGAGGGGAAATTAAAAAGAACGCACGAAGAGGAAGCAATTTCCACAGCGAACGATCAATTATACGGAAAAAGGGACGGGATCCAAACTTCTACAAAACATCTTTTCAGGACGTGCGTTCAGTTCAGATCGGCTCAATCAGACCGGGAAGTTAGCTTTATTCGGACGAACGTTGTATTTCGGTAGCTATAAAAAAATCATTTTCTAAAGAAAAGGAAAATGATTTTCATAAATGAAAGCAATGACAAGTCAATCTGATTTATAAAAAATAATTTAGTAGCGAGTGTAAACATACATTATTCGTTTTATTCTTTAAAATACCCGAACCGTATTCCATTCATAAATAATAAGAAAAAACACTTTGTTTTAAACCACTATATATTGATTTATCAACGTGTTTCAAGAACAATGGCATGATGGGTTATAATCTGTATTCTGATGAAGGATATAGATTATAACCTGATGAATTAAATTGAAATGAATTGGGCCATTGAAACATGCTAATAAATCAATATAATATGTTGCCACAAAATAACTTTTCAAATTTTGAAGAACGTATTCTATTCAACTGTCTTCCGAACATCTAAATCTAATATATCATTTCTTATTCAAGATATTTTTTGGTAACAATATTAATTGTAGGTTTTTCACCATATTTTTTTTTTAAATCCACGTCCGTGCACTGTAGGATTCACAAAATTATTTTGAAAAACTTACTTGAAAATATTATGAAATAATTTATAGCCCCGTTTTTTTTTTTTTATCAAAGATATTTTATAAATAAGTTAAATATTTTGACGACACTGATTAGCACTCGAGTTTTAAAGGTTGACGCGACAACATTAAATGGCCGCCTAACATTGAACTTTAATATCCGTTTGTTTTTAGTAAAAAAAACACATAAGTTTCGCTTAAAATTAAGTTGAAAATTTCACTGTAAAATTCTGTCAAAAAATTTTCTTCAAAAATGCAAACTTTTCATGTCGGTCAGGCGAGCTGGGTCCGAGGCCAACGGCTTCCAGGGCTGAACCTTCGTAATAGAAACTTTTAAACGCTATCGGTTATCGGTAAGCGACAAAAAAGAGATCGAATATGGAGCCCCACAGGGAAGTACACTGGACCCATTGCTTTTTTTGACATACATCAATGATCTATGTTATTTGAAAATTTAGGGTAAAATCATAACTTTCGCTGATGACGTTGTATTAATATTCAAGGGAACAACATGGGAACATGTTTACCATATTGCTGAAAAAAACCTACATATTATCAATAGTTGGTTGGATAAAAATCTATTAACGCTTAATGCATCAAAAAAAAATTTATACCGTTCTCCATTACAGAGGCAGGACAATCCAAACATTTAAATTGTTATTGACAGGCACATGAGATTGCGAAAATTAATCTATATATTTAGAATACTTAGAAATATTCTGAATAAAAATAAAAATGGTATTGATAGTTGGGGGAGTGCACCTGGTGTACATATATATCAAGTAAGCATTGCTCAGAAGGCTATACTCAGAGTAATGCACCGCCGTGACTTTTCCTATCCTTCAGAGCCACTTTTGTGCGTTTTGGTCTTGTATTTTTACATCTACCTTATATCTGCTTACATTATTGGTATTATTATTTTATTTTTTTTCTCTTCTCTTTTTTATTCAATTTTTATATTTTATATATAAACATTTTTTTTTCTCTTTCCTGAAATATTTTCACATTACTGATCTTACTGTGTTCTGCCTTCGAAAAGTTTTGGTTTTAAAAAATGTTATATATATATTGCCCAAAAACAGGTTAGCCTAGTTGGGCAATATATTTAAATGTGTGTAAAGATGTAAATATGATATATTTCTGTTAAAATCAAAATAAAGTTCAAATAAAGTATAAATGTTAAGGTAGTGCCTAGAGTGTCCGGTGCCAGGCTCTCTATATTCATGCAATGTATATTCTACGATAATGAATATTTTCATTAATGATTCTATTCTATTCTCCCCCATAATAAAGTTAAATTATTAAAAAATCTTGTATATCTATTAATCTTCTCATAGTATTAATGGCCGAAAACAAGTTCACGGTAAATAAAATCTTGTAAAAATCATTTTTGTTAATAACAAATATCAATCCTTTTGTTCATCGCACACACATGTTCAAGAGACACGCATAAGATCACAGCCAGGTAAACAATATATTAGACGCTAGAGATACTTAATACCGTTCTACAGATACAGTGTATAGTAAAAAAAATTAAACACAACACACGAAACAAAACTGTGATGATATTAATTCAGAAAATACAAATGAAATAAAATTATAACCCTTAAACAAGTTTGTTCATATAATTGGATGTTATTAGAAACGGGAATAACTAAAATTCGGAAAACATTAATACATTTTCATTAAAACCAGCCCACATTAAGGAATAAATTATAATAAAGTACATATTCGACCCCTTTGGGAAAGGCTTTCCCGGTACGACCTATTGGTGTAGGTTTATTTTATATTGTTTACTGCCATTAAATTATAAAATATTATTCACATACTAAAACATTATAGATAAAAAAAACGAAAAAAAAAAAGAAATAACGCGCCTGGAATGAAGTCACGTGACCGTGAATCTTGAGGCGCGATAATTTCTACCGATATTGTTGAATACATTTGGTTTTGCGTCATTTATTTGTTTTTGAGAAGTAGTTGACTTTCATCCCTTGAATATGCTTATCTTTCCATCTCTTCAGAATAGATTAAACAAATAATACGTTGATGTACCATTCTAATGGCCGAGATAAATAATACGTTGATGTACCTTTCTAACGACCGAGGTAAATAGCACATAATATTATACAGTTGATTCTGCTTAATTTGAACACATCGGGACCCGGACATTTGGCCCAATTAAGTGGCCGCCCCAATTAACCGAAGCGAGCATAAAATTAAACAATAAATATTTAACTTTAAATATACCTACATTATGTATTAACCCTTCCCAAACCAAAAAAGTAACACAAGTCTACCATCATAATTAAACCTGTAATATTTCGGTAAGTACATGTAATATAAAATTCATATTTTAGATAATCCTAAAGAAAATATTAGCGCTTAGGAATAACTAGTGAAAAACCAATTACGAAAATGGAATCGTGCAAAAACAATTATTTTTTCCATTCAATCCGTTGTAAAATTAATACGTTGATAAAAATACAATTTGTGATATGAAAGACAGAGATCACACACTACTTTCACAGTGAAAAGAACAACAAACATACAAATATAATTCTTTCTTTCTCACTAATTAAACAAAGAGAGATAAGAAGGAAGGACACATTGTATAGAACTTAATGAATGATCTAAATTATGTTATTAATAATTTTTTCAAAATTGAATGCTCAAAATATTTAGAGTAAATTTGTGCCATTAAAGTCATTTAAACTAATAAAACCATTTTGTGTAACTGTTATTTACGGTAACACGAGTTGACAGCGTGGCTGCGTTTTTATATCATAGTATGGTAAAGGTTAATAAATTCTTAACAAAAATAGAAATTATTAGAACATAATAAAACTCTGAAGGAAAAGTAATAATAAATTTAAAAATTAAAGAAAAAGTAGTAATAAGTACATATAATCTAATTGTGCGGGAATGATCAAGTGTACTCTTTCTTTTGTTTTTGTAAGTTTGCACTTCTGCAAAATCAGTATTAGTAAACCTCAAAACATACTTGATCTACGGCTCTCTTCAATTTTACATTTTGAAGTTATGTGTATAATATGTATTATGATCTTACATTTATTGTCCCAATTATCGGAATGTTGTCCCAATTCACCGGCGACCCAATTAAGCGGAATCGACTGTATACGTAAAAAAAATGAGTATACAATGATGTGCTTCTCTTTAGAGAAATTACGATTACACTGACGGATACCTTTTTTAAGGCCCCCGTAAGGCGTTGTATCGATCAATAATATTAGCGGGGTCAGTACTGAAAGCAGTACTGACCGCTTTTAAGGTGACATTGCGTCATACTGTAGGTACTCTGTCATAGTGGCAAACACCTTGTCATCTGCCGGTGATGCAGAATTCGCGGGTATACTGGTTGCACTTTGTGTAGCTTTCAAGAATAAACTGAAGAAGAGAAGATGATGGGTCAGGAAATGGTTAAGGAGGCGGTCCACACACGGTCACGGTAACTTGTTTAGAGAACTCGGTGAGAAGTCAGCTTCTCGAGGATGAATCGAGAGATTCGAATTGATGACTCGTCAATAAATTTTAAATTGAACGGCTCCTAACATATTAAACATCCCTTTTATTAACAATATTTATCCTTATACGGTCAATACAATTAATCAATAAAACACCTTCCACAATGTTGATAGCGTGCAGTGTAGTGTAGGGTGATCGAACTAACGACACATGCGATAACTCTCAGAATTGAATTCACAGTTTGACGATTACGTCACACTCGAACCTGGCAACTGAAAAGGCATCGAGAGGAAAGGCTGCATCTACAGATGAACCGGTACTAGTAATAGAATACTACGTTGGACAAAGAAGCCTCGTGACCGGAGTGAGTTCCAATTTAAAGATTAATGAAAAATAAAACCGCAATCCAAAAATGGCACTGTCCCAAATGATCGAGACAGCTAAAAACGCGCCCCGCGCGCGATAGTGCCAGCGGCGCTGCGTAAGCGGGGTCACGCGGGCTCGGCATCACCGGGTAGGGTGGTCGAGGGGGAGGACACTATCGCAACAGCGGGAGGTTAATCGCTCTCCGGCGCGGGCCCACTGGACTGTGTTATTGGGCCGTAATGAGAGATACAGCGCAGCCCGCCCTGCCGAGCGCGGTGACTTTTTCTCCCGATGCCGGCAATTTTATGAGTTTAATCAAACCGTTTTAGAGGTGTCGCGGATCCCGGGACGATAAATTGAACGAACGTTCCCGCCGCTGCCGCCGGAGCCGGCCACCGTGCATCGCACTCGAGGGAGAATTCTGCACCCTGAATCCTGTCATGGACAGCCATCGCGATCACACGGTGCGATGCTCTACAAATCAGACATACGCTGTAAAATGTATTTTGACGACGCTCAGTTTCAGCTCACTATTACTACGACTGCTTACTTTTTTGACTACGTCGCACACTGGCCGTCTGTTAAATTTACTCTCATCATTATTTCTAATTTTGAAACTATTAATTCATGATGGAATTCCAATTTAATGATTTAAATAAAACACTTTTAACTTTTTCTCCACTATACATTATTTTATGACTATTTTTATATAATTATTTTTATTTGTTAAATTTGTTTTATTAACCACTTATTGAATTTAAATACATCTACCGGTTTCGAAAAATACCATTTTCTTCCTCAGGATGTCCATACTAATCAAAATATGTTTCATTACAAGAATCTATTTTTAAAAACAAAATTTAAAAAAATATTTAAAAAATAAATTTAGTACCTAGCTCAAACTGTTACTTAATACAAATTTACTCGAATAATTTTTAGGAAAACATTTTAGAATGGGACTCGTAGTTAAATTTAATCGGATGTTTATAATTTTTGATTAGTTTTACACGCTTTATTTATCTCCAACGATTCCAAATTCTTTCATTTTTGACCAACACCGTTTACATGCAAAATTAACAATCCCAATTTTTTTATCAAAACCATGGCCATTTTCTATTAAATGATTAGAAAATTCTGAAAACCCACTACTGTTCAAACATCTTAAATGCTCCCTTACTCTTATATTAAAATTTCTACCCGTTTTACCTATATAAAATGCAGCACAATCCTTGCAACTAAGTTTATAGACGCCAGAATTGTTAAATTTATCATCTTTGTCTTTAGAATTTATGAGTAAATTTCCTATACTATTATTTGTGTAAAATGCTGGTTTAATGTTTCGTGGTAGGTGTTTATATATTTTATTCGAAAAGTTATTTATGTATAAAATCTTATGCCAATAATCATTATTATCATTATGTTTTATCTATGGTTTATATAAAAATTGATTATTATATTCTTTTAATTAATTTTTAAAATAGTGTCTATTAACCACAAAGTTAATTTTGCTAATTTCAAAAGTATTAAAATATAATAGACTGTATTATTTTAAGAAATAAATGTTTATAAATTTATTAAACTTTAAATCATGTCATCAGTGCGAAATGAGTGTGGCATCATACATTGAGTTGGTAATCTCAATCTAATATAATTATTATTTTAAGTATTATAGTTTAACCGTCTAAAACTCGCCCTAGCACAGTTCACAATACGGCGGCATTACACTTATCTAACTTATTTCTAACAATACAAATGTTTGTCTTCTATTTTTAAAAATGTACCTTTAAAATAAAATGGTCCACTTGATTAATTTAAAAGGAAATTCATTGACCCTTCATTCTACAACAACATATGTACAGTTGTCTTTTAAATGTATGTACGCGAGCACGCGGGACATTGGGATTGTATAGGTACACGTGTGTGTTATCAAGTATTGGCGCGGAATTGAAAATACATTCATATTATTATTTAAAAAATAACAATAAAATGTAGTACGCGAGCACGCGGGACATTGGGATTGTATAGGTACACGTGTGTGTTATCAAGTATTGGCGCGGAATTGAAAATACATTCATATTATTATTTAAAAAATAACAATAAAATGTAGTACGCGAGCACGCGGGACATTGGGATTGTATAGGTACACGTGTGTGTTATCAAGTATTGGCGCGGAATTGAAAATACATTCATATTATTATTTAAAAAATAACAATAAAATGTAGTACGCGAGCACGCGGGACATTGGGATTGTATAGGTACACGTGTGTGTTATCAAGTATTGGCGCGGAATTGAAAATACATTCATATTATTATTTAAAAAATAACAATAAAATGTAGTACGCGAGCACGCGGGACATTGGGATTGTATAGGTACACGTGTGTGTTATCAAGTATTGGCGCGGAATTGAAAATACATTCATATTATTATTTAAAAAATAACAATAAAATGTAGTACGCGAGCACGCGGGACATTGGGATTGTATAGGTACACGTGTGTGTTATCAAGTATTGGCGTGGAATTGAAAATACATTCATATTATTATTTAAAAAATAACAATAAAATGTAGTACGCGAGCACGCGGGACATTGGGATTGTATAGGTACACGTGTGTGTTATCAAGTATTGGCGCGGAATTGAAAATACATTCATATTATTATTTAAAAAATAACAATAAAATGTAGTACGCGAGCACGCGGGACATTGGGATTGTATAGGTACACGTGTGTGTTATCAAGTATTGGCGTGGAATTGAAAATACATTCATATTATTATTTAAAAAATAACAATAAAATGTAGTACGCGAGCACGCGGGACATTGGGATTGTATAGGTACACGTGTGTGTTATCAAGTATTGGCGCGGAATTGAAAATACATTCATATTATTATTTAAAAAATAACAATAAAATGTAGTACGCGAGCACGCGGGACATTGGGATTGTATAGGTACACGTGTGTGTTATCAAGTATTGGCGCGGAATTGAAAATACATTCATATTATTATTTAAAAAATAACAATAAAATGTAGTACGCGAGCACGCGGGACATTGGGATTGTATAGGTACACGTGTGTGTTATCAAGTATTGGCGTGGAATTGAAAATACATTCATATTATTATTTAAAAAATAACAATAAAATGTAGTACGCGAGCACGCGGGACATTGGGATTGTATAGGTACACGTGTGTGTTATCAAGTATTGGCGTGGAATTGAAAATACATTCATATTATTATTTAAAAAATAACAATAAAATGTAGTACGCGAGCACGCGGGACATTGGGATTGTATAGGTACACGTGTGTGTTATCAAGTATTGGCGTGGAATTGAAAATACATTCATATTATTATTTAAAAAATAACAATAAAATGTAGTACGCGAGCACGCGGGACATTGGGATTGTATAGTTACACGTGTGTGTTATCAAGTATTGGCGTGGAATTGAAAATACATTCATATTATTATTTAAAAAATAACAATAAAATGTAGTAGACCAAAAACGCGATAGAAATGTGTATTAATTAATATTCGTCATATATGTAGAGCACTGTTTAGTTAATGCGAAGATTTTTGTAATGGATTGGTATCATTGCACATTTTAATATTGAGGCATATAGTGACAATAGAATCTAACAAACGAAACAGTATTTTACTAAACCTTTTCATTTCGGAAATGCGAAAACGCGCCACCTTGTAACGAAATACCTACAGATCCCCGGTAACCCCGGGATAGTCAATAATAATTATCGAATCCGATCGTCCCAGCCGATGAAGGGAGTGGAGATGAGCAGGGCCCTGCAGCAGGCCGAATATCTGGCCAACATAAACATGTGCGTGTCAAATGGAATAATACGTATACAATAAGAACGAAACTGAATGTATTTTAGTGACCTGTCAAAAATAATGCGAAAATTTAAGCAAATTAAAAAGTTTTAATATTAGTTAAATATGTAAAGGTGTTTTTAAAATGAAATAAAACACATAAAAATCATTTTAATGGTTATAGTATTGGCTTTATTGGGATGATAATTTTATGCCATCAGTGTTTAAATATGATTTCCCGCCCACGGGCGCCGCGGCTGGCTCGAACGATGCGCAATCTGAAAGTCCAATTTCCTACCACTTTTTGGGGCAGCTGGGGACGTATATCGGCATTAACGCCGTATATCAGCATTCATGGTGAAATGTCAACTAAACTGAGCACAAATCCGCTGTCAGCTATCAAATTGGCTGCCGCTGAAAAAGTGTTGCCAATTCGAAAAACAAACCTCTAAATAAAGCACCATGTACATATAAATAAGACTAAACAATACTTAATTGTAAGAATCAATATCAGTTATTCTGGTCAAATATTATAGTTTTGACAGTCAGTTACCAGAATGCTATGACTGGGTATGAATATTCTGAGCTGTGCAATTTTTAAAACATTAATTTATTAAAATAAACTTTTATTTTTATTTTTAATATTTGCAAATTGAACTTTGTGATTTATTGTATTAATTATAGATTATTGAACTTTGTATATAACGTAACATTAAAATTTTTTTAAACTTTACAATAACGTGACATATTTTTTTGGTTAGTTAATTTGACATTCTGAAGAAGGAAATAATATTTTCCGAAATTTTTTTAAAATTTCTCATTAAGTGGTTATTTATTATAAACAAAGTTTAAAAAAAATATATATTATTTCAACTTTATAACATATATAAACATTATAATTTTATTTTTTGCTACAATGCATGGCAGTTTTACGGCAAGGTTTGTCTTTATATAGTTATTATTGAGGTCTTATAAACAACTTTTTTTTTACAAAGGAAAAAAACTTTAGATAAGATGTTAATGAACTAAAAGTATGCACTATCCTACACCAAATTCGTATGTTTATATAATATACAGTCATTTCCATTTAGAGTGGTGGGACACGCTTATAAATCATGTTATAGTCAAGTTGAAAGAAATTAGATTAATTACTTAAAAATATTCCATTTTTACGGGGTGTAACAGACTTAGTCCATAATATTTTATAGGTGGATACCTGAATATAATATAATATAAAATAACAATGAAACAAAAAATTAGATAAGAATATGTTCTTTTACTTAGTATTTTGGTTAAATATACTAAACTTTATATACTAAATTAATGTATTAATTATAAATATATACATATAAAATCAATTTTGTCGAAAAATATTGTTTTTGCGTCAGCGGGATACGAACCTGGATCTATATTTCCAATCCGGGGAAGTGCACTACCATTGTACTATAACGCCAAACAAAACAATATTTTTCGACAAAATTGATTTTATATGTATATATTTATAATTAATACATGAATTTAGTATTTAAAATATCACAGACCTATGTTCTGAATAATTACAACTTCATAATAAGAATGTGTTTTCCTTAATACTAAACTTTTTCACTAATTCCTTTTTTTGTTCCATGGTAGGTGGACGTTGACTATCTTGTTGACCGTGTGCATAGCCTCTCTAAAAAGACGAACTGAGCCTGAACTTTAGCCGCGATGTTCTTATTACTCCAAGACCCCGTCCACAGATACACGCCTTCGCGCCAATATTTTTATCCGAATCTTCATTCAACCGGTTGAACAGTTTTAAATGTCTGGGAACAAATATCGCCCGGAACGTTCATCGAGAAACCAACAGCAGGATAAAACAGCAAAGTCCGGAAATCGGTGTCGCGGAGGTTGACGTCACAGAATCTCAAGATTAGAGTGCACATAACTTCGATAGGTACGATTGTAGTAAGTATACAGGTATACAGGTGTGAAGCTCGGCGCAGGCAAGCAGATTGCGGCTCTTCAAAAATACTACAATAAAGTCTCGCGCAAAATTTACGACCCTGAACGCGCTAACCCAAACGAGAATGGATGATGTACAGAACTTTGGACAACGGGTGCAATATTTACATCAACTTTGGGGGTTATGACGGTGGTTAAATGAAATAAATGTGATTGGCGTGTGAGGTGTTATTATGACAATATGATGAAAACAATGAAAACAGATAGAATTAAAGAATGAGTGAAGATGTAGAAAGTGCGCGCGTATTATGAAATAAAATGAAGCGAATTGGCGGTCTCGCTCGGCGCGCGGGCCGGCAAGACCGCCGTTGTGAAACGATGAAACTGGAGAGACTGCCCCTCGGTGAATTCTCGAGCCAGGCTTGTAGCAGCAGGAATAAACATCCACCTGAACACCGACCAACCTTCCCACAAATCAAATACATTTATTGTTTCTGCGGTAAGTATGTACAACTCCAAAATTATATGAAAATAAATACATATATTTCTATTTTTTATTTATTATCTTAGTTTTATTAACCACAATTGAGTTTAAAAAACATCTACCGGTTTCGGAAAACACTTTTCCTTCTTCAGGATGTCATCGATAAACTCAATTGTGGTTAATAAAACTAAGATAATAAATAAAAAATATGAATCTTAACCACCAAATTAATATTGCTAATTTTAAAAGTACATATATTTCTTTTTAAAACACGTTTTATTGCAATTTCAGAACATTATTTTGAGATATTTAAAACAAATTAAATGAATCAATTATAAATACAGAAAACTCTGTCTATCAAAAAAATATTATAACGGAGCTCGTGACTCAAGTTACTCGTATGTCAAATCCATTTCCCCCATTGAAATGAATCTAAATGCCATTAATCCGTTCCGGGAACTTAAAAAAAAACGCAATTTTCCTGGATAGATAGACGTCCATTGTTTAGAAATTATTTGAATGTCTTCGGCTAGCGTTATAGCCTTTATCGACTCCTACTGCTTAAGTATGGTGCAGATCATAGAAGTGCTACGCTCGTACCGCTCACTTTGGCCATGTTTTTCGATCATTTCGTACTTTAATTCAATGCACATCATCCGCTTCTTCTTCACTCATTTTCTTCGGAGCCACTGCAGGCACAACACCGACGCTTCCACTGCGTAACCGCTCTAAGTGAACGCGTGATGCTGGACGGATGTCGCGGCGTTTTCCGTGGCGTTCGCTGCGCCGACTAGCGGTGGGGTATCTGAAGCTGGCTCGCACCCCAATTTTAGCTCTCAACTCAAAGCAACACTCGTAAGTATCTCTGCACACGTTTTCGATTCTAGGCGATTTGGTTTACTCGAGACGCCTTTCGTGTTAATTTATGACGACAGCTATATGATTCTATCTATACGAGATAAAAAGAGTAATATTCACAAGCCTTCAGAGGATTTGTATACATGTTTGCACGATTCTAATTAATAATTAAGTTCCAACAGTAACTAATGATATATTAATGTTAATCTACAGATTACAGATATTTTTGTCCGACTTACTGACGTTCGGGGGGAGTGACACGAACACACGGCACCGAGAGTGTGTAATGATACGCGGCCGCTCGCCCCGCGCGGCGGAATATAGCTCAATAGCATAAAGAGAGTATAAATAAAATGGCACGACAAGTGTTCCAGAAACTTTCTCAAGTGTTTCAGGCCTTTATTTATTTCGGTCATAATAGCCTTTTTCGGTTTCTCCCACGTAACAAAAAATACGAGCATAAATATGGCGTCAGGGCGGCAGGGATGTTTATATTCGCAGAATCAAGCATAAACAGGCTCGTAAAAACTAAACAAGCCGCGTTCATCGGCCCGGCAGTGAGGGGGGTGGGGAGGGATGCTGTCTGACAGACGAGAAATTATGGACCTTTGAAGTGTACACATCCTCGATCCTCGCAGCGAATATCAACTTTGTCGAGGGTATCTATCTCTCATCTTTTCACTTGGCGTATTTGGAATTTAGGATATTGTTTCTACTCATTAATATTCTGCGAAGGAAACACGCGCGCTATAACAATTAGGTAAATGCAGAATTGTACAATTTATTCGACACAATAAGGTTGAAAAAGGTTTTTTTTCACTCGAATCCACGTTTATTGCCTCCACACGCATCCATCATACATTAAGTACAGTGTTTACTTAATGACCAGTTTCTTTCCATCGATCTGATCGTAAAGCGAACTGATCAGTAAAAGAACTCATAACTATTTTAATGAAAGATGTAATGTTTTATAATTGTGCACAGCGTGCGAAGATGCGTGATCGACACGGTGAACAATCAGTTATTGGCTGAATACCTATATTATAACGCACATTGAATTAAGGAAAGAGATGAGATGCTCATCTCTTGTTGCGTTGCTGTCTCAGCGACCGTCAACATAGTTTTAAGGCCGCTCACTCGGCGCTAGAGGTAGACGACGCGACACATAACATTATGTCTCTTCTCTTCTGACGACGACGAGATGCAGAGATCTTGTACAGAGGACGTGGTGTTTTTAGAAGAACGATAACAGTCGTATGTATGTGTGAGCGTTATTAAACAAGGAGTGACTGTATAAAGTGCAAATTATAATCTTAAGAGAGTAAAAATGTACGTAATACTGGTATAACGAGCTGTGAATCCAATGGATTTCAAAATATGTAAACGCATTTGGTACGAGTATGGTCATGTTCCTTTAAAACTGACCAGCATGATTCGGCCGCACCGGCCACACTGCTCGAAAGATCACTCAATTTGGAACGAATGAAGCGAATCAGAGATATGATGTTGCACATTACTCTCGCATGCTTTTCAAGTTCCCCGTTTTAGTGTAAAACTTGTAAATATTTCACTTTTATTTATATAGTCGTCGTATTGAATTATTATTCTTGTATGTATCAAACCTAATTTCAAGTAGGTTTTTATTGCTCGAGTTTAAGAATAAAAAGTTTAAGAGTTTATAGAAAAATATTCCAAATTTTCATTTATATTTATAAAAGTAATCGATTATATTCGTAATTTTGTTTTTGTGGATGTATTTGTTTGTGCGGCATCTGGTTGGAGTACATTTCTGCTTTGTGTGATTTGTCCCTTACAGTTTTGTCAAAAAGATATTGAGTGGATTTGGATGTACATACAACATTCAAATGTAAATATAAATGTTGTAAGGTCCACTACGGCCTGTGAGCTTTATTCTCAGAATAAGTTCATCTTCAGGTCTGTTCCAGAACACAGCGGGCATAAATATTAAATACATTTTTGGGCACACTTCTCTCAATTTATTTTTAGAAAAATACTTTTAATAGCGCCAATAAAAAAATTTTACTAATTAATGTTACTAAATAAAATGTTATACTCGATCAAACTTCTGAGAATGATCAACAGACTTGTAATTTATTCTCTCAGTACTATGAATTCAGTATTCACTGAAAGTAGTTTGGGGGTGGGGGACACTCAACACATAACGGTAAGCCCAATTCTTCTACAAAGCCATATTAACAATCTAGACTTGAATAAAAGTGCAGGACCTGATGTAATCTCTCCATTTTTTGTACAAGCGTACTGCTCTAGTATTGTTACTCCGCTCTGCTTACTATTCACTAAATCTCTCGATTAAGATCAGTGAAAAAATGTATACATTACTCCTATCTTTAAATCTAGTCGAAAAAATAATGTGACTAACTACAAACCTATATCAAAACTCTCAATATTCAGCAAACTATTTTAAGATTGTTTATAGCCAGGTTTTCCATTTGTCCACCTTTACACATTATGTGCTCTCCGCAATGGATCAACGGGCGCAAACCAATGCAATTTACACAGATTACAGTAAAGCCTTTGATAAGGTCGACCATCAAATATTAATTGACAAGTTGATAAAAATAGAAATAGTAAGGTGAACAAACTCCTCCTGAATGCTAAAAAGTGTTTTTAAATAACATTTTCAAGAAAATTTAACAATATTAATTATACTTACACAATAGACAGCACTCAGAAAATAAAAGCGATATCAAAGACCCAGGAATAATCCTCGATCGCAAACTTACTTTCAAAAATCACGTTTACCAAATTACCTCCAAGGCCTATAGAATGCTAGGATTCATACTTCGAACCTGCAAACACTTCCAAAATCCATACTGCTTCAAAATACTGCATTACGCATTCGTTCGTAGTCACTTAGAGTACGCTTCTCAAATCTGGAACCCATGGCAGATTACATATATTGCGAGATTAGAACGAATACAAAATAGATTTATTCGGCATCTAAATGTTAGATCTAATCTATCATTCGACTCATTATTAGATGCAGCAAACTTCCACAATATGAAAACCCTAGAACATCGACGAACACGTGCTGACCTAATACTTCTCTTCAAACTACTGCAAGGGCATATTGATTGTCCCAGCCAATTAGAATTAGTATCTCTCCATGCACCATCTAGATCAACCCGGCAATCCGTACTCTTCCACATTCCCAGAAGTAGAACATCTTACATACAAAATTCATTCATTCACCGGTCATGCAAAATACCATAATGAGAAATTTACAGAAATTGACTTGTTCAACATTAGCCTTACTACGCTCAAAGGGTTCTTCTTGGCCTAAACTTTGGCCATTCACTACATTAGTTGCAACCTCCCCACCCTTCTCCTTTCATCTAAACATTTATGTATCCAAATATTTCTTGTGGATTTTCATTATTAATTGTTCAAGGACGCGTATAAATGTAATACTAACTTAAAATTAAGAAACAAAATAATAGAAACAAAATAATAGAAACCGAATACTCTTTTCCATCAGAAAAATGTAAAATTCTGGCAGTCCAACAGGGACCTCCGCCGCGCACGCTGTCAGTTGCCAATCTGCTGACTCGGTGGTTGCTGGAGGACTCGGTGAGTTATGTAGACTTGCTATTATTTTATTTACATAAAACTACAATATGATACAGAAGAAATAATACACTTTCAGCACATTTTAAAAATACTAATATGTTGTGTACATTTGAAAAGATTATTCAAAAAGTTATATACGACCGGCAACTCGCAACAAGAAATACACGATATTATTGCTATTTGTAGGAAAAATATTATTAGGAGAACTCATTCTTATTGTGAAGTTGTAATTATTCAGAACAGGCGGTCTGTGATATTTTAAATATTAATTAAATATATTAATTAGAAAGATATACATATAAAATCGATTTTATCGAAAAATATTGTTGTTGCGCCTCCGGGATTCGAACCTGGATCTCTTTCCAAACCGGGGAAGGTGCATTAATTCAACTATGCTACAGCGACGATATTTTTGCGACAAATTTTCGAACCTATATGTTACCTTTTTGATATTAATGCATTTAATCGTTCCATTATTTGAAAGAGCCACCTACCTTATTTTTACGGAATCTCAAATATCTTTGAGTAATCCGATAGCAGATGCCAGAATTATCAATTCATTTCTATTAAATTTTGGACATATTGAACTTTATTATTAGGAGAACACATTCAACTCTTTCAAATAATGGAACGATTAAATGTATTAATATCAAAAAGGTTAATATATACATTCGAAAATTTGTCGTTAAAATAATCGTCGCTTGTAGCATAGTTGGATAATGCACCTTCCCCGGTTTGGAAAGAGATGCAGGTTCGAATCCCGGTGGCGCAACAACAATATTTTTCGATAAAATCGATTTTATATCTTTGTAATTAATATATTTAATTAATATTTAAAAAATATTATATTCATATATGCAAGCAATACGATAATGTTTATTGAGAATATCACTTATTTGTTTATTTGAATGTTTAAATTGCTAGCAACACGTGTATCGCTATGCAATATTTAACTGATTGCTTAATACTCATTTGCTGTTCTTGCATTTGTTGACAAAAATGACATTTTTATAAACCACTTTGATTAATTAAATATTGACCGGCTTCAGTACTACTGTATCTTCGTCAGGAACTATGCCAATTGTCAATCAACGAAGATCAATCAATCAATGAAGAAACCAATTGTCAATCAATTGGTTTATAGAAAGTTTTTAAAAATTATTATTATCATGTCCAACTAGAAGTTGAGGCAATCAACATCAAAAATAGCCTTACATTTAGGATTAAGTTAGAAAAGCGGATGCACAAGGAACTTTCGCTACTTTGGACCTTGAAGACTCGTTTCCACCCACCGACTCCATTTTGCGCTACCATATTCTTATCTGTGTTAAAGTTTTACATTGCGTTGATTGAATATTGTTTCTTGTCAGTTTCCAACTTTAGATGTGGATTTCATACGGCTTCGGTGTGCGACCGGTCTAAGTATTATCATACGGCTTCGGTGTGCGACCGGTCTAAGTATTATCATATGGCTTCAGTGTGAGGCCGGTCTAAGTATTATCATACGGCTTCGGTGTGCGACCGGTCTAAGTATTATCATATGGCTTCAGTGTGAGGCCGGTCTAAGTATTATCATACGGCTTCGATGTGCGACCGGTCTAAGTATTATCATATGGCTTCAGTGTGAGGCCGGTCTAAGTATTATCATACGGCTTCGGTGTGCGACCGGTCTAAGTATTATCATATGGCTTCAGTGTGAGGCCGGTCTAAGTATTATCATACGACTTCGGTGTGCGACCGGTCTAAGTATTATCATATGGCTTCAGTGTGAGGCCGGTCTAAGTATTATCATGATCTTAATATTTTTTTATTATACGCCAGCATTCTGTTATTTCAATTTTCAAAATGTTTGAATCGTTTAGTCATTCAATCAGAAGAAAAAGGTGAAGTATGATAATTTCGAATAATTTATGGAGAAAACGAAAAGTATTGACGTACAAAATTATAGAAGATCGCTCACTTTGAATCTCATATTGCCATAAAGTTCTGACAAATAGTACGCCCGTATAGCGAGGCGTTACCTAATACATTTTAAATATTTCCAACGGATTCCGATACGCTATTTCGGCCAGTCAGCCTCCCTTCCCCGCGCCAAGGATTCAAGGCGAGGATTGGAAGAACAGAAGAAATTTCGATCTAAGTATTGAGAACTTTTTAAAAATAAAAATCAGCGAAGTAGACAAAACGCGTCGCATAAAATATTACGAATAAAAATATCTTTCCACCCATTGACATAAGCCAAAACATAGCTTAACTTTATTACCATTTCCATTCCAGGCCACAGGAGATAGGGGTAGATGTGGGAGATGTAGGCAGATGGAGGAGATGGAGGCAGATTCTAGAAGATGAGGGCGGTTGGGATAGAAGTGGGGCAGGTGGGGGCTTATACGGGCATGCGGGGTAGATAAGGGCAGACGGAGCAGATAAGGACAGATAATGTCGGTCAAAGTCAAACTTGAGCCCGTCCATTGATTTTGGTTTAAAAAGCAATGATTTTTTTAATTTACTTAAGATGTCACGCGTTATATTATTTATATAATACGGTTTAAATCGTATTTAAAAATATTTTTTATTGTATTTAGAAATGTTAAAAATGTAAGATTCGTGGTAAGAATACTTAGGAAATTACAAGAAGAGAAGTAAAGTAAGGCGTTACACCGGAAGAAAACAAGATAAGAGGAAACAATATTATAAATATTCCAACATAAACCGTCGTAGCAATAAAATCCTCACTAGGGACCCAAAACTACCTAACACGTGGAATGAAAGTCAATGGTTTGTGATAAACCGAACGTCAAACACTGCCGGCGCAGCCGGTTCACAAGGATGGTCAGATAGACACAGACAGAGATAAATAGACGAAGGATTAGTTTACGAGTTCATTTAATTAGATGCATTGTCAACAAAAGATGGCTCACTGCTCCGCAGCGAAGTGAACGTGAACAGACGGCAGGTGCAGAATAGAGAAGAATATTGTCGTTTCATATGAGAAGTTAATGTATAAATGTGACGGAATAGAAACGACACAATGGTATGTTCAATTTAAAAGCACAATTAGAACGGGATACAACATTTCATCGGGAAGAAGGTTTTAAGGTACTTTTGGACTCGGTCTCTAGTTAAAATGATAAGCTCGACGGGCTACGTCGGGTTACAATTATATATAAAACTGTACGAGTCACCTTAATTATTATCTTTAATAGATATTGTTAATATTCTTTTTATAATAATAGTGCCCAGCGTGTTAAAGAACAAAGGTAAAGCATTTTCATGTCGGTGCCGACAGAGCCGTGGAGAGTGAAGAGTGGCGGGAGTATTTGAATAGAGGCCAGGTAGCACGACCCGGGTCCGTAAAGCACCGGACGGCGATAAATTGATTGCATGCGCCCCCGGCTTTCATTTGGCGCGCACGTGAACAGCCCCTATTGGAATTTGCAAAGTTCACAAACTCCATTTATTTGTTCCCGAGGAACGAGCACCCGGAGCGAAGAGAAGACCTTTCTTTCGTGAAAAAGGCAATAAAAGCTCGAGACATTATGAAGCAATTTGTTTCGTCCGCTGCAGTCTGCCGCTTTAATGGCTCGTATAATCGCGCGAGCGGTGAGCGGCCCCGGGCGGGCCCGGGCGGCCCCGGCGGCCCCGAGCAGCCCCGGGCAGCCCTGAAAACTCGTCTGGATACTTGCTCGTCACGCCGAACATTTATAACAGTCCAACACACTCTCTAATTTCGACATCATAACAACGACTCAATTTGACTATTGCTTTCAGACTGTATTGACGTAATTCCGTCTCGAATCAGTCGCTGAGATTAGTATTATAGTCGTACGCCACAGTTTCCGCCGTTCGCACTTTGCTGAATCACAACAAGCGTTATTCAATTAATAAAGAAATATTCCATTTAGACAGAAATACGATCTCGAATCGTCCTTTTAGATTTCCAATAGTAAAATAACCAATAGTAAAAAATATATTGTATTAATATAATAAATATATACATTTCTATATGTCACTCGAGATTTAACAATAGGCTTTATGCGAATGCAGCAGCGTTGTTACTGAACGACTTGGATATTGTGATAAAGATATTTACGTTTCTTTTTAAATACTTTTACTATGTTTACTTCATTTTTATACGATAATTACTATTTTAAAATACACAAATATTTTTTATCTATTATAATCTGTAAGATATTACTGTCTTACCTTTCTTACTCACCGTTTTCTCGCAAGGGATGGAAGATCGAATAGAGCCCCCCGCACACTTCTACCCTGACCTCTCTTGAAGTACTCTCGCCTCATTCACATTCGTAACTCTTCCCATGCACCATCTACCAGCATCCATGATAGTCTACCTGGTCATGCCAAGTTATTTTTTCTGGTGCCATCAAAGTCGTGCTTTACCTCATTCTTATGGTCCTCTCTTCGTTCCTTCGTTCCACAAGACCAAACTGACTAAACTACCCCGCCTTGCCTATCTTAATTCTATTAATCACCACTTCACTAAGAAAAAAATTTGTCATCAAAAATAATGTCGCTGTAGCATAGTTGGGTAATGCACCTTCTCCGATTTGGAAAGTGATCCAGGTTCGAATCCCAGTGGCGCAACAAGAATACTTTTCTATAAAATTGATTTAATATGTATATCTTTCTAATTAATACATGTATTTAAATCGTATTGCGTTAAATAACCGATCGGAGTACGATCGCTCAGCGACAGAGTTATGAGCGTGATAGCTTCCTGTACTGGAACACCGATAAGCAGGTTCTTTTATTCGCAGTACGAGAACTTGAATGATTTCAAAAATAATTTTAATATACAATTGATATTTTATTCATTTTTCATAAAGAATATTTTCAGAATAAATAATTCTACTATCTCTCCGGTAATGGGTCATGCGGTAATGGCGGTTACACCTTTTTTATAACTAGTCTACAATAAATCCGATAGAATAAAAAACTTAAAAATTCAACGTAAAAAGTGTATTTTATGGATTACCGATTTTGTGCCATCCCGTACAGATTAAATTTGGAATAAATCGTTTTATTTGTGGAATTGGAATATGATATTCCAATTTCTCCAGCGAAGGCAATCGACAATTGTGAGAGATAGCGATCTTTACCGACCGTTCAAATATCATATATTTCCCCTTTCAATATTTCTAATGACGCTAAATTGTACCTCGCAATAATTTATTCAATTATAGTAATAAAAAGTATGATCACTCCGAATTTTTGAAAAAACGTTACGTTGCGCTATGAATCTTGACTATTCTTAATATTTGTTATACAAGAATCTTGACTATTCATAATATTTGTTATACAAGAATCTTGACTATTCATAATATTTGTTATAAAAAAATCTTGACTATTCATAATATTTGTTATACAAAGTTACAACTTTTTACGGGTGGATACGTTTACGGACAAATTTTTTAATCTTTTTTTTTTATGTCATTTGTGAAAATTCCACACAGTTATGAATTGAAATGACAATCAATTTGAGATAATTTTCGGAATATTGTTCAATTTCCACATTAATATAACTCTACCGAAATATACAATTTTCTAATAAACAAGGCAAAAATTTGTGGAAAATCCCCAATGAATCTATAACACAATAACAATTCGCATTTGATAAAACCCCCTTCTGCCGACTACTGCGGTAGAGCGGAGCGTGCGCTCTGTAACAGACTCTATCATCTGATAAGTATTCAGAAGCACAGCGTAAGAGTCTTATAACAATTTAACCTCAAGTCCCCCCCCCCCTAATCGATTAAAATCCCTGAGGCCCACGACTATAATAAAATTGTAATTATGCGCACTTTTTTGACATTTTGGAACAAATTTAAAAAATTCAACTCGTTTCTATCACTTTCGATTCCGATAGCGTACTAGTTTGGAAAATTACTTTAAACGTAGGTTTTCTGTATTGATTTTTTTTTTACTTTGTACTACAACCGTGGAAAATTTACAGGTAATGTTATATACTACATTTTCATTTTTTATATGATAAAACTTTTAAAACAAATATATTCATATTGCTTTATCATAATATTATTACACTTACCCGAAAATGGCGACGGTGGTAGTTATCAAAGGACGTACTAAAATGATAAATACGTACATAATATGACATTTCTAGTGAATCATTAAGGATAATATTCTAAATTATCAAAATATTATGAACTCGGTCACCTCATGGCGGACGGAAAGATTACTTACAGACGCGGAAAAAGTGTAAAACATCTTCAAAAAATTTACAATAATGCAAATTAAACGAATCGACTAGAAAGACATACCTGCTGAAAAAAATCAATTAACATAATACTAATGTGTTGCAATAATGTTTAATTTGCAATAATTGATCACATTTTTAAGTAGTGATTGGCAGACACCGGCCATATTGAAAAATAATATCGCTAATTGTTAGTGATCGGCTGCGGTTGCCCTGTGCGAATATTAATCTTTGAAAAGGATACAATGAAGAAATGATAGTTTGAATCACAAATTTCTCATTAAAACAATAATACCCGTGCACTCCTTTAGATAATTACACATTTTTCCGTACAAACGTTGTAGCAATTTTAGGATTACATTTTATAAGTAGCAATTCGTACGCGATTATCGTTTTATATATTACGTAACACAAACGGGAAAATAAATCAGTAAATAAAAAAGAGTTATATAAAGTTGTGTTTGGGTGATAGAAGCTCGCCCGAGTGCCTCTTGTACCTATCAAATTCATTCAATTAAAAATTTCAAGTCCGTTTTTTTTTTAATTTTAAGTCAGGTCCCTATCCGGTTTTTAGAACACAAAATTACATTTTTTTTTTATTTTTACTTGTTATTGTATTTCAATTTGTTTTTATTTTAATAATATTAAGAATTCAAAAATAACATGGTTTGGCGAAAAATAATATTGTTTATATAATGTATACATACTAGTATACTCCATTACAACAGGCTCAGGACCAGTTAGGCGGTGAAAGTACATAGCTTAATATAAATAAGCTTTTCTTTTTTTAATTCTTAAAAGATTATGCGCTCACTTATGAGAATATTGAGTGCGAATATATGGTCAAGATCTGAAAGATATCTATAGGACGAATACCTCACCTTACCTTTAGTGTAAACCTACACGACGAACAACTATACTCATAAGACCCAAAGCTGACCAATACAATATTTCCAATAAGCATTAATATTACGAATAACCCGTCAGTTATTGTACCAGTCGAAACACATATGTCTTCTAATGTTGTGCCAAATTTCTTAATTATCGTTAAAACTATATGAAATACGCTCTCTGCTTGTATTACTTGTTAATATTACTTACGGATACATAAAATAAAAAAAATCCTAGAATATAATACAAAAGATGAAATCTTTGTAAAAATTTTGAACGTACTTACTGAGTTTATAACGGCTTAAAGATTACATTAAATAAGAGATACACAAAATCGTCTCCTGTTCGCTGTTTCTTGAAATTTCTCCTATTGGCTACTTGGTAGACAAGCAACTCCGCGCTGGCTGCAGAACTTATCACAGCTAATTCTTCTATTTAAATAAGTAATCCAGAAGGAGTGAATGTGTACGGAATAATGGGAGGCTTGTTTGGAAGCGTAGTCGTGTTTCAACATTCGCCTTGAGACCGTCCGCTCGACCCTCCTCCACCGCCCGCGCCCCCGCCGCCGCCCCCGCCCGCAGCTTGGCCCAATTTAATACGAGCCCGGACAGGCCGCCTTCGCTGATTTAATAACATTCCAAGGAGATGATTTCATTTTGCATTGTTGGATGATTACATTTTCCCCACGAATATTAATAAATTCTTATGTTTTATCAAAATTCAATAAAAAGCAAAGCTACAATTTACAATTCTACGGGAATTATTACATCAACCCGCTCAAGGGCGGAAAGTGGAAAATCGCATTGCAAAATACTCATCGAAGAAGAAATGTGCCGCGATTCTAACCGTAGTAACCGTGTAGGTTAGCTAGGTAAGTAGGTAGGTAAGTAGTACAGAGGTAAGCTCATAGTAACAACGATGTCCAATATTGGAAATCTAAATTCTACGTACTTTAGAGGCGGTTGAACCAAGAATAGACGCTAAAAGAATGTTAAACCGATGTGACGCATTCATTCTATAATAGCGCTGCGTAATATAATCACGGCTAGTCATCTTGCTTACAGACGACCGCACGAGAGTCGAAGGGATTACAAGGAAGAGCGAGAATGGGTGTTTCGATTACTCGCTGCCCACTGCGAGGACTGTGCGATGTTAAAGGCAGATCTACATTAGCTGGTGACTGGTGACTACTAATATTAATATAATGATAAATTAGAATGCTTCAAGCGAGGGAATCGTGTGTACTAAGGACGGTGAGGTTGAGAAGATAAAGTGAATGATGCTCTGAATGCATTGCAGTTATCGCCGATAGAAAGTCAACTAGGGGTAAAAGATGAAAACAGATATTATCTCACATAAAATTGTCGTCTAAATATCAATTCTCTTGTATAATTTATATTGTTTTAAAATCATGATACATTTTTGTGCTCCATTGTTGTACTTTCTGCTTCGAATTGTAATAATTAATGTACAATATTCTCTCTAGTAAATAATTTTATTTAATTACGCGCAAGTTATCTCAGACACGTGTACCGTACCACCCCTGCTGGGTATTTTTGTTTTTTTTTTTAAATAAATTATTTGATTAAAAGATTTTGATAGTGAAAACATATTGTAATAAATATAATAACTATTTAACATGCGATATTAATAATGAAAATCCACAAGAAATATTTGGATACATAAATGTTTAGATGAAAGGAGAAGGGTGGGGAGGTTGCAACTAATGTAGTGAATGGCCAAAGTTTAGGCCAAGAAGAACCCTTTGAGCGTAGTAAGGCTAATGTTGAACAAGTCAATTTCTGTAAATTTCTCATTACGGTATTTGCATGACCGGTGAATGAATGAATTTTGTATGTAAGATGTTCTACTTCTGGGAATGTGGAAGAGTACGGATTGCCGGGTTGATCTAGATGGTGCATGGAGAGATACTAATTCTAATTGGCTGGGACAATCAATATGCCCTTGCAGTAGTTTGAAGAGAAGTATTAGGTCAGCACGTGTTCGTCGATGTTCTAGGGTTTTCATATTGTGGAAGTTTGCTGCATCTAATAATGAGTCGAATGATAGATTAGATCTAACATTCAGATGCCGAATAAATCTATTTTGTATTCGTTCTAATCTCGCAATATATGTAATCTGCCATGGGTTCCAGATTTGAGAAGCGTACTCTAAGTGACTACGAACGAATGCGTAATGCAGTATTTTGAAGCAGTATGGATTTTGGAAGTGTTTGCAGGTTCGAAGTATGAATCCTAGCATTCTATAGGCCTTGGAGGTAATTTGGTAAACGTGATTTTTGAAAGTAAGTTTGCGATCGAGGATTATTCCTGGGTCTTTGATGTCGCTTTAATTTTCTGAGTGCTGTCTATTGTGTAAGTATAATTAATATTGTTAAATTTTTTTGAGAATGTTATTTAAAAACACTTTTTAGCATTCAGGAGGAGTTTGTTCACCTTACTATTCCTATTTTTATCAACTTGTCAATTAATATTTGATGGTCGATCTTATCAAAGGCTTTACTGTAATCTGTGTAAATTGCATTGGTTCGCGCCCGTTGATCCATTGCGGAGAGCACATAATGTGTAAAGGTGGACAAATGAAAACCTGGCTATAAACAATCTTTTAAAATAGTTTGCTGAATATTGATAGTTTTGATATAGGTTTGTAGTTAGTCACATTATTTTTTTGACTAGATTTATAGATAGGAGTGATGTATGCAATTTTCCACTGGTCCGGAACAATACCTTCATCGAGAGATTTATAAGTATATGATTTTGTGTTTTTTGTTTTGTGAAAAAAAAAACTATCTACATTTTATTTATTTAATACATATAATTCAATAAATTGTAATTCGCTTTTTAACGCAGTTTCGTGACATATTTTTTCCGGAATCTTCCGAAAATATATATTCTGTTAAAATAAACATTGTCAAATAAAATCTGCCTTTTAAAAAAAGGCACATTTCTAATAAACGATACGAATTGTCTAACAATAAGGCAGAATATCGTAATGTGTAAAGTCTGTGATATATAAGGTCGTTGTTTATCTGAATTACATAAGGGAAACAATCTCACGTTCTGTTTCTCCTGAATCACTCTTACTGTACTGTACACCTCTTCATTACAATAAGTATCCATTAACAGCTCGAGCGGGCTACGGCTGGAAACATTGTTACCCTGGCACAGACGAGCACCAGACTGGCACCACCGCACCGCACTTATCTGACACCACTGCGCTGCACTAATTTGGCAACACCGGACTGCACCAATCTGGCACCATCGCACCGCACAGATCGGATACTCGCTGCGAGTTTAAAATTAAAATGATCGGCGGAAGCTTGTCGCTCTCGTTAAGGAAAATAAACAGCGGCAAGATGAATATTCACTTTACAGGCCAAAAGGCCTGAATGGACCGCCGTGTTGTTCTTTCTAAAGATCAGCGGAAATTCTAATATTCCCAGAGGAGAGGTTCTCGGAGGCTCGTAGAACACCCCCGCGTTCTTCCAGAATACCGGTTAATTTCCACATTACGAATAATTAAATTCTAAAGTGTTATTTTAGCAAACAACCACCCTGAGATAGCGAACGCGGCTTGTCGTAAATTTCGTCTTAAGCGGGTATTATTTTCCCCGCCTACAATAAACATGATCAACAAGAATCCTCCCCGCCCTCGGAACACCATCGGACGCTTCATCATCCTCGAGTCGTGCGCTACCCGCGGAGACTGTTTCCCCGCGCTGCGATTGGATGGCGTCAGAGGCTCTTCGTTGCGAATAATCACCTCGCCGACTATTTCTAACGCTTACGCCTTCAGCGCACCGACATAAGATCGGACCCGCCAGATAAGATCGGATCCCATAAAAATAAAAATAACAGAAATATTGTAAATAAATAATAAAGCTGTAATAATAAATTACCGTATGCAACAATAGCGGGAAGATACAGCAAGTGCCTAAATTCTATGTACTCCTGCCGATGTAACGTATCGTTTTTTAACGGGCGACATTGATTTTTCAGTTTGACGTTCGAAGGAAAATTATTTAATGATTTTAAATAATAATAATATCTCCGACATACATAGATATTTATATCCTCCGACTTACATAGACAAACATGGATATTTATACACTCGTAGCTTAGTTTTGTTAACAACGTAAACAATGCAGAATATTGTACCTCCGACTACTTTGAATATTATTTAATTTAATTTATTCTTTGTACCGTTAACCGTATATAATCCTATAATTTAATTGTTCGTATTATTATATACTCGTATTAATAAAGATTTTTGTTATCCAAATATCGTAAAAAAAAAATTTAAATAAGTATAAATTTAAATAATTTAAATAAGTAAATAAGTTTTTAACTATTTAAAGTAGATACGTTCCAAAAAAAAGTAAGAACATAATCATTCGTGTGAATTCATTTGATACTTTATAAAAAGAAATGTAAATTATCGGTAAGAATTTAAAAAAAAGATAATAACAGTGAACTAAAACTAATAACTAGACAACTGTTTGTACTCAGAACCGATTTATTCTTCTAGTACCTACTTCAAAATTTGATTTATTTCTTGATATGATTAAATCAGAACCAAACTATCATCATGATCCAAAAGATTTTCTAAATTATCGTATTAGTAAAAATCTACAATTTCTTTTAGAGATTATAGAATCAAGATATTATATAAAAATTACTCAATATGACATTCAAAATAAGTCAGTTGACATTTACAGATTTTTGGATAAACTAAGGTGAAATACCTTACTACAAATTAAATTAATGAATTAGAAATAAATGCAGAAAAGAATATGGAAAAAATATTTGGTCGCTACCGGAATGACCTTTTCCAACCCGAGGAAATAATGCATTACGATTTCGCTACATCGACCCATTACGTTTACGACAAATTTGAAATTTGTATCCTGGTAACGACCAAATTAGAATTTGTGTTTATATCTTTCTAATTTATTTATTTATTTTATAAAAATACGTACGTTCTGAAATTGAAAGTACACAACAACAAAAAAGTAGTTTATTAAAACAAAAACAGAAACTTACTGACCGCTCGTGCATTTGAAGAAATGACTCACCGAACTTTGCCAATATCGCCGCCTTAATGCCGCAATAAAGCGAACGCCACGAGAAATATCTTTTTTCGGCCGAAATACAGCCGTCGGGAGAGAAAATTTGCAATCTCACCTCGGCAATAACCACTTCACGTGTTGCCGTGGGAAGTGCCAGAAATATTCCGCGACAGCAAATTGATTCCGCAAGCATTCGCACACATTTTCCGTTACTTTTGCGATATTCGGCGGGGGGTTGGCTGGCGGGGGCGGAGGGAGCGGAGGGTGGTCGTGTTAGAAATGTTTTGGCGGCATCCCGAGGGCCGGCGCCCGAGGAAATGGGGCGCCATTCTGTTGTCAGCTGCAGTCCCTCCCCGCACCACGCACCGCGCACCGAGCGCCGAACACCCCGCGCCGACCGACGTAGTTTTGATTGTAGTGTAAATATTGTGCAGCCTGCGGAAACTTGTCACGAGACACCCGACTATTGATTACGAGAACCACTTACACAAATATAATATTAACATTGTTTGCGAGATCACGTGATATTTTTATGCCGTAAGTCAATTAAGAACGTTTTATATTTTTTCGCAAAAACTAACTATTTATTTTTTTATTACCCTACGATATGTATTCAGTCAAAAGTTCTTTGGATAATTTAGATTTTTAGATATTTTAGAGTTATTAAAATCCAGCGATTGCTGCGTTCTCACAAAAATTTGGACATACACAAAATATTGTGAATATATTGTTATTGTCACCTTTTTCACCGTTAACAAATACCTTTTTTCACACAACGTCAACACTCCTTCGCGCGCGCTTTTTCACTCATTGTTGCCGCGTTATCCATGGATGATGTCGCACCATCGACAATCCTTTGCCATAGATCATCACAAACCACACGCCCTCCTGATGTCCTCATCACCAATCAACACTCATAATCATTGAGCCACTGCGGGGGCCGCCGAACCCTGGTTCCCCGTCTTTGTCCTTCGGATTTGTTTGGCACATCATCTTCTGCTGCTATACCTTCATCCAGCTCCACAGCCTCACTGAGCTCCTCATCGTCTGCATCTTCTGATTCGCTTTCTCCACTGTCGTCAAACAGTCGTCTAATGTCCAGCACATGCCTCGGCACACCGTCTATCTCTACGTTGTTGTCACTCACAACCCGAGTGACAATACCAGGCTGCCACCTTGTGGTACACCTTGCATTGGGCGGCTTCAAAACTACAACATCGCCTGGGCGGTACGAGGATTCCTTAGTTTCTTCTAGTTCAGCAGGTGGTACGAGTGGGTGCCGCCACATGTAAGCATGCACAATGTTGGCAGGCGACGTCTCTTCTTGACCCGGGTGGGCAGATGCTAAGTTGTACCAGAATACAGCTTGCAGGGGATCGATCTTGCTCCGTGCCGCAGTCCTCTTTATCGTGCGGTGATGCCTTTCGACTATTCCATTCCCTGACGGACGATAAGCGGCTCTGAACCTCTGGCGAACACCCCACTCCCTACACAATTCTCGTAGCGCCAGAGAACGGAATGCTCTACTATTATCGAGTAGAATTTCGTCCGGGGGACCTCTTTCTCTAAAGACTTCCTTTAAATTACGGACCACATCTTCACTGCTCTCGGCTCTAATTTCTTTCCACAAGGCAAACCTACTCGGCCCACAATCGATGACAGTGAGGTAGCACTTACTCCCAAAGTGCGTCGCGTCAACTGCGATCCTACTCCAATTGCGCTCCACGTTCAACACTCCAGAGTTGTGCCTATCAGGCGCTGGATCTATGGTCCGGCACTGTATGCAGTTTCTTATGCATTCCACCACTTCCTCTCTCCGAACGTCCGGGTTCACCAGTCGGTTTAGATGAAGAGTCCTGTCTACACCAAAATGATGTTGCTCATGCAAGCGTTTCACATCAGAGTTTTCAACCACTCCCACAGCCGCCACATCACTTCTGTGCCATCTGCGATCAACTCTTGTCAAAGGATCTGCCTTGTTTTCGATTGACTTAACAAGAGTGATGGTCAACTCGAGACCATATTCGTCCACCAGCTCTTTTATCAGTCCAAGCCTCCTTTTGACTAACATTTCAGACATACCAGAAACTCTGATCCGGTGATCCTTCGTCAAAACAGACGTGACCCATCCCACCACTGTTGCGGAATCTGACATCAACTCCATAGCTCTTAGTCCCCATTTCAATGCCAACGTTATTCCCTTAACAACAGAGTCAAGTTCTGCCACATTGATATGACCAACGTCCGTGGTCTTTCTTAACCATGACATATCTTCTACAACTTTCCCATCAATTTCCACCATAGCTCCGAACGCTAATGAACTTGCGTCGCACCACACTCTTCCCGTCGTAAGATCTGCAGGAACATTCCAAAAACCCTTTACGGGATCATCGCATTTTACTTTTTGGATCACCTCACTGAGAATTCTCTGGGCATTTTCTCCTACATGTGAGTCCCATGTATCCCCAGAACATGCTCTTTTCACAAAACTACAAGCAACCCGAAGCCACCCACACACCGGGTAATGGCCAACCAACTGCCCACAGACAGAAAACAATTGCCTCTTCGTGAGCTTTGTAGCTGATTCCAGTTCAGGAATAGTATTCCCACGCCTGAACACCAGAACTCCATTTTCTCGCTCAATTCGAAGCCCGAGAACGCGTCCGCCCTCCAGATCTAATGGTGGCTTTGCTTCCAATCCATACCTCCTTAGGTGAGCCGCTACCTCCTCAGCTGAAACCACTGTCTCGTCCACTATGATGTCGTCAATGTAGCTGTCAGTGCCTCGCTTAACTCTCTCGTTTCTTGACAAGACCTCTCTAACTATTCTTGTCATGATTTTGGGAGCGCTGTTTAACCCGAAACCCAATCTCGTCAAGCAATACACTCTGTCTTCAAATCTCACAAGTTGATATTTCCACAGATCTTCGTCAACGCGGATTTGAAGGTACGCCGACCTTAAATCCAGGAGTTTAAGTAGCTCACCATGTCTTCTCCATCTCCTGAGAGTTTCATCACATACTGCAACCTCTTCCCCCGTGTGACTTTGCACATGGTTGTTTAGCTCTCTATAATCTAGCACTGGCCTGACCTTTCCCTTGTTCTTCTGAATGACTCCCAGTAGTGGTACAACACCCGTGCACTCCCCGGTCCACGGCTTTAACCAACCTTCCTTCATCCACCTCTCCAGTTCGTCCTTGATCGCATCCTTTACATCGTGCTTGTGAAGACTGGAATATGATGCAATGTCATTCATTAAAGCTACCGGTCCTTCTTTCCACGCCCATCTAACCCACCACTTCTGACCATCAAACCGTGCTTGAAAGTCCTGATCTTCGATACAGATAGTTTCAGGTTCAGCCGCCGCATTTATAACATGGCAATCAAGATTTGTTTGTACACTCGAAAAAATTACTTGGTCATCATTCACCGTCACTCCTCCGCACATTTTTATGAAATCCATCCCAATAATCGCATCCACGCCATCAAACAACTTGTTCACCACCACACAACTAACCCACACTCCACTGGATTGGGCCCTTCGCTCACCATTTTTCGCCCCACACATCACGTCAATGCTGACTACAGCTTCGCCCACACACGGCACTTGACTCCCATCAACACTAATCAACCTGCATCGGTTCCCGCCACTGCGAACGTCACACCTAATGGAACTGGACAGCACTGTTCTCGAACACCCCGTATCCACCAATGCTCGCACCAACTTTCCTCCCACACAAATCTTCACAATCGGTAGCGCCGTTAATGTTGACGAGGAAGAACTACCGGCGCACCAGCTCTTCCTTTCCCGTTTCCCTCCTTCGTGGGGCATTCACGTGACACGTGTCCTGTTTCACCACATGTCCAACACGACAGAGCTTTTTGAGTACAATATCTCATAAGGTGTGGCCCACCACACTTGAAACATTGCCTCGGTGTCCCACTTGATTGTCTAACGACCGCAGCCGCGACGCCCGGATCGTGCAGTTCAGCCATCAACGCCCGCGCCCGTTCGAGCAGGGATGACAGCGCAATCGTCTCTACGCCTGGCAACGCCCTGAGCTCACGTGATATCGTGGCCGGCAATCCCACAGCAAATGCTCG
Organism: Eubasilissa regina; assembly: GCA_022840565.1. Taxonomy (NCBI): domain Eukaryota; kingdom Metazoa; phylum Arthropoda; class Insecta; order Trichoptera; family Phryganeidae; genus Eubasilissa; species Eubasilissa regina. Next base: position 42,031,432 of record JAINEB010000018.1, on the reverse strand, counting down.
TCTGAGCAACTGGTCCGTCACCACACCCGCCAATTTGGCCAACTTTCTCAGCTCAGTGAGATACACGTCGACAGGCTCATCTTTCCACCTTCGCTGGGCCAACTGCTCGTACGCCTGAAACGGGTTCATAGCGAATGAATCGCGCAGGGCTTTTTTGATGCACTCAGCATCTTTCTTGTCCTCGTCTCTCAATTCGCTGTAGACGGCAAACGCGGACCCTTCCAAGAATAGCGGTATGACGGTTGCGAGATCTCCGATATCCTTCAATCTCGCCACCAATTCCAATTTCTCCAACCACTGAATGACGTCTCCTTCACCGTCAAAACATCTCACCAAATCACCAATTTTTACTGTCGCCATCGTTACAAGCCGAAATAGCTTGTTATTGTCACCTTTTTCACCGTTAACAAATACCTTTTTTCACACAACGTCAACACTCCTTCGCGCGCGCTTTTTCACTCATTGTTGCCGCGTTATCCATGGATGATGTCGCACCATCGACAATCCTTTGCCATAGATCATCACAAACCACATATATATCAGAAATGACAATTTTTCAACTTTCTGTTCCTTATTCGTATACAAATAAACGCTCCGTAATGTCTCCCCCATCGTTCCATTAAACTGAATTGAAGGTATATATTATAGGTACACATTACTTACTATAAACCTGATATACGCATTTTCGCAGTTGATTAATCATAATAATAAAACAGGCCACTAGATTATGAACTGCGTTCTTTTAATTATATTGGATCGTCTAATAAAATAAGTCTGCGGTTTTTTTTAATGTTATTTTTCCGCTATTGATTTTGTGACAAAAAATTACAAACATTTTTTCTGGACTAAAACGCCAGTGTCGCAGTTTTCCTGTGCCTGATAGTTTTTCTTAATTTTTGGGCTTAAATAATGGAGTATCACGTTGAGAAAAACGAACATTTTAGATACATACTTTATTCCGCCTTTAATCAGGGTTCTTATGCATCCAAAGAGAAATTCTGCAGCATCCACGCTACAGTCCCGATCTCGCAACGTCAGATTTTTTTTTCCTTCGTTCAGACCTTTTTCGGTCCCTCTCCAATCAAACGCGCGGTATTACGTTCAATAACGACGATGACCTCAGAAATTGTTTCGACAACTATTTTGAAAGCAGACCAGCCGATCTTTGTAGAAAAGACATTGACAAATTGGTTGAACGATGGGTGAAGTCCTGAACGATAATGGAGAATACAAAAGTTTTAATTTTTGTTTTAAAATTAGATTATATTATAAATAATTGAACAAAACCGCAAAGACTTAAGGCAACCCAATACACAATACCCATTAAAATGGTTCATTTCCAAGTGACAAAAGTAAATAACGTCTGTGTCAGAATATCAGAAAAACTGTCAAGTCATTTTATTCTAAACACCATTGAAAAGATTAAATTCTTATTTTGTGAGGGAAAAATCAAAGCCATGTTTATTATAATAGTATTTCAATGGTGTAAATAAAAACCGAATGAGACTTTAAGCTATTTTCATGAAACGTTTTGAAACCAGAATAATAATCCAGTTATCCTGTTCTGTAAAGTATTGCATTGTGTATTGTAGCACTAGTATTGACGAATGTAGCTCGTTTTCCGGTCGTATTTATCATTATTACTGTACAATTTACACACACTAATACATAGTTTGTTTATGGATACGTACATATTTGCCTGTAGATGTGATAATAAAAGTAACTAATTATTTATTGAAAAAACAAATGGGTACAATTAAATTATTAGCTTATATTACTAACATAATATAAACCAATAAATTAGTCAAATTACTATCAAATAGACAATATGAAAAATATATAATAACAGGATAATAATAAAAACGTAAGTTAAAAGTTAAAAAACAATCACAATCTAATTACGAAGCAGACATCAGAAAAACAAAGCATTATATTTGAATCATACATTTTTAACAAAAGCAGTATACACGTCAGGATAATATAAAGAACATCGTTGTTTAACATCACACCTTCATAAATTTCAACTATTTCCAAAAGAAAGATAAATTTATAATCAATATCGAGAAATTGATATATAAGAAACCGAAATAAAATATCTATGTAAAATAATGATACAAAATATATTTAGCCATAATTATTATACTGCTAATTTATTTAGTATTATGTTATCTTTTGATCATTATTATTTTTATTTTAATACGACTTTTTGCTCTTGATAGTTCAAAATCGTTATTATAGTTGTAGAATAATACTATGGTATGTTCATAGTTTCACACTTACATTACATCTAATGTTTTTTTAAAATATTATATGAGGGCCGATTAATAATTTTTAAAATCCACCATAGCTTGTAAATTCTTACATTATAAAATTTGAAATATATTTTTACACGTGTAGATTACGGAAACACGTGAAAACTTTATCGATGCATACCCACAATGATACATATCCCCCTAATACGTCGTAAGAGAGACCAGACCATAGCCGCACAAAGAAATTTGCTATAAAACGAAGTAGGTACTTAATGCATTTTTTTTAGTTGGAAGTCTGTATAAAAGCATTTTTTTATTTTTTTTATTTGAATATTAGAAAATATAATACATTTTTGAAATAATCAGTAGGATACATATATATATGTAAGAAAGTGAAAACTCAATTTTGAAGTCTAGTATTTATAATATGTGTTATTATAGGTTTGGTAAGAGTTAATATATTTTCTTTAAGTATTTTTGTTGTAGTTTTTTTTAAAGTTATTTGTGATTTTTCTAATATCGTTTTCAGTTATGGATTGGGATTGAGAAAAATATTCATAGATACAATTTGGTGGTGCGGTTAGTGTTTCGGCATCATAATATTTGGCTAGATTTTTTTCCACATTTGAAAAGTAATTATTAAAGATATTTAGTAGCTTCTAAATCAGCGTTCATCATCACAGAATTTTTATAATTAATTTCCTTTACATTTATTTTCTGTTTTGTCTTTCGGTTAATTTATTTGTCGTGTGCCGAATATTTTTACTTGTTTTTGCGTGTTCAATTTGTTTTTCAAAATATTCTTCTTTTGTTTTCCTGATGCGAGATAGTAAATTGTTTCTGTATTTTTTCCAGTACGTTTTTAGATATTCGTTATACGAATATTTTTTTGTTTGTAGGAACATTTGTTGTTTTTTCTGATGGACATTATCAGACCGTGTGTAATCCATGGTTTTATTTTACGGTATTTTGAGGGTAGTTTTTTGCAAATTTCTGTTAATGTATCATTTAAGTGTTTTTTCGAAATTTGTTGCACATAATTCGGCCTCATTTGTTTCTAAAAAAACACATATTCGCTAGCATTTATACTGTGTTTACGCCATAATACGCTTAAGTCTTTAAAACCGCTGAGAAAGTAAAATTATTTAGGTAATCATTAAACGCATTACTGTGCAACACTCTCTTGAGGCCCGCGTCCACGACTAAGCAAACTAGATAATCTTAAAGATTTAATTATTAGTATTGCGCCTGTGGAAGAGAAATCACTAATGTTAGTATTATGTAGATTGCGAATATCGTAAGCGTAGGCTATTTATAGATAATAAAACAAGTATCTTCGCATGTAAGATCATGGAACCATGGAAAATAAAAGATTGTGTCGGTTTTTATTATATTATAAATATCATTACTACCAATATTTTGGACACACTGGGTTCACGAGTTAACTCTTTTAATTAAGTTGTACACGTGTAGAGGTCTTGATCTGAAGATAAACTCAGAGATCAACTTGAGATTGATAGTTTATTATACGCCGATAATGCACTATATCTAACGGGAACTTATCAATCGAGGCAAGACTAGTGGTACAAAATGAAGTCCTGGTACCGACACTGATGTATGGAGATGGCAAAAGAGTAATGAATGCAGTGGAAAAGAGATCGCTTAGGCATATATGCGGCAGATCCATTTACGTGTGAAGAAATAAGGAAAGAATGTTTAGTAAGTAAGATTAAGAAAGGATCATGTAGGTGGTTTGGTCATATCTATTTTATTCTATCTATCTATTCTGAAAATTTAACATAAGTCATTAAACACTAGTACGCCAGTTGCTTCTCCGTAGTGGGAAATTTACCTTGCAGAGAAATTGAATACATCAATATACAATAAAAATGAGACTTAAAGTGTCCAGTGAGTTTTTGCTTTTGTCAGTAGAAAAGCATAAAAACAGATTTCCATCACCTAAATGTTTCCAAACAGAAATAGCGCGACTGACTGAGAAACTGAAAAAATCACAATCGTAGAGAAATGTCAATTCTGACCCTGCTCCACCATGCCCCTTCTGCCACTGTAAGTAAAAAAGGCGCCTCTAAATTTAATTCACATTGTTTACCGATCAAAGGTTAGTATCATTTTAAAATAGCACAAAATGTACGTACAGAGAAAACCTCAAATTGAAGGAATGCTCTTAATGGGTAATTAAATAATTGCGGCGTATCTCAAACATTTGCAATGACAAGAGAGAAAATATCACATTTTCTCTCTTGTCATCGCAAGACTAAAGTTAACTGACCATTTCCAGAGCAGCGGATGGACGCGTGCAGTGTGCAGGCGTCTGCCAGTCTAGCAGGGAGGGATGGGGTGATCCGCCCCCTGGAACTGTTATCGCTTTATTATGATGCCTGGTGCCGAAGCTCACCTAAAGGCCGAGTTCCTCGCGCAGGGCCGGACAAGACGGGGACGTTTATCAGCCGGGGGTCGCCTTCGCCAGACAGTTAACGTTTCTGGGTGTAGCGGTACCCGCACACGCGCGTGCCGGGCGCCCTTCCAGCGCGGGCGGCGGCGACGGTCGCCTGAGACACGCGTCACCGTAGTCGCTAATTCACCTCGTTTATATTTTACGGTCGTATAATTTTCTCATACAGAGCCCAATTAGATAAGCATTAAAAGTAAAATATCTGGGTGACGTGATTAGGAGTAGAAGGTGTGTAGAGGCGGAGAGGGGATGAACCCAAACAATCATAATAATAAATACAAATTAAATGTATTAATTAGAAAGATATACATATGAAATCAATTTTATCAAAAGATATTGTGTCGCTACCGAGATTTGAACCTGGATCTCTTCCAATCCGGGGATCAAAACATTTATTGGTATTTAAAATATCACAGACATAATGTTCTGAACAACTTCACAATAAGAATGTGTTCTCCTTAAAAATAAGCTATTTATTTATATATTTTTAAGAATCACGGAACTAGTATTGACGGTGAGGCACGAACGTGTGCACTGTATATCTCACAGGCACGACTACTGTTTAGGTAGATAAATAACTTTTTAAAAGTGGTTTGTATCTTATCTGAATTAAATTTTAAATTTTTTTATTTATAATCTTAGTTTTATTAACCACAATTGAGTTTAAAAACATCTACCGGTTTCGGAAAATACCTTTCCCTTCTTCAGGATGTAAATGACTAACTAAAAATATAGCATTGTTTCTTCTCCAGAATCTATTTTTAAATTTTTTAAATAACAATTATTTAAAAAAAAAAAATTTAGTACCTAACTCAAATTGCTGCTCAATACAAATTTAGTCGAATTTAGGAAAAAAATTTAGAATAGGACTCGTAGTTAAATTTGGTTGGCTGTTTAGAATTTCCTGATTACTTTTACATGCTTTATTTATCTCCAACGATTCCAAATTATTTAATTTGTGACCTACACCGTTTATATGCAAAATTGACAATCCCAATTTTTTATCAAAACCATGACTATTTTCTATCAAATGATTAGCAAATTCTGAAAACCCACTATTATTCAAACATCTCAAATGCTCCTTTACTCTTATATTAAAATTTCTACCCGTTTTACCAATATAAAATGCAGCACAATCCTTGCAACTAAGTTTATAGACGCCAGAATTGTTAAATTTATCATCTTTGTCTTTAGAATTTATGAGTAAATTTCCTATACTATTATTTGTGTAAAATGCTGGTCTAATATCTCGTGGTAGGTGTTTAGATATTTGTTTCGAAAAGTTATTTATGTATAAAATCCTAAGCCAATTATCATTATTATCATTATGTTTTATCTGTGATTTATATAAAAACTGATTATTATATTCTTTTAATTTATTTTTTAAAATAGTGTCTATCAAACATGTATTATACCCGTTATTTACTGCTATTTTTTTTAATTGTATTCAATTCAATATTGAAATTGGATGTTGACATAGGAATATTGACTAAACGATGTATCATGGAGTGGAACCCTGAATGTTTATGTGATAATGGATGATTAGATTCATTGTGTATGATAGTATCTGTAAAATTCTGTTTTCTAAAAATTTTGAACTCAATTTTATTATTATTTTTAATCAATGTTAGATCCAAAAAATTAATATTGCTAATTTTAAAAGTAAATTTTAAAAAGTGGCCGGGTTGGGGTTTGAAACCGTGCCCGCCAGATTCAATTTTTATTTTAGAATCAGGCGTTTTAGACGACGCGGCTAAGAGCGATCATACTACGCGTCTATATTAGTGTATTTATTAGAATTACAACTGCGTTAGATTTGACAGATGTTTTTATTAGTTGCAAGTGAAGCTGTACAACACGACGGGTTCTCGCATTTTAGAGAGAATAATAGTATGTATAGATTTTTTATCATAAAATGCTAAATGTGAAACCAAGACCACCTGCGAATCGTTCTCCAATCTCCCCCGCGTTGTCCCTTTCAGGAACGTCGATGTTTATGTGAAATTGCACGGTAATATAAAAAGAGAACCGCTGAAATGTTCCACAGACAACTCATTATTATTATCGTAGGAAAATACGCTATACCACCGAGTCTAAAATCTATCAGAACGATATGAATGAAGAAGTTAATGGATTAAGGCCGGCCGATCATAATATTTCACCTTTTTACTTGTTCTCATTTTCATAATGCGAGACACCTCCTGTAAAGGAACGTCTTGTGAGTACACCCGCTACTCTCACAATTATTTTTCTTTAAAAATTAACAATTGAAAACGCAGAGAGGAGACACATGTGTACCTGTCACGTGACAGTGCGGTAGGGTATCGGCGAAAGATACGGTAGAAGGGGAGCCACGGGTATAGTCTGGCTTGCCGATAAAATTTGCATTTTTCGCGTTGCAAGTGAGATCGTTCGTTTTTGGTGGCAGAAAAATGGAGTCGTTTAAAAATGTTAATCAGAAAAAGACTTTTGCCGGAAACTTTGCATACTAATGAGAAGACAAAGGTTCCTCAATTATGTAAAAAGTTGGACGGGAAGTGCGTTCAGCAGCCCGTTCACAACACTACCCTGATATTATTCACTCAAGCTGTAAATACTTAAACAATATAAATATTCGAGGTCTTCACAGTTCCCGTCTGGAAGTGAAATAACATTAAAATTCATCTTGGCACCAAATATAATATAAAATGTACCAACAATCTGCGCCCTAGCTTGTGATCATAAGTAATTCCTTTTACCCGAAACTATCACTACGGCTGGACTCGAGCTGACTGGAATGACCGGTAGTTCGCCGAGTGCGACAATCCGCATGATTAAGTGTTTCTATAGTTGAACATAATATTTTCTGTTTTCACGACCTTCGGAATCAGCCACTGCCAGGAACAGTTGTCACAACTTGTTCTTTAGTACTTTTAAAATTACCAATATTAACTTTGTGGTTAAAATTCATAATTCAAAATAGATTCTGATGAAGAAACAATGCTATATATTTCTGGTTACTTATGACATCCTGAAGAAGAAAATTGTATTTTTCGAAACCGGTAGATGTATTTAAACTCGATTCAAGTGGTTAATAAAACAAAGATAATAAATAAAAAATATTTATTCTTTAGTGATGATAAACCGTCACGTGACTGTGATTGTGTCGATAATTGGTAACTGATATTTAACGGTGATCGGTAAGTAAGAATTAACTGTCGGAGTATCACCCATCGCTCGAAGAATTATGTTAATCAGTTATCAATCGTCATTACAATCGAACAAAATCACAGTCACGATAACAGTTAAAATAACGGTTTGAATAACGATTTTACCACTATTGTTCTTCATCTGGTGACTTGACTTGATCAGTCTCCTTATTAGCCATTAGTCTCTTTCCGGGCAAGATTCTGCACAGACTGTAGTAGAAATTATTTTGATGGGGTTGATGGTAATGTTATATCTTGCAACATTTCTTGAGGTTATCCGTTGCATTTCTTGTCACGGCCGAATATTAGAACTATATCAAACCTACCCCTTTGCAGTGGCATCAAACCTTCCACATCGTTGAGTCCATCATCAAAGAATCAATAAATCATATCTTATTGAAAACAATATATGACGACAGAGGACTTTCTGAAAAATCGCCGAGTAAACTATTAAATAAAGATTCAATCTGAGATACACAATTACCCAAAAATGGTATAAAAATAAACAGCACGCGTTAACTGACTGGAGGGGTAGGAGGAGACTTTGCCTAGTAGTGGTCTTTCTCTTCCGCCAGGCTCGAGTCAGTTGACCCGCACGCCAAATTTGATTCAAAATCATTACACGGCATTACCAAAAGCCTATTGTAGATGTCTAGCTATAAAAATGGGATCCGCCTGATTTCCTCAAATAATTTTCAGTTACCTCGTGTAGAGAAATAATCTGCTGAAAATGGGCAAAAAAGTTATATTGACAAACTATTCGGCGATGAGCCTAATCACTGAGATCCCTGACATACGTGCGTACAATTTATTGCTTCTATTCGAAATACGGAAGTGAGCTAGAAAATCATTTTGGGATTCAGAATGTCAGAAAATATGTAAATCAAAATGATTCAAATACACGGTTGCAACATGCGCAAATTCAAATTGGAGCAAATTATATCGCAATCTGTATGATTTGTAGACAAATATTTTATGGCCTTTAAATTGGTAGAGCACGCAACAACGCTAAACTTACATCGAATAACATCACAAGAGAAGTAGTAATTTTTAATTTTAAAAGAAAATTATCGATTTAACATACGTTTTAACATTGTATATATTGTTATTGTTGCTTGATTCTATTGAAGCAACGTTCTTATAATTTAAAATAAAAATTAATACATAAATAATCGATGAAAACTGAATAAATGATCTATTAGACGCAATTTTTTTTTGTTAAATACAAACTGAAGTCGTGTGTACGGTAGACATGGTTGATAAATTAGAGGCCAGCCCAAAAACAGGGCGAACACATGGGATAGACATTTGAGAGTGCGGTTTGGCAACCTCGCTGGCCGCCGCGGTGCGCGCCAGCCGTACGAAGCCGGGCTCGTCCTCGAGGCTCGGGACGGCGCGGGCGGTCGCCGGCCGGCCACCGAGCTCCTGCACACGCTCGAGTTACGGAAACGCGTCAAGCGACCCGCCTTCACGAGGAGTGGGTGCGCACCCAAGTTTCGCGTACTGATACCGATTGAATCGCACAAAATAGTATATTGGTTTAATAAATATGGATAAATAAATGTAAACGAGACATCTCATTAACGGGCTACGCAAATGACAAAGTGCGATACAATTTTAATTATAAATCATAAAAAATTAAATCAAATGAAGAATTGAGAACAAATTGAATATTATGAAACGATTAGAGTGCGGAAAAAATTCAAAAAAGGTCAACCACTAGAAATAAAGTTAGCGGTGGTTTGACGCAATCATATCTAATATGAATTTGTCTCGTAGGTAATTTATAAAAACACAAAAAATACACAAAATAATATTTCTTGTGTACAAAAGTGTAAAGAACAACTGAGTAAAGTGAGAAAGCGATCGCCCAATTCATATGATAATGGAGAATCCACACCAATGTATCATGTGACATGTGACATGTGACAGAATGGAAAATACACACTAATGGCTTAATAATAAATTGTACCTATATCACAATTATTGGCAAAATTAAGAAAAAGTCGCTCTGGTAAATTAAGTGTAAAGATAACGTGTAGAAAAAACGCGATACGGTCAGTAATCAGGTAAACTAGATAAGGTCAATGATCAGGTAAACTAGATACGGTCAATGATCAGGTAAACCAAATACGGACAATTATCAGGTAAACTAGATACGGACAATGATCAGGTAAACTAGATACGGTCAATGATCAGGTAAACTAAATATGGACAATTATCAGGTAAACTAGACGGCGAAAAAATTATTCGAATGAGGTGGAGGAAATATATATTCGTCATAACTCAGAACAGAAGAGCGTGGCATTGTGCAAATATCTCGCTCGGCTTATGTTTATATTAATTCCTTCCTATCCTAAAACACGCGAAAAGGGGCGAGAACTTTGCTCAGTCCCGAGGTGAAGAGGATGTCGAGGAGAATCGTTTCACGTCCGCGGGAGAGCCAGATCGTTTATCTCTTTTAAAACTAATGTACTGGAAGAACTTTATTGCGAGGAAAGATACTCACTTTCTAAAAACGGAAACAATTTATGTATAAGTCAAATAACCTATAGCTATTTCGGTAGCCAATAACCAACACACGGAATAATGACGCTCGATTAGTACAGATAGAGAGAGCGAGCTGATAATAAGGTGTGGTGTAGGAGAATTAACCATTAATTAAAATTTACAATCTTTACTTTTGTAACGCATTTGAACCTGATTTAAAACATGTAAGGCGCAAGAAGTATAACTTTTTATCGTGTATAATTTTAGCTAACATTACTTTGTAGGAAGTTTTTTATATTACTGCTTGACCAAATAAGCACATCTTTTACATTATCAGAAATAATAATTATAAGCGTTAGTCATAATAGAGTTTAGAACGCTTCTACGTAGATGTGCATTGTGTATGTAACCTTTGTTTTATTTAAAAATAACATGTTTTCGTTGTCACTGTCGCAGAGAATAAAACTACCGTTCTTAAAAAAGAATCTTAAATTCTTAATGAATTTTTACGATATTCAATGCATTCTTCATTCGATGCGATTCTTCGTTTACCACCGGTGTTACCGCTACAGATTATAACAACTTCCAAGATGCACAACCTTCAAATTGACAAAAATAATCCGGTCCGACAATGTAACCATGCGGAATGTCTCAAGAAATACATAATATATTTTATAAATGTTTGTTTGCAATCCAGATTCAAATAATTACAAAATATGTAACATTCAATAAACGTGTATAACTCAATAGGAAAATAAATATTTACAAAAGGAGCTTTAGGAATTGAGAAAGCTGTTCCGAGTGGAGCGGTGAAATGCAGTGAGACAGGATCACTGGCGGATGTTGAGCAGGAGACGGGGAGCGGGGAGCGGGGAAAGGAGCGAACGCGGGTTGATAGTTTTTAGCTAATCTAAATGTCCGGGGAGCCATAAACAACGGAGAACGAACAAGGATTAGGAAACACTAGAAAAGGGTCAAAGGGTCGAGTAGTCCGAAACCTGCTAACGTGGCGTAAATAAATTTGGATCTACATCATCAAAACTGTCGCAAAACTACATTCAAATCAAGGTAGTCGAGTTATAATAAAAAGTGGAACAGCTTTTATGACTAAGTGATCGCAGTCGGCTGACAGACAAACTGTAACTATAACTACAAGTATAGCGTGTTGACACTTGATTGTATATGTTTATACTATATTCCAACTTCAAGAATGGTTTTCACCTTGAGAGAGTTTCTCCGGCAACACTGGATAACAACATTACGCTAACACTATCCACATAACGCAGTGCGGACTCCAGGTAAAATTAGTTAATCTCGGAGACTGAAAATCTTGCAGACTTAAAGAAAGACGTAAGAAAAATTACAAAATGTTCCGAATGCGCCGAGCGGTGAGGGGAGGCCCGCGTCGGATATTGTCTCGTGAGACGATAGATGATGACGAAACTTTCTGTAGAATCTTCCGAAACAAACTTATAAGAAAAAATACTTAAAAGAAAACATTGTCACGTCGGGCGAAAAGCTTTACGCAGCTAATTCAATTACATAAATGAGAATACGGGCCGCGGGCGGGGAGGGGTGGGGCGGAGCGCGGAGCGGAATACTTAAATAAGCATCGGGAGCGTTCCGGTCCGCGGTGCAACGGGAACTCCGGGAACTGCGCATAAATCATCAGGGAAGCGGGAAGAGTTTTTAATCCACCATCAGACGGAGGCGATAAATTAATTCCTCCCGCTCCCGCCCCCGCCCCCGCCCCCGCGCCGATGGCTATTGTTACCGCGCGACTCTGCTGCGCCAGTCTCCGTACGCGAGTACTTTCGCCCGCGGATAGCGCTCCGCCGTCGAGACGGCGATTTCCAAATCGAGATGATGATTCCAAAATCAGATGAAAATTCAATAAACAATGACAGCCAACACCGATATCCGAATCAGCATTAGCTCTCTAGGATTTACTATCAGCCGTTTCTATTAATCATTAGTGATTTGAAGAACCCTTACCTACTGAATCCATAAATAATCAGCCATGCCGCGGACGACCGTCTATATTTATCAATCTATACAATATTTCAATTCAAAGCTCTCCAAAAGTATTCCAGCGTAAATAAAATATTAGTTGATAAAGAAGGCAATAAACAGAAACAAGAAAGTATGAAAAGCAATAAATGGCGCGGTTCAGTAAATCGGGGACGGGACTTGCGGGTCGAGCTACTGCGCCGGTCCTGGCGAATCGGAGACCGGCGCCCTGCGCCTGGAGAAATTTTCCCTGAAATTAGCCAACATCAACCTTATTTAAAAAGAGCGCAGAGCGGACATTTGCATCGGGGCTGGTCACTTCAGAGGCAACAAACAGCTCACAGCCAGGCATTTAAATCCCTACACAGAGCAGCGTTTTCAAAGAAAGTGTTTTGTTTCATTTAATAAAATATTTGACGTCATGTTTCATTTGACAAAATGAGTTTTTTGTATATGTGAGAACTGTATCATATTCAATGAACTTCGTGGAATGAGTAAAACATGTGTAAACTTTATTTATTTATGTATACTTCCTCTACCATTCCATTCAAAATACTGGCCAAATGATGGCTCGCGAATATGACCTCACACTGCAATATGATCGACATGAATTTTAAGAACATTTTTGCAAATAATCGTCTCGCTAATAACAGTCGTGTTCAAATTAACGGAATGGGTGGCGAATGTCAGTGGAAAACGCAATGCGATTGAAAAAGTTTTATTTATTTTAATGGTATTTTTATTGTTACTGATTATTAATACGAGGGAGAAAGTGAATTAAGGCTGAAAGAAGGAAATACAGCATCTTGTGGATATAAAAACTACAAGATAAAATATGAGCCCCAAACTAAATACAACACCGGGTGGGGGCGGACATTCCGGGAGGAATATCCAACAAAAGAGACAAATGATACGGACTTTGTTTACAAAATAAAGTAACATGTCTTCGGCACAGTCATAAAAAGCTTCTTCCAAAAGAAGAAACATCGGAAAGTAAATAAAATCACCGAGAAACCGAAATACGCGCGGCTTAAAGAAACTACTCCATTACGTAAGAAAGCCTCGCGATCATTATCCGACCGCGGTGAGGCGGGGGGAGGGAGTCAGTGTGATGGGAGGAGGGGCTGGAGGGGATTTACGATACCAAATGAGACAGTATTGAGAGAGGCAATTGGCGGGCTGAGGGGAGACCGCACGACCCTCGTGCGGCGGCCTTCAGGAAAACTGCCGATATGTGCGATGGTAGTTCTGATTGTAGCAACGTACGCCCAAACAGGATGAGGGGTGGAAAAAGCGAAAACAAAATACATTTAAAAATATACTTCATTAAAACAAAATTACTTGTATATTTGTAAATCAAAATTGTGTACATATTATGCTTTCATAATTTATAAATGAGACTTAAAAATTTCCTAACTGTCCTATTGTCTTTTGTCTCGAATGTCCGTATTTTAAAATTGACTGAAAGACAGTTAACTGTTGCACCTGAAAATCGATTCGTTGTTTAAATGTCGCGAGTTCAAGTGACCTACAAATATTGATAGAATTTCAAGTGACCTACAAAGTATATTCGAGTATCAAGTGATCTAGAAATGTTGTTCGATTGTCAAATTACTTACAATGTTGTTCGAATGTCAAGCTACCTATAAATATTGTTCGAGTGTTAAGTAACCTACAAATATTGTAAAATTGACCATCAAATGAAAAACAATTACTATCAATACTAGCATTTAACCCATCCTAAGACGTGATGGTCAGACAAGTTGTTGGATATGGCAATAGAGGAAGCAATAGAAAATTATGCCCTAGTACAGGTATCACGTGACAGACTAGCCATTTCTAACAACATAATACTAATTATATCAATATTGTAGTAATTGTATTAATAATGTGTATTGTAGTAAACATTTGATACTTTACAAATACAAGTAGTCACGATGCGAATGGACAAGACGATCGATTGAAAGCGTAATGGATCAGCGCCTGCCTGGAAAGTGCGAATAAAATAAACCGCGAGCGAGCCGGAAACTGGAAACATCCCCTCTTCAGAGATTTTACGACCCTATAAGGGGAGATCAATCCGGGACTTAGGGGGATTTATTTAACGCCTCACATTAAGGTGTTAATTATATTCTCATTAAAGGGAATTATCATAGGACCTCGGAGGTGGCTGCTACATTGAACTAATTTACAGAGGGAGCGCATTCTTGTCTTCTCCGCCCTTTAACGTGGGACGTACAAATCTCAAATCCATCACTGAGGCCACAAAGGTAATCGGCGAGTGTGACCAATGAGTTAGTTTTCATGTCAATTCGAGAAACTGATCACCTCGACTCATCAATGAAATAGAGTATCGCCGCGGATCGACCCTAAAAGTCCCTAAGCGAATGTGGACTGGAGAAAGGTGACGTTAAGCACGTGTTCTTTGCATATCGCCTCTTAGATTCGGAACCAATTTACCCTACTCTGATTCAAATACGAGTACATATCCCTATCCCTATTAACATATTTTCTCTCCTTTCGATAGCTACCCCTCAGGAATACAGATATCTGAGCACATTTATTTAATTATATAATAGTACTATTATTTAAATCCACACATCCCCTAATCTCAATAAGTCACTAACTGCTGCTACTACCAATTAAGGTAATGTTTACTAATGAATGTATTTATTGTTCTTTCTTTTCTCTCTTTCTACTCGATAGTCTTAACTCTCACACTACTGCACACATTTCCGTTTATATTTAACACTGGCGAGAACCCGGTGGAAAAAATAATTAAAATATACTACGTTCCAACTCAGTTCCTAATTATTGATACAACCGCACAAATGCGCCACATATCGCGAGCTACATACTATTTACCTTCATCACAGTTTTACTGTAAATCGCACACTAGAATGATCAATCTCCTTCAATGTAAAACTAATGAAACGATCAAGTAATTGATCTAATTCTGTATTAGCATGATTATCATTGTACTTCATATTAACGTCCCATATTCTACAATATTGCTTCTTCTATATTGACTGCATTAGGTATTACCTTTTGATCTCGTTCATAGTGATTGAATTAGCTATTACCATTCTGTTTGTACTTATTATGCAAGGTCTAGTAAGGTGGCCGATAAAATTTATTTATTTATCAACCTAAAATTATTCCCAAAGACATCGGTTATGGTAATGAATATATTATTCAAAAGTTTTATTATACATTAGTAATTCTGCCAAATGACTCTTAAAAACTTCTAAATCTCGGGTCTGGGGTTCTAATAAAATTGTTTTAATCCCTACCCAACAATGGCACGCAGAATAAAGCCTTTCACAGGGCGCAGAATTGAATAGTCGACGATAAATAACGAGTGCTATTCGTGCGACAGGGCCGGCCAGGGCCAGACCGGGCAGGCCGGCTGAACGAGCCGTTGATAAAATCTGCGATAAATTCAATGATTTGTGTCAAAAATTTGCCATATATCAAACATAATGCCAGATCTGCAATATCAGACGCGGCCATTTGTTGGCAACTACAGCATCATTTATCATATCATTTTAAGGGGTAGTCAAATCAAAAAAGGCTTGCAACGTTGCAAAAAAAATGTTAAAAATATATTAAAAAAAAAAAAAACTTTACATTTTACTATTAATCCAAGAGCAGTAAATCCGGTCTTGGATTAATAACAGTCCAACTTTAATTGAAGAAATGCTGGATGTTTCATTTGGTCCGATTTCTTAGATTTGCACTTTTGCGCACCTGATTGATGTTGACCAGCGATGTTTTGAAATTTGACAATCTTCTTCTTAACATCAGTTATTTTGCAATGGGTGCGTGAGCATGAATTTCCCCCAAACACCGGCCGCTGTCTTATGCAGTTCACACGCGAGGCTATCAGACCATCTTCAGGTTTTACGTTTTATGTGCAACTAATTTGTGGCCAATCTCTGCTTCTACTGCCTGTCCGCGGGCACTACTGCAGGATTCCAGTCCCATTTCACCTTTGCAGCCTGGCAGAAGCAGATTATAAAAACATGTTTTTCTCATTTTCTACTCGTCGGTCTTCCTTTACTCGGTGATATATGAGCTTTCATCGGAACACTGGGCGATCCAAAAAGAGTTACAAAATGTACAAACCGTTGAATTATTAAGTTACACGAAAACTCAAATCTAATGTACTTCATATGAACAGAGGAGTTCGACAAGTTGACGTCATATCTACGAAGCGCATTAGAGAAAGCAAATAAAAGTTAAAAAAATATTTTTATTTGTTAACTTTGTTTTATTAACCACTTATTGAGTTAAAATACATCTACCGGTTTCGAAAAATACCATTTTCTTCTTCAGGATGTCAATACTAACTGAAAAAATATTTATTGTTTATTTACCAAAATCCATTTATTATGAAGTGTTCCACAGTCGCACACCGCTAAGTAGGAAGCGGGTACATGCCATAAAAACTCAAAAGACAGAGTAAGTGCGCTACAAAACAATGATAATATGTTTAACGAACTAAGCATCTCAAAGCCAAGTGCCATGTGGAGAGGATAACCGAACAGCAAACACCGAAGTCACTTCTGAACACCAGATCAATAGATGTAGAAACTTGGGAAGGCCTAAGCTAAGATTTTTTAAAAATTTATTTCTGTCTGATCTCTACCCAATCGAATCACGTATTAAGTCCATATTTGCTTAATTTTTTTGTAAGTGCACGATTTTCAGTCAGCGTTAAGTGTGTTGTACAGTTTAGGAGCTAAAAACATATAGAAAAGTTGAAAGAATGTCGTTGTTACTTTCGGAATAGGTGTATAGATGTTTATTCGTTGTCTTGTATTATGACCATGATTTATTGCTAAGAGTGAGTTATTGTTTGAATGGAAATATTGTACGAGTCTCAATATACAAATTGGTCTTACGTCTAGAACACTGTACTCCTTAAATATAAGATATAATGGATATCTAAAAGGACGGCTATGTATTACCCTAAGAATTGTCTTTTGTGCTCTTTTAACCGACTCTAATATTGTTTTTGCTGCTATTCCCCAAACTAAAATCGCATAATTAATTAAAGAGTTGCAGAGTTCATAGTTTAGTTTTCTTATGGGTTTAACTAGATTTAATATATGTTCTTTCCAGTTAATATGGTTATCGGTCAGAACTCCCACATGTCGAATAATTTAGACTGGTATCAATTTTTCACATTGGCACGTGGAAACTGTGTTCTCGTTTGTTTTGCAGTCATGTACGATTAGTGTGGGATTTTTATATGGCGATATTTTTTCGTTAATACAAAAACATACACATTTTGATTTTTTATGTTCAATGATTGTAAATTCGTATTGAACCATTTTTTCACAAGTATCGACCTCTTCTCGAGACTTACCCTTAAAGCAAAGCACTGTGTCACCACAAGTGATCATTTTTCCATTTTTTTAAGTCGCATTATAAAAGTCTTATACCATAAATAATATATGTCCTAAAATGCTTCCCTATGGAATACCGTATGATATCAATGATGAATTGCTGTATTTTTCATTGTTTCTAACTATTTCCCTATTGTCCAGGTTCGATATGATATATTCCAAGAGAGACATGAGGGTATCTTCTGTATTACGTTTTGATCGGATACCAAATTGTTGATGGGAGAGAATATTATTAACATCTAGGAATTTGAGGAACCTACGTTTAACAACTTTTTCTAGAATTTTTGAGAAAACTTTTAAAAGAGAGATCAGTTTATAATTAGATATATCACTATGGTTTCCGCATTTATAAATTACGTCGAAAACTGTCGAGGCCAAAACCCACCACGGATTGGGTCAATAGTGATAAAATACAAAACTGTCGAGGTCAAAACCCAGCACGGATTGCGACAATAGTGATAAAATACAAAACTCTCGAGAAGTTCATCATCGCGCAGTGAATCGATAAAATGACACTTTTCAGATTTCTTTTAAACTCGATGCCGTTCATTGTTTTCATTAATAATCCTAGCATTCAATTCTTGAACACATCAGTCATAGACGGTGACCTATCATACAACCGAGGGTATTATTTTTTCTTTTATTAGAAAATTTATTTATTTTTAAGCAAAGTATCCTTGACAGGTTACTTTTCTTTATCCCTAATCTAAATATACAAGAGAGCCAATTGGACAGATATTAACCGAAAGGCATCTTACGTATCGGTTCCTCTCAACAAAAGCAAGAAAAGAAAATCTTCTACTTAAATAATTGCATATAGATACTCTTCCGAGTATCTATATGGAATTATTTAAGATGAATTATACCAAAAAAAGACGAGATGCTATTTTGTGAATTTAAAAAGTACAAATTTCGACGCCCTTATGTGCTTTCTTTATTGGTCATAACATACATATATAAAGTTATTACAGTTGATAAACTTAAATAACAATTATCAACACATTGGAAGAAGAGATATTGTTACAAAATTATTTGTAACACTAGGATTAAGAACAAAGTTTATTATACATACATTTAGTGTCAACATAAATTAGTGAAGTTATTACATAAATAGGGCAATCATATAAGTGACAATTTGCGATACACTCTCTAAGCGGGAGAAGAGAATACACGTATGTTTGAGTCACGTTGTCCTCTATTTCATTTCAGTCTGCTGGTCTTCCCAACATTTTCCATCGCGAGGTCCACACCCTAATGAAACTGCGAAAGAATCCAAGGTTCCATTCAATCCGTAGCAAGTCGTCGTTTTATGGTGAGCGACGATTTATCCCAATCAGTCTATCAATCATAGTTTCCGGTCAGACGTTAGAGTTAGCGGTCAGACGTCTGCCTCACCCGAGCACAGACGCACCGAGAAACGCTTATAAGTCTATAGACAAAAGGCAACTCAGAAACTGACCATGTCCGGTAATCATCATCTGTATCTGGCGGTGAGTCAGCACAGCATCCATTCTCTTTCAGGGTTACGTAGGGAAGAAAGGACAATACACACATGTTTGAGTCATCAACAAGTAATCAGCCTTGTTTTTATTTCTAATTAATCTTCGCTTAAAATATGTCGTCGTCTTGAGATCATTTCTGCGGCATGTCTCGAAAATAATAATTGAACAAAATAAATTAAGAAATGGTACCACGCCCTGGATATTCCACGCTCGGCTGATTCTCTAGGCTGCCGACTGAACTGCTCGACAGCAATGTTCCATTTTATACATCATTAAAATTTTCTAACAATCGGACACGATCCGGTGTCTAGTAAGGCGGATATTTAAGCTGACAGTTATATCATCAGAACGGGCAAGTGGACTGCTGCGGGGTGGTGCGGGGACAATAATGCACTTTCAGCAGTGCACTTCAAATAGATCAACCCTTTATTCTCCCATCGAGGGATTTTTCCTACGTTTGGATAAACGGACTAATTAAATATCATTCATTCATTAATTGAATATAGTCATTTTTATAGCAGATAATATATGATTAAACTATATTGCAAATTAGAAAAACGATTTGAGTTCTGTTAGACGTCTTAGAAAGACCTAATAATATACTAATAATTAATTAAACAATGTACTGAATGACGGCTGTACGTTTATACGTTGCAATGCCCGATTACGTTACAATGATTTGATAAATTTTATATTTATTTGGCCAATATTTGCAGATAATCTTTAAGGTAATCGGGGTTTTTGAATTTGGGGGAAATAAATTGTGTGATTATTACATTGTTAATTTCGTTTGTTTTTCTTTGAGCGTTAACTAAACCTGGAATGATGTAGGTATCTTATATTATCGGACGGACCCAAAAAACAATCATGACGCGGACACGGGATCGATGAAGAAAAACTACAGTGACAGGGGACTATACCTCAAGATGAAGAATTATTCAAGTACTAGACGATACTTAGACGTGAGTTGTAAATTTGGGAACTAAAAATGAACCTATATTAAAATATAGTTTTGGTGCAAAATGAGTGGATATGATTTTCAATTCTAATGCATAAATTTAACGATGCTTTCAAATGTTTCTATACAGTTCCAATAAAATTAAATTAAATTTCCGCCATATATATACCACCGAATTGTTTGCCTCGCTTACAAACCGATTAATACTCGTATATTATTAACAGTAGAGTCAAAATAGTGTTCCATTTTCTAGTCAAATTAGTGTTCAAGTGATAACATGTAAAAGTGCATCATCATATCACAGAACACGATCATTAGATTAGCTACACAAACAATCAATTATGATTGAAATGGCCTGAAAGATCGATGATAAATGTGGAATCAGTTGAGAGTGATAAATGTGGAATCAGTGGGGTGGGAGTCGGCACTGATAATGCTTTCATTAATAGTAAATGGCTAATTTAATGCTGCCTTCAATAGCCGCCTCGCCTCATATTGGGATGCAAATTGGATGCTGGATTTGATTGTACCAAATTAATATTAATTTGTCAGGAGTCACTGTCATGCAGGTGGACCGATAGTGTACAATTAATTTAACCATAAATATTGATTATATTATAAAGCAATAAACGTTTGTATAATTTTATTATATTATCATATTCTATATGATATATATATAATATAATTTTATTATTTTTCTATTTTTTTATTATATATTTTATTGGTACAATTATAATACTTAATATGCAACAGATTTTTTTTTTAAATCTAACAAAATTATTTATAAGTCATGTCATTATTATTTTTTGATCACGCTTGTCATTACAAACCGAAATTATATTACAAATACAAATAATATTACATTACCGAAAGCCCAAAACCGATAAGTGTAAAAAGGTGTACGAGTTAAGGTGAGTATCGCGTTAAAAAATGCGGTTTGTATCTAACAACAACAACATAACAAGGGCGTACTCGCACATTAGCTCAATATAGTTAGAAACAATAACATTTTGGATTTGCATCATTTTATTTATTTACATTGATTTCTTTCAATATTTAGAACTTAAAATAAAATAGTAATTAAAAATAGATAATAGCAGTTTACAGCCGAACAGCTGTTCATCACCACGATAAATCATCAATAATGTTAACATTCATTTTGTCGTGCCGGTATTGTCGAGTATTATAATATTACAATAAAGGGACGGATCTACTGGGAGATCATTAAATCTCACACAATGAAGTAGCGATGTCTATCTCGGCCGTAAATAGCCGATATTTATTGCCGAGGGTCTCCTAATTCGGATAGTCGGGATCGATTGCCCTCGGATAGAGCAGCTAACCCTTTGTGGAAGACATACACACGCACACAAATACAGGACGGGGTAGTTAAATAAGCATAATCACAATATGAAGGGTATATAAATCCACATCGATGTGTTCAATTATCATTTTGTTTCAGATAAAAAGTATAATAATATAACAAAATGTCAAGACCGCCGTCATTAACGTTGCAGGCAAAACAAAAACATGATTTACTTAGTAACAAAATGGTGAATCAGGGTAACTAACGAACTTAGTCGAGAAATTACCAAATAAATATTTCAAAAATATTTTTAAAAAAGATAAAAACTACGGGAGTTAGCCCGTACATTGTTTCCCATATATACATAATAAACACACAGTAGATTGATTAGTTTATGATACTAGTAACTAGTAACTAGATAGAGGAAAACATCCTGGTCTCATAATACAGCAACAAAAGAGATTAGCAAAATATTAGTAAAATTGTAACTTAAATTTAATCTAATTTATTTATTTTATTTGTGTTAAAAATACCACAGAACTGTTCTAAAATTCCAAATTCACAACATAAATAAATTAAAAATAATATATATTTTTTAAAATCATTTTACAAACCGAAGAAACATAAATACATCATATATAAATCACTTACAAAGAAAAGCTATAAAAAAACAATTTACCAAAATAATACAGTCATCACTAGAAAATTGTATTAGCAGTAATTGACTTTAGCAATTGAGCTATAATAAACGTGTAGAATATATAGATATCATGAAACATCTTTTTAAGCGAGACATGTATTTTGGGGTTTTTGTGTGCATCTTTCTTGTAGTGATTTCTTTAAATGTAAAAAGTGATAAAAGAAGTGAACAAAAGACACAAAGTGATGAATATCTGTTCGTGCCCATAAAAGACGTCACGGAATCATAATCTATTGAGAGAAAGACATTTATTCTTAACGCGAGCCAAAATGAAAAAAGATTGATCAAATTTGAATGAATTTCAGATAAGAGAAAATTAACATTTCGGGCATTAGAACATCGGAGACATCCGCTTTCTACAATCTTAATACTGAAATCATCAGGGTATAGGGAATAGGGGCTTTCGGGACGTTCATTAAAAATAATGTCATACCTTTGTAGGCCGGGGCCGATGATAAGATACGGCGGAGTGACTCCGGAGCGGCTCCAGAGGTGGAGGCTTCCTCAATATTTAACTTCCTCCGAACATAATGTAAAGAAAAGGAGTTATTTGAATACAAAACATATCAAGATAGGGGCGGACGAGGGAAGCTGGCGCGATAAGGGAGATGGCTGCTATAAACCCCCGCGCCATATTCTCCGAAGGGATGTACATATGTCGGAGTACGTCCCGTGAGCTACTGCCTCCCGCCGCATACCGAGACGCAGCCAGTCAAGAGTCGCGATCGTGTCGTCAGTCAGTGCGGCCAGGGGCTTGTTCCATCACTTTTCAGAGAGTTCATGAAACGTGGTCCGCTACGTCAGCTACGATAAAAACCGACCCACAGAAAAATAAGATACGAGTAATCCTAATACTTTGATGTGACTTTATTCGCATCATCAAGCCAATACCACTCAATGATAATAGAGACGTCCGTCATCTCACATCGTATCTTATATCATATGTTATATCATAGCTTATATCACGGCAAAGATTGGCTTATCGATTCAATGGAAGATTACACAGATGTAGCATACATTGGGAAAAAAGGAATTGGGAACGGTTGGAGGATCTAAACTGATCAATATGGTTATCCCTGATTGGTATCCCTCAAAGCGTATGGCTGGTTGGCTGGTTGGTTGGTTGGCTAATTGGCTGGTTGGCTGATTGGCCGGTCTGGTGTATTATAGAAACACATTAACCCGTAAGAGTAACTTTAAAGTCAATATTATTTTGAATATTTTCTTGAGAACGCAATACTAAAGACTAAATTTTCAAATAGTATTTTCGAATCTGGATTACTTATTTAAGGCTGGATATCTATTAGTGAAGTGTATTCTGAAATTATCGTGCTATAAGAATAGGATTAACTTGCTGGTCTCCTGAAACGAGACTCGAACTCCAGTAGAACGCAAGTCCAGGGGTCACCAAACCGTAGCTCGTGAACCGCATGCGGCACTTTTCATAGGCATTTGCGTCTCTTCAACTCCAACTCATATTTTCATCCACAATCATATGCGATACATGAAATAGTTTGCCTAAAACACATGACACAATAAAAGAACTAGTGAGGTATCAGTGCGACATATAAATCATCGATATAAACTTTGAACTATTCTCAGTCTTCACTGTGACTGTGCTGTGACTTTGATAGAACATTGACAGAAGGATCATTAACCATTTCCTAATTTAAAATCGGAATACAGCTGATAATGAAAGCATTTTATGAAAATCGGATGAGTATTATTTCTGACAAATTGTTAAAATAATGAAAACGTCTTTACTGATCTGCTCGATGACAATATTAATTACTTTTTTAGTCCTTAATGATGGGTTAAACGTGCTGAGTTCCAAAAAAATTGCTTAGACAGGAAAAGTGCAACTTATTTAAGTGACTGTTTTTGTACTTGTTTAATTATTTTTGAAAAATAATGGAACTGTCTACACATCACTAGTTGAGAAAGTTTCTTTACAAAAATATATGGGGTATTATACCGGCCGCTTCCCCCGCGGTGTATAATTTATGGGGTAAGTGTATCTGATCTTATAAATTGTAATCCGCGAGAATAATCACAAATCTAATGTATACATCGCAAACTACAATTCAAAATAAATTAATTAATAAAATAACTCACCTAATATTAACGTCCTTGCACAAAATATTATCGAGATATACGAAGGATTGAAAAAGCCACAATTCGCAAATAAACATCAAACTGTCATAATTTGACACGGTATAACAAGCAAACTAGTGTTTGGATTTGCACCAACTCTGGACCGTCCCTTCAAATATGACTCATAACATTTCTTAATAGAGTGCGGCTCAAATGCACTTCACCATAGATGCACTTACCCCGACTCGCCTTATTTGCCATTCTCACAAACTTTTTTTATGCGAACAAACATTCTCTTCCATGAATCAAATAAAAAATAAGTTGAGAAGCAAATTAACTGACAAAAATGTATACTCATGTCTACAATTAAAAACAAGTAGTTACATGCGCGAGACATAACTCAGACTAAGACTCGACTAGTAAACTTTACAAAGTCCAAAAAGTGCCTTAGTGTTTAATTATTTAGGTTTTCTAGTTTGTTAAGCTACTGAAGCTTATAGCTCTCATATATTCCATTCTTCTAAGTACCCTCGACTGTTTGTGAATGTGAATTTTAAATAAAAATCTAAATTATATCTCGTGTTTTTTATCATTAAAATGTATATGCACAGTATACAGTGAAAATGCATGTTACGGCTCTATGAACATTTAAAGATTCTCTTTACTTAATATTTGACTTATATCACTAGAAAGTCTGCCGACCCTTTCACCACACCAACAAGCCACTCATAATATTTCCTTAATTGTCTTAAAATGTTTGTATTGAGGGTTCGCCGTACATTGTACCTTAATGTCATACTAGTACTACCTATCAGGATCATTAACGACCTATTGTTAATCTATACACTAAAAATAAAAATAAATAAATAATATATCAATTAACTTGAGGGAGACTGTCAAGATGGCAAACGTATTTTAGCCCGTCCTTGAATAACTAAATCTAATAATATCCTGCATCCTTTATCGTATTTAATGTTAGTGTCTTTTTCGTTAGAAATCCGCTAGACGGCAGTCTGTACTGCCGTCTAGCATAAGTCTGTATAAGCAAAAAATAATAATGAATATTAAAATTCATTTGCAATCTTTTCACATTGTGCAATAAATATCACTGTCTAATATTTGTAAATAATAATGTATGTCTAATAATGCAATAGATATCTAATATTTTTCAAAAACTGCAGTGAATAATTAATATTATAATGAATAATAAAATATCGTACTGACTTGAATTTTTTATTATTTTTCAAAAATAAATGTTTACCTTTTTATGGTACTTAATTTCTGTAAGTTTACTATATCCTTCGTGTTTGTGCTTTTAATAGCATCTGGCGACAGCCGTATCAAGTTAAGATAGCTCGAGTGTACATATGTCATTTTTTTATCATACTAGAAATAAAGACAAAGCACAACTAAATTTTGCATTGTTAAAGCAATATAATAAGGGATTTCCGCATTGAAATATAGATAGTACGGAAACTTTAGCAGCGCAGCAGCCACTATCGACGGCGAAGTGGCCACAATAGCTGCCAGCAGAGGCTAGTACCAGCTTGAACTTAATATTAGTTTTTTGTTTATTACTGCTATAGAAGAAATCGAATGGAAATTCGCACCGGAGCGCCTCAGGTTCAATATTTATTAAAAAAATATATTTAGTAATATTTTAATAATAAAATTACATATCTAGATTATTTTCATTTAATTATTCAAAATGTCTAACATCTATCGTACGTACCGTAACCGATATAAAATATACGTCTATTCTGATAGACTCAGTGAATCTGCGGTGAAAGTGCTACCGCACCGAATACGATACAAAGATCCACATTGTTCGAGTGAGTTGTGAATGTGTGCAATCGTGACAGAGAAATGATTACGGGCGTAGTCCTCGATGACGCGGCACCGTCCCCCCTCAGGTGAAGCACGTAACGCCATAATGGGTCTTCACCGAAAAAGTCCGCAACGTCAGGCGACTTCTGCGGGAAGGAAATTGTTTTACAAGGGGAGCACGATCAATTCTGCTGACTCCGAAGGCCTAACGGGGCGCCTCGGCGGCGAGGCGTCCCCGAGCCGCGGGCCGGCCGGCGGGCGCGGCTCGCGTTCCGGCCCCTTCCGCGCGGGGCCGCCCCGTCACGGGCGGAGCCGAACCGATGCCGCGGAAGTGATCGCGAGATTACGGGAGGAAATTTACTTTAAATTTCCCGCCGACGCGGGCGATAGGTTATTGGGAAAAGCTATAAATTGAAAAGGCGTTTAATGAAGGAATCATTCGGTAGATAAATCATTTCTGGTATGCGTCAGAAAGAGCAGACAAATATTAACTTAAGGTAAGGTAAAGGTATTTATTTCAAGAATATATGATTATGTTCTTAACACCACCGTTTACCTGGAATACCTAGAGTGATGAGTCAGATAAATCAGATACCGGTCTCGTTGAGGGTTCTGTGGATAAAAGAGCGAGGCGCGCTACCCCCGACTAACTAAGTGTACGCCAACTATCCGAGAGTTGAGAAATACAATATTAGTAACACAGCGTACAATACGTCTTGTTTGGTCTTACACAAGCGTTCCCCCGTTTGAATGCACAAGCAGGTACCTACAAGGTTAAACCTTTATCGTCACGTCGGCCATGAAAATACTTTATTTTGAAACACTAAAAGTAACGTTAAAGGACAGCGCAGAAATAGTGCCTACATTGAGTAATAAAACTCATTTAATAGGCGTATGCATTAATTCAAGGGTTTTTTTTTCGAAAATTAAGGCTTTATTGTGAAAAAATGGTTATACACTCAATGATCAAAGTATTGTCCATCGGAAACTACAACATTTGCCCATCTTTCTGGCAGTTTGTGGATTCCATCCCAAAAGAACTTCTCCGGCTTGGTGGTGAAGAACGAATCAAGCCAATTTTTGATACCCTGTTCTGAAGTGAAGCGTATTCCGGTGAGGGCATTTTGCATTGATCTGAACAAGTAGTAATCAGAAGGGGCTATGTCTGGGCTATAAGGCGGGTGAGGTAGAACTTCCCACCCACTGTTCTCCAAATAGTTTTGAACCGGTCTTGAAACATGTGGCCGAGCGTTGTCATGATGGAAAATTATGGATTCGTGTCTGGTTGCCTATTCTGGTCGTTTTTCCGCAATCGCTCTCTTCAAACGAATTAATTGTGTTCGGTAGAGGTCCCCTTTGATCGTCTGACCCGATTTCAACAGCTCATAATACAACACACCCTTCTGATCCCACCAAACACAGAGCATGTCTTCTAAGTTGAAATCGCCACTTCTAAACTGTGCAAACCACTTCTGGCACGTTCTTTCAGCTAGAGCATGGTTACCATAAACCTCTACTAAAATACGATGACTTTCGGTAGCACTTTTCTTCATGTTAAAGTAATGAAGAAGAACTCCCCGCAAAAACACTTTTTCTGGCACAAAGTTCGACATGTTCAAATGAATAGAAAAAAATGTTGTTTACACTTCAATCAAATGACATATACTGAAAAAAATGCGCAATGACAGTAGCTTTCAAATGAATATAGTCACGGATGAACACGGCGCGAAATAATACTAGTAACGCCCTCTCTTAGAAAACCGCATGAATTAATGCATACTCCCAATACCTTACCTTGACTTCAAATTGATTTTATTCGTTGACTTCAAACTGATTTTATCTGCTGTGTGACGCAGTGTAAAAAATGTTAACTGTTTATCTCAAAAATAATGAAAATATATTCAAGTGCCAAGGGAAATGCAACGGACTGTATCATAAGACATGCCTTACAGACTGTGAACAGTCATAAAAGACAAAACTATGTAATTTTTGTAAACAAAAAAAGGATACTTCTAAAAGCCTGAAATTGATTTTAGTGAACCCGGCGGAATCAATAGTCGAATCTCTTTCAAAGGAAGTCAATAACAAGAAAAAAAGACTTAACAGCAACGAACGGCGCTCATTCAATGTGGATAAGTACGAAGAAATGTTAAATGCACAAAAGGTCGTAAATGAAAAATTGATAATGCAGGAAAAAGATATAGGTTGGTTCATGAGGATAAATATAAAAAATCATTGGAACACAGAATCAAAGCTTTGAAACAAAGAGAAATAAATAAGAATATTGAGATCGGTGGCCTAAAAAAAATAATGAGAACATACAGGAAATCGTGGAGCGAATCGGAAACAAAATAGAAATTAACCAAAGTAAAATTGAATCAATGTGGAAGCTGCGCCAAAATCAAAGTCGTCACACGTGCCACCGCTAATAATACAATTCAAAATTCAGCGAAACACAGATGAATGGTTAAAAAAGGGATAAACCGCAAAAATCTCTAACGATGATATCATACAAAATAAAATAAAAGACCGCATCCACATTAATGGAAACCTAAAAACTTTCATAAAAGAATTACTTTGGAAAAAAGTATAAATGTATCTGGGTAGCTCAAGGCAAAGAACTGGTAAGACGTACATAAGGATCAAAAGTCATACAAATATACGAAGATAGGGATATTGATGCTCTATTGAAGGTGTACTTATTTGGATGCACATATATTACACGCGATACATTGCACAGCATAAAAATGACGTCACAGCAAGTGACAAATTACAAGTTTCTAGAATGTGTAAATACAGACGCATGAATAAACAATGTACTTTTAAAAACAAAAATTAAGTTTTCCTTAATCCATGTAAATATTAAATATTCAAAAACTTCAATTAGTACTTAAGGGACGTAATACAATACTTGGACTTCATGATTCTAACAGAACAAAATATCAAAAACTTCAATTAGTACTTAAGGGACGTAATACAATACTTGGACTTCATGATTCTAACAGAACAAAATATTCAAAAACTTCAATTAGTACTTAAGGGACGTAATACAATACTTGGACTTCATGATTCTAACAGAAGAAAATATCAAAGAAGAAGACATTCATCTCTTTAAAATTAAAGGATATCATTTTTATTCTCAAACGAGGGGATATAAAAGAGGAGGTGGTATCATTATTTATGTGAAAGAAAAATATAATTTTGAAATAAATAAAAAAAACAATTAATTACTGGTGAAATTAAATGTGAGAAGCTAAATATTTGAAAGATAGAAATCAACTTATCATTAATTTATTGTCTACCTAATACAAATAAAAACCAAATTATAAATCAACTGTAAACAATAATACAAAAAAATTCAGCCAGCCAAGATATTATTGTCACCAGAGATATAAACATTGAGCTACTTAAACAAAATAACACACAAATTTTTAATTACCATGCTATCTGAAAATAGGATAGTTAAATTAATAAACGTGATGAGTTTATAGTAAATCTAAATGTGTGCTCCTGTATTGATCATATTATTATATATATATAATAATATATATACATTATTTTTCAAATGTGGGAAAAAATCTAGCCAAAAATATATCACCAAATTATAATGCCGAAATATTAACCGTACCACCAAACTCCACCCATGAATATCTCTCTCTGAATTCCAAACCATAACTGAAAATGTTATTAAAAAAATCATAAATAACTTAAAAAATGATACAACTCTTGGCTACGACCAAATCACATCAGGATATGTGACCTGCTCACGCGTTGGAAAATCTTCTAATTTATTCGTATACTCACCAGACAGAAAAATAAAAAATATTATAAAATCAAAAGCTCTTCAATAATCAGAATTAAAATACAAATATTTTCTTTCTTTGAGTGGCATTGCAACGCATGCCGGGTATTCGCTAGTTCCTTATATATTGTAACGGAATAGCAAACATCAGCCGGCCAAATTCCTGGTAAAAGAGAAATCCTTGGGACCTTCGCTCGGGGCGCGAGACCGCATGCAACATGTACAAAACAATAGTTTTTTAACACCGAGCGGGACTATTGAGAAGGTCATTATTTTAGAAAGCTGCCCTTGGAACAAACGAATATTGTCATTTTTTACCAGGAATAGAGATCGGGTGCAAGCCGGGAGAGGAGAAAGCTGACAGGCCATTTGAACCAATATGTGGGAAAAGGACATCTCTCCCTTAGGGTTACCCTTAAGTGAGAAAGAGATGGAACCCAGAAATTGGGTATATAAGGCCCAGCAAATCCTAGAGAAGACACTTGGAGTGGGGGTGAGTCGCTGGACCCTGGTTATCGTGATAACTGGTATACCGGACGAACCCGGAGGACTTGGAGTGGGGGTGAGTCGCTGGACCCTGGTTATCGTGATAACTGGTATACCGGACGAACCCGAGGGAGGCGCATCTAGGGATGCTGGCGTTTATCCTGTTCCTCGGAACTCGGTACGTTGTTTACCCTAGATGGCGCGGATGAGGAGGAGGATAGAACGTCTGAAGACTCTGGGCCATCCCTCTTCGGACGGAGGCTTGAATACGGAGGACGTTCTATCGGAGGTGACCGGTGGAGGAGGATAGAACGTCTAAAGACTCTGGGCCATCCCTCTTCGGACGGAGGCTTGAATACGGAGGACGTTCTATCGGTGGTAGCGGAGGTGACCGGTGGAGGAGGGTCATCGGCGGCCGATATCTCCAACTGGAGGTAGCGGAGGACTATCGGGTCAGCACAATAAGGGCTTCAGCCCCGACAACGCTGACTCCGAGAGTCTGAGGTGCTCCGGCATCAAGGCCAGGACTGGCGACGTCCGTAAGGACTCGAGCAGGTGGGGCGCTCAGGAGGTCACTTTGTGACCAGTACCCACAGAGCATCATGATGGATTGGAGGAGGGCGCCGTGGATCCGCCTTGCGGGGCGCTCGGAGGCTCCAGTCGCGGAAGGTGCTGAGGCTGTGCGCAGCCTGTGCTTTGCCAGAAGCTGTCGAGTGTGTGGGCCGCTCAGGGGTGTGTGTCACGCCCAGAGCTCACGGTGCAGTCGGAGTAGGGAGGAGGACTGCTGGTAGGTGGGGCATGCTGGCAATAAAGTATCCCGTACGGATGAAGTCCATGCGGCGATGATGCCCAGACCTACAGAGCATCGAGGACGATGCTGAGGCTGAGGACAGCCTGTGTGTCTGTTAGACACAAGCTCTGCAGAAGCTGTCGAGAGTGTGGGCCGCTCTGGTGGATACGCCTATCCAGCGTATCAAGAGCCCACGGAGCAGCCGGGAGTAGGGAGGAGGGCTGCTGGAGCAGGTGGGGCGCTCAGGTGGAGGTATCACATTCGGAGGGATACCGTTCGGTGACGGCTGTCCGGTACCCACACAGCATCAGGAGGGGTCGAGGGACGGCGCCGAGGATCGCGTCGCGCGGATCCAGGAGCCATTGACCCCGAGGATGGCTGGTTTAGGTTAAGCTTAGATTTAGATTATTTGTAAGGTAGCTCTTAAGTATTAGGATTACTTAGTTAATTAAGCCTTAGCTTTTTAGTTATTTTAATGTTTATAATACATGAATCTATACAACCAGACTTCTCTTTGACAACCTTCCCGGTTCCTATCCCGAATATCAGCAACCTGTGTGATAAGATGACTTGGCGTGTATTGTGTAACGGCGCGCCGGCAGACTGACAACCGCTCGGCTGCATGAATTGAGGAAAGCGCGTTCACCTCGTCGAGGTGGAATGCGTGGATTTACGGGGGTGGGATGGAATCGGTGCGCTTCACGCGCCTCACCTTAGTCCCCCCCCCCCATTTTACATTACAATATATATATATATATATATATATATATATATATATATATATACTTACTTACTATCACGCCGTTTCCCCGTGGGGGTAGGCAGAGAGGATAGAACGCCACACTCTTCTGTCCTGACATACAATTCTCGCCTCATCCACATTCATACATCTTGTCATAGAAGCTCGCCGATTGTTGAGGCTTCTAACAGAACCATCCTCCATTATCTGGTTTACCTGGTCGTGCCAAGTCTTCCGCAGACGTCCTCTATTTCTGGTTCCATCAACACTTGCGTCATATATCTTTCTTACCATTCTCTCCTCATTCATCCTTTCCATATGACCAAACCACCTAAGTGATCCTTTCTTAATCTTACTCACTATACTAACATCAACTTTACATTCTTTTCTTATTTCTTCATTCTTTACTCTGTCATAAATATATTTGCCACAAATACGTCTAAGTGATCTCATTTCCACTGCATTCAGTCTACTTTCGTTCCTTTTCTGCCAGCTCCAGGCCTAACTTCCATAAATCATTGTCGGTACCAGGATTCCATTGTGCACCGCTAGTCTTGCCTCGGTTGACATATTCCTGTTAGATATAATTCCATTCAAAGCACCGTTTACTTTATTTCCTGCAGTCACCCTCCTTTCGATATCATTCTTAGCCTTTCCGTTTCTATCAAACATATTTCCCAAATATACAAACTTATCTACTTGTTCCAAACATTCATTACCTACAAGTATTTTGCATGGTGTCTTGCTTTCCTCCTTCTCAAATACCATCACTTTCGACTTGTTAACATTCATCATGAGGTCGCTTTCCTTGCATACATCGTACATTCTACTCACCAGATTCTGTAGTTCTTGTTCATTATTCAGCATACAATCAAATCGCCCATTTTTGCTCCTACATTCATACATTTTAATTCTTTCACACATTTATCCATATACAAGTTGAACAGCCATGGAGACATTACACAACCCTGCTTGACACCCTTTATAATGTCAAACCATGGTGTGAGTGCTCCATTGATTCTTACACACGCAGAACTTCCTTCGTATAGGGATGCGATTGCACGTATAAGTTTACTATTCACCCCGTAATCAGAGAGTACTTTCCATAACTTTTCTCTTATAACTCTATCATATGCTTTCTGTAGATCTACGAAGGCACAAAAGAGTTTTAGGTTTTTCGCCAAAAACTTTTCCGTCATCACTCGTAGAGAAAAGATCTGATCCATGCATCCTCTTCCACCCACAAATGCCCCTTGCACGTCCCATACCTTTTCTTTCGTCACCATTCTTGCTCTTTTTATTAAAATTCTTCCATACAGTTTACCTACAGAGCTCAGTAGACTAATAGCCCTATAGTTACCACATTCCATTTTCGACCCTTTGCCTTTGTAAACAGGCATGTTAACAGCCCTCCTCCAATCTAACGGGGTGTGGTTCTCTTCCAAACATTGATTGAAGAGCGTATGAAGCCACAAGATAACTAATGGTCCACCAGCCTTGATATACTCTGCAGCAACGTTATCATACCCCACAGCCTTACCATTCTTCGTATGTTTCATTGCACACTTTATTTCTTCCATACTTATTGCATTTATATCGTTTTCCCCATTCATACTTACCCCAGAGAGCCTCTCAGGTGCTTCGTCATTTGCATTCTCTACACTTTCATACGTTTCCTGGAAATATTTCATCCATCTATCTTTTATTTCATCCTCATTCGTTAACATCTCTCCATTTACTGACTTAATATAGCTTTCATACTACTGCTTTCAGCACCACATCGAGATTTTTTGACCGCCTTCCAGAAGAATTTTATATTATCCTGAAAATTCTCAGTCATTTTCACCGCTTCTTTTCTTTTCAGCCGCTCTTTCCTTTCTTTCACACCAGATTTAACTTTTTCCTTACAGACATTGTACAGGACTTTTGCTCTCGTATATTCATCCCCATTTACTGTCAACAGATAGCGCCACGCATTCTTCTTTTCTTTCACAAGTTCCTTTATGCCATCGTCCCACCATGCACCACCTTTCTTCCTTCCTTGGATAGCTATCCCACAGGTTTCTTTCGCTGATTCGCATAAAGTAACCTTAATGTATTCCCATGCATTGTCTATATTCAGATCACTTGCTCCTTGTTCACTTAGTTTTTCATACACTTTCCTTTCAAATTTTTCTCTGACATCATCCCTTTGCAGATTCTCAATTTTGACTTTAGATGGTGCCGATACTGTTTTTTTCATGGACCGCCATCCTTGGAATAAAATTATTCTTGAAACAACAAGGAAACGGTCAGTTTCCATCTCGGCCCCCCGAAACACTCGAGTATCAACAGTAGCGGATCTCAGTCTAGAATCAACCACCACAAAATCAATCCTCGACCTTTCATTTCCTCTCTCCCATGTGTACTGGTGGATTTCTTTTTGATCAAAAAAGGTGTTTTAGATAAAAAGGTTCCATTCCAAGCATACCTCAAGTAGACTTTTTCCATTCCCATTCATCTTTTTGTCACCGTACACTCCAATGGCTGACTCGAAACCATCCCTCCGAGTCCCCACCCGACCATTCAAATCGCCTGCTAAAATAATTCTTTCATTAATCCGTTTTACATTCATTACATCCCTTACATTTGTCCAAAATTCATCTTTCATTTCATCATTTTCTGAGTTTACGGGAGTATAACCTACGACTAAAAATACACTCGTAAGTCCAATTTTAAAACGGATCCACATAAGCCTAGCACTGACAAGTTCATATTCTCTCATACATTCTATCATTCTTTTCGAGAGCAACGCTGCAACACCCTGACACGCCCGGTCCTCCTCTGGGACCCCAGACCATAGTACCAGCGTGTCATTGTGCTCCATCTCTCCTTTTCCTTTCTTCATGCTCTCACTAATGCACAATATATCCAGATTCTTTTCATACATACTATCACACAGTTCATTCATCTTTCTGTCCATTCCTCCTCTAATATTCCACACACCTACTCTGCACTCCGTCCTCCTCTTCGCGCCACCACAGGAACCGCGGCATAATGGGGGGCGAGCCTCATTGCTACCTATCGGCATGTCCCCGCGACCTTATACTAATTTAAAAAAAAAAACATTATTAATCATCTTTCAACATTATCCTTCCATTCGATCCACTAGATAATTACAACACTTAATTATAACATAAAATATAACAATAAGTCTAAACAATTTACACTAGATTAACATAAAATATCACGTAGCTAAAATACATTAAATAGTTATTGTTAGTATGGATATGTCTCTTGATTAGTTTAGGCCAGGTAGATTTCATGTTTTCAAACTGTATATATATATATATAATATAAAACATATATGCTATCATATTCCAAGAGCTGATAATTAATGTAAATGTAAATACTGATCCTCACGATAGCTATTCAACCAGATGGTGAGAATGCCGATCGCGAACAATGTGTGTGCACAGTACGGTGAGAGAACGAGAGAATGTGTTGTGCCAAGAATAATTAACAAAATGAGACGAAAACAAGACTTATTAAACATTTTTTTAAATGAGACCCCCAGTGACCACCTTAAAATATAAAGTAAAAAAAACATATTCTTATTTAATTATTTGTTTCTTTGTTATATTATATTATATTCAGGTATCCACCCATAAAATATTGCGGACTAGGCCTGTTACACCGTGTAAAAATTGTATATTTTTCGAAAGATTGATTTTTTCTTTATATCATTCTAAGTAATTAATCTAATTTCTTTCAACTTGACTATAACATGATTTATAAGCGTGTCCCTTCCCCTTGTACGATGCTCGTGCTCATGTTGATTTGCATCAATTTTTCGTGTGAATTCCGCTGTTTTATTGATAATTTTGTAAATAAATACCATTGTATTAAAATATATTTTCTGCTTAAACGTCATCATATTCAGATCTTTCAGCATTGCACTGATCCGAGTATATCTATTTTTTGAGTATTATTCTCATAGCTTAATTTTACAACACTGACAATTGTTGCATCTCTTCTTCGTTAGCCAAAAACAAAATGCTGCTGCAGTAGTTGATGTGAGAAATAATAACAGAGTTGTAAACTATTTTACAAGACTCAGTACTAATAAATCTTCTAATCCTTCCCAGAAATGAGATTTTCTTAGCAATCTTTTTAGTCACGTATCTTGTATTTTGCGATAAATTCAATTTTGAATCTATTATGACTCCCAAATATTTTATTTCAGTCACTTCCTTCAGACTTTCACCATCTATTATAACTTTTAGTGTGATTGGTATTTTTTTATTTCCAATTTTCAAAAATTATATTTTGTTTACATTAAGTTTAAATTTATTTTTCTTCAGCCATATTGATATATTGTTTAAGTCATAGTTTAATTATTTCTGTATGGTTGCATAATTGTCTCCCGCTATATATATGAGTGCATCGTCTGCAAATAATCTTATTTTGGAATGTTTTAGTATTTTTACGATGTCGTTTATATAGATAATAAAAAGGATAGGTCCAAGAACTGACCCTTGTGGTACTCCTAATGATATAAGAAGGGGATTAGATATTAAGTCACCTACTTTACTTGATTGGTGTCTATTACTTAGGAATTTTTTAAACCATTTCAAAGGTATTCTCCTTATTCCGAGTTTCCAAAGTTTTTTTATTATTATATCTCTGTCGATGATTTCAAAAGCTCTTTTAAAATCCAGGAAAACTGCTTATCAGAATTGTCTTTCACATGAGTGATTATTAAAACTACATTGTTTTTCACATAGTGTTTTCCATTTTTCTAAAAAGGCTACAAGTTGTTCTTTTATGATATATTCAAGAATTTGTTCATATTTAGGTAGTGTATTGACTTCATATTTGTTACCACTTTTAATTGTTGGTATTGGATTACCCTGGATATCTTCCATGATTGCAAATACTCCTAAAATGATCGATTCATTTATTATGTTTAAGAAGTATTGTCCAATGACCGGTAAAGATTCTTTGATTAACTTCATTGTAATTCCATCGGAACTTGGTTTTAATTTCATTTTATTTAGTGTTGCTTTTAATTGATTTAGTGTAACTAGTTTGAACACTAGTTAGTTCATTGTGTATCTCTTGTTTATTTTCATCAACGCTAAAATGGACAGTCGGAATTCTTCCATTAATCTCTTACACGCTTCTTATAAAATATATATTAAATTTATCGGCAATCGCCAAATCTATTCCAAGAGGAAATTGTATATTTTCATGACTCATCAAACTGAGCAAACTTGTATCATTTTGTATTAAAGATTTAATAGTAACCCACATTTTTTTTGGATTTCCTTTCTCTCCTTCAATTTTTGTTTTAAAATAAGTACTTTTTCTATTTTTCAATTCGTTGAAGTATTTATTTCTGTAACTTTTATATTTATCTCAATCTTTTGAATTTTTAGTAATTTTTGAAATTTTATAGTCTGTCTCTTTCATATTGCATACTTTTTAAAATATTGTTGTACTACTTACTATTTGGTCTATTTATACTTCCTTTTTCTGGTACAGTATTATCAATAGCATTTTTTATATTAACTATGAGAATATCTACTTTTAAGTTAAATTCTAAGTCCATTATGTCATTCCAATTGCATCTTCTTAGTTGCATTTTTAATTCATCTATATCATACTACAGACAGCAAAGTAGCCAGAACGACGCTGTATATATCAGAGGTGAAGAAGGTGAAATCCCACACAATAAACTATGTATTATGTAAGTTTATTATGTATTCACCTCTATTAAAACAAAAATATGTATGTCAATATAAATAAATAAATACTTTCCATAATTTTTATAACGTTTTGTTGTTTTTAAAGGATGATTAGATTTTCTGTTTCCCAATAAGACATGGATTATTGTATGATCTGTAATTTTAGGGGAATATAGCAGATTAACAACACGCACCTCTAACATATTTGTTATCACGAGATCTACTAATGTACTAGATATTTGAGTTACTCTTGTAGATTCTTGAACCATTTGTTTCATCCCATTGAATTCTATAACGTTTTTTAACCTTTTTGTACATATATCGTCAGTACTTTTCATGTTTACGTTAAAATCTCCCATAATAATATTAGATCCGTTCTCTCTGATATTTAGTGAGCACCAATTTTCAAAATATGATAATAATTTGCTTGTACTTGAATTTGATGAATATATGATGAATATAATAGAGTACATTCCATTTATAAATCCTTTTTTAATTTTAATTGCCAGGTTCCAAACAATCTTTTCATGTTGTTCATTAGTTATGATATCAAACTGTAATAAGACTTTATTTATTAGGGAAACTAACGGGACACTGTACATAGGTATACTGCAGTTACTTAACTATATAGTATATGATTAAATAATATAGAGAAGACAAATCTTTGGCCGCATCACAAGGATCGAGGATAACGCATAAAGCTTGGCTGTTCGAGGAAGAGGGAAAAGATCGATAGATACTCCAATTATGCGCCAAAAATTGGATGAATCGAAACAAATGAAGCTAATTAATTATCGCTATAAAAATTCTAGTTAACGAAAGTGAAAAGTTTTATATATGTATCTGTAATGTACGCCCCTGGAGTTTAAATTATGTTTTGTACATGTCAAGTTTTCAAACATTGACGGCTCTGATTTCAGAAACAGAAAAATCCAGAAACGGATCATTTTTGACACGGGATGACCTCCCCGCCCGTCCCGGGACACCGTGGGTACACAACGAGGGAAGTTTGCAACTTAAAATGGAGAATTCCTGAAAACAGAGCTTCTGTAATGGCTATTTAAAGGGGGAAATCCACCTTGGCGCACTGCTTAAAACACAACTAAGCACTTGGAAGGAAGATATATGAGGATGAGAGTTCAGACGAGCGGTGCCAGGCGGTGCCACGCGGTGTCGGGTGTCGGGTAATCCATCGCCGAGGACTTCGGATTTGGCATTTTTCACATTTATCCTAACAGACTCTTAATCACATCCGACCGGAGCTACACGGCGGTCTACTGATTCCTGTATCTGTGTTATTCTCCAGAACGCTCGTATTCATTCCAACAAATCGTTTTACAGCCGAGATAACCACACACTTTATTATTCAAATCGCAAAACTATAATCAATTTGATCCTCTGAATACTAATGAACTAACTGAGAACCACTGCATAAGTTAATTATTTATAGGACTTAGTGCACGATTCACGAACAAAGAAACATTTGAATTGAATTCATACACAGTAATAACATATTAAATTTTGTGCAATCAAATCATTTGAATTCAGCTTAGAAACACACACACACAAACTCTTAGTAATCCCACACAATTTAAAAAATATATTTTTTTAAATGTTCATTCTAAAAAGAAGAAATTTTAAAACATTCGAGACAGTTATTTTAAAATTATTACAAATATATACAACACAATAATTTTTGAACTACATTTTTTTTTCATAGATATTTTACTTTTATTCCAAAAATAGTATCGGCGCCATCCAGAGTCATCATTGGTAATCTGCAAAGGGATGATGTTAGAGAAAAATTTAAAAGGAAAAGTGTGTGAAAAACTTAGTGAGCAAGGAGCGAGTGACCTGAATGTAGACAATGCATGGAAATGCATTAAGATTACACTAAGCGAATCAGCGAAAGAAACCTGTGGCAAAGCTACCCAAGGAAGGAAGGCGATGCGTGGTGGGACGATGGCATAAAGGAACTTGTGAAAGAAAAGAAGAATGCGTGGCGCTATATGTTGCTAGTAAATGGGGATGAATACACGAGAGCAAAAGTCCTGTACAATGCCTGTAAAATGCCTGTAAAAAAAAGTTAAATCTGGTGTGAAAGAAAAGAATGAGCGACTAAAAAGAGAGGAAGGGGTGAAAATGACAGAATTTTCAGGATTATATATAATTCTTCTGGAAGGTGGTCAAAAAATTCAGATGTGGTGCTGAAAGCAATAGTATGAAAGCTATTAAGTCAGTAAATCGAGAGATGTTAACGAATGAAGATTAAATAAAATATATATGGATGAAATATTTTCAGGAAACGTATGAGAGTGTAGAGAATGCAGATGAGGAAGCACCTGAGAGGCTCTCTGAGGTAAGTATGAATGAGGAAAACGATATAAATGCAAAAAGTATGAAAGAAATAAAATGTTCAATAAAACATATGAAGAATGGTAAGGCTGTGGGGTATGATAACGTTATATATATTATAATATATCAAGGCTGGTGGCCCATTAGTTATCTTGTGGCTTCATACGCTCTTCAATCAATGTTTGGAAGAGAGCTACATCCAGTTAGATTGGAGGAGGGCTGTAATTATGCCTTTTTACAAAGGCAAAGGGTCGAAAATGGAATGAAGTAACTATAGGGCTATTAGTCTACTGAACTCTGTTGGTAAACTGTACGGGAGAATTTTAATAGAAAGAGCAAGAACGGTGACGAAAGAAAAAGTATGGGACATGCAAGGGGCCTTTGTGGGTGGAAGAGGACGCATGGATCAAATCTATTCTCTACGAGTGATGACGGAAAAGTTTTTGGCGAAAAACCAAAAACTTTTTTGTGCCTTCGTAGATCCACAGAAGGCATACGATAGAGTTATAAGAGA
The DNA here is from genome assembly GCA_022840565.1 of Eubasilissa regina. Classification (NCBI taxonomy): domain Eukaryota; kingdom Metazoa; phylum Arthropoda; class Insecta; order Trichoptera; family Phryganeidae; genus Eubasilissa; species Eubasilissa regina. The sequence goes on along the minus strand of JAINEB010000018.1, from coordinate 41,990,803 downwards.
AAGGTTATGGAATGTACTTTCTGATTACAGGATGAATAGTAAACTTATACACGCAATTGTATCCTTATATGAAGTAATTTCTGCGTGTGTATGAATCAATGAAACGTTCACACTATGGTTTGACATTACAAAGGGTGTCAAGCAGGATTGTGTAATGTTTTCATGGCTGTTCAACTTGTATATACACACATGTATGTTCACACATTTATCCATATGGATAAATGTGTGAAAGAAGTGGAACGGATGAATGTAGGAGCAAAAATGAGCGATTTGATTGTATGCTGTTTATTGTACGCCGATGATGCAGTACTAATGGTGAATAATGAACAAGAACTATAGAGTCTAGCGAGTAGAATGTACGATGTATGCAAGGAAAGCGACCTCATGATGAATGTTAACAATTCGAAAGTGACGGTATTCGAGAAGGAGGAAAGCAAGACACCGTGCTAAATACTTGTAGATAATGAATGTTTGGAACAAGTAGATGAGTTTGTGTATTTGGGAGGTATTTTTGATAGAAACGGAAAGGCTGAGAATTATATCGAAAGGAGGGTGACTGCAGGAAATAAAGTGAACGGCGTTTTAAATGGAAGTGTATCTAACGAGAATTTGTCAACTGAGGCAAGACTAGTGGTGCACAATAGAGTCCTGGTTCCGACGCTGATGTATGGAAGTGAGGCCTGAAGCTGACAGAAGAGGAACGAAAGTAGACTGAATGCAGTGGAAATGAAATCACTTAGGCGTATATGAGGCAAACAAATTGATGACAGAGTAAAGAATTAAGAAATAAGAAAATAATGTAAAGCTGATGTTAGTATAGTGAGTAAGATTAAGAAAGGATCACTTGAAGGAAGGTGGTTTGGTCATATGGAACGGATGAAAGAGGAGAAAATGATAAGAAAGATATATATGCTAGTGTTGATGGGATCAGAAATAGAGGACGTCCGTGGAAGACTTGGTACAACCAGGTAATGGAGGATGGTTCTGTTAGAAGCTTTAACAATCGGCGAGCTTGTATGAGAATATGTATGAATGTGGATGAGGCGAGAATTGTGTGTCAGGACAGAAGAGTGTGGCGCTCTATTTTCTCAACCTACCTCCGCGGGGAAACGACGTGATGGTAAGTAAGTAACTAGTAAGTAGACATTGTAATTTTTAGTAATTTCTGTTGCACCTTTACTTACCCTTTTTTTGTAGTTATTTAATTTTGAATGTATCCGCGGTACACTTGGCACGACTGAGTTAACCAGATATTGAAAGATGGTCATGTTAGAAGTGAAAAGCTTCAATAAGAAAATGTATGAATGTGGATAAGACAAGAATTGTGTGGCGCTCTATCCTCTCTGCTTACCCCCGCAGAGAAACAGCATCAAGATTTTAATGATTTGTACAGAGGGTCATGCAGATAATTATGTGGTCTAATTTCATTGTATTATTTATACATTTGTGTTTATTCCTTCAAAATATGTAATGATTTATCTGTTATTTGTCGTCAGGTCATTGTCCAGCTGAAAGATAGGAAAATTCGTGAAACCCATTATTTGAACCGCTTCTTTTAATTGTTTAGAATTGCTACCAGATACCAGATATCCCATCCCGTTTGAAGGAAAACGGTTTATGCGATACATTTGTCTTGCAGGGATTCATTCCAGACAGTGCAGACCACTTTTAAACTGCACAATTTTTAACCTATTATTCCATTTATGTAAGACTTTCTTTGTAGGACACAGCTTTGCATGCAGATGCTCGCGGTCCGTATTGTGATGGTTTTTCTAAAAAATTTGGAAGGGTCTTTCTTTATTTCAGCAAAATTTTATGGTGGTCGTTGACCCTTTCAGTCTTTCGTCGTTTTCAATCTCACTCCTTCAAAATTTTCGCTACATGTGTTCCTTTTCGACTGCCATTTCTAAAAATAATTGTAATATAAAAATTAGTATCTTGTTTAAGAATTTGACGGCGACCCGCTAATGTCTTAAATGCTACCTAACATACTGCAATTATTTTAACAAAACTATTGTTTACTGTAAGTATTGGCAATAGACAATACAATCACTGTTAGTGTCCTTATTTTGTAAGTTGACTCAAGTGTAAATCCGGGGAAGAGTATGTTTAAATATAATTTGAATTCTAGAATGAAATAAATAATAATATTTGATAAGAAGCGTATACATAAACAACAAAACTCTAATTCATCTGAGGTGATCTCTCAATTTTGCAGGACTGTATGTATATATTATTATATTATGTTGCTTCGAATATTATGTGTACGATTATAATTGTCAATTGGCTTCAAAACTGAGTGCGTCCCGTGTAAAAGTAATAAGTGATATCTTTTCGGTTCTCTCATATAAAGTAATGAAGATTGTGTATTCATCAGTTAGAAACAAAGCACTAAAATGCAGCAACATGGGTCGGTGCATCTCGGCAGATGGAGATGAACAGTGACGGAGCACAGCCGCCAGCCTTCAGTTAACCTCCAGCCCGGAGAAATACATTTATATGAGTGGGTACCGACGAAAAAAACTTTAAATTGGTTTCACTCAGGACGTTCATTTTCCATTCAATTGTAGGGGGAATCGGTTTCTCAGAACGTCAGTCACTCCCCTCGGCGGGGGGAGCGGTCGACGGGGGACAGGGCACGAATTTTTCCGAGGATATTTCTAATGGGCAATTCCTAGCGATAAGAAGAAACTTTCTTCCGAGCAGTCAGTGACAAAGTTAGCTGATTGCCAAAATTCATTCCACTCTGACATTCTGGATGAGGGTTGAAGGGTGAACGGCGGGGGGCGGGGGGCGGGGGGCGAGGGCCGAGGGACGGGGCGGGACGGCCTTCCCGAGCCGTTGAATATAATTGGAAAGTAATTTGAAAAGCGGCGAACCGGCGCGACAGACAATCGCCCAGAGTTGAAAAATTTATTTTCCAAATTTCCTAATGCGATACAATTTCCGACCGGGGCATTATTTTCCTTCCACGACCGAATAAATACCGAAAAGGACAAACAAAGCCGGGACATGCTTTCTTTCCTCTCTTAAATAACAAAGGTGATGCATTGATATGGCGAGGGGGGCTGGCAGTTATGGGTCATATTTTTTTGCAAAAATATGTAATATTCCACATTCGAAGAGAAGGCTACGGTCCCGACTGTCTCGGCAGGACCATTACCTGGGCCGGCCATTACGCGCGCTGGAATTGGCCATAAACAATAAAATTTGCATTTATTAGCCACCGTGCGGCCGCAGCCGCAGCTATTCTGCGGAGCGGACATAAAACAGCGGGGGCCATTCGCGATGACGGTTTTATCGGGAAGGGCGGAGGGTATCGCCAAGGTGAGGAGGCTCGCAACCGAGTGGCTGTTTCTTCCGAGGAGGAATCGACTGCCGCGGTGGTAGCTCAGCGTGCATCCGAAAAGTCCGTGAACTCTCCCGTTCTCACTCATTTGGCAAAACTGTATTGGAATTGGAGAAAAAATACCACTTAAAACGTGAAACCAATCCAGTTCATTATATTAAGATAGCTGCAGTTTTCACTGTAACCAACATTGAACTGTACGACCAAACTTAATGTCCATCGGCACACATCGACGCTTGGATGTGGACAAATCAGTTTTGAAATTTCATTATTTTCAGAATACTATTTTCTAAGTGCACATCGTCTGAAAATTAATTATTTTAATATATTTTTCATTATTCATTTTCTAACAAAAAAAATATTTTTAATATTATATTGTATTATAATTTACACGTATTTACGATATCATTTTTAACTTATCAGAATTTCGTATGTCAAGTATTCATTTTATTTTCTATTAAGCATTTGTTTATGAATATTTGTATTATTATATTTTAACTACTTATACAATAGATTATACAAAATAAAAAAGGTCTTTTAATTTGAAATGTAACGAAGAGTAATGTGTATATTACGTGGGTAAGAAATAAATAAATGTTCACGAAGATTCCAATTCACCAGCTCATCTTGCTTGCTTGTCAGCTCAGCTTGCAATGTCAAATATTCGTATTCAAGGCGACACAAATGTTGTAAAGGACAGTTTAATTAACAGTATAATCGTATTCAAGGCGACACAAATGTTGTAAAGGACAGTTTAATTAACAGTACAATCATATTCAAGGCGACATAAATGTTGTAAAGGACGGTTTAATTAACAGTATAATCGTATTCAAGGCGACACAAATGTTGTAAAGGACAGTTTAATTAACAGTATAATCGTATTGAAAGTGCTTCATTAAAATTAGGGCAATATAAAAGTTAGAAATGCATCTTTCGTGAATATGCATTCTAACAAGACACATTTACATAGTTTAAAACCGTCTCGACACCTCCCGCAGAGGCTATGCAAAAATGGTGAAGTTTGGGCTTCATTAGTGTGCCCCGCCCGCGGCTGAATATTCATGCGCGGGGCGGGGCGGGGGGCGGTGGGGCGGCAGGGCGGCAGGGCGGCAGGGCGCCCACCCCGCGGTCGCCAAATCAAATTCCCGGCCAGACGAAGTTTGCGAATATCCGTGCTCGTTACAGTTCCTGCAAGCGGCGGCGCGGCATCCCCCGCCGCTCGCGCTCCACAGCCCGGAGGACGGACGACGATTAGCCAGCTCCTCGCTCGATCGGTGAACTCGGAGCAGGACACGCAAAATATAAATAATCATTTGGTAAATCTTCTTCTACACATTTCGTATATTTTGCGAGTCTTCTTGTAATTCAAGATCGTCAATAATATTGACCAACATTTCTGTTTCAGTTAGTTTTTTGAACAAATAATCCGATCAACACCTTTATATTGGGTGACACTAAACAAAAGAATCCAATCTGCCAATAAACAAACAGAAATTCTAGTACCGCGAAAGTAAAATCCATGAAATGCACCATTTTATTATGAGAGTCACATTCTTCCTGTTAAAGATTATCAATGATCATTTATATAATAATGAAGGATGGCTCTCTACAATAATTGTAATTATTATTTTGATGCATTTCATTTTGAAACTGATATATTGCTTCGCTGTCTACCAGGGAGGAAATATTATTATGTAACAGCGACTTATCTACTTACCTAAAACTAAGACGAGAATTCTCTTGAGGTTTGTTAAAGGGATTTTCTACGAATTATAAACACATCCCGTACAGATCGATTTATGAAGTTGCAAAATGAGTATTATTTAATATGATATATGAACTCTCGCTATGTGAAGAATGGCATGTATCCTTACGAAGTGAGAGCTGCAACGTTCTGCTCGTTAGGTCAGGTCTGCTTCGAAATTCAGTACTTTTATAATTAAATACCAAAAAAATTAATTCGCTTAATAAGATAATCGGAATAAAATGTTTACAAAGTAGTATAATTAGGCCTCAAATCCAACAAAAACTCAGATTACTTTGGTTAAATATTATACCTATCTTAAAAGAAGATGTATTTTTGAAAATTAAAGAAAATATCACAAATCGGTATTTAACCTTTCTCACTCCTACCGCCTAGTTGAGAATCAGGCTGCCTGTATCAGGACAGTTATATATTAAACTAGCTTACGCAGGGTGATGACAAATTAGATGTAGATTGTAATTTTCTTCTTATTTTGATCGTCAAGTGTGCAAAATTTCATCAAGAAGTACTTATATTCTGCTTTAAGGTGTGGTGGGAAAGGGGGATGTGTGTGGTTTTCCGAAATCTCGTATAGACAGTGATCTTCCTCTTGTTACGCTACGAAAGACATATTCACCAAGTCCTCACTCTCCTAGCACTCTGATCCCGCTCCTTTCCCACTCCCTTCCCGGTCCCTTCCTTCGCGCCTCCCACTCCCCTCCCTTTCGCTTCATAATCACCTCCCACTCCTCTATCATTTCCCCTAACCCCTCCACTCCTTAAGCACCACGCTCTCATTTTCCTCTCCCTGCTCCTCCTATTTCTCGTTCAATAGTAATGCCAATTAAAATCATTTTGTCCAGTTGAACTCAAGAACCCTGAGCAAAATATAAATATCCCACCCACCTCCTTTTAGCAATATAGAATAAGAGTAGTTTTTTTTTTCGAAATGATATGTAGACAGTAATTTTCCTCTTATTTTGAACGTATTAAGTGTGCAAAATTTCATCATGAAGTACCAAAATACTACTTTAAGTTGTGAGAAAGAAGGGTGGGGGTGGATATTTGAAATCTCGTGTAGTCAGTGACTTTCCTACTGTTTTAAAAGTCAAGTCAAGTCAAATTTCATTAAGCTCGGAATAAAACTGTAGATTTATATAAAAAGAAACAAACAAACTTGGAGACACTTTTCTTTATATATATTATAACGTTATATCTGGTACCTATTATTTTGGGCAACAGTCTTTTCGGGTGACAGCTAGCATTGAAAACGGACGGACGAATCCGATCCATAAATCGCCTAAAATGTGACTTCATATAAGTGAGGAAGGTTGAGAACAATATAATATTTTAACATCTGTGTTGTCCTGCATCATATTTGAACTGATCTGTTTGACTAATTGCATGTGAAATTTCAGGATCGACGCATCCCTTTCTTGCTTAGTCGTTTTTTCATTTTTTTTCCTTTATTACTAACTAAATTCTTTTCATCAGTGATTCATTCATTTGCTGACTTATATCGTCCCCAGTTATTTTCACTTTAAAATTTTGTGAAAGGAAAGTTGTTACCTTTTTTTACAACTCATGTCGTAGACAAATGAAAGAGTCATGCCACAATACACGAAATACTGCAGGAAGGATTTCTCCCGTCCAATGGATGAGAGGGACCAGTTAATCTTCCACTGACAGTACTTGACGAGATGAATTTTTTCAACCAAAAAAGACGCAAGCGATTCATAGAGAACCAAATGTCAGATAATCCAGTTTTCCTGACGTGCGGCAAGAAGAGTGACAAGTTTTAACGTGTACCTTTGACTGACCAAATTAATGAAGACTATGAATCTCTGCAGAAATGGACAATGACTACGCGAAAACTGGTTGTAAAAATGCATTTTTATTGTGTACAAAGAATTTAAAGCCAATAATTTATTTTTATGTAGCATTAATCTTTCTTCTAATATTCTCATTTAAAACAAATATTTTTCCATTGTAGCATATTTGTTTCTTTACTTTATTTAAAACTTGTGGTTTTCCTGCTCGTGTTAACCAATCCATTTGTCAAGTTATTTCTGTTTTATATCTGACCTGACAAACCGTCAAGTGACAATTTATGTTCATTTAGTTTTGGAAATAATGGTAAACTTTGTTACTTTATGTGGCGAAATTGCCTCTTTCATTAAATCACAATTTATGGTGTAATGCTTAATGATTTCAATTTAATATTTTATTTTTGTTTCTTTTGTATTAAACTAAGTAATAAAATTTGTAATAATCTTTTTATTTTTTCCCTGAGAATGCTGGCTGAAGTGAAAGGCAAGAGATTATGTTGAATTCTGAAACCCAGACCCACGCACATCATGCAAACTTCTGAGCAAGTCGGTGGTGTGCAAAAATGGCGTCCTATCCTGACGATTACCCGTCACATATAGGCGACCACGTCACAATATATATATATGTGGATAGATACTCAAGACGGAGAAAAATTGAGAAATTGAGGCGAAATAAATCAAAAATAAAAATGATTATGATACATGACACGACAGATGAAATCATGACAGATTAAAAAATGAACAATTCAATAATATTTACGGTACTCGTAATAAATATTAGGTAAACAATTTATTAGGATTTATTTCTTAGGTACCAGCTAGAGACTCCAATTACTCGACATCATCAAGTAGTCTAATATCGAGTAGTTTCTAATGTACCTAAATAGCTATTAATAATTCTAATTCATGCTCACATACTAAATAAATATTAAATAAAGGAGAGAGTAAACTTTATTATTATTACACATTTATTGTAATTTAATAAAATATTAGACTAGTCATGACATTTTTTTTAGAAATGTTTCACTTGAATAACTAAAATATGCACATTACGTTAGTTATTATTATTATTTTTTCATTTATAAATTAGTTTTTAATTAGCTCACTTATATATATATATATATACATATACACCAAATACTCAACACAGAAATTTTCACAAACCTCTTTTACTCTCAACGATTCACAAGGAACGAACTTTAAAAGCGTGAAATAAACAGATATTTTAGTTTCTAATTTCCACTGACGGATTAGTACAAATACAAACATATAATAATATAATTTCCTAGTTTAACAACCGTTTACGCCACAGGTGTATTAATTGGCGAATATAAAAGATTTTTTTTCGATATTTTATATTGTTTGTTGCCATTCATAAGCCAAGTCAGGAGGACACGAAGACAAAATAAATTGTTCCATCGTATCCCATTAGTATAGACGACGACCGAAACTATGCTATACCTGACAGTAAACGCTCTAACCCGACCAGAAAATGCCGAACGCACAACGCAGCTAAAGATGTGACTTTTTTTAAAAATATTTAATATAAATATACGTCTATTTTTCAAAATACTCGATTATCGAGTTCTTAAAAAATTGACGAATATACTCGATTATCGAGTACTCGAATTGGAGACTCTAGTACATTGGACAGCACAACGGACTTCCCATCGCTAGTGACATTATTTCATAAAATATTTTTTATTTCTTCTTTATTACGTATATATTTTTATTTGTTTTATTTTATGCCAAACTGCTCGGCAGTTTTACAGTAAGGATTGCCTTTTACATAGTTAAACTTTTATTCTTTTTTATAAATAAAATATAAGGGTGAAAAAATAGATAAGGAGACGTTAGATGAATTACTTAGAAAGATATAAAAAACAAAATATATATAAATATAATAAATATATACATAAAGAAAAAAAAAACGATTTTTCGAAAAGATAAACAATTTTTACAGGGTGTAATAGACCTACTCCACAGTATTTTATATATAACAAGGAAATAAAAAATCAGATAAGAATATGTTATTTTAGGTTGTATTTTAAGGTGGTCGTCACTGGGGTCGCATCAGTTTTTAAAATGTTTAATAGGTCTTTATTGATTTTGTTATGAACAATGTATACAAGAAATTCTATCAAAGACTTTTAATTATTAATTAAGGTTATTCATGAGGTCAAATAGAGTTTATAAGGAGTGCAGGGTGGATGTCCATATTGCCTATTTATAAAATAATTTTAAATTAATTATATAAATATTTTTTATTTATTATCTTAGTTTTATTAACCACAATTGAGTTTAAAAAACATCTACCGATTTCGGAAAACACTTTTCCTTCTTCAGGATGTCATAACTAACTAAAAATATAGTATTGTTTCTTCACCAGAATCTATTTTTAAATTTTTTAAAAAACAACAATTATTTAAAAAAATAAATTTAGTACCTAACTCAAATTACTACTCAATACAAATTTAGTCGAATAATTTTTAGGAAAAAATTTTAGAATAGGACTCGTAGTTAAATTTAGTTGGCTGTTTAGAATTTCCTGATTACTTTTACATGCTTTATTTATCTCCAACGATTCCAAATTATTTAATTTGTGACCTACACCGTTTATATGCAAAATTGACAATCCCAATTTTTTATCAAAACCATGACTATTTTCTATCAAATGATTAGCAAATTCTGAAAACCCACTTATTGTTCAAACATCTCAAATGCTCATTTACTCTTATATTAAAATTTCTACCCGTTTTACCAACATAAAATGCAGCACAATCTTTGCAACTAAGTTTATAGATGCCAGAATTGTTAAATTTATCATCTTTGTCTTTAGAATTTATGAGTAAATTTCCTATACTATTATTTGTGTAAAATGCTGGTCTAATATCTCGTGGTAGGTGTTTAGATATTTGTTTCGAAAAGTTATTTATGTATAAAATCCTACGCCAATTATCATTATCATCATTATGTTTTATCTGTGATTTATATAAAAACTGATTATTATATTCTTTTAATTTATTTTTTAAAATAGTGTCTATCAAACATGTATTATACCCGTTATTAACTGCTATTTTTTTAATTGTATTCAATTCAATATTGAAATTGGATGTTGACATAGGATATTGACTAAACGATGTATCATGGAGTGGAACCCTGAATGTTTATGTGATAATGGATGATTAGATTCATTGTGTATGATAGTATCTGTAAAAGTTGGTTTTCTAAAAATTTTGAACTCAATTTTATTATTATTTTTAATCAATGTTAATGCATTTTACACAAATAATAGTATAGGAAATTTACTCATAAATTTTAAAGACAAAGATGATAAATTTAACAATTCTGGTGTCTATAAACTTAGTTGCAAGGATTGTGCTGCATTTCATATTGGTAAAACGGGTAGAAATTTTAATATAAGAGTAAGGGAGCATTTAAGATGTTTGAACAGTAGTGGGTTTTCAGAATTTTCTAATCATTTGATAGAAAATAGTCATGGTTTTGATAAAAAATTGGGATTGTCAATTTTGCATATAAACGGTGTAGGTCACAAATTAAATAATTTGGAATCGTTGGAGATAAATAAAGCATGTAAAAGTAATCAGGAAATTCTAAACAGCCAACTAAATTTAACTACGAGTCCTATTCTAAAATTTTTTCCTAAAAATTATTCGACTAAATTTGTATTGAGCAGTAATTTGAGTTAGGTACTAAATTTATTTTTTTAAATAATTGTTGTTTTTTAAAAAATTTAAAAATAGATTCTGGTGAAGAAACAATACTATATTTTTAGTTAGTTATGACATCCTGAAGAAGGAAGAGTGTTTTCCGAAACCGGTAGATGTTTTTTAAACTCAATTGTGGTTAATAAAACTAAGATAATAAATAAAAAATATGAATCTTAACCACCAAGTTAATATTGCTAATTTTAAAAGAATTATATTAATCACTAGATGGTGTTTTTATTATTATGAAATATCAAATTTCATTAGAAAATTGCGAGTTCCTGGATTTAGTAAATTAATTAATATATTTTATGGATTCTTGATATTTCATTTTCATCGTCAAAAGTATCAACCGATTTCTATACACTATCAGAGGACGTCTCCCCTGTGATTTGTGTCACGTATTTCCGCAGAATTTGATGATTTCGGTAAGTATAGGATGTTCAGCGAAAAAATTTCAAGATTAAATTGTAATTACTCGTTAACCATCGGGGTGAGGTAAGTGGGAGGGGTATTGTTTGACGCGCATGATTTGCGGAATTGCCAGTCGCAATGAGTCCTGATCGGGAGCGTACCGCGCGTTCGCGGTTAACCAATATTTAAAGTGCGGTTTTTCATTTTTGTACTCGCTTTAATGTTCGACGAGTAAGTGATGGGCCGAACACGCAACTTGTCTGATGTTGAGTTCAAAAGTTCAGACAAGAAGAGACAATGGTTAACCGAACTCCTCCGGGACCATCAACGTCAGCAGCGACGCCAGTACATCTGGCTCAAGTTCGACGTGAAATTATGCACAATCCGCGTAAATCGATATGGAAGATTGCAGCCTGTACTGGAATAAAAAAATCAACAGTGCACGTTATTTTTAAAAATAAACTACAGTTTCACCCATACAAACTGCAAATGGTGCAGTTTCTTAAATAAAATGACTATTCTTTACGTAAAACCTTAGCGAGAAGGATGCTGGAACGTTTTAGAACAGTACAAACGCTTGGAAACATATTTTTTACTGACGAAGCACATTTTCAGCTGCAGCTGTTTTCCAGGTTCAACAACAGAAGACAGGGCTACTCCACGCATAGCTAGAGTTTCAATGGAGAAGCTGATGGGAATTTTTCCCAATAAATTAATCAGCGAGTACGGAGCCATACCTTGGGCACCTCGGTCACCGGACCTTACACCGTGTGCCATTTTTGTGTGGACACCTTGTTTAGAGAGTTCATAGCAATAATTCTCGAACAATTCAGGCCCTACAAGAAAATATCCACCGTGAAGTTGCCGCTATTGAACTAACCCTTTGCTCTCGCGTGTTCGCAAATTTAAGAGTCTGATTGCAAGAGTACCTTGAGAGAAATGGACGGCATTTAGACGATATTGTTTATAAAACGTAAAATCCGCATCGTTAAACTCCATTTTGTATAAATAAAATATAAGAATAAAATTGTAATTTTTTATTTTATTTATATTATTAAACTTGATAATTTTCCGCCGGACACCGTTTATTATATCATAATATATGTATTTTGTCTTTGACAGATTGCGAAAAATTAAATTACAATTAATTTTTGTTTATATTTTAGTAATGGTTTCCATACGAGTCTGGGAATATTATTTTAAATAAATAAACCTAATGCGGCCGCTCGAGCAATTGTCCTCAACTATGAGTCCAGTTTTAATGAATCTGAGAAAATATACACAAATTACGAGCAAACCGGTGGAAGTCAACTCAATTAACAACAAACATCACGCACACACTCGCACAGACACACACACACACACGCACACACACACACACACACACACACACACACACACACACATACACACTCTCATACAATATATTATCCATCATTCGATAAATTTAATATTTTTTATCTCGTATTAGTTCGGGGAGTAAATGAGTCGGGCGGGTCGATGATTGGATTTATGGGCGTAATAGAGAATTTTGTAAAGCTACGGCAGCCATTATTCCCGGAATAAAAGCGCCAGGAGCCAGTAAACTGTGAAAACTATTCATTCTGAATGGTCATCCGGCCGACCCGCCCCGCCAGCGTCCCCCGCGCCCGCCTGCGCCCCTAGCGCCCCCGACGCCGCCGCGCTCCTAGCGCCCCCGATGCCGCCGCACCCCGCGCCGCCTCTATCGTTATTTTAATTATTTAAGCAATCGGGAGAGCTAAATATTCATTAATGTCCACCGTGTCTAGCGACACAATGAGGCTATTTTATAAGTTAATCCGGGCTACTACTACTTCAGGGTGACCATTCTGCAGGTACAGTTGTGACGGACCTTTTGTGACGCGGGTCACTCGCCTCCGACCGTCGGAAGCAAAGCAAATTTCGCTGTTCGAGGGAATCTTGTTATTTCAAAAATCACAAATATGTTTAGGCTAGAGGCAGTTAATGCGTAATAAAAAAAAATACAATTTTTAAAGAGGACTAGAACTTACATGTCAGAGTTTCGTACGAGGAATACATTTCATCAACATAAATATAAAAACAAGTCAGAGTAGGGAATCGATCGATAAATTGATATTTATCTCATCGGGAAATATATGTATATACTCGTATGGTCGTGTATATATACTCTATTCAAATCGATTAAAATACGAGGGCGACGCGGGGAAAATATCAATCTAAACATTTATTAGCTTTCAGAAGAGTGAGCGAATATTCTGTTAAATACTTCTCTCAGCCCTTGTAGCAGTCGTGAATAAAACCACAATTTACGAAGAAAACTTTCGGTCTGACTGCCAAATAAATACCGATAAAGATAAATAAATACTCTATAGCCGGATCGGGGGAGCGGTCGAAGGAGGGGGAACGAGGGTGGGGGGGAAGAACATTAAACAAAACGAACAAAATTAATTTCGTCATCAATATCTATTTCGCTCTTCATGAATCAACATTTTCTAAGCAGAAGTCCGCTCGTCAGAACCGTTAAAAGTAAAAGTAAAGGCACGCCTACTCGTAATTGAAATGTGAAATGTAGGTACCTACCTACCCATCGTACTCGCGTATTACCCGAACTCCACAATCAATAAATGTAAACTTTCTAAAAAATTAATTTAATAAATTAACTAAGCAAAACCTTCACACGAGCGACCATCAAAACAATTAGTAAACATTTAAAAACATAAAAAGAGGATTTTAAAATATAGAATGTGTAAAGTACCCAGAGCAGGACAGGACTAGTTTCGGGAATTGTTTAAGAAATCGACACCTGAAACAGTGATATAAGATAAAGAAGGGCACCCGATAAAGAGTGACGGTAAAGGACGGAAGGTACTAGCGGCGCTAGTACCAAATGGTACTGAGTCATTCGTTTTAACTATTTTATCAAATCTGTTTCCAGACCAAACCTGCTCATGTATACCGATCTTTAACGCTAATAAACACGGATGACATTTAACTCGATAACAAAATTTCATCCATGTACACGCAACGTGAGCATTATCGTATACCATGAACCTAACCTCCATTGTTCCATAATTAACAATGCATGCATAATATGTAACAAAATGTCAGCCGTATATACGCAACGTGGGCATTATCGTATACCATTAAACTAACCTCCATTGTTCCATAATTAACAATGCACGCATAATATATAACAAAATTTCATCCATGTACACGCAACGTGAGCATTATCGTATACCATGAACCTAACCTCCATTGTTCCATAATTAACAATGCATGCATAATATATAACAAAATGTCATCCGTGTACACACAACGTGAGCATTATCGTATACCATGAACCTAACCTCTATTGTTCCATAATTAACAATGCATGCATAATATGTAACAAAATGTCATCCGTGTACACACAACGTGAGCATTATCGTATACCATGAACCTAACCTCTATTGTTCCATAATTAACAATGCATGCATAATATGTAACAAAATGTCATCCGTGTACACACAACGTGAGCATTATCGTATACCATGAACCTAACCTCTATTGTTCCATAATTAACAATGCATGCATAATATGTAACAAAATGTCAGCCGTATATACGCAACGTGAGCATTATCGTATACCATGAACCTAACCTCTATTGTTCCATAATTAACAATGCATGCATAATATGTAACAAAATGTCATCCGTGTACACACAACGTGAGCATTATCGTATACCATGAACCTAACCTCTATTGTTCCATAATTAACAATGCATGCATAATATGTAACAAAATGTCATCCGTGTACACACAACGTGAGCATTATCGTATACCATGAACCTAACCTCTATTGTTCCATAATTAACAATGCATGCATAATATGTAACAAAATGTCAGCCGTATATACGCAACGTGGGCATTATCGTATACCATTAAACTAACCTCCATTGTTCCATAATTAACAATGCACGCATAATATATAACAAAATGTCATCCGTGTACACAACTGTAAAAAATGAGTACACACTATAGGAAATTCAGTTTTTTTTATTTATTTAAGTAAATGAATATACCGACTAGAACAAGGTAACTGAAGTAATAATGGTTGATTACAATATGCAAGGAAGCAGTAAGAGATTACGAAGAGCTTATAAAACAATATCAACATGTTTCAAAAATAAACCTTATTACGAATAGTATATACCTAAGTGTTGCACCTACAATACTAATGACACACGTAAGTATAAACATTTATGTACAAACACATACGTATATAAATATTTTCAATATAAATTAAATGTACCAACAACAACAACCAACAAAATAGTAACAAAAATATTATTAATTGATTATATCTGTATATCTTTCCATTGAAACATTTAATTTGTATTAAAAATATCACAGAATATATGTTAAGAAAATTGAAAAAAAAACTTTACAATAATATGTTCTCCTTAAAAAAAAATATTTTCGCGTAACTTTTCATGATGATAATTTATATTTGATACTGTCAGGAACCAAAATATAATTTATTCAATTTATACATTATATATTTTGAAATAAATATTAAATTAAGACATAGTTTTTATGTATTACCATAGAAAAGTTATTTCTAAACTGTAAACTTAGTTTATTATATTGTATTATAAAATAACAACTCTGCGATTTTATGCGTCGTGTGGTGAGTTCTTAGTTGTTCTAACACCACTTTTTCATCAAATCGATATTAAGATAGATTATTTTTGTAGGACGATATTTTATACTAACAAGAGCATAATTTTAAAAATACAATAATAAATAAACCAGTGATGAACGAAAGCGTTTATTCAAATAATTTGTAGTCACTTGTTCTATCAGAATTGTCCAACCCCAAGGCATAGATTATCGCCGTCAAAACAATTAAGGATTGAAACGTTGCCAGGTTTTGCAAGTTCAATGTTCAGGGTACTCTTCGATGCAAACACGGTCGGTCATGTTTGGTATATTTTGTTACATCATGCGAAGTTATAATATTAAAAAAAAAAGTGTACTGTAAGTATTAGGAACATTTTATAAGTCTAAATATTCAATACATTTGTGTAAATCACGTAGATTACTCCATCATTAGGCTACAAGATAATTTTAATCATAATTTCATTAATTACAATTTTAAATGTTATTATTATCGAAATTATCAATGCTACCACTGCAACCATAATAAAGAATATTCAGAAATGCAACCTCCAGTATACTTACACAATGTACGTGATCTACACATCTAATAGATCCTAGTAAGTGGAAGAGATTACGTTAGAGAGGAAAATCGTAGAATGAAAGGTAAAATTCGTGATACCAGTTGTTTTAAAATAATAAGAAATATATATATTTAAATTTAAACTAAAATATATAGGTACGTCTAAAATAATAAAAGAAGAAAGACAATATGATACACGATATTTGGTGTCAAGATTTAATGGCAAGAATACTGAAAATTTGAGGAGGGAACGAAAACAAACCAAATCAGAGAAATCTCGGCGAAATTTTAGCTACGTATATAATTTATTTATGTGCCACAATAAGATAAATGCGTCAAAATTTTTTTTTAAGTGCTTTTCAATTCAATTCAAAAAAGATAAATAGAATGGATAGTCACAATGAAAAATATTAGTACGGCTGACAGAACAATTTACGTATGGTAAAAATAAAATAATGATAATAAATAACAACCTTTGTTCTGTCGGCTAATTTATAAAGTATTACTTTGCGCGGCCGTATAGTTAACAAATGACAGCAGAATACGTGTGCTCGCTCAAGAACCGTTGAAATTCTGCATGACGCTCCTCAGATTGCCTATATCTAGGCGAAATGTTAAGTTTTTAAAATAAATTGACGGCTAATATTTTAAGCTATGGCAATGGCAAAGACTATCTGTGGATTTATTATAAAAACATGACTAAATAAAAATTCTGCACTATATGCTGATTGAAAAAGCTAAAAGAAAATGAAATTGGAGAGCGCCCGTCGAGCCGCGAGGGAGCTGGGGGCGAAATGAGCTTCGCTAGAAGTCAACTGGAAAATTCAAAACCGTCATATTCTCTTTTTATATTTCATTATTTTATTCATATTCATCGGCTGCACAAATGGTCGAAATCCATCACCGACGTCTTGCTGCGAGCATTACTGTTATATTAACAATACAGGAAAAATTTTAGTTATTTTATCAAGAAATAAATACAAGAAAGAAGCAGGGTGTGTTCCGTTCGGATAGCGTTAACCTATCCTCTGGGGTGGTGGATCAGATCTGACCCGAGTGCTTGTAAAAATATAAATTACGCGATAAACATTCGTTTAACAATGTTTTCCTTATAAATATTTCCAAAATAATTGGAGACATGAATGAAAGGACGAGTTTCAAATGAGTTGTTAATAACGATGTGACAAAACGCCCAAAAACTGACATAGGATAGTCATTTCACTCACCGCTCGCGTCAAATCATATATTGTCAACCTTTTGAGAGTATTTTCACATATTATTATAATCTTACTGCTGACGCTCTCCTTTCCAACGTTTCTTGGACAGGGGATACCATCCTGCGTGCTAATAATCCAGTTAAGTTATTGTACACATATTGATATTTATTATTTATTTTGATTTACTTTTGTCTGGCGCCCCCAGAAAGGAACCCCTATAAAAAAAAAAGTAAGTTTTGTGGCGTATCGCGCATACCTGGCGACAATAACATCGTCTGGTGGCCCCAGAAAGGGCCTTTTCTGTGAAATATTTATAAGCGTACTCGCAGCGTGCCCAAAAATAGTGAATGTCGGTTCGCGGAACGATCTTTACAAATCAAGAAGCACATATGATAGCGTTCAAGAAAGGAACGTGAACGACGAAAAAACTCAATCATTAAAAAGAAAAAGGTTCAAGTTTTGTCCTTGTGAAAATAACAAAAATACTTCTTTTTTCTATACTGCGTGTCACAAGGTAATTTGTAAAACTCACAAGTATAAAACAATTTACTGCTCGTATTGTAAAGACAATCAATTTTGATGTATTGTATAAGTTAAACATTGCTTTATTTATTTTTCAAATTATGTCAGTTCCAATTGCTTTATAATTTGATTGAATTTCGTATAAAAAAGGATGTGTATACTGTTATTTTATTTCTACATGTGTATATATATATATATTTTAATTATTTTCATTCTGACAATAACAAACAATTTTAAATACTGATTAAATGTATTAATTATAAAGATATACATATAAAATCAATTTCATAGAAAAATATTGTCGTTGCACTAGCTGGATTCGAACTTGGATCTGTTTCCAAACCGGGGAAGGTGCATTATCCAACTATGAGTATCTTGAATATAGATTGTATATTATTTTACTTATTGTTTAAAATATGTCAATTACATTTTTTATTTTGCTTATAATATAGTTGATTGCATTTCGTATAAATACCATGTATTTATTACATTTTATTTATAATATTTTTATTTTATTTCTGTATATATTTTGTTGTTTTTCTTATTCTGTTTATATATATTTGAGTTAAACATAAAACTTTAATTCAGAGAAAGTAAAATGTTTATAATGACTGTCACAAATCGACGAGAAGATCACGTGTTCAGAGTGGATGTTCGTATTTAGTCCGTGTAGGACGTTCATTGATGCGCAAATATTATGTATATATGTATATAAAAGATTTAAATTGTGTTATTTCACTAAATCATATTTAAAATGAAATATCTATAAAAACAAAAAATCTCTCAAAAAACCGTAATCTTGTGGTGGGTCTGAAATGACCTACCACCCCCGGGTGTGTTTTGTTTTAACCCACCAGGCTGTACGAGTTAAAGAATTTTTAGATTAAAATAAATCCGAATAAGTTTAATACTTTTAAAGCATTTTTTGCGTTCCATATATAATATTATATTTTAGAATTCCTTATTTGAAGATATGAGAAAAATATTCTTCCATGGCTACGAAGCTGTTATTCATGGTCAACGCGCTGGACTTCCCTCTACTGGAGTTGAAGCCATCTACTTGATACTTAACTCACCATAGGAGCACTTTTAACACTTGAACAAACACAACAAACACAGTAAGTTAGAACTTATTAGTTAGAACTGTGAGCAGTGTAATGTTAACCTGATGGCAGTAGATGTGCCGGTTCAAGGTCCGACAATAGTCGAGAGTGGCCTGAGCGATTTCGTCTTGCATCTTGCGTCTTACATCAAGAGCGAAAATTTAGTTGATTTTTCACTTGCCCGTGTCGCGCTCTCTTTAAAGATAATCCGTGAATTTTTCACGCTTCATAAATAAACCAATTAAACGAGACAATAATTTTTCGTGAGTCAGATCCGTGACAGGCCGGGACTGACCGCGCTTACCTCCTTCGAGAACTCCTCGCACTACCAGAACTGGGGTAAATCAAAATATTTAATAATCAGAAGTATTTTTTAAATATGTCCTCGATTCACGACTAAATATTAAAAGAGAGAACGAATGGAGTTTCTTCCGCTCTCAATGAATTATCGAGGCTCGGCTGCGGTTGTTCCGTGTCACGTGCCGTATCAGGCGTGTTTTATTACATCTAAACTCGAATAATGAATCATCTTCCGGGCAAAATCAGGTTCCGTGGAATAACAATCGCCCGCACAAAATATTATAAAGACCAGACATAAATCATCCAACGACCGAAAAAAGCGGGAAAATGCGGGCGCCATCTTGTGACACGCGAGGGGCGCGGGTGCGGTGCGGCGGAAGGGATGGAAGGGCGGGAGGGGGTGAGTTGCTAAATAATATCACGGGAAATAACAATATAGCGAATTTGCAGCTCTCGCACCGAGCCGCAACTATCTCGGGTTAGTATTGTATCATACACTTTTCTGTAGCGTTGCCACAACTATCAAATGCCAGAGCGGCCGTCTCGGCTGACTGGGCGCTGGAAGGCGCTGTGGATAGATTGGACACTGGCAGACTATAACAAGGAGCTCATTTTAGAAAGGTCGCAAGGTAACACACCCACAATAAACAGGCCCGTTATATGATATATACATTAGTCAAATAAATTAGACATGACACTTTAACAACACAGAACAAATCTGTGTATCTGTCGGGACACGAACCCACAACTTTATATTCCCAGTATAGTGCTTTTACAATTCAATTATAGTTGACTTAATATCCTCGTCATTTACATCATTATCTTTTTTATAACTCGGTAGATGGCTACAGGACTGAAAGATAATCATTTTTTATTTGTAACATTGTGATTATTTAAAACTTTGTTCCTTCATAATAAGAAAATATTTATTTTTTAAGGAGAACACATTCTAGTTGTGAAGTTGCATTTCAGAACATACTTCTGTGGTATTTTATCCCGGTAGCAACTAAATACTTTTTCTATAGATGATTTTTTCCGTATATTTTTCTAGTTTATTAATTTAATTAGTATTAACTAACTATTATAACTATGTTCTTAAAATGCAACTTATAACAAAAATGTGTTTTGCTTAATTTAATAACATTAGCTGAAACCTAATAATATCTATTATTTTAACTGTAGATCAGAACGAAGATGTCAATAAATGGATGTGTGATCCTTATGTATCCAAATACTACGCCGTTACGATCTATTACAGCTATGTGCCTAGATGTACGAGCGGTGCTCTACGCCCACACATACCAGAGTGCACGAAGAAAGCTCTACGTCACACGCACGAGTAAAAGTCTACGCCCGCATATGCGATGGGGACTCTACGCCTATATGTACGTGATAAATGTGAGAATCAATCATTAACAATATTTGCGCACAGTGACGATCCAAAAAACCGATGGTATAGACGTAAAAAATACGATATCTTCCTTTACTTTACGAGCGTGGTAATCCGATTTTTAGATTAGAGCTATTGATAAAATCTATTTTGGGCTTATTATACACAGAAAAAATCTACGTATTGAAAAATATTTATATGGATTAGAAAACGCACGCAGATGAAATTTAACGATATGACAATGCTTTATTGTAAGTTAGTCGGTAAAGCTGTCTACCGGCAACATAACGATCCGGGTTTCTTTCTAAATGATTTATTATATGTATTTCAAAAAACAAAATGTTTCAAAAAAACTAATTGTCCATTTTAGCTTACTTTTACTTTTATACCAAGTTTCGCAACAAAGTATTTTTGTGAAAATAGTAATTATGTTCATTATATTTTCATAATTCTTTTTTTTTTCTGCTAGGCCCTGCGTATCGCGTACTCACAGGAGATAAGCAGAATATAGCAGAATGAGAATTGAGAAAAAAATCGACATTGTATAATGCGTCACAGATAAAACGGGTAGAAGGGGTAGAAGGGGACAAACAATAATGAAGGGCGAGTATTTTCCGATTTGATTAATATTTATTGGGAATCGGCGCATGTAAATCTGCCGGGGCGGGGTTGGGGTCTGCAGAGACAAATAGATACATCACTGGGGTGTCACGCGGAGACAGAGAGCGCGTTCGCGATATGTGGGAGTGTTTGCGAACGTAAATATTAATTCCGAAGATTAATACGCGTAAGTATTTTCCAAAGATAAATTACATTGACCGAGTTCACTTCGCAAGTTATACATTAAATTATTTAGACAATTATACGAGCCATGAATTAGACATTTTTCATTTTTATGAACTAATTCGCCTTAAAAAATGACACTGGAATAAGTGTTCCGTGACTTTTCGTTTAAATGTGCAGATCCCCTTAACGAATGTTAATTACCATTCGCGAGATTTAGTTAACGGGTATTTAAAATTCTAATGAAATAGTAATAATATTCCCACGTCGCGCGCGGGATGAAATATGGCTCCAATATCTGTCCAACTGCGTGCACCCCTCCTTCAGCCGCCGGCCGCCAGCCGCCAGCCGCCAGCCAGCACCGCGCCCGCAGCGGCCCGGCGGAATAATGTTACAATAATAAACCATGGCCAGGCTGCCACCGCCGCCCGCTAGGGGGAGGAGACGGGGGGCGGCGACCGCACACCTTCAGCTCCTCGTCATACATTACTCGGCCCATCTTCTAGTCGTTATTGGAACAAGTATACTGAAAATATCCTCTAATGAACGGATCGGAGATGCAGACTGAATATTATGTTCCAGGCCGATTTTCTTTGGCCGCCATTTTGGTTTGGAAAACATTTTTCAGTTTGCATTTCGTAATCACAGAGAGTAGATGATTACAATTTATTACGAACGACGAAGTTCATTTCGACTTGGCCATTTTTGTTAATAAGCAATTCAGCCGTTATTGGGGCAATGAACATTCTCAATTGATCCACCGACGAGCTTTACACCCACTCAGAGTTACCGTTTGGTGCGCCATGTGAACCAGCGGAATTAATGGGCCTTATTTCTTTCAGGATGAAAGAGGCGATGCTATAAAACCTTCTCGGTGGCCAAATCAGATCGATTGGACCTGCAACACGTGTGGTTTTAACAGGACGGTGCTACTTCACACACAGCCCGAGCTATGCTTGAAATTTTGATGAATGAAACAACATCGGCCTGAAACATAATATTTACCCTGCATAAGGCTTCTTCATCAAGAGCAAAATGGGATTATATGGACTACCCTTACTACCTTACTACCTTACTACCCCTAGTGTATAATATAGTACACATTTAATAATGTTACGGCTGTACCGTTTTTAATATCTTTCTGTAGATCGTTCAATATTTTCACTATTTCACACATTATTGATTTTTGTGGAATTTCTTTGTACAGAATTTTATTTTTCTGTTAAGTACTGTTATAGCATTAAGCATCTTACCAATGTATGGGTCAATGTATTGAGAATCTCGAAGATCTATAATTTGTTAACATTATAAATAATAAATAATGATTATAAATATTTTTGCATTTTCTTTATTTGAATTTATCGGTGTACTGTGTTTAAAGATAATCCTTGTTATTTTATTTGATCTATGTGTATATATAATTATTGAAGGCTCGAATGTACAAACCCTTCGATATACAGAATTTATTTGATACTGACGTGTTTGTATCTTCATTCTGTCTGCTATTCTATAAAACAATATAGCAGACAAAATGAGGAAACGAGTATTTAAATTATTGCCAAAATACTCAGTCACGATACTAGCGATAAATAGCGCATGCACTTGTGCCTTGTATTATTGTACATTGTATTACACACTATAAAAATAATATCATGTTATATGTATAATATATGCTTGCATATAATCATTTTCTACATTTATATTTTTTATGATATGTTACTTATATTAAACTGCATTTTATTTATTATTAGCTATTTTGATACGACCCGTAAGTCCCTGTATATTTTTAAAAAAAGAGTTTATAAATCTAAATAAATGGACGTCAGAAATAAGTAAATGTAGCTCGATTTTCGGACGGAGATTGTTGTGCGGAAAATTGGTTGGACGGAAACAAGAAAAGCTAAATAACTTCTCCCCGAAACTCCTGGGAGAATACGAGCCGAAATTGTTAAACCGTTAGAGCCAGGACTTAACGTGCTTCACCCCCGGGAGGAACGGCACGCGCAGACACCGCCATCTATTCTCCGACCGAATTATACAGGCGGGAGACATGCTAATTCCTAAATAAAATATCATCCTTCCGGTACCCATCGGAGAGACAATACTCTCGATCCTCGAATGACGCTGACGTTAAAAATGCAACTCATTGAATGATGAGTCAGTAGCTATAGCTATTCAAAATATTAAGCGTGTGATGCAGAATCTCTTACGTCACTACACTACTTGTGTATTAAAATATGTATGTAGAACAATTCTCATACGAGTCGATATGAAACAAATATATAATAAAATACTTTAAGAATAAACAACGAAACTAAATATAAAATAAAGATCGAGTTAATGAATATCATTTAGCGACAATTTAAAGTGACACTCGACAACGTGTCTCGTTGCTAGTTGAGTATTCCGCGGGTACAAAAAATAATACGGTCAATTGTAAGAGTTTTATATAATATTGTGTATTATTTATTGTGTACGCAGAAAAAAATTACCTACATTTTCATATTTAATAAATCTTTTGAAAGCCTATATCTTAGTTTCAATGCGTTCCTCGTATTGCCTACAATTAGGCGTACTGCAAAACAGCGCATGCGGTCGCATGGCAATATTGTGTTGTAAACAAGAAACGAATATTAAAATAAAGAGCGTCACCTGTGGTATATATAAATACCATCTATATTTAGTGTTCGTAATATGGTAAGTGCGATAGGGACATAATACTAAGAAGAAAAACACACGATATGGATCGGGAAATATGATATGAGAGCTAAGATATTATAACAAACTTGGGATATAATACGTTACAGTATAATACGATACAAGGCATTGGACATTGTACTGAATGAGTGTAAGATATTACATTATCGAGCACTGAACATCGAGTCATCACATTGCTACTTGAAGGATTACTACTACTTCTTATTATTACCATCAATTATTTAAAAAAATAACAGAATATATGTGTAAGTAATATATAAATACGTGTGTGTAATGTATAATATAATTAAAGATTTGAGTATTAATATACCTCGTGAATACAAATTACATTTAATACAATATAAATATTATATTATAAAAAAGGTAATGATATAATATAATCTATAAAGTATAATAAGACACAACGCCATACATACAAATAATAAGTCATTATTCGGGCAGCATAAAGCTAATTAAGGATATAGAGAATAGAGGGTACTATATTTAAGCGTGACCATAATTAAAAGTGAAGAGATTGAATCAGCTGATTCAGTGTTAAAATAAGATATATGTATATAATCCATTATTTACGCGTGAGGGTAGTTCTTTGTGACGTTCGATTCTTACACTGAACTAAAACTCAAATAAACAATCGTCATCGGGGAATAAAGACAGGACTGACTCGCCAGCTGCCGATCTATCTACCGACCGCAGAACAGCCACTCGAACCACTCGAGCCAGGTAAAGGTCTTATACTAATACTTGTCTCGGACATAAGTATATGTGAATGCTAATGATTTTGGAAACTTTAGGTGCCTTCATCATATTGTACTCCTAAAACAAACTAACGCCCGGCCACTTTTCAAATGCTGTCGATTATATGAAAATGTATTCGATTTTTAATAGACAAACACGGGAAACTTAATTTACTTTCAAGATTAAATTATAATTGCTCGTAAATCATCAGGGTGGGAGGTATTGTTCGACGCGAGTGATTTGCTGATTTTACAGTCGCAATGAGTCACTGGTCGGGAGCGCAATGCGCGTTCGCGGTTGAGCAATATTATAAGTGCGGTAATTCATTGGTTCATGCGCGTCGCGCTTTTGGTATTCACTTTAATATTCAACGAGTAAGTAATGGGCCGAGCACGCAACTTATCTGGTGTTACGTTCAAAAGTTCAGACAAGAAAGGACAATGGTTAACCAAACTCCTCCGAGACCATCAACGTCAGCAGCGACGCCAGGACATCTGGCTCAAGTTATAGTTCTAGCTGAAGTTCGACGTAAATTCGCGAAAATCGATAAGGAAGATTAGAGGCTTAACTGGAATAAAAAAATCGACGTACACGGTATTTTGAAAAAGAAACTACAATTTCACCCATACAATATGCAAATCGTGCAGTTTCTCAATGAAAATGAATATTCTTTACGTGAAACCTTAGCAAGAACGATGCTGGAATGTTTTGGAACAGCATGAATGCTTGGAAACATATTTTTTACTGTAAAAGCACATTTTCATATCGATGGCTATGTTAATAAACAGAGCATGAGATACTAATGCCCTGACAATCGAAGGAAATGCCATCAAAAACGTTTGTATTGTCCAAATACGACAGTGTGGTGTGCAATTTCTGCCCTAGGAATAATTGGCCCTTATTTTTTTTAACCAGCGAGAGACAGTCACTATTGACGTGTATTGCCGAACGATCGACGAATTTTTGGCACCACAATTGCAGCTGTGCCCCGGGTTCAACAACATAACACAATTTCAGCAAGACGGGGCCACTCCACACATGGCTAGAGTTTCAATAGAGAAGCTGAGGGGAATTTTTCCCAATAAATCAATCTGCAAGTATGGACACGTACCTTGGGCACCTTACACAGTGAAACTTATTTTGCGGGAATACCTTATGTCGAGAGTTTACAGCAACAATCCTCGAACAATTCGGGGCATACAAAAAAATACCCGCCGTGAAGTTGCTGCCATTGAACCGACGCTTTGCTTTCGGGTATTCGCAAATTAAGAGTCGGATTGCAAGAGATATGGACGGCATTTAAACGATATTGTTTATAAAACATAAAATCCGCATCGTCAAACTCCATTTTATATTAATAAAATATGAGAAAAACAATTCAATATTAAACTTGAACATTTTCGCTGGACACCCTTTAAATGACATAAAACTAAGAATTAAATAATTCTAATTCTTCTTAATAGAAGCAATAAAAATATTTATAAATAATAAATACGAAATTTCAACTTAATAGTGTTTTTTATAAGAGAATAGTATCCATCATTAATAAATATAATAAAACGAAAAAAAGAACATCGCCGTTGTTTATGAAACATAACTTGGGTGATATTTCAATTCAGATAATTGAAATGAATCACTCTTTCGGTGTGATTCGGTCTCTAGACAAATTAATAGAAATACTAAATAATTCTGAACCTACATACTGCACTGATCAATAGGACTACTCTCAATACTTAACTGACTGGTCATTTAACCTGTCGACAATAGGGACTGCACCTCTTCAAACTATGGTCGCGATTAAAATAATTCTCAAATGCGTGTGTAGTACAAACTTTAACTAATTTTTTTTAATAAAAAACTTTGTACGGATCGTCTTGATTAATTTAACTATCGATTCATTGTCTATCAAACGTCAAATTATTAAACGGAATTAAAAACAATAAAACAAATTAATGTAAATAACGGTTACCTCTCCTACCTCATAGACAAAATAATAAACAGAAAACAAAGAATCTTAAATACATAATAATAATTAAAATGTCGTACAATATTGGATTCAACCAAATTTTGAATAAAATAACTAAAAATTAACCAAACTACATTCGACCTAAGTTTTATATAAATAATAACATAGGTAAATTACCAATAAACTCCAAAGACAATGACAAAGCAATAAATAATTCCGGTGTATATAAACGTAATTACCGCTCAGCACTTTGTTTTGGTGAAACGCCACGTAATTTCAATATTGGATCGAGAAAGCAGTTAAAATGCCTCGGTAGTAATAATTCCTGACAATTCTAACCACCTTTTAGTTCGGCCGCACTAAAAAGGCCTTCGATTAGATAATTAGATAAAAAAATCTTTAATATTAAATCTAATATAAACAATTAATCAATTAATTTTAACAAATAGCCCGATATTTAAAATATTCCCCATTTCAATGTCACTCCCTCTCATCCCTCATTCTCACCTCGACTGCGATCATGCCCCCGTCCGACAGTGAATTTCTAGGCATATTTTATTTTTTGATTATTTTTTTGTCGTTTCAGTCTTTCCTGCCTGAAAAACATTAGAATATTATCTCCCCCAGTAGGAGGTAAAAAAGTTTTTTCTACCTTATACTAGTATAATATTTAGTTTTTCTCGTCGAAGAAAGTGTAAGTGTGCTTTTTTAATACTCAATTTCATACATTTCTATTAATATATTTAAATCTGAAAGAACACATATCTAGAAAATTTACGAAAAGAATTAAACTGCACGTAGGTTCAATCGGTATCAGTAGCGGGGGTACTGACAAAGCGAAAAACCAGTTGAACAAAATATTACGGAGGAGTGGGCGGAAAACATAAAACTAAACAAGAAAAGCGTATTTCTGCATTTATCGGGAGCAGTGTGCTAATAATATGTTTACTGCGTCCTTGCGAACCGGGGGGTCCAGCAGCCGACGTCTCCGGCGCCCGGCACCCGGCACCCGGCACCCGGAGTCCGCTGGTCAGAGTTCACAGCTTACCGTCATATCTGAATAACTTTACATTCTGGGAGGATATCTCCATGGACGGCAATATTTCAGCAAATAAAATCGTATTGTTAAAGTGTACATTTAAAAAGGTTCAAAAGTCGTAAGATTGTTTTTAATACGTCAATGCCAATGTTCGCAATGGTATTTTTAAGTGATACATCACTTACACTTACATTATATTGTAAGCTTAAAGTGTATAAATCTCTAATACTTATTGATTGACTCGATATTTGTAAAATTATATTAGATAATAAATTGATTAAACATTCATAACACAGACTGAGAACAAGTTCTAATTAATATTTATATTAGTGAATAAACATTTTAAAATGTGCCAAAAATAACAACTGAATACTAAAAATCGTGTATTTCATTACTAATACACTAAAATAAACTTAAATTCAACAGACCTAGTCCACAATATTTTATGGGTGGATATCTGACTAAATTACGAGAAAATGTTCAAGAAATATGTGCCTAATCCTAATCGTGTCAAAGATATAAGCATTTCAAAAAAAAAGGTAATTATACGATTATTTCGATTAATTTAAATATTTTATTATCCAATATATGCAAAAAATCATCGAATTTAGAGCAATCGGATTTATTTTATTTATGATTCAGAGCCTGAAGAAAAGATATAGATTAATAATGGTTACATTTTTCAAATACTTATTTGGAAGTACGTATAGTTAAAGCTTAGAATGATTTGCAAAAATTTGATAACAAATAATAATAATAATATAGACTGGCGCATGTCACATGTCACATACTGGCGATTGAATAAGAAAAGTTCCAAACATGGTTGAATTTAAAAGGCTTAAAAAATAAAACTATTGAAATGTATCCATTATTAAATAAGACTATAACAATGGATCAGACGAGAAGGAAACATTTTTCTTAACTTTTGATAAACATTACTCCATTACCCTAGATTTGGCTTTCATTTTTAAACTAATTTCACATAAATCTGCAGAGATGCGAACATTTGTTTGATGTATCTATTCTAGTCCCTGTTCGATTTGTGAAGCATAATCAGTTCAAGTTCCAGTTCGTTGTACAATTAAGAATAGTGGCGTAATCCTGAAATCATGACTCGGCTCAAAGCGGCGGTGGTGGTGCTGTCCCAGACCGAAGTGGTCCATCTCTCATCCTCTACAGACTCCACATTAGTGAATTTCAATGCGTTTCTGGTCCATCTACATTCTATGCATTTATTTGTATTGTATATAGATCGGATCGTATTCGGCTCGAAAGTTTCGGTGTTTGCTCAGCGGGTTTCTTTGTTGTTCCTCTCGTTTTAGAACTAAGATTAATCATGTATTTTTACGTAGGTACGTATATAAAATAATTTAAAAGAAAAGTAGCTAAACCTAGTAGTAACAAGCCGCCATGCATGTTCATAATCGAGTTGAAAAAGTCAAATATAATCAACGACGAAACATTGAGAGAAAAGTTCTCACAGCGGTGATTAAATAACATTGGATGCGGAGCTTACCAGCGGCCTACCGGCGGCCTACCGGCGGCCTATCGGCGGCCTAGCGGCGGCCTACCGGCGGCCTAGCGGCGGCCTAGCGGCGGCCTAGCGGCGGCCTAGCGGCGGCCTAGCGGCGGCCTAGCGGCGGCCTAGCGGCGGCCTAGCGGCGGCCTAGCGGCGGCCTAGCGGCGGCCTAGCGGCGGCCTAGCGGCGGCCTAGCGGCGGTCTGGTGGCGGGCGCGGGACCGCTCGCACAAATGTATGCAAATGTTCCAGCGTTATGAAATATCAAATCGCTTCACGAACTTTGTAGTTTTCTCTATGAAAATCTGGGAAAAGTAAGGTGAAACAATACGTGTGCGATAATATACGGATATATGGTACAGTCTATCCTTGCGATGATGCGACAAACTTTGAGGATACGTCGGGAAACCCATCACGTCGAACCGATTTAATATTGAACTGAGAAAGTGAACGAACTGAGAAAGTTTTCATAATCAGGGGGTCAAAATGAGATACCCTTAGAACCTTAGTAAAAAGCACGAAGCTCGGAATAAAAAAAACTCAAATAAACAAAATTGAACGCATCTGTCGCGTAACAAAGAAAAGACGACCGAATTGGATTCTCAGCGAGGCTGAGAATAGACCCCGAGAGATAAGTGAAGGTGAATGTAAGTTTATATATCCCATTCTAATTGCCCAATTCCCATTTTCTTGTTAAATAGTATCGCGCTTGTTCACTCTGGAAAAATGACTGAATGACTGTTTTTATAATTTATAATTTTTATAATTAAAAATATTGAAAATTGATGTATGAGTATGTAACGACACTGTGGACCAAGTATGTTGTTAATTAAGACAAATGTACGTGTGCGGGTTTGGCATATGAATCGGAAAGATACGTTGTGGTGAGTGCTGAGTACCCCAATAATCATCCATTCACTCACATGTTCAATTGATTATGAACGCGGAAAGTTTGTGTGACCAGAGCAGGTTGGATAATAGAGAAAGTTGGTTAAAACAAGTTTATTGTCGAGCACAAGTACAGTTTAGAAATATACAATATCCGTACGATGAAAAGTTCACAGATTATCGTTGAGAATGGAGATCTCGTCTGGAACGATCGCGTGTTACTATAGTAGTGTTGTTTCTTGTGACGCATGTCAGGAGCTCTGGTTTTCAGCACCGGTGAATGTTCAGTGTTCAGGAGACGTAGGACGTTAGGCCTCTACAAATCTGTTGAAAAACTACCGTGCCAGCTTAATGGGACTCTACATAACATTTGCACGCAGTGTGAAGTGACAAATAATAATATTAGAATTTAAAATATTATAATAAAGTAGAAAAAAATAATGAATTAGTAATTAGTAGTTAGTAGGCGGGGTATGCAAATTGAACAATTGTTTGCAGTAATATTTGTATTTTTTGACAAGTTTTAATCATAAGATTCTCATAACTCGAGTGAAATGTTTTGCATATCTGCTATGACTAATATAATTGTTATTCTGTAAATATGGCAATGGAAGATACACATGGCAATACAATGTTTAAAATACTTGGAATATGATACATACTTTCGGTGCGGTGATATGGTACAAAGTCGGAAGAATCCCGTTTTTACAAGCTATTTTATAATATCAGTGAATGATTAGAGTATTAATGAAGAAAAATGAAATGATGAAAGTTTCGCCATTTTACCGAGTGCGTTAATTAAACAGACAATTAGAAAATTGAAACGGGAGGCATTCCTTAATGAAGTTGCAGATCACCCTTTCGCAACGAAATAAAGTGACAAAACAAACATTTGGCGGATCCATGGCGGAGGAATTTATCAACTTTGTTCGTCGTTACTGTATAATTAATCATGTTTCTTCCAAAGAGACATTTCTTCGGTTAACTTTGTTTTGAATGGAATTCGGATTATTAATGAGGAAAAGTCCCGAGCACGACGGCTCCGCGAGATGAGCCGTGGGCAGCTCCAGAAGTTCCGATCGTTAATTATTCGCGGACTCCTGTCTCGAGTCTCACTTTGCGCGACTCGCGTCGCTCGGAGGACTCGTAAAAAAATGTAAATAAAAGCATAAGCATCCTGTATTTTTATATTATAACAATATTATATTTACAAATTTGAACAATTTTTGTTACAAATATTCGCTAAATATTAAAAATAACCAGTTCAACCAGACTCGTAGGTAGGTGCACAAGATCGTCAGCTTACTCTCCGCAAAAAATATTTACTCTCCGCTTCAATATTCAATATTCAGCTTACTCTCCGCAATACACAACATTTGAATTAATAGCTCGTTAATAAACAAGACCAAATTCCATCACAATCTAAAATAAAATTCATTAAAGGTTATATTATTTTCTACTATTCTGTATATATATATATATATTATGATTTGTGACCTTATTTTTCTACATCAACAACAAAGCACGGGCATTGTTTGGTTTTATTCGACTTTTTGCTTCATTCCTTCCATTGTATTACACATGTATGTAATATACGCACAGATTTATTGCTAAATTTTCTTTACAAATGCCACTCGTGCCGTTAAATTTATAACAAATGAAATCCATTTGATTTTTAAATTATTTTCTCGGCACTCACGCCCAACATTCACAGTAAACAACATTGATAATTGAGTCGCTGATTTTCGATAGCCGCTGTAACACTTTCATAACAGGTTATATCACTTTTATAGAAAATGTATTACCTGGTTTCAACTAAAATAAAACCACGATGTATTCACATGAATTATTGTAATAATTTGAACCTAAATACATATGTATTTCATTATGATAAAAAACATGGCAGGTTTTGAAAGTCACATCGCGTTATACCGGGTTTTGCTCAACCTAACATTATACATTACCTAATAAAGCATACTTTGAAAATGAAACTTACAATTTAAAAAAAATAATTTATTCCGAATCCTCATATTTACATAACTCAAATTTGTTAAAAAAAAGTGTTATAGCAGATTTTGAAATTCAGTACCTCAATTCATAATAAATACATTCGATTCAATTAAAAAAATACTTGTACTAATTTTTCGACGACTATGGAACCGAGTTGAATCCATTTCTTAATACAGACACCGCAGATCATCTGGACGATTGTGATATTGTACTAGTAATGGGCTAACCCGCGGGAGTGAGTAATGTCGCTTGAAAGTACTCTTCGTACATTCATCAACATCAGGTCTAAAAAGGAGATATTCATTCAAGGACATATAAGTGCATATTCAACTGTTCATGTTGTTACATTTGAAAAGAAAATATTTTATTATTATTTATTATTGATTATTTCATCATTATCAGCCACTTTCACTCCTATGTTGGATGAAAACCTCCCCATGTGTCTCCCACTTTTCTTTGTCTATTGTTATTTGTAGCCACGTATTTCCGCAAAATTTGACGATTTCGTTAGTCCAGGGGGTTTTAAAGCGGCCTGTAGGCCGTTTCTTGATTCGCCTTGCGTACCATTGGATGACTGCATTTGTCCAATGACTGTCAATCCTCCGAACGATGTGATCTGCCCATTGCCATTTAATTTTCTTGGCGTATTCAATTATATCAATTACTCTTACCTGTTATTTCATAGACTCGTTTCTTTTCCTCCCCAACATACGTGTTTCATTGTCCTTTTGCGAGTTTCGAGAAAACAGAACACTACCGAGAGCGCAGAATGTCGCTACGTATCGGATTCATCGACATGAAAAGGCATTTGTATTACTCAGCGGTAAGTGAACGCAATCAGTAACGTGTGCAATGATGCCACAGTGTCCGCTAATCTTCATAAGCCATCACAGATCAATCTCACCTAAATTATTTGCGGCCACTCTCGAAAACGTATTCAAGCAACTAGACTGGAAAGCGACGGATATCAGCATAAATGGTAAGAATTTAAACTATCTACGTTTTGCACACGATATTCTCCAACGATCCAGAAGAGCTACAAAATAGAATGCAGAAACTATCAGAAGTCAGTGGCAGAGTAGGATTGAAGATAAACGTCTCAAAGAATAAGGTAATGATTAACTGCTTTGTTGATTCGATAGTCATTTATGTTAATGGAACTCAGCTTGAACGATTCGATAGTTATATCTACCTAGGACTACAATATAGCACAGCAGGATGAGTATCCGAAAAAGTTATTCGCTCGCTTGCCCGAGTGGGCAAGGGTTGGGCTGGGGTGCATTCGGACGATTGAATATTTTTGATATATATATATGTATATATATATATATATATATATATATATATATATATATATATATATATATATATATATATATATATATATATATATATATATATATATATATATATATATATATATATATATATATATATATATATATATATCAAAAAAGCATTGCTCAGAAGGCTATACTCAGAGTAATACACCGCCGTGATTTTTCGTACCCTTCAGAGCCACTTTTTAGGGAATTTCAGGTTTTGGATGCTGAATATATTAACCAGCTTTCATAAGCAAATAAGCGCTCCATCTGTGAGAACTAAAAGATATTATCCCACAAGAGCAAATAATCTTAAATTCGTTCCAAGAATAAAAACTACTTTTGGTCAAAGATTACTCACTCTCCAAGCTCCCAGAATAACATAAAAACTTTAAGTGACATGAAATTTTATAAAAATAAAGTTTTAAATTAGTTGTTAAAATTAGGTAAAGCAGATACTGACAGTAAACTATTGTAAAGTGTGTCCAGCGGAAAATTTTCAAGTTTAATATTAAATAAATAAAAAAACTACAATGTTATTCTCACATTTTATTTTTATAAAATAGAGTTTAACGATGCGAATTTCACGTTTTACAAACAATATCGACTAAATGCCGTCAATTTCTCTGAATCTTGCAATCGGACTCTTAAATTTGCGAACACGCGAAAGCAAAGCGTTGGTTCAACGGCAGCAACTTCACGGCGGATATTTTCTTGTAGATCCTGAATTGTTCGAGGATTGTTGCTGTAAACTCTCGACTTGAGGTATCACCACAAAAAAGTCACACGGAGTAAGGTCCGCTGACCGAGGTGCCCAGGGTATGTCTCCGTACTTGCTGATTAATTTATTGGGAAAAATTCCCCTCAGCTTCTCCATTCAAACTCTAGTTGTGTGTGGAGAGGGCGCGTCTTGCTGAAATTGTGTTCTGTTATTGAACCCGGGAAACAGCTGCAGTTGCGGTACAAAAAACTCGTCGATCATTTGGCAATACACATCAGCAGTGACTGTCTTCGCTGGTTAAAAAAATTAGGGTCAATTATCCCTCGGGCAGAAATTGCACACCACACTGTCGTTTTGGAGAATGCAAAAGTTTTTGATGACGTTCCCTTGAATTGTCGGAGTACCAGTATCCCATGTTCTGTTTATTAACATAGCCATCGCGATATGAAAATGTGCTTCGTCAGTAAACAATATGTTTCCAAGCGTTCGTGCTATTCCAAAACGTTCTAGTATCGTTCTCGCTAAGGTTTCAAGTAAAGATCAGTCATTTTCGTTGAGAAACTACACGATTTTCAGTTTGTATGATATTCATGTATGTAGTTTCTTTTTCAAAATAACGTGCACTGTTGATTTTTTCATTCCAGCAAAGGCTGCAATTTTCCTGGCAAATCACGCGCGTCGAACAATATCCCTCCCACTTATCTCACCTTGATGGTTTACGAGCAATTAAAATTTAATCTTGAGATTTTCCGCTAGACATTCTTTATATTATGAAATGATTCTTATAACTGCATTATATACTGCACTATATACTCATTATATACTCTGCTACTATATTATATACTACTGCATTATATACTCTTAATGGCACTATAATTTTTAATCTTATAAGTGTTCTCATTCAGGTAAAGCACCTTGTATGTGCTTACATTTTATTTATACATATTGTATTGCACATTAGTATTTGTATTCTCTAATTTATATATGTTCTCTTTTCCTTTGCCTTACTCTGTACGTACTTTCATTTTGGATTTAAATTATGTTTTACCTAGTATTCTGAGTTTATTTGATTTGTGAAATATGATTTGTGTGCCAGTTTGCCCTAAAACAGGCTTGCCTAGTTGGGCAATGTATTCTAAAAAATCTTTATTAAAGAAACTGTAATTCTTTTAAAATTAGCAATATTAACTTTGTGGTTAAAATTCATTAATATGAATGATGAATGAATGAATGAATGAATGAAAAATATTTTTTTATTTATTATCTTTGTTTTATTAACCACTTAATTGAGTTTAAATACATCTACCGGTTTCGAAAAATAACATTTTCTTCTTCTAAACTAACTAACTAAAAACATACGTTGTGAACCTGACCAAATACATAAAATATCATCCACATACCTTTTCCATAACAAAACATTTTTTAACAAAGGAGAATCACAATCAAAAATATTCTACAAAAATATCTGCTATTAGTGGACTTGTGGGTGCACCCACAGGAAGACTCTCTGTTTGATTATATATTATATTATTAAATTAAAAATAATTTTGGTTCATACGAAGGTGTTTTATATTGGTAAAACGGGTAGAAATTTTAATATAAGAGTAAAGAAGCATTTGAGATGTTTGAATAGTGGGTTTTCTGAATTCTCTAATCATTTGATAGAAAATGGTCATGGTATTGATAAAAAATTGAGATTGTCAATTTTGCACATAAACGGTGTTGGTCACAAATCAAATAATTTGGAATCGTTGGAGATACATAAAGCGTGTAAAACTAATCAAAAAATTATAAACAATCAACTAAATTAAACTACGAGTCCCATTCTAAAAATTTTTCCTAAAAATTATTCAACTAAATTTGTATTAAGTAACAATTTGAGTTAGGTACTAAATTTATTTTTTAAATAATTGTCGTTCTTTTAAAAACAGATTCTGGTGAAGAAACAATAATATATGTTTTTAGTTAGTTATGACATCCTGAAGAAGAAAATGGTATTTTTCGAAACCGGTAGATGTATTTAAACTCAATTAAATGGTTAATAAAACAAAGATAATAAATAACAAAGATAATAATTAGAAAGATATACATATAAAATCAATTTTATTTTAAAAAATTATTGTTGCTACCGGGATTCAAACCTAGATCTCTTCCAATCCGGGGAACGTGCATTATCCGATTATGATATATCAACACAGTGGATTGATGATAAATTTTATAACCTATGTATGTGTTAAACTTTTCAAGGTAATACATCTATCGATCCATTATTTGAAAGCCATCTACTTTGTTTTATCGGAATCTCAAATACCTTTGAGTAAACCGACAAGAAACGCCAGAATAATAATAACAATAAAAATGTGTTCTCCTTAATATTATGTGTCTAAGAAACTAAATAAAAATTAACAATCGTAAATGTACGAGTACAAGGTGCTTATACATATACGGTGGAGTAGCAATGTGTGTCGTGCCTTACACATACACTGATGACACCAATGAAGAACACAACGCACGTTACAAATATTACCTTTTCAAGAATCGATAACAAAAAAAATTAAAAACCTGCTGCTTTTGTAATAAGTAAAGTAAATAAGTAATAGTACAGACTAAATTCAGAGCTTTTGGGCTATTCTGCCATATATCAATATATATAAAATGTTATTACATATGATATAATCCACCGCCAGGTTTATTTTACTCGTACTCCAGAGATATCGCGATAAATCAAGTCGGGGTAGATGTACATGATTGAATTAACATCGACCGATACATTAAATATTGTTATATTTAATACTCAGAGAACATCACATCAGAAAAATATTATATGTACTCGTAAGTTAAGACACCAACTTGACGAGATATTTTCGGTGACATTGTATCATTTGCAACTCTAAATACTACTAACTTTCTTGGGGTGTAATAATTATCTACCAAAATGTAATACATGATCAAGTGTACAATAACTCGTAAATATAAATAAAGTCATTAAGGAAAACACATTCTTATTGTGAAGTTGTAATTATTCAGAACATAGGTCAGTGATATTTTAAATACTAAATTAATGTATTAATTATAAATATATACATATAAAATCAATTTTGTCGAAAAATATTGTTTTTGCGTCACCGGGATTCGAACCTGGATCTCTATTTCCAATCCGGGGAAGTGCACTACCATTGTGCTATAACGCCAGTATTTTTCTTGACAAATTTTCGAACCTATATGTTACATTTTTCAAATTAATACACCTGTCGTTCCATTATTTGAAAGCCATCTACATTATTTTTACAGAATCTCAAATACCTCTAAGTAAAGCGACTGCAGACGCCATTTGCACTTCCTGTGCACTTCCCCGGATTGGAAATAGAGATCTAGGTTCGAATCCCGGTGACGCAAAAACAATATTTTTCGACAAAATTGATTTTATATGTATATATTTATAATTAATACATTAATTTAGTATTTATAAATAAAGTCAATTTGATTTCACAATATTTGCTGTGTAATAATAAGTATGTAAAAAATTTTAGGGCGATTTTATTTTTCTTAACTGAAAGACACCCAAATTATTTAGTATGATCTCTATCGACCAGGAAGTATATCGTATTCGACGCTATTATCAGGTTGTTCCATACATTTAGCATTGTTTTCTTACATTTGCTCAAAAGCATAACTTTTCATTAACAGTGCTCTTGTCGGTGATGCTTCTAAGTAATGAGATTTATTTCAATATTGAAAATCCTAAACCGACAGTGGCAGTGGAAAGAAAAGAAGCCCACGGAACATTATGGTTTATGACTGTCGACTCAGACACAATGCGACACCGAAAAACATTTGCGAAGCGATGAGCAGTGATGCAATAAAACGTAGAAAGTGTCGAATGTGGTACAAAAATTTCATTCTGGGAATATTGATAATGAAGGTGTACCGAGGTTTAGTAGATCTAAGGCGACTGATAGTGAGAATATGCACGTACAAAAGCTCAATATGTCTCTAACATCAGTTTACAAATATTTTTAAAAAAATGGGAAAAGTGTCAACTTGTGAAATATGGGAACCTCATAATTTGTCTGAGCTAAACCTCGAGCAGCGAGTCTTAACATGCCGATCGTTGATGATTCGAGAACAGTGTGAAACGTTTTTGAGACGTATTGTTACTGGAAATGAGAAGTAAATTCTTTATGTCAATACACAACGTAAGAGGCAGTGGTTGGACGCCAACCAACCCCCAATTCTCGCATCAAGAACAAGATTACACCCCCAAGAAGACAATGCTATGCATTTAGTGATATATGATAGTCACGACAGACTTGCAGTGCGCTCGACTAGATCGTTCGAAAGGAACTCTAACCATAAAAACACCTACTCTTGTAAATCAAGAAAGGATAACACCAAGGTTACACCAAAACTACGCTCGAAAAAGAAGACGATAGAAAAAATAAATGGATTTTCTCGGAAACTTCTTCTTCACCCACCGTATTCTCCGGACATTTCTCCAGACGATTTTTATATTTTAGATCTCTACAACATTGTTTAAAGGAAAACAATATTTAACAAAAGTGGATATATAAAAAATACATCGAAGCATTTATTGCTTCAAAAAGTAAATTGGGTAATTAAAAATTGATTGACGGATGGTGATTGGTTGTAGAAAAGATAGAAAACATATTATTGACTACAATTATTACATGTTTTATTTTTAACCCCTTTAACCTGCACCCCGAAAAACGTGCACGGAACAACTTGATATATATCCAAATGTTCACTTCTGCACTGAATGAGAGTGTGGATACGAAGACAAGAAAAACACGTTGAAAAGGCACCATTTCACTCAGTCCACATTCAGCGACAATAATGAGCCTAATGACGTATTGTATCCGGCCCAGCGTGAAGTGTGTGCGGATTAGTCTCGCAAGCGCCATCTGGCGTGACGGATAACAGACTCGGCTGGCCGCCGATACACTAATCCGGCGGTCCCGGCTCGGCCGGGCTAACCTCCCCGGGCCCGCCCCCGGCCCGCCCCCGCCGCGCCGCCGCCCGGGGCTCGGTGACTGGCTAAAGGGATTAAAGCGATATCCATTGTAATAACAAGACAAGTCGAGCGAAAAAATCAACCCGCACTGGTTTTTGTCACGTCGGGTGAGGTGTCCCTCGGTCCCAGAAACCGGGATCCGGGATCCGGGAGTCGAAAACCAGGTGTCGGGGGATTGGATAAGGTGGTACCGGGGAATTAGTTCCGTGTTAGGGACCAATTTTCCGCGAATAATGTGTTTCGTGTTCACGAGAATATTTATCAAGAAATTTTTCCCGTAATTAGTAAAAGTAGAGAATATGAGGAGACCCAAAAAGTACAATACGTCCACGTTCCACAGTATCAGTGCCTTCTTCCATCTCTCTCTCACTTTTCAATTATCATGTGCGTACCGAGAATGGAAAACAAATATAATTAGTAAAAGTAGAGAATATGAGGAGACCCAAAAAGTACAATACGTCCACGTTCCACAGTATCAGTGCCTTCTTCCATCTCTCTCTCACTTTTCAATTATCATGTGCGTACCGAGAATGGAAAACAAATATAATTAGTAAAAGTAGAGAATATGAGGAGACCCAAAAAGTACAATACGTCCACGTTCCACAGTATCAGTGCCTTCTTCCATCTCTCTCTCACTTTTCAATTATCATGTGCGTACCGAGAATGGAAAACAAATATAATTAGTAAAAGTAGAGAATATGAGGAGACCCAAAAAGTACAATACGTCCACGTTCCACAGTATCAGTGCCTTCTTCCATCTCTCTCTCACTTTTCAATTATCATGTGCGTACCGAGAATGGAAAACAAATATAATTAGTAAAATGTCCAATAAAATAGTATGTTTTATATAACAATTAAAAATATATTAAATGTAATCCGAAAAGGAGAGAATGATAAGAATTTTTATAAAAAAAAAAACTTTATAGTCCATATAATATTTTCATTTATTACTGTAATTAAATGTATATTATTGACCGAATGAAAAGATAAAAGTGTAAGATTTACAAATCACTGTAAGACTTTAGGTCCATTTAATATTGTTTAGGAATGTCTGATATGACTCGGTGTCCAAACAGTTGTCGCGAGATGTTTTAAGCGATATAAAAATTAATTCAAAAAAATTGTCTGGAACTTTTATGTCTTTGACAAGAAAAATTCAACACCATTAGTCCAAAGAATGCATACCAATAGAACCAATAGCCATGTCATCCAATACAAGTTTTTAAAGAAAAGAACTCGACAACTAATCTAATAAAAGATAGGTAATGTGATACTTCACAGTGAGTACTGATACTTTACTCTATCATCAACTATCATCAACTTTGTACGTCACACCTAAATTAGTTTAATTACAGAAAAATGTAACATATAGGTTCGAAAATTTGTCAAGAAAAATACTGGCGTTATAGCACAATGGTAGTGCACTTCCCCGGATTGGAAATAGAGATCCAGGTTCGAATCCCGGTGACGCAAAAACAATATTTTTCGACAAAATTGATTTTATATGTATATATTTATAATTAATACATTAATTTAGTATTTATAAATAAAGTCAATTTGATTTCACAATATTTGCTGTGTAATAATAAGTATGTAAAAAATTTTAGGGCGATTTTATTTTTCTTAACTGAAAGACACCCAAATTATTTAGTATGATCTCTATCGACCAGGAAGTATATCGTATTCGACGCTATTATCAGGTTGTTCCATACATTTAGCATTGTTTTCTTACATTTGCTCAAAAGCATAACTTTTCATTAACAGTGCTCTTGTCGGTGATGCTTCTAAGTAATGAGATTTATTTCAATATTGAAAATCCTAAACCGACAGTGGCAGTGGAAAGAAAAGAAGCCCATGGAACATTATGGTTTATGACTGTCGACTCAGACACAATGCGACACCGAAAAACATTTGCGAAGCGATGAGCAGTGATGCAATAAAACGTAGAAAGTGTCGAATGTGGTACAAAAATTTCATTCTGGGAATATTGATAATGAAGGTGTACCGAGGTTTAGTAGATCTAAGGCGACTGATAGTGAGAATATGCACGTACAAAAGCTCAATATGTCTCTAACATCAGTTTACAAATATTTTTAAAAAAATGGGAAAAGTGTCAACTTGTGAAATATGGGAACCTCATAATTTGTCTGAGCTAAACCTCGAGCAGCGAGTCTTAACATGCCGATCGTTGATGATTCGAGAACAGTGTGAAACGTTTTTGAGACGTATTGTTACTGGAAATGAGAAGTAAATTCTTTATGTCAATACACAACGTAAGAGGCAGTGGTTGGACGCCAACCAACCCCCAATTCTCGCATCAAGAACAAGATTACACCCCAAGAAGACAATGCTATGCATTTAGTGATATATGATAGTCACGACAGACTTGCAGTGCGCTCGACTAGATCGTTCGAAAGGAACTCTAACCATAAAAACACCTACTCTTGTAAATCAAGAAAGGATAACACCAAGGTTACACCAAAACTACGCTCGAAAAAGAAGACGATAGAAAAAATAAATGGATTTTCTCGGAAACTTCTTCTTCACCCACCGTATTCTCCGGACATTTCTCCAGACGATTTTTATATTTTAGATCTCTACAACATTGTTTAAAGGAAAACAATATTTAACAAAAGTGGATATATAAAAAATACATCGAAGCATTTATTGCTTCAAAAAGTAAATTGGGTAATTAAAAATTGATTGACGGATGGTGATTGGTTGTAGAAAAGATAGAAAACATATTATTGACTACAATTATTACATGTTTTATTATTAACCCCTTTAACCTGCACCCCGAAAAACGTGCACGGAACAACTTGATATATATCCAAATGTTCACTTCTGCACTGAATGAGAGTGTGGATACGAAGACAAGAAAAACACGTTGAAAAGGCACCATTTCACTCAGTCCACATTCAGCGACAATAATGAGCCTAATG
Source organism: Eubasilissa regina (assembly GCA_022840565.1). NCBI lineage: Eukaryota > Metazoa > Arthropoda > Insecta > Trichoptera > Phryganeidae > Eubasilissa > Eubasilissa regina. The sequence continues at coordinate 41,948,310 of JAINEB010000018.1, read as the reverse complement.
ACGTATTGTATCCGGCCCAGCGTGAAGTGTGTGCGGATTAGTCTCGCAAGCGCCATCTGGCGTGACGGATAACAGACTCGGCTGGCCGCCGATACACTAATCCGGCGGTCCCGGCTCGGCCGGGCTAACCTCCCCGGGCCCGCCCCCGGCCCGCCCCCGCCGCGCCGCCGCCCGGGGCTCGGTGACTGGCTAAAGGGATTAAAGCGATATCCATTGTAATAACAAGACAAGTCGAGCGAAAAAATCAACCCGCACTGGTTTTTGTCACGTCGGGTGAGGTGTCCCTCGGTCCCAGAAACCGGGATCCGGGATCCGGGAGTCGAAAACCAGGTGTCGGGGGATTGGATAAGGTGGTACCGGGGAATTAGTTCCGTGTTAGGGACCAATTTTCCGCGAATAATGTGTTTCGTGTTCACGAGAATATTTATCAAGAAATTTTTCCCGTAATTAGTATGATGTGCCCGGCGATTAAAGTGACGCGAATTTCCCCATATTGTGAAGAAAAAAACACTTAACGCGGTGCATTCCTTAAGGGATTATCAGCATGGGTAACAGGGCCGTACAACCAATTAGGATTAGGTGAATGCGTTTGCTTTCTTGGGGGATTAAGGGACATTTTATGACGGTCCAACCCCAAGAAATGCATCTAATCCTGATTGTATATTGTTGAGGACGTACCTTTCCAAGGATAATACCCGGTCGGAATTTTTTCGCAAGCCCGCCAAATTATATGCATTCTCAGAATGCCGACAAGACCTTCCAACGTTTTAGTATTTTCCGATTTTAGTATATTAACAATAGACTAGGGTAATTTTAATGGTATAGCACGTGCGACCGACCTGTCCTTACGATCCGCGCACACCCTAAGCCCCTGAGGGTTTAAAAAGGCCGGACGCGGCGGTGAACAAAAACACTTGGAGTCGAACACTTGCAGAGAACACTTGGAGTTGAACACTTGCAGTCAGCACTCGCAGTTAGTCACAGGACTTAGAGTCAAACAGTTAGCAGTCGCAGTTGAAATCGGACAGTTACACTCGAGCGGTCAGCTAGGCTCGAAGAATTAGACACGTGCAGTGAGACCCGAGAAGTTACACTCGAGCAGTCAGTTGGGCTCGAGGAGTTACACACTTGGAGAAAAGACTTGGAGTAACACTAAAAGAAGACATTTGGAGTTGGAAAGTTACACTCGAACAGTCAGTCAGACTCGAAAGTTAGACACGGAACAGGCACTTAGTCACGGGGAGACGGCTAACACTCGAAGACGTGGAGGAACGCTTGGAACAACAGGCGAAACTAAGACTGGAAAACAGTGCAACTCGAGCGGAGATGGAAGGAAGGCAGTGCAGAGGAGCTGGTGAACAAGACCACCCACCAGAAGGACGGGATCGCAGAGCGGGCTTGAAGCCCCAGTCCCGCCCAGATCGCGCCGTCGGTCGCCATCCGCGCGGCGGACATCGATCCTCGAAGCCCGGACCGACTGAACTTAATTAAGGTAGAGTTAAGATTAATTTAAGATTAGAATTAAGTAGACCGTAAGATAAATTAAGATAATTTAGCCTAGAATTATTTTCGTCTCCTCGCTTAACCAATCGAATAAAATTGTAAATATTATACTAAATTATTGACTTATTGATTTTCATCCCCGCCTCCTTCTCAGTGACCAACGTTGCATTGAGATACGATGATCGGGCAGTGAGGAAAGCCCGACGCCGTATCAAGTAAAAGTAGAGAATATGAGGAGACCCAAAAAGTACAATACGTCCACGTTCCACAGTATCAGTGCCTTCTTCCATCTCTCTCTCACTTTTCAATTATCATGTGCGTACCGAGAATGGAAAACAAATATAATTAGTAAAAGTAGAGAATATGAGGAGACCCAAAAAGTACAATACGTCCACGTTCCACAGTATCAGTGCCTTCTTCCATCTCTCTCTCACTTTTCAATTATCATGTGCGTACCGAGAATGGAAAACAAATATAATTAGTAAAAGTAGAGAATATGAGGAGACCCAAAAAGTACAATACGTCCACGTTCCACAGTATCAGTGCCTTCTTCCATCTCTCTCTCACTTTTCAATTATCATGTGCGTACCGAGAATGGAAAACAAATATAATTAGTAAAAGTAGAGAATATGAGGAGACCCAAAAAGTACAATACGTCCACGTTCCACAGTATCAGTGCCTTCTTCCATCTCTCTCTCACTTTTCAATTATCATGTGCGTACCGAGAATGGAAAACAAATATAATTAGTAAAATGTCCAATAAAATAGTATGTTTTATATAACAATTAAAAATATATTAAATGTAATCCGAAAAGGAGAGAATGATAAGAATTTTTATAAAAAAAAAAACTTTATAGTCCATATAATATTTTCATTTATTACTGTAATTAAATGTATATTATTGACCGAATGAAAAGATAAAAGTGTAAGATTTACAAATCACTGTAAGACTTTAGGTCCATTTAATATTGTTTAGGAATGTCTGATATGACTCGGTGTCCAAACAGTTGTCGCGAGATGTTTTAAGCGATATAAAAATTAATTCAAAAAAATTGTCTGGAACTTTTATGTCTTTGACAAGAAAAATTCAACACCATTAGTCCAAAGAATGCATACCAATAGAACCAATAGCCATGTCATCCAATACAAGTTTTTAAAGAAAAGAACTCGACAACTAATCTAATAAAAGATAGGTAATGTGATACTTCACAGTGAGTACTGATACTTTACTCTATCATCAACTATCATCAACTTTGTACGTCACACCTAAATTAGTTTAATTACAGAATAAAAGTCTGCATTCACCACTCAAATGAGAAGAGCTATGTTGCACTCTACAGTCTCTACCCAAAAAATTTGCCGCACCCTACAAATCCCCACAAAACATCATTTACATTAAATTGCTTCGAAATTTATTTTTTACGAGCTCTGTTTACGAAATAATATCTCCTTTGTTTGATTAGTTGTAAAGTGTGACCCCTTCACAGTCAATGCATTGCTGAGCAGATTAAAATGAAAAAATAACAAAAGTACGCGTCTATTGCAATTTGCGCTTCGGAGTTATCGGAATTGTTCAGTGGTGATGTTGCGTTGTTTTAATTGTATCTCGTATTAAAGACAGTTGTTATATTAATCACAGACAAAAAATCAGTGTTCCATTTTACAGATAATTAGGAGGTAAGTTAGGTTAGATAGATAGGGAATGTTTCATTCGGTTATGTGAAATGATTACTTCGCTTCGAAAAAATCTTTCGTGATAATAATGAGAAAAGGAAAGGAAAAGATTTTACTGCCGCGAAAACAGACAGCATTGAGCATTCTAATAGTCAAATAACTAGAGGTGGTAGTGGACGCGGTCACGAGTCACGAGTCACGAGACGCGACAAGCTGTAGACGCCATTGAAGAAATTTAAAAACAGCATTGAGCATTCTAATAGTCAAATAACTAGAGGTGGTAGTGGACGCGGTCACGAGTCACGAGTCACGAGACGCGACAAGCTGTAGACGCCATTGAAGAAATTTAAAAACAGCATTGAGCATTCTAATAGTCAAATAACTAGAGGTGGTAGTGGACGCGGTCACGAGTCACGAGTCACGAGACGCGACAAGCTGTAGACGCCATTGAAGAAATTTAAAAACAGCATTGAGCATTCTAATAGTCAAATAACTAGAGGTGGTAGTGGACGCGGTCACGAGTCACGAGTCACGAGACGCGACAAGCTGTAGACGCCATTGAAGAAATTTAAAAACATCAAAACTCGCTCGAAACGACAGAACGATTCTCATAGAAGCTTTCGTGAACCGCTCGGCGAGTGTTAAGAATATTAAAAAATATAAATTAGACACAGCAATGTCAATGCCGTCAGGCGTCGTTTGCGCGAGAGTGGATTGAAATATTACAGAAAAAAAAGAGATTATAATGAAATAAGACACATCAGGCTTTTATTCTGGAGTAATGGGAAAAGGTACATCAATTATATTTTGATTCTTACATAAAATATATTTCTGAATTTCAAATCAATGTTCCGATGCGTGACAAAATTTGTTCAATTTGTTCGTAGGCGCTCAAATGAAAAGTACAAAAAAACTGTCAAGCATCCGAAGCTTGTAATGATTTGGTCGATTATCGAAGGAGAAATCCCCGGTCCAATTTATTTAGTGAAGGGGACTATGAGACAGGAGCAAAATAAACCCATTATAGTACAGTTATTTTGCTTTAATTAATTCAAAAATTTGTCTGAAGGGTCGTATCATCTCGCGTAAGATAATGCAAGATTTGTCATAAGACCGCAAGTATAAAGGCACTCTTCAATGTATTCCGACAATAAAGTGTGACCGCGGCCTGGAAATTCTCCGAACTTGGAACCCGATAGAAAATGTTTAGAATCTTAGGACGTATGTGGTGCACGAGATGAACATCACCGACATAGTTCAAAATATATTCATAATTAGACAAAACACTGTTTAAACCACTATTCATTGATTATTCTGCGTGTTTCGATACCTATGGTATCTTCTTCAGGAAACAATATATATTGAAATTAAAAAATACAAACATAGATAAAAACAAAACTATAAAGTGGTGAATAAGTAAGAAATAATATGAGGCCACAAAGTAATTTTGCAAATATTGAAGAAGCAAAATATATTAAATACATAGCACAATGATCCGCCAATACGCAATGACGATTCGCTCGTGTATTCGTAGTGCGCCGCAACGGATTAAACATTGTATAGAGTCCATACTAAATATTTTTTTAAATGTTCAATTTTACGTTGATATATTAAAAATACAGCGTTAAATCTTTAATTTATATGGTTATCGAATGAAGTTTGTATATTTTTTTGGGTAGACTATATACATCCAAATTCTTATCCATATCCACCTTCGTTTGGATAGCTTTCAGGTGTAAGAGGTTCGCAAGGAAAATGGTCTGATGACGAATGCCGACAAGCCGAAATTGGTGTTATTTGAGAAAGTGAGTCAGATAATGGTAGGGGGCGAATGTTTGGAATAAGTAGAAGAGTTAGTGAACTTGAGAAGATATTTATCAAGATAAACTGTGATGCGGTGTGAGCGGAAAGGCTGAGAAAGATATCATAAAGAGATTAAAGCATATAATATGAAGTAAATCCAAGTAGCCAAAGAAACAACAAACAAGAAACAAGGATTGGAAATGAAGATCCAGGTTCGAATCCCGGTGACGCTAAAACAATATTTTTCGACAAAATTGATTTTATATGTATATATTTATAATTAATACATTAATTTAGTATTTAAAATATCACAGACCTATGTTCTGAATAATTACAACTTCACAATAAGAATGTGTTTTCCTTAATAACAAAGAAACAACTCTCTAACTGTAACTCTAATTTTAGTATAATATTAAGGATTAATTAATTAAGGGTTATTCAGAAGGTTTAGTCATATGAATAATGCGAATATTGAGGGCGGGAGAATTGAGAATATATGAGACCAAGTAAACCAGAAAACAACTGATGATTATTTTCAAAAAACCTCAACAATTATCAAACATGGGAGTTAGAGCACGAAGCCATATCCTCTTTATGGCGATTTAGTAAATTAAAAACAAGTAATAAGAACACTGTCTACCAACACGAGTTCCAGCGACCCTGAACGCTCAACCATTGCAATCTTAGAATAAGAATTAGACTTAAAACTACGGGAAAATAAGGGTTATTAAAGAAAAAATTAACAATTCATTAATAAGAATTCATGTTAAAAAAATTCTCGCGTAAACTGTTAACACACCAGACAACCAGCGTCGGTTGCCCGAGGAAGCCTACTTGCTTAGAGTACAATAATAAAGATAATAAATCAGTGTCTGCACGTGCCCCGAGCCGCCGGCTGCCCTGGCGCCCCCGCCCCCGCCCCCGCCACCGAGGCATTAGGGGTCTGCACCCGCATGAGCGGCTAATGGAAATAACTTCGATCGAAATGCAAAAAAATTAAGGCCGACATGTTCTCCTGGGTCTGGAGTTTTATATCAATTTGCATAATAAGTGATATTACAAATTTAAATGCCCCCGGCCGACCCGAAGGAGATTGCGCCGATTCGTGATGAGGTTTTCGCGTGACGTCACGGGTACTACGATCGTGGCGCGAGTCGAGGGGCGGGGGTGCGGGTTGTCCCGTTTTGTTACTGAAGGCTTATGAATATCTCAATCCGGCTAATGCCCACTCACCGATTGCGGTTGACACTATCTTAGAGCAGATCGACCAGGTCTCCGATTGGCTCTGTGAGGCGGTACTTTAGAAAGAAAATTCATATTTATCTGGGTGAGCGATAATTCGGTACAAGAATATACAGTTCCCGGTAAACTACTCGCTGCGGGTGTATTCAGTTACCGGTAACCGGTCGTAGAGTATTTATTTAACGTCAGCTTATCGAACCGATAAGTTAACATACTATTGATAATGTTAAAATAAATCTTACTATTGTATCTTTATAAACCATTACTGTTACGAACGATAAGATTCTTCCATAGTTAAAAACGACTTATATTACGAAATACGCTTATTTTTCGACGATGCGAGGTACGAGTATATTATTTAAAATGCATACACCACCAGTTAAACTGCATATAAGTATTAATGCTGAATTAATAATGTACAATTAAATAAAAATAACTATTAAAGATTTTTGAAATCCTATTAATAAATGTAAAATAATCCATTTAAAATTAGTGGGATCTTTTCAAATCACATACGGACTTTAATAATAAATAAATGTACTTAAATAAAAATACAATATATGTAACATAACATATAGTGACTACACATTTCGGACTAAATTGTTCTAAAAATGCAGAATATACCTAGGACTCAGGTATTAGTCGAAAGAGTTAAAAAGATTCCCGGGTCGGGGCCCTGGAAGAAGGAGAATATCACGGTTGAAGAACCTGAGACAGTGGTTTGGCTAGTCTACTGTGGAGCTTTTCCAGGCCGCAGTAAATAAAATCACGATAGCCAACGTCCGTTAAAGGGATAGATAGGGGATAAGAAGAAGAAGAGAGGTATTAATTTTAAAAAAATTTAAAAATGTTGTCTGTATAAATTCGGTATAAGAATAAAGAATTAATTCAATATGATAACTCTAATAATTTCATACAACACGACAATCGTAACACATTTTTACAATTCCAATTTCTTTCAAACATAACACGAATCAAACACGTGTCGTTAGTTTCCTGAGACTATTCATCCTAGTGAGAAGCTTAACAAGAACAAATAATGTAGAATGTAGTAATCTAGAATGGCGTCCACAAATTCGTTTCGGAGACTAGAAATAATAACTCGCTTGTATAAAATAGAGTAAAAGTTAAAAGCGATGTAAATTGACGATAGTCATCCTTTCCGGTAAATGAGAAAAAAGCGTACAAAATTAAATAATGTTATAAATGTTGTAAGTAACATTCCGTTTCGATTGAGTTTCCCCACTGTGCGGCAGAGTTAAAATCGAACAAAATTTCAATAATTGTCTATAATTCAGGTAGCTTCACTCGTTTACAGGCCATGTCGAATAACAAACATTCGGCGCATTGCTAATAATAAATAGTGCGATAAACGTAAACATTGAATTACGGTGATGGGAATGAATGGGAAACATCAGGACAGGACATCAGGTGTAATCCAGAGCGTCGCTATCGCGGGGGATAACAAACTGAAACGATATTATTTATTTATAAAAACGGAACAGAAGAGAATAGTTATCAATCATACTTTGGTTTTTAATTCAATTTATTTTATTTGAAAATGTTGCAATTTTATATAAAAATGTATCGTGTAATAAATCAGAGTAAATGTTCAATTGAAAAATGGTTGTAGACGTGAGTGGATTCAGTTTGATACCGATTACAAAATAATTAGGTTTTTCCGGAAATCATAGATGACCTAAAAATATTATATAAATTACTTGAATTTCCTTTCCCAATACTTACTGCTGCGCTGTGCAGTTCAATGTTAAACGAGAGGTACCATTTCTCGTCCGCTGCTTTACGGAATTGCTAATATTACAAGGAAACTATTGAAAAAGAACCGAAATAAAACGATCCTTTGAAATCCGTCCGTTCACAAACGGTGCAATATTTTTGCTCACATTGTCCGTCCGTTTCGCTCCAAGTCGTATTACGCGGACGGGGAGCGTTTCATCATGAAACGTCTGAAGGGGCGGGGGATGAAGAGGACATATCGGCCGCCTCAGGTAGACTGATGAAATATAGGACATCCGGTGGAGCGGACCGTGAAGCCTCCCTAGAAACCTAATATCGCGAGACCTCTATAACTCGCGAGGGTCGGCCCGACGGTGGGCCAGGCGGCGCGCCCTACTTTTAATTTATTGGGTTTCTTCGGTGCGTCCGCGACCCTATTTCTTAACCTACGTTACACCTGCAAAGTTCAGCGACACGCGAGACACGCGAGACACTCGTGTACCGTCGCAACTTCTCGCGCCTCCGGCTAACAGCGACGACAGGCGACGGTATCCTGGGTTAGAACATCACTCGTTATTTTTATGAATAGTACGCTTGTACAGTAGAAACTCGATATAGCGAACTAATGTGGGAAAGGGGCTGTTCGTTAAATCCGAAACTCCGTTATATGAGATGGATAATTGATAAAATAAACAGCCCCAGTACACGTATATATAAGGTAAATAAAGTTTCTGTACTGGATTTAAAATATTATGTGATTTAAAAAAAGTGACAAGGGATGTATGAAAATTTAAATTTACAATAAAAAATTTCTGCTATTTAAATATAAATAACAAACAATTTTTCCAAAAAATACACTTTAACCTTTACCATACCATGATAAAATATGTCCGAACGCAGCCGTGCTGTCAACTCGCGTTACCGTAAATAACAGTTATAAAAAATGTTTTTATTAGCTTAAATAGCTTTAATGGCACGAATTTACTCTAAATATTGAGCATTCAATTTTCAAAAAATGATTAAAAACATAATTTAGAGCATTCATTGAGTCCTATACAATCTGTCCTTTCTTCTTATCTCTCTTCATTTAATTAGTGAGAAAGAGAAAATTATATGTATATGTTTGTTCTTTTCACTGTGAAAATAGTGTCACAAATTGTATTTTTACCAGCGTATTAACTTTAAAACGGATTGAATGGAAAAAATAATTATTTTTGTACGATTCCCTTTTCATAATTAGTTTGTCACTAGTCATTCCTAAGCGCTAATATTTTCTTTAGGATTATCTAAAATACGAATTTTATATTGCATGTATTTACCGAAATATTACAGGTTTAATTATGATGGTAGACCTGTGTTACTGCATGGTTTGGGAAGGGTTAATTATATGTAAGCAGGCAGTTAAAAAATATAAAAACAAAATCCTATTAATTCGTCTCAGGATGATTATCCAAACATGTTCGATGTCGATGTCGAGGCGCTCGCCTTCGGTAATCCTACTTTGATCCTACTAACTAAAATTAAATAAGAAGTAACCGCTTCGAGAAAACAGACTCATCATAAAGTATAGTCACTTTGACAGATACGTATTGTGGCAATTAAAATTTACATTTAATCACCATTATTTTACCTATTTATTTATTTATTGCAACAACACCAACAGAAAAGTATATAATTTAAATTATAGTTCTAAATTCTAGTTTTACAGGATCACGTTAAAAAAACACAGCTTTCAAACGAAGAGAAAAAGGTTAATAACAAATACAATATTAATTTTTGATAATAACTAATATACAAAACTGTAGAATGTGTATGGTTAAAAATAAAAATTCTTCAGTTTGGTAAGGGCGGCGCGGAGACGGCTAGTGCGGCAGATAGAGTTGGCGTTCTGTGGAACTGGGGATCACAAGTGAAGTCTAGAAAAGAGCCTCTAAAACGGAAGCAATACTTATTTGGGAAAAAATGTGTTATAAAATAAAATAATTTAATAATTCGATTGGCAACACACAATTAGTTAATTTAGTCAATAATTATCTGATAACGATGTCTTAAAAGAGTATAAAATATAAAAGTAATAGAATACTAATAATATAAAGGAACTGTCACTAAACGACATTTAGTAAATCAACAATTATACTTTTATTATAAATACTGGTCACAGATTCACACTCGGGCGAGGCGTGCGTGACGCGCGCGAGGATGGTCGCGATTTAAACACCGTTAAATGAAAAACTGGATAAATAAGGCTCTCAATTAAACTTTCAAATATTATGTACGTATAAAACTTGAACCGATGAAATCGTTATCCGCACTGCAATCCAATGAAAAATAGCCGAAAGTCCAAAGAACAAAATAAATGTCGACAGGAACTCACATTTCCTTCTCTAGTGGAGATCCCATAAAGTTATTGTATTCAATTTTATAAAGTGCCGAAAATCTATAGTCGTATTTCTTCCTTAGCATTGTGGGGCCGCCAGACTTCGGGGCGTTGGGGTGGCGGGCGGTCGGGCGGTCGGGCGGTCGGGCGGCCGGGCGGCCGGGCGGCCGGGCGGCCGGGTGGGGGAGTAGCGGGGCGAAGGGGGGACTTTTCATGTCAACAAGCTTACATGAAGTCAGCTCTCGGGAGGAGGAACTTCCCCGGTCGCCTTGGCAAACAGTGCCGACGAAAAACGATACCAAATTTATCGCACATTAAACAACGGAATTGCAATTCGTCTTCAATAAACTTTAAAAATTCGTGGAATATTAATAGAATTAAATTATACACTTTATTAAAACTCCTTATTCGGCAAGTGTGTAGATATGAGTACTTTTAAGGCCAAAATTATCCGTACTGTAATGTAAAAGTGCAGACATTTATTTCGAGGGTCAATAGTGTGTGCATTGTGAATCGAGTCCCTCCCATATATTAATACAATTTACGTTTGATAAATATGGTGGTGGATTAGCCAATTTGGAAGGTCTGTTTTCGCGAGAAAAAAAGTCGTCTTTGACATTAATGATAGCCTAAAAATGAGTCTACACTATTTTCTTGAAACAAACAATGCTTGTTCAAACCCAACAAATACTCGCTGACAGAGTTCATTATGCGAAAAAGGTGAGCGTGAGGGCCTAGCAAAAGCAAACGTCAATTAGCCGATTGCTTTCTGTTAGTATATGAATAAATGTGCCTTTTTAATTATAAATCTTGAAAGGTTAGTTTATGACAAAAAAAAGTGTTACAGATTCGTCATTGTTGATTGGTACCTCGTGAAATAACAAACGATCCTGATTTTTATGCAGTCGAATATCGTCTCTTTTAATAAGGTTCATCAATATTTTGCGGTACAGGCAGTTTCCGACACTGATACAAATGAGGTTTAAATTCGGCCGGTCCACCGGATCTGCTCTCTTCTAGCCGCGAGAGCTTCTCCGGTTGTTATCGAGTCTCGCAAGATGTCTGCACTGCAGGAGGATAAGTCTGAGGTAAATAGTTGAGAGCCTGGTCATTATTCGCAGCTCCTGCAGTTTGGAACCATCATGCACTTGTCGATAAAAGTTTTTAAATAATAAGAAAACCTTTTATGTTTTAAAACAACGTTTTAACTGGTCATATTTGAACAAGCCATTCAATCTCCTGTACTTCGCAAGGTCAGATATACAATATTGTTAGCAATCGGTATAGATAACAATGCTGATATAATACATTTGAATAAATATTATACAATACCTACTATTTCAGAATAGTTGATAAGAATCTACCATCTTAGGATGATATATACTTATAGTATTCATGAATAGAATTGTATTATTTAACACTTAGGAAATGTGTTAAAGTGGAATTACTTTCTTTGCATACGCAAATGTCAATTAATTTATTTGAAATAATTAATTAACTATTTCGATAGAGCAATATTTTTGAATATACGGTAAGTGACAAAGCGCCAGGCGATTATAGATTTATTTTATTCTAAATATGCTATTATTAAAAGCGTGACGCACAAACCGCGAGAACTATTTCGACACATTTTGGTTTTATCTATTGTTTTAACAAACATCAGTGACCACTTGCAAGTCACAGCTTGTAACTGAGCTAAGGGTTTTTGGTTGTATTCGCGGATTAAAATAAAGAAGATACGGATAACGTACGAAACCAGTCTCAGGTGACGTGCGTATTATTTGATAATTGTTTTTATCTTTACTATTACTTTATATATTAAAAAATTCTCACTTTAGGCGTTACAAATATATTTCAAAATAGTCTACATACACATCCTGCTCTTATTATGCAAACGTGCTCCATCAGGATGGAACTGCCGCCATCGGCTTTATTCCCAGCCAGCGGCCGGCGGCCGCCACACTCGATTTATTTATTCTTCTTTTCTTCTTTTCTTTCTTCTCAGTAGGCAGCTCGGAACACTTCAATGTTTCACACGGCTTTAAATTGTTTGTTATCGCTGCTTTTTTCTTTCTCTTTTTATTATAGACAATTCGTTTCAATAACTTTTAAGGTGAAAGTTAAATCAAATAAACTATTCTTATTAATTAATCATTATCATTTTGTCAATAATACAATCCTCTCCAACAAATTATTAATTAACTTGATAGATCTGACTATTTAAAATAAGCGGCCGGCTATAAGCTGGCGTCGTGTATGTCGGGAGATGGTGCGGAGGTGAGAAGGATGAGCGATGGTCACGTGGCTGCAGGCGGAGCGGAGATGGCGGCCGCGGTCCCCGTGACAAATGGTCCAGACCCAGATTAACAGCGGCCAGGGCGGAAATTGTGAATAATGAAAGGGGGAGGTGACTCGACGCGGGGTAGTTTGTAAAGCGTGACATCTCAAAAAATCGACAAGTCGTTACACCAATAAATTATTCAACGGAAATGTATTAAGAAACTGTCGATGTTAAATGGCTGGAGCGCACGGCCATTAATAATTCGTAATGAATTATTTCCTTTTTAAATCTCTCAGCTCTTAAGTTATTCGCATCGGGTTGTTTGAATCTCTACAAATATAAAATCTTTATTGACAGTTTTGATAAATAAAATCGTAATTTAATATTATGTCATATTAATTTGTTCGTTATTTTTAATGAAGATATGGAATAGTTTTGAGATTTGTAATGAATTGTTTTATATGCAAGGGAAAGTAAACATTTTATAGAAATGTAGAACATTCTTTTTCACCATCACAAAACAAAGAAATGAACTTTCACGCGGGAATTCCAGTTCCATGACAATAATCGCGACCCCAATATCTGTCCCGAACTCCCCTCAGGGACCAGAAATTTCATTAAAGAACACCTTCCTCTAGCTGGGACTGGCCAGACAGAGGGCAGTTAGCAGGGAACTCCATGCGAGATGGTACCACTAACAATGACTTGTATTGTTCCGGTGTTAGTTACTGCATTGAGGCGGAGAGGTATTCTCGTTAGCCAAGTTCCATGCTCTTTTTTATAACTTTTCCGGTAAATATAGCACGATTTTGATTATTCCCTTTCTAAACTATTTTCTAATTATAATGTCTGTAATAGGTTAATAAATCTCTTACAGATTAACCTACACAGATGATTAATGAATACATTTATGAATGAAAAAAATGAACATAAATAATATAATATGAAATATATTATGTTAGCGTAAATATTATTTTAAAAATATTTATTATAACACTTAACTTACAAATACACAAAGGAGAAAGGAAAGTATAGATTATTCCATGCTCGGCGATAACAATTCAAAGTGTACGGCAAGGATAAAGAAATTTCATTTTTCGTCAGCATTCTGAATGAGCTCGCATTACACAACCTCACGAGGGCAGTTGACGAGCTACCATATAAATTTACTTTTAAACCGAGTTTTTAATTTAAAGAATTATCTAAATGTACGATATTTGATGATATCTCGTTGTAACAGACAATTGCATTAATTGGTAAATACTGCATAGGTGCAAATCTCTTGTATGAGAAGATGTATGAATGCAGATGAGGTGAGAATTGTGCGTCAGGACACGAGAGTGTGTCGCTCTATCCTCTCTGCCTACCCCCGCGTGAAAAGGGCGTTATGGTAAGTTAGTTAGTTAGTACTGCTATTTTCGCTTTTCTCAGAATATATTTAGAGAAAACTATTACTTACTCAAATGAGATATTGATATCTTTACCTAAAACAACTTTGTGGTACGAAAACATATTTATCTTCTACTCAATTTGTTTCTAAGAATAAGTACAAAACAAGCACTTTAAAATTAAATCTACCTAAAAACAGAGAAGACATTGCCTAGTTTCAGACAAAGCGATGTAATCCGATGTAGGTATATACAGGTATAATATTTTTGCAAAGCTCGAACGTTCATCGATGGGTCCCCATTCCGCAGTCTTCCATTTCAGAAAAGTTTTCCAGCTTCTAGAACAAAACATTTCAATTATCATTTCCTCACAGTCGGCAGCGCGCGTTGTGCCTTCGGCTTGAGGTATTAAAGCCTCCATTACAGGCAGGCAGGAGGCGCCTATATTGAATAATATTTAGTTAATGCGAGTAGCGAATACGGCGTAAAGTATCTCGTCCCGTGTTGCGTGTATCGCCGTGTGCTCCAGGGCTGCCGGGTCGGGGACGGGTCGGCTCGTGGGGTGATTAAGCTACACCTTCTGTCGTCAGATTATTCGCCCGGCGATATTTATGGACCGATAGAGGTAGCGATTACACGCCAAGGTTCGGAGTAAAGGGGACCGAAGTCCTAGAACAATTTAAGTGCGTCCCCTAAAATGTTCCGCGGTTTGTATCATAACATATTCCGAGGTTTATCTCTTAATGAAAGTACGGCGCAGATATTAAGAAGAGAAATGAGGATTAATATATTAATATACGGTCTTTTCGAGAAAACTCGAACTTTAATAATAGTTCGTCTTCGTATCGAGTTATTTCAAATGGATAAATCGCGCGTTAAATCGATACAGCTTTATTTAACAGAAAATATATATCCATAGAACAGCCTAAATAATGGATAGTGTGTGACTTCTGCCAAGCGAGATATTACACAAGCGTCGCCAAAGAAACTGGTATAAACGAGTTTCCTGAAGAAATATCAAATTCATTCGTAAGTTGGAGTCGAGCCAGAAATGTTTAAAAACGGTCGCTCCAACTCACGGTCGGAAAAAACAATGTCCTTTACAAAGCCATTCCGCCGGTGGAAGAAAACAAATAAAATCCCATCCGCGATAAAATACTGGTTGCGCAAACAGCGCAATAATGGGAAGGAAGGTTTCTCGTACAGCTGTCGAAGGAAAAGGATCGCCTTAATGCCCCAGAAGGGCGGCCATTACCGACCTTTATTAGGGCCAGGTGAGAGGGGGTAACATAATATTTGCCCCGCTTAGAGCCCGTCTGAAGTGTGAATGTTCCCGAATAAAATTATAGCCGTGGAAGCGGCTCAGAGGAGGAGGGGGAGAGCCAGCCGTAAGACAATAGAGTTACGCCACAGTTATTTGTTTTATCAAAAACAGGTGACTGCTCCCATCATATACGTATTATATTCAGGTTCAAAATAGACGCACAATTTCGGTTATTAAACTGAGACTGTGAATATTTGGTAAGCAAATAAATCCCTTCCTATTGGGTCCTATTGAAATGAAGAGGGCGAAATTTTTTAAGTACAATATGTTTATCGATTTGTTTACACCTTAAAGAAAACATTGTATGATATATAATAACGAAGACTATTCTAGACTATATTCAGTAGGTGGGTACATTAGGGTCTGATCCATATTTATTCGAGGTTAGTACAGTAACTCTATGAATCCATTATTGAGAGTCCGTCCCGACTGTACAATCGTATTCTGCCACTTTGGTTATGTTTATACAAATGTTAACACCGTCACCGAATACAGTACCTACCTATAACGTTGTATGAAGGAGAAAATGATACCATAAAGTTAGCGGAAGAAGCTTAAAGAGGGGAAACTTGGTCGAGAACGAATGCTTGGCATGTGAGAAAAATTGAGTACAGGGCATCGGTAGAGGTCTTCTGTTAAGGGGCGGGCCTGGCGACCATTACATGAATCTAATGCGAGGCTGCCTCCCGATCCGCTGATGGGAGACGCCGATAGCCGGGAGCGGAAACCTGGACTAGCGAGGGAGCGGGAGGCGGGGAGGGAATATAACCCGGGACCGTATCGGACGGAGACTCGCAGAATAGATGGCCACTTTACAATAAATCAAGCCGGCACCGCTCCCCGCCCCGCCCCGCCCCGCCCCGCCGGGCCGCGTGTTTGTGCACGCGCTCCTGAGAGATATGCAAATATTATCGCTGGGAAGCTAGATCGGCATTCAATAACGCTACTCTGCTGGGCTGCGACCCGAATCACTCTCTGCAAGCGTCTTTCACGTATTACATATCAACGTCAGTATCAGTAAAAAAAGAGAGGCGATACAAGTTTGAAAATTATTCGCTTTTAAGGCGTTGGTCAGAATTGAATTATTTTTAGACATGATAATAATTATTATTATTATTAAGTATGACGTAATCAGAAAATATTTCTATTTTTATTACTTTTTAGTTTATTTATTTAGAAACGAGCTAACCCGTGGACTCCGTGCCTACGAAAAAAAAATTATTTCTATACCAAAATAAAGTACGCAGATATCTGAACTGTCAAAATATCCCATTTTCTTTCCCATAGTTCCATGACCTTAAATGCAAAGTCAGTCTGATGGATGTATTTATGGTATTACACATAGTAATGACATTTGCCTACTGTTATTCATATTTACAATCTATACAACACTTGCGTTAGTGATTCCGCGTCAATGAGAAGGACTTTTATACTCCTGACGTTTCGAGTAAATATCATTACTCGTTCTCAGGGGTCTTTTATCCTGAATCTTCTAAACTGATGAGTAAACTCGACCGTTCAAAGCCAGAGCCAAAATAAATCTTAGTATAGTAGGTACAGGTAGTAGGTATACAGTAGGTACTTCATATGATTAGTTGACGTCGCGATTAACTGTATCTAATGGTTACGAAGGGTGACTTGTAATTTAGTTATTTGTTAAATTTAGAGCAGGATTCAGGATAAAAAGGCTGTTTACGCGCATTTGTTCCTGCGATTGGTACACCTGGATTTCTTGTTGTTTCTATTGGTCAAATGTGTGTATGAATATTGCCGCCTTTTTGGAGATTGGAGAGCACGCAAAACGACAAGACACAATTGCATCCAATACTCCGTACAATAAAGAGATCTCAATAATCAGCGCACATATCAGTCGGTCGGTAATCAAGATAGAAAAAGAACAACAATATCAGACCAGCTACGACGCTAGAGCATCAGCGCGCTGAATCAAAGGTCGGTGGTAGTGTTCATGCATGTGTTTATGCAACATACTAATTTGATTAGATAGAATACTTGGGGTTGGATTAGATAAGTAAGCTAGATACTGCAGTACTACGATCAATAGATCCAAGGCGTTCGCCTAGTAGACCGAGCTGACTCTCGTAGACTCTCTCTTTCCCATATAATTTATATTCTGTCTCCCTTGATGTTCTATTTAAATATATATATGTATTCTGTCTTTCTCTTTTACATGTAATTTTATATTCTTCCTCCCTCTTTATGTATATATAAGTGCACTCTGAAGCTTGAGATAAGCGAAACCGATCGACGTACAACTTCATGGTTTCATACAAAGTTATTGTTATTTTATTTAATATAATATGTCAAACTACAAAGTGATTGCTTTCTACGAAAATATAAGTTTAATATTTTAATAAAAAAAATATTCTGCAAAAAATTAACTGGAATGAAATAGAAAATTAAATATTGAAATGTATAAAAAATTGGTAGATAGTTTTGAAATAGTCTATACTAGTGTAAAAAAGAGTACTTCTCATCCCAAATAAGAAATGAATACAGCTATACAGAAAATGGAAAAACTCGCCAAACATTGCATTTTATCGAATAAGTATGCAAATTTTAGACATAAAACAAATAAAGAGATTAACAAAACGAAAAATAAATTCCGTCAAAAAACCATTCAGGAATGTGAAGAAATTATTTTTAAAAATAGGAAGAATATAAATGAATGGTTGGGGAGAGAGAAACAAAGTGTGAACTCAGTTATACAAAATCATATTGTTGGTGAAACTAAACAATATGTAATAAACTTGCTGTAGCCTTTCCTGAAGATATTAACAATATAAAATGCAAAAAAAAATTGTTAAAGAGGCACACATATGTTACCGAAGCGGATCAATCGATGAGAACTAATAAAGTAACTCCAAAAGAGGTGGTCAAATGTATTGACATTCTGAGTGTCGCAAAAGGCCTGGAATAGATGGAATCAGGATGTCCAACTATCGGAACTAACTAAATTGATTTACCTATGTTTTGAAAGGAGATTTATTCTGACAAACTAAAAATTTCGATCATAAGTCCAATTTTTAAAAATGGAAACCGTTCTGACAAAACGTCAAGTATTAATAAAATCGTTAAAAGAATTATCGTTAATAATATTACTTTCATCCTAAACAATATGGTTTTCAAAAATAAAAAAGTACCACGACTCTTGCAAAATTTTCTAAATTCTAAAATGTTTGCCTCAGCACGGGCGAAGCCCAGTGAGGTAGATATTAAAATATGAAATGTACTTACAACATAAGATAAACATTTAAATAATAAAAAATACGTCATCGCATTGTTCACTGATTTTAAAAAAGCGTTTGATACTTTGGACCACGGCACGCTCTTAACACCGCTGGAAGAGAGTGGAGAGTGGAGAGTGGAGTTGGAGTGGTGTTATATTTCTTTTTTTTAATGTTGTTGATTAAACACTGTTATTACTATTATTACTATCCCTGCCGTAAAACTGTTGTGCTATTTGGCTAATATTGAAAATTATAATATTAGAATAAAAAATATACTATATAAATATAAATGAAACGCGAGCTGCCGTCGCCCGTTTCCCCAGTAGACTTTACAAAAGTCTAATAGCTAATGTCAAACAAACGCAAATCGGATCGCTTCCTTCAAACCGGGATTGGCTCTATCCTACAAAATTACAACATTAATTTAACGATTTTTCACAATTTAACATCTTTCCATGTATCAAATAATAAGCAGGTACGTTGCGAAATAACAGAGATAAAACATTTAGTTATGGATACGAAGAATTCTCCGCAAGTCTAAACATTTTTAAAAAAAAAAAACAATTTGAATACAAAAGTGTGTAATGGAAATGAAATGAGACTCGGTACAGGTTGAACCGAAGTATGGCCGACCGTTTTGCGAATATTTCGTGGAAATGACTCCGGGTAATGTTACAGAACTGAACAACATGAGGTAAATGAACAAAAATAAATGGAATTACACCATCGTAACAAAACAACCGAGAAGACTTTCCAAATCAAATTATCAAAAATGGAAATAGAATTGGGGGAGACGGCAACAATGAAATGGCACAGATTAAATCCAATCGTATGTCGTGCGGGGACCGAGTGTCGGGGGCTGCGGCGGCGCGGGCGGGGGGGGACGGAGCCGAGAGATTAAGCGTGGAATTCTGTACCCGACCATACAGTGATAGAGGTGAAAAAATATCTTCCTAGCATGACGTCATTAACCGAGAATGGTGAATTTAAAGGGCTGCACATGAAACCATTTTCTACCCAAAATCAACCCGGTTAAGCTAATGTAATAATCATTTTCAAAAATTACGCACTGCGTCAATATTTCATAATCAGAAAACCTATTTATAGATGTACCCATTTCCAAATGAGCACCAACTTTGTCCAACATCCCAAAATTAATATAATGTATGTACAACGTCAAATACATTCAATTTTTCATTATATTGTCATTTTTGTAGTATATCTTATATAAAATATATAAGATATCTTTAATTGATAATGTTTGTTGAATATTTCTCTTTATTTATTGCACTTTTTGACACAATGAAAATACACTTACTACTACTAGGTACAGCACGGACGAGGGTTTACCAAAATATCGTAGATTCGGAAACCCCATCTTACTAGTCGGAGACCTACCTGCTACCTGTTACCTGTTGTTTATTCCTCAAATTTAAAATGTTAAAAGCACATCAGTCGTGTATCCGATCAAACGTAGACCAGACCCTGGCAATTTATTTTATTTCGTGTTACTCTTTAGTAAACCATGACATGATTTAAAAAAACTACATCTCCGATCGCTTAACCCTAATATATGTAATAATATTAATTTACATCAACCTTCCGTTGTCACTTTTGGTGTAAAATTGCTTTATTACAGGATAAATAATTTGAATGAAATTGAATCTGACGTAACAAAAAGAAATTATACAAAAACAATAGCGAAATGCAAGTGTTCTACCGATCTTCTCTGCTGTCATCGGACAATACGTGCGGGACCCAAATACTCATTCTGTTTGTTTTGCAGATCCGTTTTAAAGGTTTCTGTGTTATGGACCGTGGATCTGATTCCACCGGAGATTTTAACAGGTGATCGTCGAATTTCGAGGGTCCTCCTGATCTAGGAGCGTTCTTTTAAATCTCTGCTGCCCGAGTGAATCGTCGGAACCAAAACTGACATCTGTTTACTGTCAGAACTGCCCCATAAACTTCGGTAATGAGTTCAGTGGCCACGGTGGCATTCAAACCCCGATCAAAATAAAGCAGTATACAATTCCTAACGCGTTAATCACACGCTTTAGGCTTTTATTTTACTTTTTATCCTTAACGATAAAATAAAATCTACGACACAAGAAATAAAGTCAAGGAACAGCACTATAGAAAAAAAAAATCTTACGAAGATGTTCACTTCACCGTGTTTGGGCACAAGTAGGCTTCAAATACAACATGCAAAAATAATGGATTAATTTCCGGTACCCCTAATATTTTTACTAGTATAAATATAGATTCACTAACCCAGTCGGTTAAAATGTATCAAACAATTGATTTACAATTTCACTGCTCGATATCAGTGATCAGTATTTGTTCACAAACGGACGATACGATGGAGTTTTTTATTTAAAAAAAAATAAAGATGCGTACACGTCACATCAGTATTCTTACTATTTTCAAACTAAGCTAAACACTTGTACTATGAAAATAGGACTAACTTGTCGGTGTCCTAGAACGAGGCGCGAACCCCCGACCACTACATCACTAGGCCAGCGTCTCAACCACTACACCGACAAGCTATTAGTTATGGTATTATTACAATTTGTTAGTTTTAGAACTTTCATTTGAAAGCGCATCAGTAAAATTGTGTTGTCCATGTATTATATATTATTATTATTATATTAATTTTATCTAAAATAAGCGCTACATATTTTGATAACTGGACAACAAAATAACTCGGATTGAATACTTTTTTTGTATTTTAATCGACATAAACATGTATTTTAATTTTAAAAAAACATTTAAATAGTGTGTTTCACAACTGCCTTGACAATTTATGGCAATAAATAATTTCTAAACTGACTAACTAATATATATAGCAAATAATTTCACTAGCGCCTATAGTTAAATTTAAAGTCAGACCGAAGCTTGGCCGAAGCCGAAAAGTGCCGAAAACGCACCGACTATTACGAATGACGTCAGCGCAGCGCGTCCGCGGGTCGCGCGAGGGGACTTTTGGTTCGGCCGTCACCGAATAACGGCGTACGGCACAAAACAAAAAAAACAGTTTGTGCATGCACGAGTCAATTTGTAAACATTGCAAGTCGTTGTGAAAGAAAATAATTGTGAGTGTGATATCTATTAATAATTAATAACGTAAATATATATTTCAATAATATTTCAACTATTACAAAAGTTATTTACTGTAAATATGTGCAAATTTGTGCTTGATTGAAAAAAATGCGCGTGAGATTATTAATCTATCGGTTGGTAGTTAATAAACAAGCTATAGTCAAAATGTCACATTTAAAGGAGATTCACAAATCCAGGCACTCCATTTAGGTCAGTCGATCAAATAAAGCGTCGATTTCAACAAAAAATGTGAATAAAATTCAGTTTATCATTTCTGGAAAACCGAAATTTATTTATTGAATGGATATATTTACAATTATTATCAACACCAGAACGCACGAAACTAAGTAACGGTGTTGAATTTGCATACTTTCCAGTCGGCGATCTAAGATTTCTAATTACGAACAAGTATTTCTAACAATCGGCTTCGGATTCGGCCAAAAACTGATCTTCGGCCGAACACTAGTTAAATAATATTTTCGCTAGTAGAAATATACATCTTCCGGTGAAAATGTATTCGGATATGATTTCAGTAAAACGCTAGTGAAAATATAACTTCAGTGGTAACACGCATTCACCGTAACATATATACGAGGGCGGTTTGATAAGTAACTCGGTTCGCATACCAATAAATGGCGCTAACGTCATGCGTATATGTAGTCATAATGTTTCATTCTCATAAATAAATAATTTATGGTCTCGAGTCATTCTGACAGTAAATCGTTGTTTGACAGTTGCTTAAAAGAAGTATTTCGAGTAACAGTGAAAAATTGATAAACTTGGAACTCGTTGTGTGATTCAATATTTTTTTCTGGAAGAGAAAACAGCGAAGAAGGATTTTACCTATATCGGGTAACTCGTGCCCTTCTTATGAAACTATTCGACTTTGGGTAAATACATTTAAACGTGGCAGAACAAGCATTAAAGATGTACCACGTCCTGGATATCGATCATCGATAGAGTCCGTGATTTGGTTTTAGCCGACTGACGAGTGAAAGCGCGAGTCAGCAGAAGCCGCGGGCATCTCGACTGAGCGGGTTCACTTCATTTTGTACAATGGATTGCACATGAAAAAATGCGCAAGATGGTGCCGCGTTTACTAATAGCAA
Source organism: Eubasilissa regina (assembly GCA_022840565.1). Lineage (NCBI taxonomy): Eukaryota > Metazoa > Arthropoda > Insecta > Trichoptera > Phryganeidae > Eubasilissa > Eubasilissa regina. The sequence goes on along the minus strand of JAINEB010000018.1, from coordinate 41,925,522 downwards.
AAGCGAATTCGCGTGCGAACATCTGCTGACAATGTGCAAGTGTTTGAGAAAAATCCAGTAGAGTTTTTGCATAGTTTTGTCATAATGGACGAAATCTGGATACACCACTATATTCCGGAAACGAAAAAGCAGTCAAGACGATGGATCGCACATGGCAAACCGACTCTGAAAAAGGCGAAATGCGTTCGATCCGCAGGAAAGGTGATCAGTGAGGCGTCAGTTTTTTGGAACGCAAAATAAATTCTCCTAATAGACCTAATAGGAAAAGAGGAAACCGTTACTGGAGAATACTACGCATTACTTTTGGACAGATTAAATACGGATAAATCTGGACGGGCAGCAGAGGAACGCCCGCAAAGCGCGGGTGCATTTGATCAGTGTCGCTGACATTGGCCGAGCTGTGATTTGATCTGCTTCCGCACTACATCTAGCTCTATCTCCCTCGGACTAGCATCTATTCTCGAAACTCAAAACTTTCCTGGCAGAACGAAAATTTGAGTCAAATGAAGGTGTCATACAGTAGGTAAATGCATTTTCGCGAAGGAATCGTGAAACTAGAAAAATGTTGGGACAAGTATGTCGAACTTCGAGGGGACTATATCGAAAAATAAAGTACGTTGCAAAACTCCAATTGTTTTCTTTAATTTCAAACCACCCTCGTGCATATAGATATATGTATACTGTATTAAGAAAATCATATTAGAAAATATACCTAACTTATTAACTCGCATCTTTTTTAAATGCTTGGTTTGTAACTAGTTACTGTGGGTTGAGCTCCATAACAGGCACTCGCGGGTCTGGTGAAGGGTAAAATGCAAAGATGATAATGGTACTCGTGCACATCATCCGTGCATTTCTCCGTAAATTTCCGTAAATTCAAAATTATCGAAAAAATTACACAATATCATTGTAGTCAATAGATATGCAATTAAACCCTAGTAATATCTATACAAATATTTTGGTTTAATGTTAGTTTTCAGGCGGGACTGCATCTATCGAAACTACAGTAGTGACAGGGTAACCCAAAATGTGTAGTATAAATGTTGGATTAGTAAAAGTAATAATAATCATATTACGCCACAAAGTAACCGCCATGTCAATTAATAATATTTTGGTTTAATTTTTCGCTTGTTAGATGTGGTAATTTTTATTATTTTACTCTTTTAAAGTGAAATAATTAATATTACCTATATATAAAAATGTATAAATAGTTTTATTTAATTGGAGGAGATAAACGAATTATTAATCATAAAAACTATGTATAAAACCATTTTGATTAGGCCAACGTCTGAGGGTTAAGATACTACTATATTTTCGTCAGGTCGGACGGCTCAGACGTACTGAGAAAATGCAGTTGCTGCTGAACCTTGATCGCCACGTACGACAATTATGTAATGCGCCTATAACATTAATCACGAATTGAGATGTAATCTTCCGCGGTCAGGTTCGAGAGATCAGCGAAACCGCTCGGAGACGGCGAGCGGGATTCACTGGCGCGGCATTTTCCCCATTCACATCCGTTATTTACGGCCAAAAGTCGAATAAAACGTACCACGTCGGAGGAAATATTCGCCGGGGCGGCACTTCATAAGGCTAAGTGCCGATCCTGCGGAGCGGTGGAATGGAGCGGGGCGAGGGTCATCTATCCACGTCCGCGGGTCTATCCGGAGAAGCGCGCCCTCGGAGCGGAGACGGATCACCGCCACCCGCGCGCGTTAACAATTGTTAATGACGCCATCCAGAGAGCTCAGCGAGAGAAGGCCGATTAGCCCTCGCGGCGGAGCAGCGGGCCGCCACTCGGCGCAGTGTCCGCTCGCCCCCGGGCCGCTCCGACGGGCCGCGAGACTCGGCGCGCCCGTTCTACCCCGCGGTCAGAATTGGCAACCCTCGCGCTGTCGGCTCCGTCTGCCTGTTTAGATGTTAATGGATGGTGTTGCAACATCGGAGGGATGGATCACTCGGTCGAACGAATCGGATTGACAGACTAATGAGGCTTTCCGGAATACTGGATCAGTGGTGGGTGAAGGATTTACCGTTTCTATAAAAGGACGATTAAACAAATCAGTCGCCTGAAAGCGAAAATACCCGTTATGATAATTGAAATTGTATTAAATACGCAAGTAGACCCACCGTTTTATCGAAGAAATAGAAAAGATTCGGAAGACGTAATATAGGGTGGCGGTACAAGCCAGCGTTGCAATTGAAACACTCCTAAGTGTTGAAAAAAATATTTATCAGCTACGAAGCGGAGTTAACTAAAACTACTAAAAGTACGCAAACTCGCGGTGAGAATGAAAAGCTAACAGGTCAGTGATTGATCTTACACAGAACTCCGGCGTCAGCTGAAGAGAGCGGAAACTTCTCCCGGGAGCTGTGGAGATACGGATGTTCGCGAAGTTTGCTTTTGATTATTAGAAAAACGGTTTTTTAACTCAGGTTTTCAAGTTTTCATATTAAACCAGCACCACGTGAGAAACTAGATTACACGACGGGTCGGTACCCAGTGTGCAGCTCTTATTAACTTGAACCAATATTGCACGCGGGCCGCAGTAACATCCTGCCGATCCGCTTCACTTTTCCTTTTACGGGACAAATATATCTGCTCGTCCTAAAGAAACTTCTTTTCGAATTGGAGAAAGTACGCAGGGTACCCTATCTCTTGTATTTCGAACATTTTCAATAAACGTAACAAATCAATTATTTTCACAAATAGCATCAAGATATCCATTGCGTGCTGATAGATCGTGTAAAGAAGCTGCCAATTAGATTTCATAAATCTTCATGCTCGCGGGCAGAAACACGTAAAATGCTTTAAAGGACAGATTACTTTATAAATTGTTATAGTTTGAGACAGGCACACCAAAGTTAGTATAATATATTTATATTTTTTATTTATTATCTTAGTTTTATTAACCACAATTGAGTTTAAAAAACATCTACCGGTTTCGGAAAACACTTTTCCTTCTTCAGGATGTCATAACTAACTAAAAATATAGTATTGTTTCTTCACCAGAATGTATTTTTAAAATTTTTTAAAAAACAATTATTTAAAAAAAAAAAATTTAGTACCTAACTCAAATTACTGCTCAATACAAATTTAGTCGAATAATTTTAAGGAAAAAATTTTAGAATAGGACTCGTAGTTAAATTTAGTTGGCTGTTTAAAATTTCCTGATTACTTTTACATGCTTTATTTATCTCCAACGATTCCAAATTATTTAATTTGTGACCTACACCGTTTATAAGCAAAATTGACAATCCCAATTTTTTATCAAAACCATGACTATTTTCTATCAAATGATTAGCAAATTCTGAAAACCCACTATTGTTCAAACATCTCAAATGCTCCTTTACTCTTATATTAAAATTTCTACCCGTTTTACCAATATAAAATGTAGCACAATCCTTGCAACTAAGTTTATAGACGTCAGAATTGTTAAATTTATCATCTTTGTCTTTAGAATTTATGAGTAAATTTCCTATACTATTATTTGTGTAAAATGCTGGTCTAATATCTCGTGGTAGGTGTTTAGATATTTGTTTCGAAAAGTTATTTATGTATAAAATCCTACGCCAATTATCATTATGTTTTATCTGTGATTTATATAAAAACTGATTATTATATTCTTTTAATTTATTTTTTAAAATAGTGTCTATCAAACATGTATTATACCCGTTATTAACTGCTATTTTTTTAATTGTATTCAATTCAATATTGAAATTGGATGTTGACATAGGAATATTGACTAAACGATGTATCATGGAGTGGAACCCTGAATGTTTATATGATAATGGATGATTAGATTCATTGTGTATGATAGTATCTGTAAAAGTTGGTTTTCTAAAAATTTTGAACTCAATTTTATTATTATTTTTAATAAATGTTAGATCCGATAAATTTAGGGTAGAATTATTTTCCATTTCTAATGTAAATTGTATTTTATTATTAAACGAATTAATTAAATTTAGAAATGTAGTTAGTTGACATTTCTAAATTCATTTCAACATCCAATTTCAATATTGATCAATATCAAAATATGAATCTTAACCACCAAGTTAATATTGCTAATTTTAAAAGTATTATAATATATTTAAAAATTTTACACTATTGTTACATTTTTATAGCCAACGACGAAGCAATTCCAAATTTATAGTGTCATTTTTTTATGGTAAAAGGAATCTACCTACGGTGTAATATTAGAGTGTACAGAAAGAAAGAGAAAAAACTCAGAATTCAGCGATTCAAAAAGTTTAATTTCTAGCGTCGATGAATGTGTTTATAAGAACGGGAAAGAAGATGAAGAGTCCAGGATACTATTTTTAATAACATTAAATAAGAAATGAAAAAGCAATAAAAGTACACTGCCCTAAAGATTGGATAATAAATTAGATCTCAGCCTCTGGTAATGCAAAAAGAAACCCACTCGAAAACAGTTCAAAATCCAAAATTGTAATACACTCTTACGACAGATAATTTCTGCGTATATTCTGTGTACTCAACGTGCATATTTTGTCCTACTTACAATACGTGATCACTTCTCGAGAAACGTACATTTTTTTTATTAGAAGATATAATGAGATATAATACATTTTTAAACTTAAAATCAATAATTATATATAGTATATAAGAGAGTGTATAATTAAGGTGTCTGCTAGTCTGTATGCATATTTTTTGATTTCAGATACAAATTTATAATAGTCTGTAATTTTTCTAATTGTTATTAAAGAATTTGATACCTTGAAAAATATAGTGATTTTGGGTTGCGGTTGGGTAAGTTTTGGAATATCAATTTGGTCTCTAAATCTTGTAGATCGGAAATCGCTTCTAATATTTAATTTATTTTTAATTTTAAAAATTTGGATTATTAATTTTTTTTGGATATGTTTATTATTTTTAGTACTTTGAATTCTGAATGAAAAGAGTCAGACACATAGATAGTCAATATTTTCATTATCATTTTTTAAGTAATTTCTAATTGTGAAATTGAAATTTTACATGCTCCTCCCCATCCAATAATACCGTATTACAAATGTGACTGTACAAACGCGTAATATATTATTTTTAGATTTGTAAGTAATAAGAGGTTTCCGAGTCTTAAAATTATGTAGGCAGTTTTCCATATTTTGTTTCTAAGATTAACAATATGTTATTTCCATTTAAGTTTATTATCTAATATGATTTATAAGTACTTAATACAGTATTTTTCTTCAATTGATGAACATTGGCCACAAGAGTCTTCTTGAGTGCAGGCTTTGATGTGAATTTTAATATTAATTTCAGTGTTTATTTATTTGTAACTATATAATATAATGTAAAAAATATGTTTGGACTGTACCCGTCTCACTAGAGAATTATGTGTCGAGACGGCCATAGTTTACAAGCAATTGTACAATTTATTACAAGTATTACAAGTAGTAATAGTAGTAGAACTAACATTTATTACTTTATATATAGGCGTATATGAAAAATAATATTAAAGTGGACTTTCAAATAAATTATTTTGGATAAATTTGTGGCAATGTTGTTTTTATATTTCAATGTTATATTTCTGTTGAATAGCAAATCGTAGAAAATATGTTTTACCAGTATTAATTGATGGTAGGTTTACATCCGTCCACTTTTTTATAGTATTAACATCCTCATTTGCAGATATATTAGTCCAAGTTATTTCATTAATTATTATTACTGTAACGTATTTTAAAGTGTGATTTAAGTTTAATATCATGATAGTATAAAATAAACAACAATGGTCCAAGTACCGTGCCTTGTGGTATGCCGAAATCAGTGGTTTTGGATGTGCAATTGTCCATTCATTTTTACTTTTTGTTTTCGGTATGTTAAATGATGTAGCCATGATAACACATAGCCATCGAGGGCAAGTTGAATGTAGTTAGTACGTAGTGTTTCTTGTGTAATATGCAATCAAAAGCTTTTCTTAGGTCTATAAATATACCAATGTCTATAAATAAGTAGCTTGTTGGTCTAGTGGTTAAGACGCTGGCCTAATCTAGCGGTCGGGGGTTCGCGCCTCGTTCCAGTAGACCAGCAAGTTAGTCCTACTTTCATCGCATAAATGTTTAGCCTAGTTTGAAAACAGTAATAATATTAATGTGAAATGTATTCCGTGTACGCATCTCTATTATAAAACAAATTTAAACATTATTACAGAATTATACTACGGAATATTAGAACACATTATTATAATGTGAAGTTGCAGTTTTTTCATATCATAGTTCTGTAATATTTTAATATAAATTAAATTAATCAATTAAAAAGATATACAGATAAAATCAATTCATCGAAAAAATATAATAGCCTCACAATAATAATGTGTTCTTAAAAATATATAAGTTGTATCAAAGTTTATCCAAAATTAATAAAAATTAATTGATTTAATCTCTGGCGTCTCTTAGCGTTACTCAAAGGTGTTTGAGATGTGTCGCTATAAAAAAAGATAGCATTTCAAAAATGAATTAAAAGATGTATCAATTTGAAACAGCTGCAGCATACAGGTTGGAAAATTTGTCGGCAACTTACTCGGTCGGGGTAGTATAAAAGTAACACATTTCCCTGGATAGGAAAAATCCTGGTAGCAACCAAAATATGATAGTGTTTATCTGTATGTCTTTCTTATTTATAGATTTAATTTGTATTAAAAACCTGAACCGTGGCGTATTATAAAATTGAATTTATAAATATAACATTAAGTGTGAGACTTCAGGCGAAGGTCATCGTAAGCCTTATTAACTTATTCATAAAGCGTCTGCTTAAAACGAGCAAATCGAATGTCTCGGAGGGTCTCGGAGAAAGCGGCGATCGTCCGTTAGAGCCGAGGAAAGGGTGAAATGAAGCGGAGAACAATTAATTAAAGAATCAACCGTTAAAACAACAGATTCATCATTCCAGTTTTAATTAAAAGCCCGCCACGTTTCGCCGTCCGAGGAGGAGGAGGCCGGCTTCCTGCTGGCGAGTCGCTGACAGCGGATAGGCGAACCGGCGATGGGACTCTACAAATTCAACGCAACATTCAGCTTTGTTCAGCTTTGATGCTGTTCAAATTAAAGATTAACTCAATTAATAATCGAGCATGCGGAATGTCTAGTGTAACATCTCGCCTTCTGTAATTGAACGCCTCCGTGGTAACCCACTCACTACTGTAAGTATGTTAAAAACAACTTAATCCTACTAGACTACTAGTCGCGTCACTGTTTTCAAATTCCGCAGTTTGATTCCCCAGCGGCACGGTCCGAGGACCAGAGGACTCTGCGCGCATTATTAGCAGCCGAGCCACGGTTTCCAAACATACGAGGAGGCACGGTAAACTAAAAAGCACCAATTTATTATGAAAGTTTCAATCGATTACGGTCGAAGAATAAATAAAGTATTGCCAAAATAATTCAGTAATCAAAATACATTTCGAAAGTAGAAAAACAAAAATAGTATTATATTAATGTGTATGCCAAAATATTTTAATCGTAACGAGTTATGGAATTAGACTGTAAACTGTAATTTCGACCTTTTTTTGCCAATACAGAAAGCAGTACAATCTTTACAGGTAAGTTTACAAACACCAAAACATAACATGACATTAAGAGAAATAACCAACTAAATTTAACTACTTCCTATCTTATTTTTTTCCAATAATTGAGATAAATACAAAGTTAAAGTTACTCGATAAAATTAAACTCACACGCGAGAATTATTTTAATGCAGAAAGCTCAATTCACGCACGAGAATAATATCTAAAGAAATATGTTAATAAATAATAAAGAATAAGGAGTATTTAAAAGAATACTTGAGTGCAGTGGCAGTTGGAAAAGTAATACTTAGCTTCGTATGATACATTAAGTTATCGTCAGCGGGTGTCATTCAGGCTTTTCTTTCGATTATCCGAATTATTTGGCTATTTCAGTCAAACCTAGAAGCTATACCCGGCGAGCAAACGTTTGTGAGGCCAGTTTGGAACATTTTAAAATAGCAACTCAATCGACTAAATTAAATAAAACCTCTCATCGGGTAAAGTACATCATTTTATTGTTATTTATTTTATTATCCACAATAAAATATGTTCTAAATTTCTACAACAAACAACTAAATTTGTTTATAATTCAATTTAAAAAGCCTGATGTGCCCGGCGATTAAGGTGACGCGAATTTCCCCATATTGTGAAGAAAAAAAAAAGCACTTAACGCGGTGCATTCCTTAAGGGATTATCAGCATGGGTAACAGGGCCGTATAACCAATTAGGATTAGGTGAATGCGTTTGCTTTCTTGGGGGATTAAGGGACATTTTATGACGGTCCAACCCCGAGAAATGCATCTAATCCTAATTGTATGCTGTTGGTGACGTACCTTTCAGAGAATAATAAATGGCTGGAAAAGTACGCATCTACGACGGCCGTAATTAACCAGCCATAAAATGCACCTGTCCCGAGGAAAGAAGAGAACCGATCACCGTCATGTTACGGACACGCCCCGAGGTCCTTAAAAAGGCCGGACGCGGCGGTGAAGAGAACACTTGCAGTTAGTCACAGGACTTGGAGTTAAACAGTTGGACAGTTAGTCATAGACTTATAGTTGGTCAGTTAGACTCGAGCAGTTACACTCGAACAGTGGCAGTTAGACACGAGTGAGTGGGTCAGTCAGACACTGATCAGTTAGAGACAGTTAGTCACCTGAAGACAGAAAAGTTTAACTCTCGAGAATAATTCTACCCCACCGTCAGCCATCGGACGGCTGGCGGCCAGCGCTCGAGATCGGTCAGCATGGAAGGGAGACATGGAAATGACGTCTGAACAAGACGGAAGAAGAAGAAAAGGACTCGGAAGGAAGACGTGAAGGAAGCACTTGGAACAACAGGTGAAGGGAAGAATTAAAATAGTGTAACTCGAGCGGAGGTGGAGGAAAGCAGTGCAGAGGAGCTGGTGAACGAGACCGCCCAGACGAGACGAGACCAGAAGGATGTGTTGCGGAGCGGACTCGCAGCCACGGTCCCGCCCAGACCGCGTCGTCGGTCGGCCGAAGCCCGGACCGAAACGCCAATTTAATTAAGGTAGATTTAAGGTTAAATTAAGATTAGAATTAAGTAGACCGTAAGATAGACTGAGAATTTAGCCTAGAATTATTTTGTCTCCTCGCATAACCGATTTAATAAAATTGTAAATATAGAATTAATCACCGACTTATTAATTTTCATCCCCGCCTCCTTCTCAGTGACCAACGATGCATTGAGATACGATGATTGGGCCGAGAGGAAAGCCCGACGCCGTATCAAGCCAAATTATAATAAATATTAATAATTAAATTTGTATTAAGCAACAATTTGAGTTAGGTAATTTATTTTTTAAATAATTGTTTTTTTTTAAATAGATTCTGGTGAAGAAAAAATGATATATGTTTTTAGTTAGTTATGACATCCTGAAGAAGCACGAAACCGGTAGATGTATTTAAACTCAATTCAGTGGTTAATAAAACAAAGATAATAAATAAAAAAATTATGTATATGTGTGAACTTTTTATTTATTTATATTTTCTCTGGTTTTCTATTTCATAACATTATATTTATTTCGTAACTTTAATGTATAATATAATATGAATTTACGGCGAATCGGGTTAAAAAAAACCTGATCACGCTGAAATAAATGCACTATTATTATTATCATTATTTTATGTTACCGCTGTTTCGGCGGTTAAGGCCATTTTCAAACAGTGGATAAACCACGTACAATCGACTTACTTAACTGATTTTAACTACTCCTTCCTCTATCCATGGGTAATTAGATGGTTTCGGTGTAACCGATGTATATTAATATTCCTTATTCTCAGAGGCGATACCTTATTAAAATTTGCCTGTTAATATGTATAACATCTATGTTTGCTAATGGTTAAGCTTAATTGTCAATTTTTCCGTTTCTGTAAAAAGATTAGTTGAAATATTCTGTAAATACCTCTATTTATTTGAGCTACCGAGATTATCCCATTGTGATTGGTTATTTTGTCTTGATTTTAAGTTTTTTGAACATATTAAGATAATTTTCTGTTGGCTGTTGATTCAAGTTATATTTGGGTCATTCGAGCGAATTTAATCTAAAACCTTTGGTTTCTGTATGCAAAGGTGTTGGCTCGTTATTATCAAGCGGCGCACGGTTTTCTTTCACTAAATGGGCTGTAAATTTTGAATATACATTTAATATAGCAACGCATATGTTTGGTGAATCTAGTTAAAAAGCCCTTCCTGTATGTCCGATATTTGGTATTGGTGGCATTGGTGACATTGCACTCTTTATGGTCGGTGTTAATTTATACATGTCACTATTCTGCATTTCGAGTTTTTCAGATGTGATTCGATATTATTGTTAGTTCTAAAAGCTATTTTTAAACCGCATTTTTTAATTTCTTTAGCTATTTTTAATGATATTGGACCGAAAAATTCCAAGCATGCAAATTTATAAGTTTCATTATGGTGAGTAGGATACATAAGATTGATTTTATTTTCATATTTTTCGTTATTTATTATTTTTTCTAACTTTTCTAAGTTTAGAACTAACAATAATATCAGAACACATCTGAAAAATTTTACAAATGGAGTTCTACAAACTAAACACAATAACAATAAATAAACTAAATTTGTATTAACCACGTTGACTATTTCTATGTCGATCGGCTTCGATTACTTCTTCAGGAGGCACACACTAATAGACGATAAAATAAATTGTCCATCGGACCGAGAGCTATCTTACATCAGCCGCAAGAAGAGCTAGGATCAACCATTATAAAGGGGCGCTAGAAGGGGGGAATCGTTGTAGAAGTTTCAATTTCTTTAATCGGTTCCACACAGTAAGTACTACAGAAACGCGAAATGTACAATTAATAAACACAAAAGAAAGGAGATAAAAAAATAGGATCAGCCATTGTGAAAGTCAATGTCAGTGAAGCGCAAGAGCGTAAACTCTTCATTTTCGAAAAAAACTAACCACAATTTCAATTTTTAGTATTAGGGCCAGTTATATGATCAGTAGTAAATTTTGACCATAGTAAGTTTATCCATATATGACCAAACATGACCGTATAAGTTTTTAGTAAGTGACTAGTTAACTATCTTTCCTATGATCTAATGAACCACAGGCAAAACATTTTGATTTGTTACCTATTTGTTTTGAGTTCCATTGGGATTTTTAAAACTCCCGCGCGATACCAAACTATTTGATCTCGCTCTCGCTTTATACTTTGTAACATTAACCGCAAAAACTACTGTTTTCGACGACCGCCATTGTAAATTTGCCTTAATATTACATGCGATTTGAACAAAATAACTGAATGTTTCATCCTCGATTCTAAATACAACCATTCTTTAATTTTAATATCACTTATCTCAGTGACAAACAAATCCTTAATGTTGTCTTCCAGTCTTTTACCGAAAACACATTTACTACTAAATTGTTTGAATCTCAACACAAAATCCCGAATTGATTCGTGTTCTGTTTTATTTCAAAAATGTTTCCCTTTGTACAAATGCCGATATTGTTTCCACGCAGTATTTGTCGAGTACATCAAATAAAAATTCCAATTTTATGTCAATTATCTTTTTAGGTACACACGAATCTTGCAACAATATGAATGTTTTTTCGGACAAAGCGGTTAGAAAAATTGCTATTTTTCTAGATTGTGTTCCCTTTTCATCATCAGCAAACAGAAAACGTTCGAACTTCGCCTTAAAGACCGCCCAATTGTCGATCTCATGGCAAAAACATGTCATTTTCCTTTCCAATACCCCACAGACAGTGCCCACAGGTGAAAGACTAAACAAATACTTAGCTTAGCTCCTGCCGTCAGGATCCTCTTAGCCTGCGCCTGCTGTAACTGGTCGCCTCAGCCTCGGCTCCTGGAAGTCGTCCCCGCGCCTTCCCTGGTCCGCTGCTCTGGTCCCCCGGCTGCCTCAGTCCATAGAAGTCCGCCTTGTGCCTTCCGTCCGACGGTTCCAATCCTCTTTACCCAAAAGATCTTCCAAAAAGCCTCGGCTCCTGGAAGTCCGCCGACAATCACTGCTCCGAAAAGAACGATCCCGATCTTCTTTGCTCTTCTCTCGATCCGCCGCTTGTCTCCAATTTATTTCCTCGTGAAACAATTTTAATTCCTTATTTCCTTGATGCTCGTTATCAAGAAAATTTTAAACCGACTGCGCCAATGTTAGGTACTTGTCATCTAAGTACGTCTTCAGTGTGCACCTCATAATGTAAAGGTCCAAGAAATAGACTTTGTAACAATTATACATTTATTACAATACGATACAATTTAGTACAGGGTATATCACTAATAAAGGTCAAACGATTAAGCCGATGAACACGCAGAGAAAGAGACCGCGCCTTGCCGCGCGCCGCCCTTTATAGCCTCGCACGCAGCACGCCGGCGGTGCGGCACTCACACACAACCGTAGAATCCCAAGAATATCACATTACTACAGTAGTAGTATTAATTACCATTAATTAAATTAATTAAACACGGATCAAAAAATTAATTTTCCACTCATTTAGAATTATGAAAGAAATGTGCACAATAAACATAATTAAGGACAAATCAAACAATATTATTGTAGAATGATTGCTCCTGCGTGTATAGAAGGGAAATATCATGTGTCACAGTTTATACAAATTATATAAATTATTACGAACGTAAATTATAATTTAAAAAGTTAAGTATCAAACAGTAAGGGCCGGTTGTGCAATCAGTAGATTTTAAATTTTCTACTGTCAAAGACAATCTCGCCTCACAGTGTGGCAAGGCGAATAATCATTAAATACGATTTATTTTATTATTTATCTATGGTTTTATTCACCCATGCGTTCGAAATCTGTCACTTTTTTGGCGAAATTTTTTAGGTTTATGTGCTAAATTATATTAAACACAAGATAATCGGATAAACACTCATCACTAAAATAGCGGGATATTGAATGATTGTTTGTCGTATACTGTAACTTTCAAAGTATCACAATGACAGACTTTTGAAACAGCTGTGAAGAGTCCGGCATTTTTAACTAATTATTTTCAGTTTTTACCATCCGATATTCGAGAGTAAAATTAGTTTACCATTACATTTTTTACTAACGATCGAACAACCTGTTATCGTCATTTTTTTACCATAGCAAAAAGTTACCACTGATCATACAACTGACCCTCAGAGAAGACCTGAAGACGCGACATGTAAAGCTCCATTGATATAATAATTGGCGGTAGATTACAATACATTTTAATATTCGCTCTTTATAATTTATTTTCTGTATATATAATGCAGAGTATAATATATAGAGACACACCAAAGTAACGTGCGAATGTGAATAATACGAGCGCTGCGGACTTAACGAAGCGACATGTCTGTTGGCAAAACTAGGAAGATATATATCAGTTAGGTCACGTGTGAACTGTGAACTGTGAAGGCAATAACACTGGCCGTAGCTAAATTACTGGTGTAATTATGAAATAGCGCTGTGCCGCTAACTATTCCGCGATACGAGGATTACAAGTTACAGCCAACTACACGAACGGGTAATCTCAAACTTGATATCGCACGAATAACAAAACACACTCGGCATTAACCGCGCTAATCTGGAACCATTCCTCACTATTAATACTTTTCTAAGTAATACCCGACATTTGAATTTTAGCATTTTCGTTACGTTCTTCCGAACAATAATAACGAAGTAACATAATTAAACAGACAAAGACGTTCTCTCTTCTTCTTCTATATGATACATTTTTCACATGATTAGACTTCATTACCTTTGAAATCAATGTTCCCTCTGAGGTGTGCAGGCATGTGCGCGCACATTACTCGGTATCATAGCGCAAACAAAAAAATATAGCGCGCACACCATTTTTAACAAGACTTTTTCATGCCGCCTTCTATTAAAATTTGGCGACCGTGTTACAGTAAGGTGATTTATGTTGAATAAGAATACCAACATTTTGAACATTCAATGACTTTCAGAGGTTACACAGCCGAGACAATCTCTACCGACGGCTTTCTATCTTCCCCTGCACGGTGACTTGTAAAATATCACATTTTTATACAAATTAAATTCATCAATTAGAAAGATATACATACAGATAAACTCAATTTATCGAAAAAATATTTAGCTGCCACCACAGCGGGATTTGAACCAGGATTTTTTCCTATCCGGGGAAGTGCGATAAACCGATTACACTATGTCAGCCTTGTAATTAGACGATAAATTTTAAAAGTTCATACATCTCACATTTAATTTATTAAAATATATTTTTTAATTTATGCATTTAATTCGTATTAAATATCACAGAACTATTTTTCATCAGATTTTCCTACCTAAATAAATAGATATCATAAATAATAATACGTAACCCGAACGGTTCCGGTAATAATAACTAACGGAAATGAAATTTAGCGAATAGATCAATACGCGGACTCCGCAGTGCCCAGTTAGGGTGGATGCACCCAGTTCGACGCGGAAAATTATACGCTGTAAAACGTTTTTCATGCAAATTATTTGCGCACATCAACCCTTTGAGAATGAAATAATGGCTTTCGATATAACAATGATTTATTTTGTGAAAATCATTCGACATAAACCCCCTACCGACGCGCGGCGTAACCTTTTGAGTTCCATACTGCAGATAATTATACGGACGCAGCTTTAGCTCCAAATAATACAAGCGATATTTGAATATGTTCAGAACACACGACTGCTAGATTTTCACCTATAAAGGCACTGTTATCGAACAAACAATAGATATCTCATAGAGACTAAGCTATTTTTATTATATTTAATGGAAATATATACAAGTATGGATAATTTCAGGGTTTACGACCTGCCTTCGGCTGGCTTAAGTGATCACTCTATATACACATAACGTTCACCATTAATCAAAAGTGCAGTTGTAATCGAAGTGTTTCCACATAATAACGCGTATACGACTTACAAAAATTTGTAAGCCCTGTAATTACCCATATTTCAATATTTCATCTCTATGAGTTATCTATTATTTGTTTAAAACAATATAGGCTTTTTTTATCCATTTTTGTCGTTAACTCAAAATGTTTTAGACTTAAAATTATATATTGTTCTTAAAAACTGCTGCCGTTAAAAACAAGTTACACTCGATTGCTTTATTTATAATACATTACTTATAACAATAATGCGTTTATTCCGGCATGATCAGTTTTCTTTTCTAACCCGATTCGCCAAAGAGATAATACATATTATGTTATGTCTTATAGAATATGCGATTTCATTTGCGCTAGTAATAGCAGATTAAATGATGGCACGATGATGCGTGTCCTCGCCTCGTGAGACAGTAGGACGGGAGGGTGGCGATGAAACTCGAGCCATACCTTTATAATTTCAATATTTTCAATGATTACTAAGTCGTGAACGTGCACAACAATAATGTCAACAAATAGCGAAAATATGTAGAAACTAAATGCAAACCGTGAAGCGAAAAAAAAAGTGAAATATGAATTAAAATGGTATAAAATTAAATTAAAAACGGGTACCTACACGATATTTAAAAATTAATTAGTATTCTCAATTTTCACTATCGCATTATCACTCCAAAATCCTAATTTGGGATACAATATTTAAGTGTAGTATAGGAATACATGATACCAATCCAGTGATATGATGTTAATCTGGATCGAAGAACTAATATATTATATTATACTACTCACTGTCTAAACGCTGAAAAGTTTGGTGTTTTATGCAAACCGCCATACGTCGTACGTTTTATAGTTGAAGTTAACAATTCCCAGCGGTCGGGTCCCACTGGCCGGGTCACTATTTGCGCAGTGAAGTGCTCGTTGTTGAGATTTCTCCGAGGATTTAAAAGGATATTATTGTAGTATCAAGTATTGGCATCCATCGTCAATATTGCTTTCAGACGTACGAGAGTAGCGCGGAAGTTTTGTTACTTGTATATTATATTTTTGCAATGAAAAACCAGACTGATAGGTAACGAAAATACGAGGCAGGAGCGCTTCCAACCGATCTCTTAACCTAAACTAATCCTAGTCGTAACGTATTACATAACTCTTAATTTAATAAGTAGCGGCTTTCATTTTTAATAAAACTAACTGAACACTAAATCTAATATCAAGCATTAAGAAATTCTTTAAATGACTTACAATAAAATTCTATACATTCCCATAATTATTTAACCTTATAGTTTTCAAATAAAATAAAACATTATTTACCCGATACATATAATTTTGTGAAAAATTTTCAAAATACAGATAATTGAAAATGTTTATTTTCCGTCATCGTGCCCGATAATATTTGCAACGGAATTACATTTCATTTTTATTTATTTACTATTTTTTTGTTTAAAACATTATGAAATTGAATCAAACCACCTACAAATATTGAACACGTACGTGAATCATAATTTGTAAATATATTGTATATTTTATTACGTACAAATGATTACACATGTCGGTTTAATCGTTTTAAATTAAATTATTTTAAATTAAATCCGTACGAAATATTTATTATATTATTTAAGATCACATTTGTACTTTACTTTCGGACCACCTGATACACAGTACAAACATGTCTTCGCTTTCCGCGAAATTTCAGCGGTCGGGTGGTTTATTGACTGTTCCAGATAATAATGTTGTATGAATTTGATCTCTCACTGAATCACTGCAGGTATTTCGTAACATACATTGATCAGAAAAAGAATGTTTGCTTCGCAGATAGCTATCTATATAATTTTAGATTGACTTAACATTCAAACCGAATGTGTTTTTCCGCCCTTTTATTTAAAAATGAGCTTCGCCCGTCTCTAGGAGAGCAGAAGGTGGAGGGAGAGGGAGTGCCAGTGCCGGCCGTCAATCGTGCAGACGGGTCCTGCTGCCCCTGCTCTATACTACGATACTTTACACTGATCCGTTTTAGCGAATCGAATGCAGAAGAAAATATAATAAAATACGAATGCATCCAACCCTCAATGTTAGACAATACCTTACGGAAGCCTCGATCAGCGGATTCCACGTCATGCATAGATCAGTGTATATAAGACGGCGGCTCGATGCCATTCGATTGTGAAATTTAACATATTTTTTTGTAATTGTTAGAAATTTCATTTGGTAACATATTTAAATAGATCCGATACCAGTTTTGCCAGTAGGCTACGTAACTCAGTCACAGGGACTTGAATCAGGAGAACTTAATTCATTTCAGGTACCATTATTATTGTACCGTCAATGGGGGACCGAATTTTAGAATTTTAGAAAAAAATACAGTAGATTGCTGCGGGGAACTCTGAGTTGAGAAATAAAAAGTTCGGTGTTTTTCAGATTAATATTTAACTAAAATCTCGTTCCCTACTCTCGAGCATTAGAAACCGAGTGTTCGGTAAAGACTGTAAGATGATAATATTGAAAATGAAAAAAGTTTAAAATTTACGCAGCGGTTCCGCCTTCCGTTAACTACCCGACCTGCCCCGGCTGCCTTACTCGCCCCACCGTCTCTCGCGCATAATGTCTATCACATGTTCGCGTGATGATAAATTGAACTCTGAAATAAATCTGCGACAAAAGGGGAAATGGAGCCACCAAAAAGAAAAGTAATATTTTACAAAAGCTTCGACAATTCATTGTCTCGCTCCGGCTATAACAAATTTCAGTGGAATCCATTTGGTAAAATCTTTTATATTATGCATGTTAAATGGTAATTGTTTCAACGTGCATTCAATCTGCTCAGTCTATCAGCATTATGTTTGACTGGGGAATCGAATCGCTTCAGCGGGACCCTGTCGGGGCGGAGAGGCGCGGAGGGCGCGGAGGGCGCGGAGTGGAAATAATTGCAGTTTCCACGGCGGAGCGGGGGAGAGGGTCGGGGACGGGGCAGGGGAGGAAACTGCATGCAAATGCTCGGATAATTACGTTTCAAATCCATTTGGAATACTTTGCGCCAGAGCATAAACAGTGGCAGCGCAGAACACCAGGAGTGGCGGCGCGCGGCGCGGCGCGGCACGCTGCTCGCGCTCTCCACTCCGCGCTGAGAGCGGCGGTCGCGCGCCGTCCGCCCGCCGTCCGCCCTCATTGTTGGCGAGGCGTGAGCTCGTCCGCGGGCTTTGTACCGTTTAAACGAGAGTGAAATTTATATTTTTATACGAGAAAGCGCGGTTATTACATTTTTCAAATTCGAGACAAAATGAAGATGGGAAGGAAAGACTTGTAATAATGTCGAAGAGCCTGACTTGTACGACGACTCGCGACAGGCTAAAAAATAAAACTGAAACGATTAAGAATGACTGCATTATTTTTAATAAACTACCAAAAAGGATCCTTAAACTTGACAAAGGAGGCAGACTTAAAAAAAGTCGCGTAGATAATTTGGTCACGTAGATCATGCGAGTGTGTATCTTGCGAGTGTGCATCTCGTGAGTGTGGATCCTGTGATTGTGCATCTTATGAGTGTGGATCCTATGACTGTGGATAGTGTGAGTGTGGGTCTTGTGAGTGCGCATCTTGTGATTGTGGATAGTATGAGTGTGCAACTTGTGATTGTGGACAGTGGGAGTGTGGGTCTTGTGAGTGTGCGTCTTGTGAGTGTGTATCGTGTGGTTGTGGATCGTGTGAGTGTGGATTATTGAAAATATCAGGAACACAGGACCCAAACAATAAAGCTCGACAGCACAATAAATAAAATATTGAATACCGACCTTTTTAGGGACTTCAACAATAGATGAAGGTGCATAAGTGGACATATGAAAGTAAACGAAACGTAAAAAAAGAATGGTACGCTAGAAGAGTATAGCGTTTTATCATTATGTTAAGTTATTTTAAACAAAATAAAACGCATAGAGCATCGTACAAGTGCAAGTGCCCTGATTGCGGTCGCCGCTGAACCGGCTAATTAGTCCTGGGGACTACTCACCACCGACCGCAGAACGTCCTCCATAATGAGTGATGACGCATAACGGCCGACCGGAGCTGAACTCCGACCGAGCGCGTGAAGATGTGCCGACGCGGGGGTGACGAGCGGTGCAGCCCGGCCGCCCGGCCGCCCGGCCGCCCGAGCCGCCGCGCTCCACCGCCGTTTCCTAACTGACTTCGTCAGCTCGAATAACCGTCAATAACCGTCAATCGCCAGCGAATCGATATACGTCAATTAACCGAATGCCGCAGTTGTAACACGCGAACAATTAATACTCGAAGAGAATTAAAATATACTCTCTAAAAGGAATTAAATGTATCCTAACACGTCTCTCGATCGGGACGAACAAATTGATTGGCCTTCCTTACCTTCTGGAGTGAATCTCCCTATCGTGTTACTATTACTCGAGTACCGAAGACAATCTTATTGTATTTATCTCGTTGCACGTGTGTGAGTGTGAGTGCATTATAAATTAATGATACACATGGAGTGATCAATATAACTTTCAATTAAAGTGAACATACACAACACGTTGCAAATAATTCATTTCTTGGACACGGATATGTTGTTCTCGCGATGCTGAGTTCGCAATGACAATTGCTTGAGCAACAATTCAGCTACATACAGGCTAAGTCCGCAGTACTCACGGGGATACCTGCCTAAATCCTTAACCGAAAATGTTGACGTTCGGTGGTGAATTCCGTATCGTTATGATTATAATCTACTATAGATAATACGTACAATCGCTACTTTGTAACACTAAAATATAATTTACATATAACTTAAAATCCTTGGTATCACATTCGTTAAGATGTTATTTAAAAGCTCCTCCCTCGCCTCTGATCCCAATTTTCGTATTCGATTACCTTTATTAAAAATCAATTAAAAAACTTAACCAATCAAATTCCTTTAATGTTAAATGACGTCGATAGAATGCTTATTTCTGCTTATAGGTATTAAGCTTTACACCCAATTTTGAATTGAACCATAATTTAGTATACATATAATATTTTTAATTTTTTGTATTTTCGATCTTTATGACTATCTAACGATTGCCGGTCGCCGTGTTCTCTCAATATGAACGCGACATGTATAATGGTTCCTGTTCATACCTATCCACTACCCCCTCCTCCTACACCCGGAACACGACTTTTCTATGGTTGTGTTCTCTTGGGTTTTTTGGACCAGTTAGAGTTGAAACTTTGAACTGGCAGTTATTGTTTACCAGTGGGACGGTAGACTGAGACTCCCTGCCGTGTGGGAATGATAAATTGACGGAAAGTTTACTGAGCGCGTTCGGTTTTTTCGCTACCGTGCGTGCCGAATCTATTGTGAATGTTGCATGACACTTCGCGCTATCACCGAAGTGTATGTGCAAGAGCACTTTGTAACTTGAGCAATGGAGTACGTGACCTGAAGCCTAGTGAATTTAGTGGAATATTCAGATATTAAAAGAAACGTATCATAGATAGTTCGTGTTTTCTGGTTCTGGGTGGTCCTTCAGCAAACTCTGGTCCCTAATCTTGTCCCTCCCCTAAATTCCTTGCACCCTTCCTACATCCCGTATTTCCCCAACCCCCTTGTTCAGACAATGTACATATAATAAATTATGATTCTATATAAAGTTGAGCTTTTCTGTCGCGTATATTTGTATCGTCGGTTGAGGGAGCTAATATAATATCGTATTTATCAGAAAAACTATACATACTAATATTCAGACGTGAAATTTAAAAAATGTATATAAATATAACGGCTTCAAAAATTACTCGCTCGCAAAGAGATTTAATAAAAAAATCCACGATAGTAGAAAAAATGAAATTGCCACCTTACCTGAATTTTTAGAGCGCGTTCGAATGAAATAAACGACCGCACCAGTCGATCGGTGCGTCTATAAAACTGCCTATTAGTTTTAACACCGGCACAAATGTCACTTTTAGTATCAATCTCAAAAAATATGGCTTTTATTCAAGATCACCATCCCCGAGGAGGGGTGGAGCTCCCGCGGCGCGGAGGACAAGGTGCGGTGCGTGGACAGGTCCGCATTGCCGGGGGCGATTAATCAGCGGAGTGAACGGGGAAATGGGGTGGGAGGGTGAACCAAAGGAAATCTCACATTTATTAATTTTTAAAATATATTTGTCGAATCTTTAAAATCGAAAACAACACGTTAATACATAATCAGATATTTGACACCTGCCCACGCCGCGTGGAATCAGTCGCTCCTTAATTTTTGGTTAAATACGCCAATAAGATATATTTTAGCTAAAACATCAATAGATATTGAACTTACTTACAACATAAGACGCAAATTTCGTATATTAGATGGTTTTCACTGATTTTAAGGGAAAACGAAGTCTTCTTGAACAAAGTAAACATTTTATGTACGTTATTTTGTATGTAAGTCGCAATTGAATATTTCGTGTGTATGTAACACTATTGTCTTTAAAACATCGCAAAATACTACGTAATTATGAAACAAACAGCTCACAAAATGGCAACGTGGTGTTTTAAATCGAAAACATTGAACAAAACCACAAAATGCATTTGACATGATAATTTTAAATATAGGACATTGTTAAAAGTGTATAGGTACTTTGACAGATTTCAAAATATTTTAATATTATATTGTACTAGATGAAATACCCAGCGTTGCCCGGTCTTAACGCAGAGTAAAGAGGCTTTAATTAGTGGAATGGAGGTAGTTTTTTCAAAATTTCAGGCAGACATTAATTTTAATTTTATTTGGAACGTCAAGTGTGCAGAATTTCATCAAGAAGTACCAAAATTATACTTTACGGGATGGGAAAGGAGGATAGGGGTGGTTTTTCAAAATCTCATGCAGACAGTGATCTTCCTCATATTACTCTTAAGTTTAAGACTCATAATTACTCTTACGATTAGGACTCTACGCAAGACATACTCACCAAGTCCCTACTCCCCTCCCAATCCTCTTCCACTCCACACCCTCTCACCTTTCTCTCGTTTTCTGCTTTTCTCCCTTTCGCCTCCCCCTCGCTTCCCACTTCCCTGCCGATTATCTTTCGCTCCCTTCCCGCACCCCTCCCTCACCCTTCCTGCTCACCTTTCACTCCCTTCCCTCTCGCCTTCCTCTCGCTTCTCACTCCCTTCCCTTTCGCCTCCCGCTCTTCTCTCTTTCACCTCCCATTCACCTTCCGTTCCCCTCCCAAATATCTCCTGCTTCTCTCCCGCATCCCTCCTGCTATCCTTCCGCATCCCTCCTGCTATCCTTCCGTACCCCTCTCGCCTACCTACTTCCTTCCTACCGCCTACCCTCACACTTCCCACTGCATTTCCTCTCGCCTCCCTTTCGCCTCACACACAACAGTTAAAACGTTTAAAAAACAAACCCACCCACAGACGCTCTTTTTTATATAAATAGCTATTCCACATCACAATGTTCTCTTATTTTAAAGGTCGAGTGTACAAAATTTCATAAAAAAAATATCAAAAATTCTGTTTTAAAGAGTGGGAAAGGGGGATGGGGGTGGTTTTTCGAAATCTCATGTAGCCAGTGACCTTCTTCTTGTTTTCAAGGTCAAGTATGCAAAGTTTCATTAAGCTCGGAATAAAACTGTAGATTTATATGAAAAACAAACCAACAAACACTCTTCTTTATATATATAGTTATATCAACTAGATGCTGCAATAAAAAATTAATTAATTTTCTTTGGATTAATTCAAGTGACAACACACATTTTATATCAATCCATAATATTAATATGAAAAAACGTGAATAAGACTCTAAAAATGAGTTATTTTTGACACTTGTCTTGAATGCGAGAAAATCAACAATTTTATTATCATTAAGGAAAACACATTCTTATTGTGAAGTTGTAATTATTCAGAACAGACGGTCTGTGATATTTTAAATACTAAATTAATACATTAATTTAGTATTTAAAATTTTTATTATCATCTCTTTCTATCATAAGTTCCTCTACAAGTGCAAGATTAACGTAACAAATAATTTCCTTTCATATTTAGAAGACACCTGTAAGAAGTTTAACTATTAGTCCCGGCTTGAAAGAGTGCGTAATTCGCGAATAGTTTTATAAATTCAGGCTGGAAAAATGAAAGTACACCATTAATACCTTAACAAACATTGTACAATCATTTGGACGAACATATTTAGTCAATA
The DNA here is from genome assembly GCA_022840565.1 of Eubasilissa regina. Lineage (NCBI taxonomy): Eukaryota > Metazoa > Arthropoda > Insecta > Trichoptera > Phryganeidae > Eubasilissa > Eubasilissa regina. The sequence continues at coordinate 41,902,454 of JAINEB010000018.1, read as the reverse complement.
ACTGGTGAAACAGTGGCTATACAAATTATATGTACCTTAGAATAAGCAAGTATTATGTATGTATAATAATCATCATGTTCTATATACGCGTGTTCTCCATTTTATTAATACAACTAACCGTTCTGTGGTCGTTTAAATTAAATACACGATTAAATTTGTAGTTATTGTGACTAGATATATTTTACTCAAATTCTCCACTATTACAATTCGAATAGTGGAGAATTTCCCCCTCACTTTTCAATCTCTTTCACAAGCTCACCCTTCAAGGTGCTTAGAATCGCTAGTGCTATCAAATAAATAGATCTCAGTTACGACGCCGAGTACCGTCAAATGTCGTCGCTAATATTTCAGACGCCTTTCGGCAAAATATAAAAACTACAGAGTGAAGAGTGATCGCGAGTTATATCGTTAGAGTGACAGGGTCTGCCGCTAACCGTAAACAGGGAACGAATGGAACTTTACGTTTCGTTTGTCGTTCGCGGAAAAAGCTAAACAATTATTTTCATCCGGCACGACTCTACAGAATTAGTATTCTGCTAATTACGAGGATATAAATTACAATTCAGTGCAGAACCAAGTTTTATATTAAATTACCATCGCATATGATAAAAGCGTAAACAAATTCGGTAAATTAGATTACCAAAGCACGTATTTTGTCAATTACGCATTTGTAAACAGAGCGGTGTGCGTCAGTATGGGCGCGGTGCGGGCGGCGGGGGCGGCGGGGGCGGGGAGGACGGGTCGCAATTCTCGGACGGGGAAACGAGTGCGCGAGAAGAACGATCGTCAGGCGATCGGGGCGGGGGAAATCAGCCGATTAGAATCAACCCGGCGGAACTCCGAACTCAGATAGCTAAATTCTCTAAAACCGGCCCTCGATAGTCTCTCTTCGGGCGAACTCTTTAAAGACCACATTCCACGTGTGAAACAATGTTTCGTACAGTACGCCGAGAAAATAAAAAGGCAACGGGTACGATGGACGATCGGTTATCTTTCCGTCGATTTTAAAATATTTCTTTCGTCTTTATAGCAGCCACGGGATGTGAGCGATTTTCAGGTTTGATGACAGAGAACGATTGATTTCTGTCAGATTGAGTCACTCTGTCGGAGTTCTGCTGGATCACCAGTGAAACCAGGATCGCCGATGAACTTATGAAAACATACAAGAGTTTACTAGACTGAACGTACTCTAATAATGACGTCATTAGATTGCATTGCCCATTAAGCTGAGGAAAGCTGCGGGCCATTTGGGGCAAAGATTATCAATATATCGATACACATTAATGTTTCGACACAAAGCGATACTTTATTGCGTGATCTCTAATTTAAGTATTTAGAAAATGAGCAACAAAATATCAATTCGCCAATTATATTCATAACCTGTATGGGCTTATAACAGATTGTCGTACTAACCCGGTCTACTAACCAGCGGCCCGAAAACCGTGAGGCAGAATGGTCGCTCTAAAACCAATTGGACTCTTCTAATCATCAAACTCTGCGGACGTGGTAGCGAATTACAGAAGACCCTCTGGGAGGCTCTCATTAGGCGGTGGATAAAAAATTGATATAAATAATGATGTGAGACATATCACGCACAAATAGAGCCATTCGCGGAACTATAAATCAATTATTTGTTCAATGAACGCGTAAAGAAATTTATACATTTTTAGCTCAGATAATATATAACTTTCCATTCATTCTTATTTGACTGATCAATAATGTAATCCAAATGAATGCATAGTAATATTTTTAATAATAGCTAAAGTTATAAATAATGAATTCCACATGTTTAATTATTAATATTTTATAAAATTTAAACGAAAAAACTAAAATAGTCACCAGTTCGCAGTTTACAAATTTGAAACTGACATTATTCTGAAGATTTTAAATGTTTAATTACAGCCAACAGCAAAAGCATATTATTTGTATTAGAATGCGTATGTATGTGAACGTAATAATAAATAATATAATACTTCGATAATTTTGTCAAATTCACTATCTTAAGTTCAGCGTCTAAAGCAAAAAAGTGTCATCCATGTGACTTTCTACGACATTACGTAATATTTGAACAAGTCGTAAAAATAATTTCCGATTTGACAACATATGACAGAGTAGGAAATAGGACTACCGACTACTGGTAAACTTCCCGAATGAAACAATCATTACATAAATAATTAAATAAAAAGATTATTAGCATTTTAACTATAAAAGTGTACGAAATTTTAATAAACTGTCAATGTGTTCGTGCCTGAATTGTTCGCAGAAATACCTTTCGTAGCTTTGATGATACCGAGAGTAAATAATTATCCGTGAAAATACGCCAATATTGATGACATAAGTAAGTCGATCAATTTTTATATTTTATATAATATTATGATTTGAGCGGTACAGTGAGAGTTTCGGAAGCATTTTTAGGATCAAATGAAAATTTTATTTATAGCTGAAAAATTCTATCCAAAAAGGTCATAAACTACGCGGAGTATCAAATTTTGAAATTTTTAAAAAATGTATGAATTTTATGGTGTAGTTATATATTGAATATTTATTTACCTGGCATAGTATTTTATTACGTCTTACATAAGCTCATAAAGATATTATCCATTTTGGAACCAAATTATTTTCCTAGCCGAGCAAAATGTGTTTAAGGGTTGCAGAACTTGACTGACAGCACGATAAAGCGAAATGCGATATTTTCACATTTTTTATTTTAAAAACCACGATAAATATTTAGAAAGGGGTGAAGAATTATATTAATACTTAGTGACATAAACTTACTACAAAATTGTGACAAATCAGTTTAATTGTGCTTTCTAACCACATCTTCCACCGCACCACAAGTAAATGTACGAATTAGAAACCTGTACTTCGAATACCGGCGGAATACTTCAATATACATTACAGTACCACGAGAGTAGCCTTTTCAAGCACGTAAGTCAGTGATCCTAAAAATATTAATACTAAATTTGATGACGCTAAAATGTAACCACGAGGAATGTGCAGAGAATTACTTCCACAAAACGTACTTTGGTATATTTAATAAAAAGATATTACATTTTTAATATAGACTACCCTTATATAAAACCATTTTTATTGGGTAGGTGGCTTTAGTCAAATTAAATTCTCGGAGGCCCCGATCAGCGGCTGGGAGAGTGACAGACGTGAGAAGAGAAGTCTGAAAATGGTAAATTTTATTAAAGCCCAAATTTCTCCAGGGATTCCTCGCAGTTTTCTCGGAAATTACTCATTTATTCAATGGTTCTACTAAAAATAATGACTTTTTATTCAGTGCAAGCTTAAAACCTTCTAGATATTTCGAGAATAATTTAATGGGAACCTTCTAACAATAAATAGTTATGATCGTTCTCAAAGGTGATTTATGAGTGAGAAGGTATTGAACTCTATCTCTGTCTACTTCGTAAGGGTCTTTTATAGACCTCTTTTTATTTATTTAGACACTCCAGCCGGTCGGGGGTTGGACATCCAGAAGACCAGCAATTTAGTCCTGTTTAGCTTACTTTGAAAATAGTAATAGTCGTATTCCGCGTTCGCATCTCTATTTTATCCCCCATTAATGTGTCTTATTAAAAATAACATAAAATTGATATTGTTATTTATCTTTCTCTCTCCAGTCTCTCCGGTATGTCAGTTTCTCTTCTAGCTGTCATTAAAATACTCGCTTAATGACGGTGGTACAGAAATGCTTTTATACATCAAGGGTTTGAAACACTGAAGTATTATTATTTATTATTTTCCTCCCAAATTCATTTAATGTCTAAGTTTTCAAGAATTTGATAGTAACTGAATTATGTTTTTCGGTATATACTAGGATAGTCTTTCAATATGGCTCATTGCATTTTTGTACATTCCGATTGAACTTTTAATTTCCTGTTATTACCCACCAGAGTTGTTTTATTTGATTATTGGAATTCGTGCGACTTTAATATTTTATAATTGTCGAATATCCTATATTTCAAAACCTTTCATAGTTTCTACATTATTTAGAATTATAAAATTTGTCGTCAATCCACTGTAGCGTAATCGGATTAATGCTCATTCCCCGGATTGAAAGAGATGCAGAATATATTTAAAATATCACAAACCTATGTATATTCTGAATAATTACAACTTTACATAAATAATAACAATTAAATACAAACACATTACCGAGATGTGTAATGATAATAACGTAATAGCCACTCGGCACAAGGGGTCTGACGGCTTCGGGAAGCCGCCAGGAGTGCTGCAAATCGGAGCGGACGATGCCGATAGCTTCGGCTGTGGTGTCGTTACTACGGTAGTGATTGCGACTGTACTCTTTTCGTAGGTTCGGCAGTCGAGTACTTGTCATTAGAATGCACCACTTTTTAACATAATTAGAATTTTTCTAAATCCTCTTAGTTCAATATTGACCAGACATGATATAGGCAAACGAAATTACGTGCGAAACCTAGGCATTCATTTCTTTTACTTAATATTTTTACAGCTAATTCTAGTCACTATTCACTATTCTAAGCGTAATTCTATTCACGAATCTAGCTTTAGAAAATTCGGATTAAACATTTAAAAAACCTGAAAATAAAAAAAGTGGATCGTCGACAACGAGAAAATCGATTTTAAAGGGTTAGCACTGCTTTTATTTTTCGAATAAATGTATTTTCACTTTCCTAGCATTTCTACAGATTACAGATTTTCACATTACCTTAGCGTCGAAATAATAATTTGGGTTGGATTACTCCGTATTGCTACCATCACGATCCTGAAACATTTCTAATAGAATTTATCAATTCCCATTTAACAAAAGGAATATTATGACACTCGATACAGAATTTTACAAACAGATGCTGGACATCGAGGATGTACTCGACGATGAATAATGTGCCTGCCCAACCGATTGTTCTATATACAAAAGTATAACAAAATATTTAGTGCGCCTTCTAGATTTATTGTACTTTGCTCAATATCAACCAGAATAGTGGATCATTTAATCGTGGAGACATTGACGACTGCCAAATTATTTTCAAACAAGTTCACATTACACATCTGGATACTTTATACAACTCTGATGAATAGGAACAATTGTAATGTGTTTTTTGTGCATAACTGTATCTAAGCACTGTCAAGAATTTTTGATTGTGTGACTTTATGTTTTACAGTAAAACCGGTTAATATTAATAGTATGGAAAAACTTGTCAACAATTTCGGTCTCTGGGGTTTCTTGCGAACTTTAGAAATGTTCCTCGGAAAGACCTAAACAGGACACGATTATTCGTGGTAACTTAGGTTGAATTTTTATGAGGAAGTCCCATTTAACATGAAACAGAATTGAAAATATGATTAAATTAGAATAAATATTCAATAGACATGAATCCCTTCCATCCATCCATATGTTCCATCCCATCCCGACAATACTAAATATGAAAGTAAAGTGAACTGAAAAATTGAGAGGACCATCAAAAAAATTTTTAATAAGAAAGTACCTACAACTATTTCGAACATTTTATTTTATTAAAGCATCTTCGGGGTAAATACAGATAACGAGTGTTATCTTATTAAAACAAAACAATAAGGGAAAAATTAATTAAAAGCTTTCAGACATTGACAAAAATTGAGAGGACAATCTGTAAATACAGCTGAATAAAAATGTTATGTAATGAGGTACGTACGGAATTGCAATGTTTTATATGACCATAATTAGCCTCTATAGTGGCTTGCAGTCTTCTAAAGATGTTTTCTAATAATTTTCCGTTTTTTTCTATATTGTTTAAACATTTTTTTTTCTGTAAGTGCATTATTAGTGTAATTTATTATCTAAAGTTGATCATGAATATTGTATAGATTTAATACCCGAAGACTAATGAACCCACTCCAGTAACGGTACATTAAGTTGAAAGACAAAATGTCGTGAGACCATACGATCATACCGAATCTTCCACATTTTCAGATGCTGCATCTGTCATTCATAATTCCTTCGATATCAAGCAGATGTCTCATTCCTTCTTTTAACGTTTTTTGATGCAAAAAATTTACTCTCATCACTCTAAACTAGAGAGCACGTTTCCAAAGTAATGTTTGATTCTTTATGATTTAATATTTTTTTGCAGATTAAAATAATTTAATGTGTTTACTTGACAATCACATTCTCCCAGTCTGCGCTGTGTAGCTGTTTCGGGAATATTATTTATTTTCAATAAAATAATAAGTATTGTGTCTCTTCAATAGTTTATATCATTTTCAGCTACTCTTTTCGGAAATCGTCCAAGTCTCACTTATTTTAGGAAAGTTTCGACGGTTTTAATGGTCTCACCGACAACCAAAACACTCGCTCTTCACTCACAGGAATTTTACGACGATCCGCTTAATATGAGAGAGTTAGTTCTATTTTCATAGCACGAGCATTTAGCTTAGTTTGAAAATAGTAAGAATATTGATGTGACACGTATTCTACAGGTGTTTTAACAGAGTTTATTCCCAGGGTCAGCAATAGGAACGCGTAGTGCATTAAAATTTCTGAAATTTAATTTCGTAGAAAAAATTATGATTAGTTTGCTTTCAATTTTGCCACTCGGCTCAGATACGATTCCAATTTTCAAGTATAAGTTGAAATATAATTTTAATAGCAAAATAAGTTTACTTGTTAGTCTAATACATAAAGAAACAAATTAAATTATCTGACAAGAAACATACACAAAAAAACTCTAATTCATTTGAGGTGTGAGAATTTTGTAGGCCACTGTACAAGTAGATATCTCAACCTTTCGATTTATTTTGCATAATTTTAAATGTGTGTGGAAAGTTGAAGTGGTGGAAGGAAGAGAAGCAGAGTTATGAAATATGAATCGTGGATGAAGTGAAATATGACATAACATTACAGGCACATCGAAGAAAAAGTTCGGACATATGAAACGAATCAATGTATGAACAGACAAATATATATACATACGAGGCAAATGTGAAGAATAACGACTACCCTGAGCACCTGGGACTACCGGAGACTCTGAGACACCGGAGACCTGGGACACGGAGACAGGATTGTGATCCATTTACTTTCAGTTTTTCCTTACTCACTTACTTACTTAACATCACGCCGTTTCCCCCGGGGGCAGGCAGAGAGAATAGAGCGCCACGCTCTCCTGTCCTGACACACAATTCTCGCCTCATCCACATTCATACATCTTCTCATACAAGCTCGACGATTAATGAGGCTTCTAACAAGACCATCCTACAGTATTTGGTTTACCTGGTCGTGCCATGTCTTCCCCTGACGTCCTCTACTTCTGGTTTGCGTCATATATTTTTCATGCCATTCTCACCTCATTCATCTATTCCATATGATCAAACCACTTAAGTTATCTTTTCTTAATCTTACTCAATATACCGCGGTCAGTTTTACACTCTTTCCTTATTTCTTCATTCTTTACTCTATCATAAATGGATCTGCCACATGTACGCCAAAGTAATCTCATTTCCACTGCATTCAGTTTACTTTCATTCCTCTTCTGCCAGCTCCAGGCCTCACTTCATCATACATCGGTGTCGGTACCAGGACTCCAATGTAAACCGCTAATCTTGCCTCAGTTGAGTTCCCATTAGCTATAATTCCATTCAAAGCGCCGTTCACTTCAGTCCCTGCAGTCACCCTCCTTTGGATATTTTTCCGTTTCTATCGAACACACTTCCCAAATACTCAAACCCATTTACTCGTTCCAAACAAATAGATGAGTTTGTGTTCTTTCCTTCGTAATTTGTAACGACAACATTTTTGTTGAAATGAACCCTCCCTGAATAGGATTGTTATTTCAATACAAATTAAATGTGTTAATTAGAAAGGAATACAGGAAAATTCATAAACTGTAACTTCACAACAATAATATGTTCTCTTTCATAAGAATTGTTATTTACCTCGACCCTTACTGACGTATTTTCTAAGAAAATTTGGAAATCCAACTTTTACAGATACTATCATACACAATGAATATAATCATCCATTATCACACAAACATTCAGGGTTCCACTCCATGATACATCGTTTAGTCAATATTCCTATGTCAACATCCAATTTCAATATCGAATTGAATACAATTTAAAAAATAGCAGTTAATAACGGGTATAATACAGGTTTGATACACTATTTTAAAAAATAAATTAAAAGAATATAATAATCAATTTGTATATAAATCACACATAAAACATAATGATTATTGGCATAGGATTTTATACACAAATAGCTTTTCGAATCAAATATCTAAACACTTATCACAAAATATTACACCTGCATTTTATACAAATAATAATATAGGAAATTTACTTTAATATTAAATTCTAAAGACAAAGATGATTAATTTAACAATTCTGGTGTCCATAAACTTAGTTGCAAGGATTGTGCTGCATTTTATATTGGTAAAACGGGTAGAAATTATAATATAAGAGTAAAGGAGCATTTGAGATGTTTGAACAATAGTGAGTTTTCAGAATTTGGTAATCATTTGATAGAAAATGGTCATGGTTTTGAAAAAAAATTGGGATTGTCAATTTTACATGTAAACGGTGTCGGTCACAAATTAAATAATTTTGAATCGTTGGAGATAAATAAAGCATGTAAAACTAATCAAAAAATTATAAACCTCCAACTAAATTTAACTACGAGTCCCATTCTAAAATTTTTTCCTAAAAATTATTCGAGTAAATTTGTATTAAGTAACAATTTGAGTTAGATACTAAATTTATTTTTTAAATAATTATTGTCTTTTAAAAATAGATTCTGATAAAGAAACAATAACATATATTTTTAGTCAGTATTGACATCCTGAAGAAGAAAATGTATTTTTCAAAACCGGTAGATGTATTTAAGCTGAATAAAGGGAATTGCTTGGCAACCGTTTTAGCGTCATCTGCTTCATTGGCTTGGGGTTCGTTTAAAATGATTTATTTCATTTTTTGTGTTTCTATTATTTATAAAAACGTACTTTTTTTCTTTCTTTCATTAATTGTACCATTTGTGGTAATCATTTTTTTATTTTCTTGTCTTTTTAATCCTGTTTGACGATTTTTGGTAGAATTTGTTTTTTTCACTAGAAATTTACCTTGGCAACGACGGAATGGGGCCAACTGAAAAGTTGTCCCCAGCTCCATCTGACATGTCCGATCTATTCTATTGACTGTAGTTCATACACAGTTCATGTATAGAAAATTATCAGAGATGACAAATCCTCATCCATCCATCCCATACATTTCGGTAACTTTTTGATCCGAAACAAAATTAAAAACATTTCTCCCGGAGGAGTCAAATCTCTTGAAAAATTCAAAGTTTCAGTTCAATTTAAAGACTACAAATCGGCAAATGAATTTTGCTACTCCTCTTTGACCATTAATCAGTACCAGCAATAATTCCGGCTTACCAGGTTACTCGCATGGGTCTGGTTAAGGGTATTCCAGTCGATATGTCAGATAATGACATCATCGAACAAATCAATGTTCCGGATCATTTCGGAAAACAAACAAAAGTCCGGCGACTAAATTATAAAGATACAAAATCTGGCTCTGTTTAGTGGCTTCCATCTCAATCAGTCGTGATAAAATTTGAAGGACAAAATCTTCCAAAGGATGTCTATTTGCATTATAATTCTCTTCCCATAGAACAGTATGTTTTTCCAACAATTCAATGTTTCCGACGCTGTATATTTGGTCACACAAAAACCGCATGCAGATCCAATGCCTGTTGTTTTAAGTGCGGTGATGCACACCTGGGCGAAGAATGTCCCAAAATAAACATAATGCCTTCTTGCCTCAATTGTTCTGGTCAGCACGATGGCACTAATATCATACGTCCTGAATTTACCAGATAAAAAAATATTAAGCATATTATGGCGTCTGAAAACCTTTCCTATTTTGAGGCATCAAAATCCTTTTCTCTTGCAAAATCTTCCTTTGCGGATTTTTACTTTTACGTCATCTCCGACTAAATTTTCTGCATCTCCTCTTTTCTCGCAAGTACTTGCGGAAAAAAATAGCCATGTCTCTATGAAACCATCTTCACAAAAGAAAACTAGTTTCACTTTCCGTACCCCTAAAACATATCGGCCTTCTTATCTCTCAAATGACCAATCCTCATTAAATTCTATATATATTTCTCCCAATGGTAATTCCCAATCTAAAGATAACTCCGATGGAGTTGCTTTCCTTTCAAATAATGATTCTCTTTCTTTTAATAGTAATTATTCTTCTGATATTATTTAAACTTTATTAACTCTTTTAATTAATATTATATCTCAAAATAAAATACCGTCCAACGCTGTCAAAACAATTTCAAATATATCAAACTCTCTCCCAAATAATGGCAGTTCTTCTTCAGTGGAACACGAGAAGCGCTGTTTCTAATCGAATTAATCTTCTTTATTTATTACAAAATTACTCAATTTCTATTGTTTCCATCTCAGAAACATGGTTTAAGCCGTCTCTCCGTTTTCATGTGAAAGGATATTCATGTGTTAGGTGTGATCGGTCAGATGGAGGAGGAGGTTCTGCCATCCTAATCAAAAATGGTATCCCATTTCAACCAATTCCCTTTTCTCCTCCGGATCATAATGTACAAATATGTGCGATACGTAATGACAATATTACAATAGTTTCCCCGTACTATAATCCATCTTCTGTTTTTAATCTTAATTGGTGGAATAACTTTATATCTTCTCTACCTTCACCGATCATTATATTGGGTGACTTCAATGCACATTCTACCGTTTGGGGTTGTTCTTCTGGATGATAAATCTGGTAAACAATAATACATTTATTAGATTCTGCAAATGTATATTTACTTAATGATGGTTCTCCCGCAAGAGTACCACTCCTCTCACAAAATCCTAGCATCGTTGCTTTCAAGGGACATTGTTCCCGATAGTTGTGGTAGCGATCACTTTACAATAATTTTATCTTTCCAAACCTCTCAAGCCAGTAGAGCTACACCGAGACCTAAATATCGACTGCAATCTAAAAAAACTGCCTTACTCAGCTACGCGATAGAACTTGACAGTGCTATGTCTTCTTCCTTTCATCCGTCAGATAATTGCAGTCAGTCTTATAATAAAATGGTAGACATTCTTAAAAACATATCCCTTTTACTATTTCTAATTGACATAAACCTCATCCTACCCGTTGGTGGGATCGCTTTCGCTGTAGGAAAAAGGAAAAAAGCCACTAAAATTTACTGTAAAAATATGACTTTACAAAATTAGCTTGAATTCAAAAAAAATCTGCTCAAATCAGACAGCTTCTAAGAAATAAAAAAAGGGCAGGATTAGCTTCATTTTGTGAGGTCTTATCTCCAGATACTACTTTAACCACTATTTGGAAAATGATTCAAAAATATAGAGCTTCATATAATCCTCCTATCCAACTTGGTCCCACTTCTTCCTGGTTGAATAATTTCATTGACAAATTAGCTCCCTCTTTTTGTACATCAGATCGAGAACTTCCTCAGCCATCTAATCTCACTAATTCCCATCTTCTTGAAGGCCCTTTTGTTATTTCTGAATTAAAATTTGTTCTTCAAAATTTTAATGATTCCTTTCCTGGACCAGATGACATTCCGTATTCTTTAATGAAACTAACTAATTTAAAATTCCATACAACAATCCTTAATATTTTCAATGAAATCTTTTCCACGGGTTTGATCCCTGACAGTTGGAAATCTCAAAATATTATTTCAATTCTCAAACCAAATATAGATCCATCAAATGGATCTTCATATCCGTCCTATCGTTTTATCCTCGTGTCTTTGTAAAATAATGGAGCATTTAATTAAAAATAGGTTAGACTGGTTTGTAGAACATAATCATATACTTTCAAAATCACAATTCGGGTTTCGGAAAGGCAAAAGCACTCTGGATAATTTGTCTATTTTCACTACGGATATAAATTTGTCATTTTCTAGAAAAGAATATTTAATGGCTGCTTTTTTAGATTTCATCGGCGCATACGATAATATTCATATTCCAATACTTGTGGATAAACTCCGCAAGATGAGCATTCCTGAAAAGATTAATATTTTTATAAAAAATCTTCTTTGTTGTAGAACCATCCATGTATTCGTGCAGGGATGTGTAGTCGGTACAAGAGTTGTATGGAAAGGTCTCGGACAAGGATCAGTCTTAAGTCCAATACTTTTTAATTTATATATATCAGATTTAGAAGCTGTTATTACTAAACACTCTAGAATTATTTCGTTTGCAGATGATATAACTATTTATATTTCAGAAAAAAAAAATTCTTTGGCTTTAATTCAAATTGAGAAAGCCCTGAATGATTTAACCTTATGGCTTGCATATAATGGTTTGCGCTTGTGCCCAGAAAAGAGCAAAATTGTTGTTTTTTCCAAAAAAAAGATAACCCCAAATTTCATTGTACATTTCGAAAACCAACCCCTTTAAATAAGCTCGTCGGTAAAATTTCTTGGATTAAATTTCCAATCGTTTTTATCTTGGTTTAACCATATTTCTGAAATATTATCGAAATGTAATAAAAACTTCAATGTTATCAAAGCCACTGCGGGAATTTGGTGGGGTTCTCATCTTACAGTTCTAAGATTAATATACAATGCACTTGTCAGATCTCATCTTGATTACGCCTCTTTTCTTCTGGATCTTTCTCTGGTACTTTGCAAAAAAACTGTATCAAATTGCATGCATGAAATCGACACCAATTAACATTCTTCAGGTAGAAAATGTCAAACCACCTTTAGAAATAAGACGCCAACTTCAGCCTGACAAATTTTTTGTCAACCGTTTTAGTACGCTTTCTCATCCATCTCACACCAAAATTATAACTTTTGCATAGTTACTGTCACAACAAACCCTTTTGGCGAAACAAAAAACATATCTCACTTTTGACGAGTTACCATTCGTTATCTTAGTACGCCCTAAAAATTTATCGAAGTCATTCAATTCCACTGTACCTGATTCCATATGAAAATATTATTCTAGAAAATAATATCTGTTTTGATTTGGGTTTAACAAAACAATTTTGTTCATCACAAATTGCTTCAATTGTTCGCAAAGAATTTAATCGGGTGGCTTACGAAAGATGGCCTGGATTTTCTTATATTTATACAGATGGTTCTAAAACTCAGTCTTCTGTTTCGGCTGGAGCAGCATTCCTTTGTGTTAACCCAATTCAACCGGAGTCTTTAAACTTCCAGATGATACCTCTAGTTTTGCTGCTAAATATCTAAATTTTGCTGCTAAATAGCTAAATGCTAAATCGATAGTAATTCTTGAAGCCCTTCAGTTTGTTCACTTACATAGGCTTGATAAAGTAACCATTTTTACAGATTCACTCAGTTGTCTTAAATTATTAATATCTTCTCCCTTTAAATCAAACTTGTCACATATTTTCGTCAAAATAAAATTTCTGCTTTATATGCTCGAAAATTCGAATATTATTTGATCGAGGATTCCAAGTCATGTTGGTATAATTGGTAATGAAGCCACTGATTCTCTGGCAAAGGAAGCATGTAGAGTAGGGAATCTTAAACACGATCGTCTAATTGCGTCAGATATGATTACAGTTCTAAAAAGAAAAAGTCGTGAAACTTGGAGTTCTCAGTGGAATGAATCAAAATTAGTTAAAGGTACATTTTTTGCCCATATTCATCCAAATATTCTCTCTAAGCCATGGTAAGTAGGAAGTAGGGATAAGATTGTAACTATATGTCACCTAAGATCTAATCACTGTTGTTCTACAGCTCATCTCTTTAAAATTAATTGCAATAATTCACCGATATGCGAGTGTGGTATAGTTATACCAAAATATCAATTAAAATTGAGTCAGCATTTTTAATTCAAATACAAAATTGTAATAAAATGTCGCTTTGGAAATAACGAGGTTACAGTATTTAACTTTGTAGCTATCCATTTCATGATTTGAGCATTGGGGCTGCCACAGATAGACGAGGCGATCTCTTTGACCATTATTGATTAGATCGATTCAAGGAGGCATCGTGGTTGCGAGTAATGGAAAGGACGAATCATTTGTATTACTGTCTCGTTGAAGTTTGCGGTGCACTGTAACGATGGGAGAAAATATTTGAATTGGCTGGAGTTAATTCCTTTAAATCCAAAACGCGCGTACGTGGCGCATGATCAAAGCCGCTGTCATTAACTTTTATCACTTGACGTTGACAAAACTGAAACATTAGGCTCAGCTGAACCTTTCCGCCGCTGTACCAGAACTACTTGAAGACGCTACTATGATACCCTTTTTATCTTTCACGCCTTTTGTAGATGGAGATAAATACCCTCATAATCCAAGAAGAGACCATTTATTACGAGGTAAGCTGTTGGGCCTTCCATTCTGATAATCAAAATAAAGACTTGTTCTATGAAATACACAAATTATTGAATATTTGGAAACTTATAAAAAATGAAGAACAAAATTTTTTCTATTATCAACCCTGAGGACCGTAGTTTTGAGGACAGGTCCTTACCATTTTTTACACTAATTCAATGAACAATAAATTTAACTGTTTCATTTAACATAACGTTAGTTATTATTAGTTCATCCGATTACAATTTTATTGTGAATTTATTTATTATCAATACTAACTCGAATGAGCTATACCCTAGCTGAGGCAAACATTTTAGTTACATGTAGAGGCAAATTTAATTCATTTAAAACACATTCATAAAATGTAATTTAAATTTAAAAATGAATTTATTATGAATGAATTTAAAAATTTACAATCAAATAAAAAGAAAAATATTTTTAAAAGGCAGAAATACGTTTACCTTCATAAATGAATGAGGATAATAAATACATACGAGTACATATTAATATTGAATTGAAATTGATTCAATTAAATAAAACTAAAACAATTATGTTCAAAGAACTCACTACTATCTAATTAATTAATTATTTAAGAACAGAAATATTTTAAGATTTAACATTAGCAATTGAATATGAAATGAATAGTTATTCAAACTTACGCAAATATAATATGTAAAAACGTAATTTACTATTCATAATTTTAAAATATTCGCGAAAGGGAAAATTTGTAATAAATACTTAAAATTCCGGAGATAAATATGTTGGCTTTTTGGTTTTGTTTATCAACTGATTCAAAATTGAGGATTATGACATGCTAAAGTAACTAATGCGCATAAACAATATTTTAATTAAGAAAATTTTGCAGTTTTGGTTATTCATTTTATTAACTATTAAAGCTCAAAAGATAAATTTCGTTACAGCAAGGGCAACTGTTATTAATTCTCAAGTATTTATTTTAAAAACAGCCGCTCCCATCTTAACTTTTATCAAATAATCTAAATGCAAATATTCAGGTTACGTTATTAATAACTTAACAAATATTATTTGAATGTTTTCTAAATTAGCAGTCTATATTTTTCTCTTGGAAAAACCATTAGACTAAAAAGTATTCATATGCAATATTTAAACGTTAATGATCTTAATCTTGAAATATCCTACAGAATACCAGATTATTTAAAAAAATATATAAATTTACAATAGACGTTAAATTAATTATATAACATATACATACATACTACGAAGTTGATTAAAAAATTACGTATACATTTGATAAAAAGAAAGCTACTGCATCAAATATTTTCATTATGATTTAAAGTGACATTATAATTACGAGTAGTACGTAAGACGAAAGAACAATTATTGTATAAGATTTTTGAGGACTATATTTGAGTATAAATAAATAATAAACATCGATCTTTTGAACTGGATGCACATATGCAAAATGTGCTGAAAATGGTGAATAAATGAATAATTGAGTAATCGCGCTAACTGCCGCCGGGATAGACATTTATATTTAGACAGGCATTTCTTCTCAATTAAATCGACTCTACACTTTTTTATTAGATACATGATGTACATTTTTCGACATTTCATAGAACTTTTCTCTTCGCTGTACTCGTGTTGCGCACTGCAAGTTGACGATAGGTCAAAAACAGCTCGAGAACGATCATGACCGCCAAGATCGAGCCCATTGGAAGAGCAGACGCAAGACAGAAAGCTTTCGGTAGTACCTAACGTCAAATTTGAATGGAAAGCGAGCTACTCGCTCCGCTCACTCGAAAGTAACCCACACACGCGGACGTACGGTACAAGGCGGCCCCCTAGGGAAATCCCTCGCATGGTCAGTCATATGTGGAGATCGTTACAGAAGACTCCGTGTAGTCTCAGTCTCCAACTATCTCTGCGGGAAGAGCCCGAACTTACTGGCTTGAGCGTTAAAATTTTCACATTACGTATCTGAATATTTCGATTTACAACAGCTTAACCTGCAAAAAAATATATCCATTTAATATACTATATAAAATTATTTGTTTTAATAGTTCACTCCAAGAATGTACTATAAATAGAATTAAGCCTGACGAGATGAAATAGAATTTTGCTTTTAGTCACATTTCTGTAGAACGATTACCCTTTAATACTCTGAACTTCTGTTCATTAATTGCGCTAAAATTCTTAGATTCTTACAGCACATGTAACTTAATTCACTCAGAGGCTGACTAGGTGCGCTTTTTCCCATAAAAAATTCGAAGGGTCGAGGCACTTTTCTCCCTTTCAAACGGATGAATTATATTTTTAAACGAAACCAAAACTTAAACAAATAATAGATATCTCATAGAGACGAATCTATTTTTTTTAGTAATGGAAAAATACGGAAGTACGGGTAATTACAGAGCTTACGACCTGTCTTCGGCTGGCTTCATATAATATAAGAAACCATTACTATTTACCGTACAATCCTAAAACTGCATTACAGTTTTATTATAGATTACGGCTTGTCTGATAGGTAACGATAGGTAGAATAACTACAAAAAGATAATGGTGTCTTTGAAAGATGACGTTCAGAATCAATAATGGATATCGTATATATTGATTAAATATATTATAATTAATAATAAAATAATTATTAAATCCTTATCCATATATATTTATATGTATCTATAAGGCGGCGGAAAAATGTATTAATTAAAATACCAAAATGGATGGAATAACCAAACAATGCAAACGAAGCACATTCTTAAGTGCTTTTGTGAATATAAAAAATGTAAATACATATCTTAATATATGAATGCTCTTACTTGTAGGATTTTCCAATAAAGTCGGAGAGCGAGGAGGGATCCGTCTCGAGCACGATGCTCGGCGGAGTGGCGGAGTGGCGGAGTGGCGGAGTGGCGGCGCGAGGGAGCGGGGTGCTCCCGCGCAATTAGAAGAACGCTCACTTTGTTTAGTTGGTACAATTAATTGAAACGAAAGTAATTGATAATAATACGTAAACTGGTTCGCAGAGTATTGTTGTGTGACTAACGTATTCCCCTCGCTGTTATATTTGAATAGAAACACTTCTCCAGCTCTAATAATTAAACAATTAAGTGTGCGAGTTCCTTAATTACGGATGAAAGGAAAACTCTATTGTCTAAATATATAAAAATTAATAATGGAGCAATCCGGTAAACGTTAATAGAACAAAGATTGTCTTCCTTTATGTAGAAAACCGAGATGTTTAATATTATATTTTATTCATACCAAAGAATCTTAACAATGAACTTCAATTATAAAATAATATTTATATATATTTAATCGATGGAAATCATAATAAAAGTGTAACAAAAAATGAACCAGTGACTTTTGATTATTTTCTCTGAAATTACAATATACTAGTTACAGTGTAAGACAATAATTTGAAAAAGACTAATTTAATAAATAAATAGCTTATTAAGACTTTAATAGAAAACGATAAAGGAATTACAACTTTTTCCTCTATCTCTAAAATCATAGACCCCATAAAATAGAATGAATTATTAAAACAAAACAATAGTAATACAACTTATTGACTTCGGAAACAAAATATTATATATTCATCCTAAACGTGAAGGCGTCAAGTATGCACAAACTTAGGTTACACAAACTGTTACCGACAATTTTTACTAACTATACAATAGGTATCAAAAAAATATTCTTATTTTGAAAACAACCGTATCAATTTAAATTTAGAATACAATTGTGAATTTATTACTTTAAAAAAGGCAAGTTCTTTTATTGCTCGGTACCGTACTCTGCTTTCAATTTCGCTTAAAATATTATCAACAATTTTTCCTTCGGACAGCGGATTTAAAATGTTCATTAACATTTCTCAATAATATATATTTAACTAGCTTTACAAATACCATAGCCATACAAATAACCATAGCCGAAATTCCTTATAGAAGTACATTTATTTCAACATTTATTTTAATATTGGTAAAAATCTAACTGATGTAATGATATCACATAAAACAAAAACTCGCTCGACAGATAATAAATTATAACCTATAACTTTTATCTATGCAAACTCGTTGACACAATGACGTTGGACTTAGTTATAATACACCACAGACCAGTAATCTATTTGGTGGTCTGTGGAATACACCATAAAAACAAAACTTTTAGTCTGTTTGTAGTTTGCAAATCAAACATGGAAGTATACAGAACATGTCATTTCACAGTTTCCAGTAAGGATTAATCCCTTTCGAAGACGATAGAATTAAGCACAAATTATTTTAAAAATGCAGAAAATTAGCACACATAAAGATGCCAACACAGGATCAATAAGAAAACATTTAGTTTAGAATGATTGTCATACAGATTGAGTAGACAACTTAGATAGATATCAAACGTACATACTGACAACTTGCTTGCAAGCATCAGCATGAAGTTGTTCACAAATGATTCACAATTTTTCTGAATAACCCGCGGCAAGACAAATATCGTGGGGTACGCTAATCCAGATAGATAATAACGGTTAGAATTTTATAGAGTGTTTTCATAAGATAAGGATTATTTCATATATTTCTATTTCCCAGAATTTTTAGTAATGTACGAGAATTCGATTATAATTCCCAGTTCCAGTGGCTACCCTCTAAAAATCAACTCCGACCCCTTGATCTTAGCCTCGCACCATAGATAAATTTTGGGTTTATATGCAGTTTCAAAAGGCCGTTTCGTTGAAACACGTGTCACAATAGATATTTCTAATTAACGGAGTTTAAAAAGACGTATCATCGTGAACAATAAAAACTTTCACATTATCCATACATTCATTTATTCTTATTCTACACAAACAAAACAGAAAACACCATTATACATTTTGTAAAAGAATTGAAATGTCGGATGCTTTCAGAAAAAAAATTCTCGCTAAACAACGTAATTGGATTAGGACTAGGACGGTGAAGAGATTCCTCTTCCCGATTTCTCGCCAAATGTTTGCGGTCCCGAGGTAAAACAGCGCGCTGTTTGTTTCGTCCGATATAAACGTAATATTGGCAATAAAAATAAATAAGCAATGTTCGGACCAAAAGCGATAACCGTAAATATCCGAGTCAGAGAAGCGGCGGCGGCGACGCTCGGCTGCGAGGTGCCAGTGCCGGGGAGCGCCGGGGAGCGCCGGGGAGCGCCGGGAGCGCCGGGAGCGCCGGGGAGCCCGGTGAACTCAGGGCCGGCCGGGACGCCAGCCTGCCAGTGTCCGTGACACTTTCCGCGGCTCGACTCCGTAAGGACGGCCGCCATGTTGGACGTTTCTCCGGGGACGAGCTCGGCTCTCGACATTCAGACAGACTCTACAACGATAGGTACCTCGATACTTCACAAATCCAAATAACACTTTTTATCTCTCGTATCATATCATATCACGGTGATTCATTCTCGATATTTTTTCTTAATTGTTTGTCGGTAGTGGACTATATGTATCAGTTGCGTCGTACTACTACATACAATACAAATGATTCATACTCAACTCTACTACTACAGCGCGAATATTATGTTCCATGCCGATGTTGTTTTTGAATAACTAGGAAATGAAAAACAATTTTTAAAATTGGTTTTTATTTATCGATTATTTGGTATATTATAATTATGTATAGAATATGACATCGTCTATGTGGCCGCCTCTGGCAACGGCACAAATGCGTGCTCTTTTGACCATATTTCTCATAACATTCTCGCACACTTCACGTGTTATTTCAGCAATTTCTTTTCGAATATTGTCCTGCAGCATCGGAACCGTTGTTGACTTATAGGCGTAGAT
This sequence comes from Eubasilissa regina, assembly GCA_022840565.1. Taxonomy (NCBI): domain Eukaryota; kingdom Metazoa; phylum Arthropoda; class Insecta; order Trichoptera; family Phryganeidae; genus Eubasilissa; species Eubasilissa regina. The sequence continues at coordinate 41,882,362 of JAINEB010000018.1, read as the reverse complement.
CTTTCCTTTCAAGTACCCCACAGAAAATAGTCAGGAGCTTTCAAATCAGGTGATCGAGGAGGCCAGTCGATATCACCACTTTTTGCCATTATGTGGCCGAGAAAAATTTCTCGCAAAATCTCAAGCGTAGCTCGGGCTGCGTGTGAGGTGGCACCGTCTTGTTGAAACCGCACGTGTTGCAGGTCTAATCGACCCAATTCAGCCATCAAGAAATTTTCAAACAGCTGACGTTAGCGATCACCATTAATGGTTACAGCATTGCTATTATTAATTAGATAAAATCATAATCATTATTGACTTCAACACGTTGTCGAGACGTTATATGCTCCATAATAAATTATAATCGACTACTCTCTACGACTGCCAAATTTGAACTGACAAATATCTGGCAAACCAAAATGATAACCAAACAAAATCGACCTGGAACATAATATTCACCCTATACTATATACTATTCCTAAATGGATACGGATGAAAACGTGGAGAATGGTTTAGGGTTTTTTTCACAACTATAGCAAAAATGACTTACAATTACAATGCACAATTATTAAAAAATATAATTTTCTCCGATAGTAGTAGAAAGAAATCTAAATAATGACTTTAATTTGTAACGTCCAACTATTATTTCATTTTGACAGCAGCCAATTTCGTCACCAGAAATGAAGCAATATAATTATTCTTCAAAAGTGTATTTAGAAGATTCCGTATTAATCGCATCGATGCCGAGATGGTGAAGATGAACCCGCCAGGGCGGAGAAAGGGTAGCGGCGCCACGCGTCACGGCAGACAAGGACTGTCGGCTGACATGATCAACGGCGGCCAATGTCGGGAATGTTCCCGCCATAAAGCGGCCATATCTCACAAAACCTCGCTCGTTCCGTACAAACCCGCCGCCGAGCGCGCGAGGCGCCCGCGCGGCCGCGGCCACCGAGGCGAGAGGATCGCGCGCGACCCTGCGCCCGCTCGCGCGGCGAGTCCCGGGTCGGGCAGGCGCGGCGAGGTGTCTCCGAGCGAGCGGCTCCGCGAGCCGTAATTTATGGCTGCCGGTATAGACTGTGCGTTATGTTACGTCTCCGAGAGCTGAAAAAAGCGAGCGAGAAGCTTCCCGGGAGGAGTGTTTTACACAAAACTTTACATTTACACATGGGTAGGGCAGGGCTATCCCCCAATTTATGGTGCCGTGGGGAAAGACCATTTTCGTTATCAAAAATAGGTCTCACAATTCTAAATTTACGATATTACAAAACTAGCGTTTAATACTATGAAAAAGAGCATAAATTTCACACATAACATCGACTGTTGTAAAGATACCGAACCTATTGCCCGAGTCTTTTTTATTATAATATTGTATAAAGGAAAGTCAGACCAATATTTGTATTTCTTATTGACCTCGGTGACCTCGCTAGGGCACATTTCTAGAAAGATGACCTGTTTGATTCACACACCGAACATAAGAATATGAATATTATTCCAAACCCTTTTGACGTGTACAAGAATGAGAAAACACTATAAATATAAAGTCGTTTTAATAAAACAGAAAAAAGTTATTTGGTTAACATAAGACACAACTCTCTAACTCGGTGGAATCACTTCAATCATTTAATTCTAACGATTTCTAAGGATAATATCATATATTCTGGGTTGTTCTGCTATGGATATCGGTTCATTTAATATCCTCTACAAACGTTTAAACACATTTTTTAAAGAATTTTTTTCACATCATATATTCATAAATAATACAATTAATTAATTCGTTAATTGTGTGATCTTATTACTGTCACAATTTACAGTGTAGTAAGTAGTATTTCGCTGAACATATATTTTACGATGATATTATAAAAAAATTATATATATATATATAAAAAAATAGGTATACATATAAAGATATGTTGGTTTTATTGTACATGTCGATATTTTTTTACTCATGGTACTGTAAAGTCGGCCATTATATATATTTATATTATTCCATAATACATAATATTATAAAAATACATAGACTTATTTAAGGGGTTACGCACACTGTCATAAGGAAAATTCGAGAATGTTTCATTCATTCTTTAATTCAAAACAAAGCACGATGTTGTAGTACAAGCCAGTATTGAACATAATATATAAATTATTTTAATACAGAAATCACAGGATTTTTTTGCGATGTACACGATAACTTAAAAACACATTAACTGAAACATACAAAAAAACTAATTATGTTAGAATATGTCAATATCTGCTGAATTATCGAAAGATTTTTCCATAAATTGATTATTACCAAAATGGCAGTGAACAAAACTCTCGTTTTTTCTTAATAAAATAGAAAGTTTTCATCGATCAGCAGTCCTCCCTGAAGAATCCCTCAAAATTTGAAGCCGATCGGTGAAATAGTTTTTGAGATATCTTGTTCATCGTATCGGCATCTTTTGCAAAATGCGTTTTCGATTACAACGCGTTTAACGTTTCAGGTTTGAATCTATGTATGTAAAAATGTATTTATTTTTAATTTAGACAGCTATTTTAAATATTTCAATACGCTAATACGAATGTATGTGTAACCGTATCCTAATGGTATTATATCGTATACAATGAGTCAAAAATGTAGGTAAAAGGGCCAGAGGGGGGAGCGTGTAGCTGCCTACCTTGCTCTTACTACCTGTATACTCAAGTAACTTCGTGAAAAATGCTCGAATCATTCTAAAATTTTGTGGAGATATTCTCCAGATATAATACTGAAAAAAAAATTTTTTTCGTCTTAGACAAGTGCAGGTAATCTATAGGAAATGAAATAATATTAATATATATACATTTTAATAATAATAACCGGTGCACAACACATTCTTGAAGTCCCATGACCAAAAAATCGACCCATAAGCAGCGTTTCGTATCCTATTTCGGTAATCATCGTCAGATCTGACGTCACACCAGTTGTGATAATGGCCTAAATGGTTAACTACGACAAAATGCGATACACTCAATGCCATACTATTTAATTTATTGACTTTCTTAATATCTTCTAGTTATTACCCCTCTTTATAATCCCCTCTGAATAAATCATTGCGGTTAGAATAACATTTTTTACTTCATTTAATATATCAACGGGTATTTCTTTTAAATTAAAAATACCGAGAAATAAAAAAATCACGTACTCTTACTCATCATTAAGCGGAAGCTTTGTATATCCTTAAGGAATTTATCAAACATTCTCAAAGACGTATTTTGCTCTTTGTCAATCAGTTGCCTCGTACGCGATAGTCATGTATGAATGGTTAAGCTAACACCGTAATTGATTCTCGGTTAAAGCACAAAAAGCAGCGCTAGCCCACGAAAAATGTTTTAATGTGAAAACATCCTCGGCTCAGCCCACTTTAGAGGATTGTATGAACGAAAAGAATCAAATAAATCGAATAAATTTTTATAACAATTAAAATTAAATTAATATTTTTAATTTAGAAAATGACGATATAATAATTTTAAAATTTAATTGAACTAAAAGTTGTATTGGGAAATTAAAAAAAGGAATTATTTAATCAAGCAGCTAGAACCGAAATACGAACGAAGCAATATTTTATCGTCACTCTACTCATACATAGTCAAGTTTAATTAATGAGATATTAAAAGAGAGACAGAACGGTAGCGCATTAGACATCAGCCACCTCGACATCAGAGTACAGTTTGGAAGTGATCAGTGTAGCGGTGTATTCCTTTAAATAACCAGTCAATTTGTTTTACTGATGCCCGAAAATTAGATTAGGTCCCGCCAAGGTTGTTTTGGCATTACGAAGGTTGAGGTCTGCTATCGAGAAGCGGCCAATTGAACGCTCATCGTCACATTTCTCCAAAGACCCACTCAAAATGTTCATTCTTCGGGTTTAGAAATGAAAAGAAGCTCAGATCACATGGCACCTAGCGGCTAACACATCGCCAATTTTATTTTCTCCTTATCAGCAACCTTGATAAAAGCTCAGCTCCAAAGGCAATAAAATATAATAATTTTAAAAATTTTAAATATCTATCAATAAAAAGATATTAAAAAATCAATAAAAAATATTAAAAAATTTAAAATATCTAATATATTTTATATATTATAATCATTTATAGAAACCAATTTATAAAACATCTGGAGGTGTGTAGCGTGAATATTTTATTTTCCTCTTTATTATTATATTAAATTTTAATTAAATTATTTAAAGATTCATAATGGTAAGTTCTTGAATGTAGGGGGAGTCCGAGACAGTTGAACCACTTTTTACAAAATTGGTTGTAACTATTTTCGGAATTAATAGCGGGAAATGAAATTAGTATCTATGGAAAGCTTGGTTATTAAGCTAATATATACAATCTTTGTGATTTTCTTAATTCGTAAACAAAAGTGGTGTCTGTTTAAAAAATAATTGGAAAATGGCACAAGTCTCCCCAATATGCGGGAGATTTGAACATACCCAGTAAAATTGTGAATAATTAATAAAAAGTAATGTCTCAAAAATCTTTTTACAAAATAAAAGTATCAAATTTCAATTTTTAATTCAACCGTGATCATAGTTGAGCATTTTTTCCTATAAATTGGTTATTTTTAGACAATTTCTAAGGTCTACAATTTGACTTATATTTTAATTCCATTGTTTAATGTGAAACAATGTAAAATAAAGACTTTTTCAATATTTAAATCAACTTGAAATGATTATATTGACGACATCCGTCATTAATTTAGTCAACAAGAAAATCCAAAAAAATTCGGTGTCGAAAAATCGATTAATAAATCACTAATAAACCCAAGGTTGATTGTACTTTTTATTTATCACGCTTTGACTGTCACCCTCCCACCCTTAAAACGCCAAAAGTCTTTACTGATTTTATTAAATATTCGTGGCACAAGACATTCTCTCGTTCTCTCACCGTACAGTGTACACATTGTTCGCGATCGGTACTCTCATTATCACGTCAAAAATTTATTAGACAATTACAGTACACAGAAAACGCATTTAGAATTATTAAAGACGATCGTTTTTTTTAGATCACTTATTTATAGTATTAATCAGCCTTTCATTCAGTCTCCTGACATCGATCGCGAAAACTCTTCATCAATAACAATACAAGCAACAATTAGTCGGATTTTTTTATCACTAACTTGTACTTAATGAGACTTTTTAGTTAATTTAGATTACTAGTGTGAATATTCATCTCTGGGATCAAAGATAGAATCTTATTTTGTTTTCTTGCTATTTTGCTGTTCGTAATCACAGTAAGTGAATTTTTCCGTGTCCTTTTTGGTTAACGCAATGCATTTATTGTGCACATATCTTTTGTAATAGGCGCATAGACTCAACAATAGAAAACTTTCTATTTTCTTTTTCCATGGAATTTCAAGAGTTCTCGGATCGGCTAATAAATTTCAATCTCTTCTCGTTTGCAGTCACCATCACTAGACTGAAAAACCTGTCTCCTTAGTTTTCCCTTTTGGTTTCTGTTACCGTCTTACCGGTATTTTTGTCAAATTATTGGTCATTCCAGGATGCCTACTGCGTCCTGGAGATTTCTTAACTAAAGCTTTAGGGAAAGGCTTGATCATCTCCAGTATCATATACAAAATTTGTTGCTTGGTGAAAGCAATTTTGATTTTGAAGATGTATAACAAAAAAAGTAAAACAGATATTATAAATTTGCTAATGTAACTTAAAAGTATATAGATTTGAAAAACAAATAAAGAAAAATTATTATACATACCTCGCAATTTGAAGAAATAACGAACAAACAAATAACTTTTTTTTTCACGTTTTACGCGTTTCTCTCGGTTGTAACCAAATGACAGGGGCGTGCACTGCATACAATCAAAAAAACTGTGCAAACTAAAGATTCTGGACAATAAAATTAAATTTTTATCTTATTAAAAGACCCTATAAAATTCTAGCCGTTATTACGGGTAATCCGGGGATTAGCGTAACTCATGGCTATATTTTTGTCTAGTCGTTAACACTATAAAAAATTGCGACTCGTTTGTATTCAACTTCATTGCCATTCGTCTCCGCATTTTGCTAGAACGCACGCGTTGGTTGCGTCTAACTTGTTTGTTCAATCCCTATGAGAAACGTACTATATATTTTCTTACTCGACCTATTGGGCGTCTTTGAGGCTGCCAAAATTTATATTGTATTCAAACAATTTGTGCATAATTCGAAAGGGATTAACCCATACTAAAAACTCCGAATAAAACACTTTTTTTGCTTCGCTAACTAAACTCTTTTTCACAGTGTATTTCAACAGACAATTTGTTATCTGTCAATCTGCGAAGTGTGGGAAGAGTGTAATAAATATTCAAGTTGATTATTACTTTCAGTTAATATACATTAGTACGTACAGACATATATTTTAATTAATAGTATCACAATTCTATCTGTTTCTGTTTTTATGAATTAGTTTTTGGTTAGCGCTTTCATTGACTTAACAGCCGAAAAGAAAAATAAATGTCACTGACTTTAAAATACATTTCAATCGCGTCTTCAGAGAAATCGTAGATAATATTTGAAGCGAATTTAGAGAACGGTATGGAGCAATAAAAGAACTTACCTTTTTAGAATTAACAAATTTTAAATTATTTTCTACATTTAAGAATTATTAATTTCCAATGCAATTGTTTTCAAAATTAGAATCATTTTATTCTAATATTTTCGATTTTGATCGCCTTAACAATGAATTAAAAAATTTATATATTTCACTAAAATGAATTCATACTTATTACAGAATACTCAAAATCAAACACGAATTTCGAATTTCCAATGATTGCTATTGAAAAAGAATTGCTTTTAGAATTGAAAAGATCGGGAACTTTTTATAACAATGTTATCGGTGAATTTACGAAAAAACAAAGACAGATTGAATAGGAATACAAATAATTATCTTTAGTATTTAACATTACACTTACACGCTGCAGCTGATGATTAGGTCAGGATATTCATTCATACAGCTGGATGCCATTTATATTATTCACTTTTGAGATATCTGGGGCAGCGAAGAGGGTTATCTTCTGCTCTAAAAACCCATGCGCATACTATATATATATATATACACATATATATGCAACCGAGACAACCGCATCCGATTTCCGTTTGGTTACATAAACGTCATCGGTAACAGCATAACCTAAGTTTAAGCTCACTCTACACGCCACTGCCAAGTGGTACTTTCAAACGCGGTGTTGTTATGGGGGTGCATGGAAAGCGTAAAAATAAACGTTCTGCCATAACAATCACTGAAATAGCGCAATATTAGAAAAAGATAAAAGCTAAAAGCGGTGATTCAAGTCTCCTCCCTGGTCAAGTGTCCCGGATATTTATATACTTTTTATATAAATTAAATTAATCAATTATAAAGATATACAGAAAAAATCTATTTATCGAAACAATATTTGGTCGTTACCGGGATTCGAACCTGGACCTCTTCCTATCCGGGGAAACGTGTTACCATTCTACTACCGCAATTGATTAAGTTTACAACAAATTTACAACTTATATTCTGCATATTTTTATAACTCCATTTTCAAAAGCACTAAACTTTATATTGCGATGAATCTCTTACTTTTGAGTAATACACGCTAAAAGAAAATAGGTTCTAAATTTGTCGTAGTCGTAATCAATTGCTGTAGTTGAATGGTAACATATAGTATATATACTGTATATATACAGGATAGGAAGAGGTCCAGGTTCGATACCCGGTGGCAACCAAATATATTTTTCGATAAATAGATTTTTTATGTATATCTTTCTAACTGATTAATTTAATTTGTATTAAAAATATCATAGAACTATGTTCTAAAATTACGACTTCCCAATAAAAATGTGTTTTCATTAATAATGGTATACTTTTGTTGTTTATTCTAAAATGGTAATTCTGTAATGTTCTTAATTATATTTATTTTTTATTAACACTGTTTTATTTTGAAAAAAATATTATTTCATGAAATTACTTCACAACTTTGATTGGAACATATCGCAGCGACAAATCCCCGATTTCAAAGCCATTATAATACAGATTACTCTTTATCGGTGATCAGTAGGTAACCTAGATGATCATTCCCAGTACAGATGTACGTATTTCTTAAATTATTCTCACATTATTTCAAGCCAATTAGTTTTGCACACAATGAGGACCAAACGAATAACAACAGAGTCCTCGCCTAGTCTTTCGGGAAGCTTTACCTAATACCTAGACCAACCCTGTTCGAATGTTACAGATCATAGTAGTAGTAGATCATATTATATATAATAATAGATTATGAAATAATAAATAGTAATGCAGTGGTCAAGTACTCGTAAGTAAGACACGAACACTCCAGAAAGTTATAGGCGGATGTGTCAGATTGGGTGACGATCGTCTATTATTTTTCGTTTAATTAAATTTGCGAACAAAAGACGGGTTCATCATTTAATCTCGGTAATCCCGGAGGCCCGACGGCGGGCAGCATCCTGACCCCGGGGTCGGTTCGAGACCTGGAAACGAATCGCGAGCCACTCGCCCCACCCCGCTGAACGCTTCCACGATTACGATATTTCGCATTTGTGCCGCACGGCGCGACCGGGCAGGTGTTCACGGTCCGTTAGGTAATATCAGATGAGGAAGATCAAAAGGTTCGCGGTCGCCCCGAGCGCCGAGAGAGACGCTCCGGCGAAAAGGGAAAATTCAAAGCATCCGTAATCTCGACAGGAAATCAGTCTTTTATTTTACATGTTCAAAGAATAGTCTGCTCCGGAGAGCCCTCGATATTAAATAATCGCCCACCGGCCGATACTGCTTAGCCCGTAGAGATGGCTCGTAAGACAGCGGTGAAGCAAGCCATAACTGGAATCTGATGAGTACACAGCTATTCTTGAAATGATATGGTCGGGAAACTGATCACCCCTTCATATTACAGATCAGCATTTATCTTCACATTTACAAACAAATTTGGGAGTAAACAGTTATCTTAAATAATTATACTTGTAAATACATACTCAGTAGTAGAAATCATGTCTATGATATATCCAGACTGTTTAATGACAACAACTACTGTTCATAACAACAAATTTTAAAAAATTCGACAATAATTCGTTTTACAGGATAATCTAACTTAAATGGGTATTGTTAAAGAAGAATACTACTTTCAAGCGTGTGAACTAGGCTTTCTAAACTGGTTAAAACACAAACCGATTAACCGGTTTAATGGTCAATTAAAGATAAACGAAACCCGATTTTTTTAAACCGGTTAACTGGTATTAAATGATTTTTTTTTAATTAAGTAAATTTGTTTTTCAAAAATTATTAATTAATAATAATTATTCACAAAATCGATCAATAAATTCCTATGCGAAGCGACAGCAAAAAGACTGCCGTTTCTTCGATCACCTTTTTTATAATAGATAGTATTCTAAGTAGTAGTAGTCGAGGAAAATATTAAAATAACCAATATTCTACGGCCGTCAAGTACTTTTTCAATTATGTTTGAATATATTTACTCCAAATTTTGGCTATGTATAAAATAAAAATCCATTTGTATTTTTCTTGTCAATAAATTTGTTTTCTTCAAAATATTTTTTTTTTCCTTCAAATATTTCAAAATTTATCATTTATTTTGTACATCTACTATGCGCACAAAAATAAAAAAAATTATTAAGGAAAACACATTCTTATTGTGATGTTGTAATTATTCAGAACATAGGTCCGTGATATTTTAAATACTAAATTAATGTATTAATTATATGTATATATTTATAATTAATACATTAATTTAGTATTTAAAAAAAATTATGTATGTATATATGTTCTGAAATATAATGCATACTTTTGATTATTTTATCATAAATAAATTATTTCTAAGCAATAAAATTAGATTTTTTTCCATAATTTAAAACGAAAATTTATATTAATAATTAGACAAAATACTTGTTTAAATAAAATATTTGTTTGAATCACAATTTATTAATTATTGTACATTTTTCGTTACCTATGGTATCTTCTTCAGGAAACAATGTATACTAAAATTAAAAAATACAACCATAAATAAAAACAAATCTATAAAATGGTGAATAAGTAAGAACTAATATGAAAACAAATTTAAAATGTGACTATTTGCAAAGAGGATTTATAATATTAAGCTTACTATTAACAGTTTTTCTTATTTATAAAATTTCAAATTTATCTAACTATAGTATATGTATGTATAATATCTAAACCCTTGTTAATTTCAAAAGAATGGTTTGTTTTCAAAAGGTGATTGGAAAATAGTGGTTAAAACAAAGTATTTTGTCCAATTATTAATATAAAATGAGGCCACAAAATAATTTTGCAAATATCGCAATATCTATATTGCAAATATTTGCAATATAGAAGTGAAAATTGTAATATTTATTTTTTAATAAAAATTTAAAGCATACGAAGTATCTTAATTTTTCGAGGACGGTTAAAACGTGTTAACCGTTTTTTGATCAGAAATAAAACCGAAAAGTGTTTTTTTAGATGTGAATACGACATATTTTTTGCTAATGAAAATAAATATTAAATAAACGTTGCACATTTTGTTTAACGCAGTCCATCGTGTTATTTCCATGTTTGGAAAAATATTCAATAAAACGTGTATTGAGTTCGATTTTCATGATAAAAATACCGTATAATCAATCATACGTAACACAATCAAAACGGGCTTGTTTCAGCCGTCGGTACGTCTACTCAGCCATTAAGGTCTACGGGTCTACGGGTCTACGGGGGCACGGAGTCCGGAGGTGTGGAATCAATGTGAATGATGAACACTGTCAGAAGCGAATACAATATTTCAAATTCCTTCACTTCATCAAAAGGGCTATCTTCCGGTCCCGCGGGAGGGATGCGGGGTGACAGTCAGCGAGGCGGGGGGATATGAAAAATGATTTCAATAAGATAAATCTTCGGCGTGCCGAGAGTTAACGCCGGGGCCGGGGTAAGGAAGGATATTAGGCCTGTTTCATAACCTCCCACTTTTCAAGGAGGACATCAGAATTCCAAAGTTGGAGATTTTTAAATTTTGTAATAAGATTTGAGAGTTCAAAGTTATTTCGAGAAAATGTCATAGAACAGGTTAAACCATTAAATATGAATAAATATCAAAATACTGTATTTGTTGTACCATCAAATATTCCTGGATTCGTAAGTTTTTTGAAGTAAATCATTTTTGCCACCGCCATGATATTTTCATATGAACGTTAAAAATAATTAAGTATTTCCCGGAACCATAATGTGTTACGGAAACTATTCCCACACCCATTGTTTGTAGTCATTCTTTTCTTTTATCGCACTGAAAGAAAATAATACCAGAAAAATTAATGAAAATTATTTTGCTTAGAAAGCCGACGGTTCAACACACCTCATTCTAATTTATTTTTGGGTTAAAATGAACATCAACATGAATGAATCCTAACCGGCACGTTCATAGCAAGCAGAAAGAGACTTGTTGCGTATTTGGGCATATTAAAGGAAAGATAGCCGGAAAAAGTAACGGTCTACCGGTGGAACGGAGAAGAGCGAGAACGTTCGAAGAATAACGGGAAACTCGTTGTACGTCAGTGTAAATAATGGTCGAGATCAGACGCCAGCTCGCAGGATCGGAAGTGTGTTAGATTAGCATTGCATTGATTAGATAATTCCTGTTACAACCAATCCAATTACTTAATCAATTATTAACAGAGATGTCGCGAAATATCCCAAACAAAGTTCTGAAATCACAAAACTCACACAGTTAGTTAACCGAACACGCTAACCGGTGAATTAAAACACCAATACCCAATAACACAAGACACCGTATTGTACAGTGGCAGTACATTGTCTACTCAGGTCAGATGAAGGAAGAAGGAGGGAAGGAAGGCAGACATACCCCGCACCCCGCAACCCTTCAAAGTAAGAAAAACGATATATTTTAGTAAAGTGTGCTCTGAATATTTTAGAGCTTACTGAGATCCTCGACCCTCCCATCCCCTCCCGACCCTGGGCGCAGGGGCTGAGGGAGGAATCATCCGGCGGTTTTATTTACATAATAAACCCAGTGTCCTTTACGGGCCGGACATTTGCTTATGAGGGCCTTTTTTGATTTCGCTCGTGATGATATTCTACGAAGCATTTAATGGCCGACCAAATGTAATACATTATACAGGCGATGGAGTATTTTATTATAAATATCTATACATTTTTCGATGCGAAAATACTTTTGGTACATCTACTAAATTTTTCAGTGGCCGGGGATAGCATTTGTGGAGGAGGCCAAATCTCACCCTAGGATACAGTGCCGTAGAAGAATAAGAATAACAACAACAGTTCACAGTAAAAACGATCTGTAACCAAAATACGAGACGGACAAACACAAGTAATCCCAGTCTTTTCACGTTTCTCCTCCCTCCCGTAATTAGTGGGTGTAAGCGAAAATGTTAAATACCTCTCATCTTCAATAAATTCAATTCAGAAAAAAACAAATAATAAAAATTATAAGCGGCATTTTTTCATTCTTAAAATACTTTAATCTCTTCGAATGAACGAATATTGTAAAAACAACACTATATATATTCACGGCACGCATATTCAGAGAAGCAGATGCAATCGCGCCAAATATTAGTCACAAATTATTCCACTTTTGTCAACTAATGTTATGTAGAGATTACAAGTGTTCCGTGTTCAGTGTAGCGACCAGACTGACTGAAACTCATCATTTATTCAACGTCGAATTTCAAAATTCGTTTCAGATAAAATAAATATATTCCAAGAAGTTTACAAAAGGAAGCTCAATGCGAGCAATTTCTTGACAAAGTATCGAAACTTAGCAATTGACTGAGCGGTATGTAAATGTATAATTACGATAAATAGCGGAACAAGCCCGACTTGTCGGCAACAATAATTCCACCAGCCAATAATTCCACCAGCGCCAGCGGTGAATGTGATATCCAAATGTTTCCACAATAATTGCCGCGGAGCGCGGTGGGTTTATTGGAATGCATAAATTTCCATAATCATCGTTCGGCGCTCGTTTGCTGCAATGGGCAGGGAAGGGCGGAACATCAGGGCGGGGGCGGGGGCGAGGGCGCAGCCTCTTCCGCGCTTCCGTGAGACGCCTTTCGATGCAAACTCCGAAAGAAAACTTTGGCGGAAGTGCATGTACCAGAGTCAAAACACAGCTTCCGGAAGTGCAAAAAGTCAACCTTTTTCTATGTTTAATTTAGGAACCCGCCGAAGCGACCTACCCAGCTATCCTCTTCGAGAGTCTTGACTAATAATGTTTATAAGTTAACAAGACTAAAGCAAATCGAAACAATTCAAATATACGTATCATAGCAACTCGCGCGGTACAAATATAGGCCAGATCGCCATGCCGATCTGCTCCATTTTAACACCTTTGAAATTTGTACTATTTGGCCGAGCCATTATACGGATCACATCGGTCATGCTGTATAACGTGACGTCGATACTTTATATACTGTATAATCTTGGGACTTTAATTGTTTTTAACAAATAAGACAAACACTAACGCTCCAAATTCATCCGAGAACTTTTCCATCGATCACGACCGATGAACATTTTGTCCATAATTTCAAGATGACTATAATATATAAGATTCTTCGCTAAAGGTGTAAATATTAATGAACATTTAAATTAAACTATTTTATTTTATTTTCTTGGGGGATTTTGATAGTGTAAACTTATAACTAACATAATAAATATTGAACATGTGATACTATTTATGAAAATCCACAGAAATGTTTATGTACATAAGTATGTTTAGGTGCAGAAGATAAATAAAAAGAAAAAGGTGGGGAGGTTGCAACTATTGTTGCAAATTAGTAACAGTGGAATGTCCCGTGAAGAATCCATGTTGTTGCGGGTTTACATGAGGTTTAATGGCACTGAAAACTTGGCTATAAACATTTTTTTTCATTTAGTTTGCTGAATATTGATAGTTATGATTTTACACTTATACATATATTGTATATACATTACATAATTCATTATATATATTTAATTTTTTCACACAAAATTTCACAACTCAATAGAGAGATCAATTCTCGTGTTTGAATTGGGAAATATTTAAGTTTTAAAATAATGTAAAGGTAGGTAATGAAGTAAATTATACATAAATAATATATAGAATTAAATTATTAAATACATATATATAAAACATAATCAAATCATAACTTGTAATTGCTGTCGGACTTTTCTAATACTTGTTTGATTTGATATTTGAAGGCTTTATAATTTTTTGTTTTTATTTTATTCATTCAGAAGAGTATTCAAAAATTGTATACCTCGATAGGCGTAATGGTGTCGAGAAGCAGTAGTTTTAAATTTGAGGATTTCTAAGTTGCCACGCGATCTCGGTATGTAGTTAGTCACATTATTTTTTTTACCAAATTTAAGGATAGAAGTAATGTATGCATTTTTTCACTGGTCCGGAACAATACATTCATCGAGAGATTTAGTGAATAGTAAGCAGAGCGAAATAACATAATAAATACTAGAGCAGCGCGCTTGTACAAATAAGGGAAGGATTCCATCAGATCCTGCGCTTTTGTTCAAGTCTAGATTGTTAATATGGCTTTGCAGAAGGATCGGGTTTACCGTTATGTGTTGAATGTCAGCCGGCTTCGCTATGCAGATGCACCCCCAAACTACTTTCAGTGAATAAGTACTGAGAGAATAAATTACAAGTCTGTTGATCATTCTCAGAGGTTTGATCGAGATATAACATTTTATATAGATGATATTGATAAATATGATACATTCTTAGATTTAGAATATGACCAGAAACGTTTAGAATCAGATGTAATTGCATTCTCTATTCTCTGAATATAAGTATTGAAATGCGAGTTTGATAAGGTTTTTAGTCTAGTCGAGAGAAATATAGAGAGAAAGTATCATAATCCGCTAGATTTTTATAGAATTTTTTTTTTAATATTTATTAGGGACGGCGTGTATCATGGTAGATATTTATTTGGCCACATATATTTAACTGGTATATGAGTATCGATTAGATTTTCAAGTGTTATAAAATAATAAGAGTTTATGTTTTAATGTTGCAATTTTAGAACATAGTTTTGCGATATATTTTAATACAAATTAAATTAATTAATTAAAAACATATATAATAATTTATATTCTAGAATAAATATGTCGGTCGCTCCGGGATACGAACCTGAAACTTTTCCTATCCGGAGAAATTTTCGCCACATCAATCGATATGGCACAAAAGCGTGTAGCAAAAACAATACGAAATATATAATACACGATTTTATTCATGTCATAGGAGTAGAGTAGGAACTAAAGGTTATCGGAGATAACAGTATTATAATACTTAAAAATAGCTAGCAGAATGATATGAGACAGAACTATAATAAAAGTAGAAAGTAGAAAAATGTAGAGCGCACATCGAGCGAGCTACTCAGAAAGGCCGCAGTTAGTTGTTTTATCACCATCATCACTGGATGTCGACACTCCCTCCACTGACAGGTCGCCTTTGTGAAAACATTCATTTTAATTTTTCATCATAGATTGTGTTTTTGACGCTGGAGCGAAAAACAAGTAAATAATTCGGAGAAAAGCTCTTCAGTAGCAGCGTGTCAACAAACACCCCCCCCAAAAAATGTTAAATTGCAGAAATAGAAAAGGATTAGTTGACACAAATGAACTATTAACGGAGAAGGTTGTTCAACGGAACGGAATGAATATTAGGAGATCAATAAATTTTTCACGTTTCATTTTATTTTATTAGTACAATAATACGCTAGAGAAAAATTGCAATAATAAAAATGTAATTTAATAACAAACTTTTCAAGTGCGAATGCTGGCCTGTCAAACGCAGCTTTCAGTTCAATTTTATAAAATTACAATTTCGTAATGAAACGTGTTCTCATTAAAAGAAATATTTATGTTGTATCGAAGATACTCCAGATTAAATAAAATTGATTAATTTATTCTGGCGTCACCTAGAGTGCAATGCTGAAAGGTTTTAGAATTCATTGCGTAGTACAACGTCGATAGTTATTTAAAAATGGGATAATAGATTTAGCATTTACAGAAGACTACATATTAAGTCTCAGATTTTTCGGAATACTAAATGGTTAACATAGCGAAGTCGGTAACGCAGTCTCCGGCAAGGAAAAGTTCCGGGTCCGTATCTCAGTGGTCATCAACTGTGTTTTCGATAAAATTATATTTTTTTCATATCTTTCTAATCGATTTATCTAATTAGGTTGAAACCGTTAATGGTTTTTTTTTTCAAATATTTATCCTCGTAAAAATATAAATTATTTAGTCTCGTGTCCATCTATTAAAAGTGTTCAATTAAAATAAAAACAAAAACTAAATTCTTTTGATTCGGCGCTACGACGGAACGAGCTGATCGAACTCTGAATTCACTCGTTCTTTATATTGAGATCTTGAAGACGAGCTGTTCCCTGATGTCAATATGGAAGTTTTTCGGCGCGAGCTGCATTCGGAGCGTCTGGAGATTTAAATAAGAGCCCGCAAACTGAAAAATTTCCCCGTTTCCCTTCCACGGGACGAGGGTCGGCGAGGGTGGTAGGGGGTGAGATACCAATCGGCCAAGAATTATAATACTACAATCGTAGAAAACATTTTTCCGACAAAAACGGAAGCGTGCGCAAACCGCGCACTTCCCAAACTATGTACCTAATCCCGCAGTTAGGTTTGGAGATAATGACAAGCTACGTTAGGAGACTTGTGTACATATTGTCAATTTTAAAAACCTAATAAACCTATAACAGTCGACGATCGTCTATGCAGACATAATAAACTAGTACATTATTATTAAGAAGAATACATTCTTATTGTGAAGTTGTAATTATTCAGAATATAGGAGAGTGATAATTTAAATACAAATTAAATGTATATCTTTCTAATTATTAATACATTTAATTTTATTTATTAAATTATTGTCTAGACTAAAAATGTTTAATTGCATTTGATTAATTATTATAAAGACATTACCATTTTATCTTCTTCAATTTTGTCTGAAAATACTTTGTAAACTCAGAATAAGGGCAACAGCTTTGAAATGGTTTAAGAGATACCTAAGTAAAAGACACTAAACCACTAAAGAATGTGACTTAATATCTGACCCCTTCCTTATTTCTTAGGAGCACATCAAGGGTCAGTTCTTGGACCTATCTATATAAACGATGTTGTAAAAATGCTAAAACATTACATAACAAGACTATTTGCAGACGATGCATTCACACAGCTATATAGCGGGAGATAATTATGAATGAATTAAACTGTGACTTAAACAACATAGCAAGATGACTGAAGAAAAATTAGCTAAAACTTTAATCAAGAACATTGGAAACAAAAGAATACCAATCACAGCAGCATTTATCATAGATGGTGAAAGTCTGAAGGCAATGACTGAAATAAAATATTTGGGAGTCACAATAGATTCAAAATTGAATTTTTCGCAAAATACAAGATACATCACTAAAAATATTGATAAAAAATTTCACTTCTGGGATGTATCAAAAGATTAATTACTACCGAGTCTTTTAAAATAGTAATCAACTCTGTTTATTATTCCTCACATCAACTACTGCAGCAGCATTTTGTTTATTAATAATTAAGAAGAAGTGCAACAATTATCAGTACTGCAAAAAAAAGCTTTGAGAATAATACATAGAAAAAATAGATATACTCGGATCAGTGCAATGCTGAAAGATCTGAATATGATGACCATTAAGCGGAATATATATTTTAATGTTATGGTATTTATTTTTTAAATTCTCACTAAGAAAATATCGGCAGAATTTAGAAGAAAAATTAATGCAAATCATTATGAGCACGAACATCATACAAGAAGAAAAGATAGACTGAGACTGCCATTCAGGAAGAAGGCTAAATCTCAGAAATCGATGATGTACAGTGCGATAAAGATCTTTAATGAAATGCCAAAAGATATAAGAAAGGAGGAGAAACTACATAGATTCAAAATGAAACTAAGCAAATATGTGCAAGCTAAGTTATAGTAAAAAGGAACATTTTGATCTTGTTTACATTAGAGCATTTATAAATAAACTTATGCATGCACTATATTAAAAATAAAACAAACTTGATAAAAATGTTTAATTGCACTAATTATTATTATAAAAGCATTACCATAATTTCACTTCAGGCATAATTTTTGTCCATTAATTGTTCCTTATTTATTAAGGAAAACATATTCTTATTGTGAAGTTGTAATTATTCAAAACAGACGGTCTGTGATATTTTAAATACTAAATTAATCAATTTTGTCGAAAAATATTGTTTTTGCGTCACCGGGATTCGAACCTGTCTCTATTTCCTCTATTTCCAATCCGGGGAAGTACAGTACCAATTGTGTTATAACGCCAGTATTTTTCTTGACAAATTTTCGAACCTATATGTTACATTTTTTCAAATTAATACACATGTCGTTCCATTATTTGAAAGCCATCTACATTATTTTTACAGAATCTCAAATACCTTCAACCGACTGCAGACGCCAGAATTATCAATTCATCTTTAGTAAATTATGGATATTCATTATTTGAAAATGTGAATTTAATCTCTTCATTTTCGATCGGTCGCCTTTATCGATTATACAATTTGGTCGCAAACTATTGCACTACGTTGTTTTATTATCCACCCGATCAATTTGAAAAATGACAAAAATCACGTACTTATTGACACTATAAAACAGTTAATTATGAACTAATATTCCTGTAACAACTAGATCTTTAATGACTAATGTCGCAGGCTGTTTTAAAGGGAAATCATGTTATACACGGTTAATAGTCATTCAAACACGTAACACATTCTTACTGTAAAACTAATTCTCAGTGTTCTTCATGGAACGCCAAAAACTATCGCGTCGCGTCATTAGACTCTACCGATCTTGGCTCTCTCACACTTCTGTACTTATGAGACAGTTTTTAATAACTTGTTTACTCTTCCCAACTTACTTACTTACTCTTTGTTAGTATTTTATTGGCAATATGTATAATAAAAAATAATTTTAAAAATGATCGTCTAACAATTAATTGGTACGCCTATTTATTATTTAGTTTATAAATCAACACCTCTGTGTGGCACCAATAAGCCCCTGTCAAGTAGATATGTGAATAATTTGACATACCTCAAACGTCTAATGCGCCAGGTATGTTTATTTATGTTTCTGATTTTTCACAACATATATAAAGTATATTTTCTTTAAGCAAGAACGGGTATCGCTAAAAAGAGATGAATACATCCAGAAAACCTTTTATTTAAGATTTATTATTAATTTACCACAGTTGTATAGTTTTGAGTACACTCGGGGATGACTTTTTATAATGAAAACAAATAATGTCTTCTCGTATACTCGTACATATGAACATCTAGATTCAGGCGGTATATGTGTTTACGCTAATTAGAATAAGCTGAATTGAAGTAAATTTCGATAAAAACTACTCAAAGAAAAATTAAGAAGCATTCTATGAACTTTATTCCCACAACTCGGACTAAAGGTGCCTGACCGCTGTTCGGCGTTCGGCGTTCAGCGTTCAGGGTTCTGGGGTTCGGTTCCTCGGCAAACTGTAATCCCTTCCGAGTGCTGGGGGACAGCGGGAGCCACGTCGCACAAAAGGAGCCACAGAACTCGGGCCAGATAAGCCGAGCCGCGAAGAGGGGACGATGAGGAGGCTGGGGAGAGGAGAGTCGACAGTACTCGCCCGAGTATTCCTACTTCCAATAGTTTAAAATTGAAAAACGTTCAAAGCGATTGCGAGCGATGCGAGTTCCAGAGGAGACACTCCGCGAATGTTGATCGGAAAATAGCTGGAGAATAAGAAACAACTGAATGTTTGAATAAAGCGATGCAATGTTCTGGAACGCTCGTCATCATAAGTAGCTGTTTAGATGCCAGGGTTGTCTTACCGAAACAAATTTTAAACCGAAAGAAATTAAATCTTGGTTACCTACATTTATTTGAAGTTAATATTAATTCATGTTGAAAAAGCTCGACGAAGAATATTTTCAAATTCCTCCGATATTCCAAAACTTTTCCTCATTAATAAAAAACAGTTGATATAATCAATAATTTAAAAAAACAACTATTATAACAAACTTTTATTAAACTATTATAACACTTTGTTTAATTTAACGTCGAGCGATTTCGAAACCACTGTATTTTCTTCAGGATGGACGCACATCAATTAGTGTTTACATGTGTAATACAAAAACTTTGATTGTGATTAGAAAAATTATGTGGTGTACCCTTAACGGGTGAATTTTTGTCATTGAAAATATACGCAGAGGAGTAAGTTTGGCTATTTTATTTAAAGTATGTAATGTCTCTGTTATGACTAAATTCATATATTCGGAATTGAAAGGGACATGGTATGTGGAGTATTTTCAGATCTAAATGTGATCAAATCTGATACTAAATGTGCATTAAACAAGTTAAGTTATTTCTTCAATATTAGCAAAATTACTTTGTGGCCACATATTATATAAATAATAAGATAAAACACTTTGTATAAATCACTATTTATTTATAAATCAACATATTTCGATATATTTGGTAGCTAAATATTATAAATAACCAAATGCGTTTTGCAAATAGTCACTTTTTAAATTTGTTTTCGTAGTAGTTCCTACTTAATTACTATCACTTATATATTTTTATATATATAGTTTTACTTTTATATATATAGTTTTTATGTGAAGCTCTGCATTCTTTTCCCGAGTTGTCATCCATTGGCCCCGTAGTATGCCATCGATTGCCACCTTGTCGATGATCTAAGCCCCACTATTTCCGTCGACGACCAACCCTCGCTACCGTATAAGCAGATGGATATTTGAGATTTCAGCATCCACAACTCCTTTCTTGAGTCCATAAATACTCGATCTGGAGCATGGGTGAGATAATCACCCAGACTTGAATGAGTACTTCACGAGCTTAAAGATACACAAATTGGGAAGCAGAACCATTCATTTAAAAATTATATGCGCTGATAGGAAACGATTTCAGTTTTTATATATATAGTTTCACTTATATATAGTTTTGTTTTTATCGATGCTTGTATTTTTAATTTTAGTAAACATTGTTTCCTGAAGAAGATACCATAGGTATCAAAACATAATGATTTATCAATAAGTAGTGGTTAAACAAAGTGTTTCATCTTATAATACATAAGTAAAGTTATTATTAGAAATACTCCAAACTGAACATGCTAGGGAAGAATGAGTCAATTTTCATAACGAAGGAAGTGATAATGAGAGACGAGACACGTGTTAGATAATATTCATGTGAGTAGGCGATGTACAATAGTATTACTATTTACCCGTGTTACATAATATTCATGTGAGTAGGCGATGTACAATAGTATTACTATTGATCCGTGTTAGATAATATTCATGTGAGTAGGCGATGTACAATAGTATTACTATTGACCCGTGTTAGATAATATTCATGTGAGTAGGCGATGTACAATAGTATTACTATTGACCCGTGTTACACAATATTCATGTGAGTAGGCTATGTACAATAGTATTACTATTGACAAAACACCTGAACAATATTACGTGTCAAATTATACTCTTCCCAATCCATATCTCACCAGCATCTGTCTAATACACTTTGCACAACGTAAGGTGGTTGCGCCAACAGTTTCGTTTGAATTTTAAAAAATGAACAAAAGGGTGATGGTATAAAAAACAAGTTAAGGTATAAAAGGCAAATAATATTAGAAATATATTCACACAAACCTTAAGCCGGTTTTTAGAGACTGGTTTTCCTGTAAATTATATGCAAATGTATGTATGAAGAGCCTGTTACTCCAATATAAGACGAGACCTAAGGAGAAACAAAACTCCCTCTGCTATCAGCTCGTTTATTATTATTCCGCGGCGCACTGTCTAAACAAGAGAATATTCTCATTTGAAGATGCCACAAAATATGAAACCGCTGTGGACATAAAGTGAAATGATAACACAATAATACTCCATAAAGCTCCGTTAGTACACTGCGGGCGCAGTACACTTTACGGCTCCGCGAGGGCTCTCCGCGCTCCGGCCCGGGGGCCGGCGGCTGGAGGAGGCCGGAGGAGGCTGGAGGAGGCTGGAGGACACTTCAGGACGAGACAAAACTACTGTAAGAAAGCGTCGCGGAAATATGTCGTACTTTGTGACGAAAACCTGTGTTCTCTACGCTTAATAAATAGACCATTTATAAAAACATGCACTTATTCCAGACAGAATGAAGAGAGCTCACACTGCTTGCGATACGAGCTCTTTCAGCCAGCCCTGACGCCAAACGGAGATATTTCCAAGAAAGCGCAACTTTCCCCACTCAAACGTGCACTTGAGTAATGTTCCAAACATATTTGTAGAATAAAGGTTTTATTTTCTTGAAAATACTCCGTAATGTGTTTAAATAATATATAATACAAATAAAATTAATCAACTCGAAAAATATCGAAAGAAATAAATATTTAGTTGCTACTGAGATCCCGGTATTATATTATTAAAAAATAATAACAATTAAAATCATCGTATATATATCCAAATATTCAAAAGTATAATGTGACGGTTGGACATTTAGTGTTTCCAGTTATTTCAGGAGAAGATAAAAATAATTTAATGTCAGGAGAAACGCAGGAAGGTAAAGGTAAGGAAAAGGTGAACTAAAATATAAAATTTAATTATTTTTCTTATTTTTTGTAATTGTTTTTTATTAATTACAGAAATTGCGTGTGCGGAACTTTTAAAAAGAGTTGCAAACTTCTACAAGGGTTCCGGGATAGGTTGTACCTTCTGGCTCCCCTTTATTAGAACTATGTTCTGAAAATGCAACTTCACAATAATTTTCTAAATAGCAAGTACGTACTTTAGATACTTTCTACCGGAACAAAGGAATTATAATAAAGAATTTGATAATGTTTGATTTTACCCTGAAGAATGAAAAAGTAAATAAAAAATAATTGTACATTTGTGCGTGTCAATTGTTCAAATGATAGCGGACCAATATATAATACTCGTACTACGGACAGTGCTGAAGAGACAGGTAATATAAACAAGATGTCTTGTGGTAATGTCTCACCGTACATTTACAGTTTTGATGATGTCTAAATAGCTTATTTATTATTTCAATATGTTTCATGTGCGTACTTACTTACGTAAAGTACTTAAATGTACTCCCAAAATAAATACATTTCAGAATAGTATAATGGTGGAAAAGTTAATTATACCTAGTCAATTATTCTTTTAGCTAATTATTAATTAGTTCAAATTTTAATGTACGTTCCATACAATTATTGTATTTTTTAAATACGAATATTATACCGACATAGTTACTAGTGGCGTGCAGTAGGTATAGATTTAGGTTATGCTGTTACCAATGAAATTATATATATATATGTAATACAATATATCTACTTTCGTTTAACCAACGTCTTTAGACAAAATTAACCTGTCATTTATACGACCCTACTATGTATTTATTTATAATTTTAGAGTACTATTAATAGTGTTTTTAAAGTTTAAGTTTTAACATAAAATAATACCTTACCCATATAAAAAATGTATGGACGTTTTTAAGAACACTTTCTATGGCTAAACATGATTAATTTATTTGAAAAACCTTCAAGTAATAACTAAAGGAAATAGTTCTGCCAATTGCTTTTTGTTTTTTCTAAATCAAATACCAATCCATGCACCAAATTTAAGGAACAATTATGAAATCAACACGTTAAAAACAGTAAAATAGTAAAATTCGTGAATTAGTAAAAGAGGAAGGAGACACTTTTATGATTTGCACGCAGTTGTAAGCCTTTAATATTACTCTGTTAAAAAACAGCATAGATAATGACTCCAAACAAAATGGATCAACCGAAAAGAATTTTCAATTAAGTGAATAGTCAATTATATGACTTGAGTAATTCATTAGCTTAAAGACAGAACAGAGTAATGTTAATAGCTCAATGCGGCGAATACACAAGAGCGCCATGGGTACAGTGGTGAGCTGTGATGATATATTTTTTAAATAAAGCAGCATTAAAGTCTCTATTGGTACTGGGGCTAATTGTAAAATAATGTTTCCGTTTATGTTAATCCAATTATTTAATTTATATTTTTTACCAGAATTTTTAGTAATGCACAGCTTTTTTACTTGTATGCACTGCATGCTCTTAATAGTTACGAACGATCGCCCACCTTAGTGAGCCTGTCGTTTGAACTTGTTTAATATCTTAATACAAATTAAATGTATCAATAAGAAAGAGATACACATAAAATCAATTTATCGAAAAAATATTTTTGTTACCAATAATTTGTGGTGTAATAGATCAGCGCACTTCCCCAAATAGAAAGGGTTCCTGGATCGAGTCCGGGAGGCAACAAAAATATTTTTGTTACCAATAATTTGTGGTGTAATAGATCAGCGCACTTCCCCAAATAGAAAGGGTTCCTGGATCGAGTCCGGGAGGCAACAAAAATATTTTTGTTACCAATAATTTGTGGTGTAATAGATCAGCGCACTTCCCCAAATAGAAAGGGTTCCTGGATCGAGTCCGGGAGGCAACAAAAATATTTTTGTTACCAATAATTTGTGGTGTAATAGATCAGCGCACTTCCCCAAATAGAAAGGGTTCCTGGATCGAGTCCGGGAGGCAACAAAAATATTTTTGTTACCAATAATTTGTGGTGTAATAGATCAGCGCACTTCCCCAAATAGAAAGGGTTCCTGGATCGAGTCCGGGAGGCAACAAAAATATTTTTGAATAGATAAAATCAATGTATCGAAATCTTATTAAAATATCACAGAACTATATTCTGAAAAACTGCAACTTCACAATAATAATGTGTTCGTAATAATTGTTTAATATCTTTCACTAATCAATTTTACCAATCCTAGATAAAAAGAAGATATTCAAGTTCACAAGTCCCACAGACTCGGCTAAGCATCCTAATTCAATTAAATGTATGCAATGTTATAAAAACCTTTCTCAAATGAATTCTGACCTAATTTGGCATCTCTCAACAATCCTCGATATTTTTATGTTCCTAAACTGACAGTCATAAAAATACCGAGAAGCGTTGTTTTGTTGTTCATATCGCAGCCGGCCGAGGGGTCGCGCCAGCCCCCCTCCCCGCAGCCTACGCTGTGAACTTCGCGGAATAATATCCGTTAGGAAAACGGGGTCTTGTGACGGAATTCTTTACAGCCCGAAGGTTAATTGACGAGAAATAACACAACGTCACAAAATGTCCCCAAATAATGTTTGTAATTTCACTATAAGTACATTTTTTTATTAATAGCTATTTTATGTACGATGTATACATCCCGATTACTTATTTTATAACGAGTAAAAAAATGATAAATGTTTGTACACTATTTAAAGGTCCTAAAAATAATAAAATAGGAAAGCTCGGGTTTTTTCACTCTGTATAGGAAAGGTCCCAAGTAACGCTATCAACTTATCAACCATAAACACAATATTCTTAAAACTTGGTCGTTTCTCGGGGACGAGACTTGAACCCAGATCGCCTGGTCACCGAGTGTCACCGAGTGTTACCGCTAGATCAAACACGTCTCAATCATCAATCACCATCAGTACTGTAAAGCTATTTTAATTATATCAATATATATATATATATACTACTGAACCCACTCGCCTACCTCGCGTTCTAACGAACAGCCTTAAATTTCTTTACAAATTTCGAGTAGCGATTGGAATGAAATGGAAATTGAATTAAATTAATTAATAATCTAAAATTAAATGGAGAATGAAGAACGATTAACGCTCCGTACTATACACAAGTTTAAAAATTAAAATGTAATTCTACAAATTATTTTAACAAATATAAATATATATATATATATATATATATATATATATATATATATATATATATATATATATATATATATATATATATATATATATATATATATATATAAAGAGACAGATAGATACAGACAGACAGATAGAATGCAAATGAGGAGGCTCTCTGAGGTAAGTATGAATGACGAAAACGATAAAAATTCAATAAGTATAGAAGAAATAAAGTGTGCAATAAAACATATGAAGAATGGTAAAGCTGTGGGGTATGATAACGTTGCTGTAGAGTATATCAAGGCTGGTGGCCCATTAGTTATCTTGTGGCTCCATACGCCCTTCAATCAATGTTTGGAAGAGAGGCACATCCTGTTAGATTGGAGGAGGACTGTTATTATGCCTCTTTACAAAGGCAAAGGGTCGAAAATGGAATGTGGTAACTATAGGGCTATTAGTCTACTGAGCTCTGTTGATAAACTGTATGGAGAAATTTTAATAAAAAGAGCAAGAACGGTGACGAAAGAAAAAGTATGGGACGTGCAAAGGGCTTCTCAAAGGTGCAAAGGGTGCATGGATCAGATCTTTTCTCTACGAGTGATGACGGTAAAGTTTTTGGTGAAAAACCAAAAAATTTTTGGTTCCTTCGTAGATCTTCAGAAGGCTTACGATAGAGTTATAAGAGAAAGGTTATGGAATGTACTCTCTGATTACGGGGTGAATAGTAAACTTATACACGCAATCGCATCCCTATACGAAGGAAGTTCTGCGTGTGTAAGAATCAATGGAATACTCACACCATAGTTTAACATTACAAAGGGTGTCAAGCAGGGTTGTGTAATGTCTCCATGGCTTTTCAACTTGTATATGGATACGTTTTATTCCAATAAGTAGGTGATTATATATTGACAATAAGAATAACCACAAGCCAATATTTATATATGTTATTAAGATTCAGTCATACCAACTCTCTTAATAAATAATTGGGTATATTATCAAATATAAGACTAAAACTTCAATCTAAAATGGCTAGAAAGTGAACAGTTTTCATCGATACATATACAAAATAGTACCAATTATGTTTAAAAACCTACATGAACTTACTTTACATCTAGATCTCGATACTCTAAGGATGATAGGTATATGTAGTAGATATTACATTTCTTACTTGTGTTTTGTTAGAATTAAACAATTATTATTATCGATCAAGTGACCAAGATTGATGTTTTGAATCGGCGCACACGCGCAACATAAATGCTTCTATGTTCACTTCGAACGGATTCTGTTTTATTAGCGAATATCAAGCGCGTGTTATTATTATTTATCTGTTACCTTTTTAACTAACCATATAATTATCTGTCACGTTTCAAAGTAATTTCTTACTTGTTAAGCGATTACACTAACTGTACAGTTAGATACATTAGCCTATTCTGGTTTATACGTAAATTAGAAAACCAACAATTCAAAAACTACGATTACGACAATCCCTATGTGTACCTATCTACTAAAAATGGTTTTCTTGAAAAATTAATTTAATCGTAATATTTTCAGCTATTTATATATTATATTTATATTTTATTATTTTATATTTATATTTTAAATATATCGAAGTACTGGTTTAGACATGATTATTTGAATGTTTTTGTTAACAAAAAATTTTAAATTATTTTAAAAAGACAAACAGATTAATAACGTAGTTTTTCGTATGTTAATATTTATACAGATGTAGACGAATGTAATGTTTATTCATTGATTTTATTCCAGTTATGATACTAACTAAATAAATGCTATATAAATTGTTTTGTGTTATGGAGATTCACACAACGAGAGTTATAAAATAGTCTAAATCCTGCATCGACCACATTATCAAAACTAAGAACTGTATCAAATCGATTGCATATGAATCAACAATGACTGATCACTACTCCACTATGGTCTCATTACACAGTTAATGATGACAACTTTAAGGCGGAACATCAACATTCAACTATCAAAATAAACTCTGAAAACCTAAAAATATCATCAAAAACCATGAATTCGAATAACCTTTATCTTATCACTAACTCACTTCATAGAACATATACAAAATTAAATTAACAAACATAAAACTAAATTTTACAAACACATCCCATCTAGTAAAAAAAACCCTAAAACCATGGATTCCGCAAAATAGTATTAAGTCTATAAAAAAAAATAAACATATTACACAAAAAAAACACGAAACAACCCTTATGACATTACTTTGCATAATTTTTACAAAAGATACACAAACATATGTACACTAAAATCAAAAAATCTAAAGAACTTTATTATAAACAAAATATTATCGACAACAATGGAGACAAAAAATATATGGAATATTTTAAGAGAGGCAACTAACGCTGATAAACAAAAAGAGACAGCTCTTAATCAACTTGACATAGAAGGTAAACCGATCTACTTTAAAAATAACCCTGTCCAAATTGTCAATCATGCCAACTGTTTCCTCACTAATATTGGGTATAATTTAGCTAAAAGAAAATCTTCTCTCCTTGGCTTAATAATAGATCTGAATGTCATAATCTAAACCGAGATATTGTTTACAAATTTTCTTTCACAACCGTAAACTGTTATCAAAAATATAATTCAATCGCTAAAAAAATAGTAATGCTGCTGGTACAGATGATATTATGGTTAATAAACTTAAAATAATGTATGTACAACTGCTAACCCCTTAGCCACACTAAATTAAAACAAAGATTAATTATCTCAATTCATAAATCAGGAAGTAAAAGTGACATCAATAACTATAGACCAATTACGCTACTAAATTTCCTTTTTAAATTTTTAAGAAAATTATAAATGTTCAACTTGTAAAATACCTCGAGAGTAATAAAATTATTTCTAAAAACCAGTTCGGCTTTAGGGAAAATATGGGTACAACTGAAGCTATTGCCTGTGTCACGAATTTCATTACTAACAATGTGGATATAGGCCATAAATGTATATCCATTTTCTTTGATCTCGCCAAGGCCTTTGATATAATTTCGCATTCGAGTCTAATCGAAAAACTAAAAAAAATTGGCATCTTAGGTAAAGAAGTTGATATGTTTAAAAGTTACATCACGGATAGGAATCGACGAGTTCGTATTAAAGAAATTTCAAGCAATCCTCTTTCCACTTACATCGGGGACCTACAGGGTTGCATATTAGGTCCAATACTGTTCTTAATATATATTAATGACCTATGCAATATCCTTTTAAACGAAAGCGTTTTTTTGTTTTGTGGATGATATAGTTCTTCAATTCCAAGCTAATACATGGTCAGCAGTATTTAAAAAAGCCGATAAAGATATAAGCATTGTTAAAAAATGGCTTGACCTGAACACCTTAACACTTAATACCAATAAAACTAAATACCTAACTTCGAGCATAAAAGAAAATGGGCAACTCTCGTATGCTTACAAAATAAAAGTTCACAATTGTTCCAACTCAGACGACAACACGTGTCAATGCAATTATATAGAACGTACTGACCAAATCAAATACTTAGGAATTATATTTGATCCTTATCTCAAAGGTAGTCATCATACACAACTCATTCCAAATAAAATTTTAAAAAAACAATATACTATTTTTAAAATATTAGGAATTTCTTTAATAATAATAGCTTTTAAAAAAGCGTACTACGCAATCTGTCAATAAATCATAGAGCATGGTATAATTGCGTGGGGTGGAGCTACTATGTTTGCAATTAATCCAACAATAGCAGCTCAGAAAATTATTTTAAAAGTTATTTTAAAAATTATTTTAAAAATTATTATAAAAGTCAAAACCCCAATCACAACGAGCACTGACGAAATTTTTAATAAATTCGATATCTTCGATATAAGACAAATATATGATAATACTACTCTTAAATACATACATAAATACAAACAGTCACGTTTTAAAACAACTCGAAATATAATTTCCACACGGACAAGTGCAAATAACCTACAAACCCCGAGCGCACATAAAACATATGGCCAAAGGAACCACAATTATTTTGGACCTAAACTATTTAATAGAATGCTGAAAGATTGAATTGTCCTTTGTCAATTGAATTGTCCCAAGAACATAAAAATAAATATTAAAATTTGACTCGACACAGAATTTCTCTAGTGAGACGGGCACAGTCCAAATATATTTTTTATATTATATTGTATAGTTACAAATATATAATTAATTAGTATTTAAAACGATTATTCAGATCACACACCTCAAGAAATGTCCATGAAGTAGTAAAAGCGTACTTGGCCAGAACTAGCGGTACGATTATTATCGACTTGTTTGATCGTGATTTAAAGACTTTTGAATGTACCTTGAGATCAAAATAGAAGAAGAGAAGTCATTTTTATTGTGCGGCAATAATGTATTTTTTGCAAAAGCGTGCGTATCTGGCCACAACATAATTATTCGGATTGTTGGTCAATAAGTCGTTAACATTTCAATCCCACGACGGTTCTCAGTGTTGTATATTGAATGACGCTTTCTACGGAACAGCAAAATAAACAATAAAGCTCTCCGGTAATAAAACTATGCATTCAAAACTTTATTAAACCGGAATTTTGGAGAAAATACAGAAAATACAAGAACCGAAGACAAACGTACATAAAATTCACAATCTGTAAGATTTAATTTAGTACGTTATTTGGAACTTAAATCTTACATTCATTAAAATTATCAACTTAGTAGCGGAGAATTAAAATTTACATCGACTAAATTAACAGAAATTGATTTACACTTGACTCTAGACGACGATGTTTATGGATGGAAAAATAATTAATTATCGTAAGAATATCGAAACCAAACATTACCATTGACAAAGATTCTAAGACTTGATATCATTCATTATATTATTATAAAATCCATTTTTCAGATTGGTAACTTCGTTTTATTAACCAAACATGTATTTGATTCATTAAGTGGTTAATAAAACAATATTAACAATCAACATATACATATATTATGACTAATTAATTCATTATAATTTAAAACACTACAAATAATGTTGATAGGAAAGAAATGCTCGAAGACGTAAAAACATGAAGCCAATAAAAGTATTTTTATCTCACTAATTAAGATATGAGGATTGTAAACAGCAAAATAAAAGAGTCATTTTTCAATAATTTATGTTTAAGAGATGTTTTTAAAGATACAATTTATTTCTCTTTGGTTATATTTTAACCGAGTATTCCAAGTGAAATAGCCCGTACAGGCAATAACGAATGATCATTAGAAAAGCCTTATTAAATAGAAAACGCGTTTCGTTCAACAGTAAAACTGTGAACGCGTCGAAAAGTGAGACGCCGAGTAAAAAAAATATAACGTCGGCATAATCTACATTACATATTGAAGCGTTGTTTTTATATCTTTTCTTACGGTGGTTCCGATTTAGGTGAGTTTCGTCACCGCTCTCTTCCGCAGAATCTTCATTAGGGTCGCGCTCGGCTCTAAAAGATCCGCCCGAAATTAAGAATTTATTTTACGAGGAAAACGAAGTTGAAAAGAAAGATAGGTAATTTAATTACCAGAGATAATTCAAATGAAAGGTACGCGGTTTAATTGCGAGAGAGATACTCGCGGCAAATAGAGAGGCCTTTATGGGTACATTTATAAGTTATATAAATACATCGATGGCTAATTAGGGGGTGAGGGGTATCGAATAGCTTCGAGGAACGATCATATTTTCGGAGCCGTAAACCATCGGGCCGCGCACCGTGAAAACAATTCGCGACCCGATCCCGGAGCACGTCTCGCGTTAATAGGTCTCGCAGCGGATATAATATTATATATGTGTGATAAATAAATAGCCGCTATCTCTCGGTACTCTACTCTCCATCCAGATAATTAATGGGCCATGAACACATCTCAGATAGGGAAAGGACATTCAAGCTCTAAATATCTGAATAAACACCCACTCTAGATCCTGCGATTCAGATTGTAAACATCCAAAGTAATTATTGTATCCCTTCTGGGGGAGGCCATTAGTAGAAAAATGCTAACAGAGGGCAGCATTTTCATCCGTTCGTGAGTTCCCGCAGCGCTGAGTGACTTGCCAATGTGTGAGTAATTATTAAGGGCCACGCCAGTACAAACTGGCCGACATCAGTAACTACAGCGCAGTCACACTTTGGCAACAGCTCGAAGTGCGCCATTCTGCGACCGACCCGCGTGGAGATATATAAATGAACGTTATTTATATTTTTGATAGTAGATATTTTGCATAATAACGAATTTAATCTCTGCGTATAGAACACCCCGAGAATAATTACCTTACACAGATAATGGTCCGGGCCCTATACGCACGGGGGGGTATAGCATAGTTCAATTACTCGCCTTATTTTCCATCACTGAGACATTTTTAAATTAATTAATTAATGTGCTTTCATATAGTTAAGTTCCTCTGTTCTAAGGTATGTGTTAAAATTACGAATGATAACAATTTTAACGATGATGGATATTGGATGAATCAGTATCATAGGATTTGTTAAACGGGGAGGAATTTAAAAAGAATGAGAGAAGCAATTCAAATCATACAAAATTCGATATAATCATTAAACTAAAACATACCACAAGACTAAAATGTTTTCTAAAACACGTTTTATACTTTTAATCGTCTTTGTACCTTTGTAGTCTTCGTCATATTTAAAATATTACATTTTAGAACCTCTATTTAACTTTTTTTTAAAGAAATGTTATGTTTATTATTCTTATGAACTAAACTAACCGATTACTTAAAAAGCGCCAGTTTCGCTTAATTAATTAATTATTAATAATTTAAATAAAGTTTGTATAACGAATTACTGAGCCGATTTGAATCGGCGGAAACTATTCGTTTTGTTGTGTCAGGGTATAAAATATTTATTACCTTTTTTGGTTACCATATAAAAAAGGCCATAGGATATGTTAATAATGTAAAAAAACATACTGCAATAAAGAAATAGAAATACCTATATTTGTCAAATAAAATTTCTGTGACGTCAGACGCTGCATGACGTGATCGCACCCTTTATCGTGGTATTTTACTTTTAACAACATTCCTTATTAGTAAAAATACCTTACATATTAAATTAAACATTCAATGCAACATTTTTCACTCCAGTTTTGACTAC
The DNA here is from genome assembly GCA_022840565.1 of Eubasilissa regina. Classification (NCBI taxonomy): domain Eukaryota; kingdom Metazoa; phylum Arthropoda; class Insecta; order Trichoptera; family Phryganeidae; genus Eubasilissa; species Eubasilissa regina. The sequence goes on along the minus strand of JAINEB010000018.1, from coordinate 41,849,415 downwards.
CCTTTCACTTCCTCTCCATTTCCCGGTACTCGGGATTCTGCATAAATATTCCGAATATAGATACCCGTGTGCAATGCCGCTCCGTTAGCGGAAATACAAACACGCCATTGTGTCGGTGCAGCGGCGAGCAGATCTCTAACTGAGAGCTGTCATCGCGCCGTACGTTGCTCCGGTTGGCCCCGGCGAGAAGCGCATACGACACGCTTTATTGTGCTGCGGTGGCTGGACTAAACACACCCGCACCGTGCCCGAAGCCCTGAAGATGAACCTTGCACCTGATATTCGAGAACAGAAAATTCTAATCTGAATAATACCCCAATAGTAAACAAATATACACGGTGATCCAAGCTCAACCGTTATTTTAAATATCGTTCTATTTTTTATCTGTCAGTTCTTTTTTATGTTCATTAAACTAAGTGCTTTTTGATGATGTCTATTTGAAGCAGGATAAGGCTACGTGCCACACAAGCTAGAAAACAATCGAATTATTCCTCCAAAAAAATTTGGGCGCATAATTTCTCGATTCGTAGGCATCATTTGGTCACCCAGATCGTGTGATTCGACGCCTCTGGACTTCTTTCTTTAGGGTTATGTGAAAGATACATCTACGCCAAGCTAATCCAGAAACGATCCAAGCACTTAAGGTTAATATCCGAACTGATATTGATGAAGTAGAGCCCCAATTACGGAAAAAATAATTAAAAAAACCGTTGAGTCTGAATCACCCTTCATATTATGCATACACGAATGTTGCTACAAAATATATGTTCTTTCGATTAGCAATATTCTTGACACTGTACCTATCATTTCACAAGCTCGGGTTAAAAACTATATTATGTTGATGCGCTGACCATGCGTGTATCCATTAAGCATGCGCATGTGACCGTGTAATATGTACTTTTGTTATACAGCTGTAGACATCGGATATTATTGGAACAAGGCTACCGTGTCAATCGTTAAATTTAGTATTTCAAAGACCAAAGTGCGCCTATTTCGTCGACAAAAATGTATTAAGTATTAAGTTGCGATGGCATTTTGATTACACAATTTATTTAAACTAACGGGTAGTATTCAGCGGAGCCGATTGCTTACTGTTAGGCCCTCGGGCGGCCATTAGTGGGCGCTGCGCGGTCAAGGTATTATCGACTGTCGTCGATTGCTTGCTGCTACTATCGGTGGACGCTTCGCGATCAGGGTCTTATCGGCTTTCGCTGATTGCTTGCTGCTACGGCTAGTGTCCGCAACGCGGCCATTGGTGAAAGCTGCGCGGTCAGGATCTCGTCGGCTGTCGCCGATTGCTTACTGCTAGGCCCTGCGGGCAGCTATTGTTGCCGCTTTGCGACCATTAGTAACTTGTGCATCCTTATAATATTGTTTTAGATAAAATATAGATTCTGCAAAAGCCATGGAACGCGTAGCGGCCACATTAGCCGCCCGCAGGCGAATACGAATCGAATTCGAATAGAAAAATACGAACAAAACTGACCATAGAGTGCAACGAGATATGACCATGAGACATACGAGTAGATGAGATGACAAAATGACGATGCTAAATATATTTGCCAGCCGTAATACGATTTCGCGGATACATATTTACGTACTGCTATTTATTTATTAAACTTTATTGACATACATGTATTTGTTAATATTGAATACATTATTTATATTTTATATTTGAAAGAGAAAACATTTAACTTATCTTAACTTTACTTAAAAAAACACTATATTTTTTGCCCCGCTGGCGTCTCACAAATCTGGCCGTTTAATCAAGCAATTACATAGCCATAATGAAACAACATCCAAGACTTGCAAGACGTCCAGAAAGTCATAGAAATATATGTGAATAGATGGGGTTATGTAATATTATTACGGATTCTCGAGTATATACTTCATGCATAAAATCCCAAGTTCACACATAACTTACTGTTTTCTCGTTCGGGTGTGTGACGGATCCGTCTGTACTGTACTGTACTGCGGGTCAATATGTTATATGCGTTAACATGTATGCTTTAATGAATTTATCCAAATATTGGTTAGCCTCCATGGGAGAAACGTCCATTTCTTATTGCCGATCTAGTTGCATCTCTCCCGTCCAGGCTGACTGCGAGCCCCCCCGAGTGTGGGATATAAATCAGGGCCGCAGCATCCGCCCGGTAATGGACCCGGGTCGTGGGCCGCAGTAAATCATCCGCCAGCCCTGGAGAGGTCCTGCCCAGGTCAGGCTGAGGGAAATGGAGTTTCCGCGTGAAGTATATGTTTCTTTAAGTTTATGACCGCAAAAATGTTGTACTTATTGTTAAACCGTTCAGTGCTAAATTACACTCCTAGAGCCGCTGGAGCTGTACTACTTTAGTAAATCCTAAGAATTGGGAGTCCTTTTGAAATACCAACACCCGAGTAGTACTTTAATAAAATGTTAGTCAGCCCCCAAATTTCTGTCATACAATATGACAGAAATTGTCATACAAAATACATTACCGCTGCGCATACCGTGGACGGTAAGACGCACAAATGTCTCCATTGGTCATATAAGATATCTTCGAGAAACTTGTTACTCGAACTGACTGAATAGAAAAGGCGACGATTACTTCTCAATCATCCTGATCTGCAGGATGTTGAGAAAAGTGAAGAAGCATAGTTAAGAAGGCGGGAGTTCACAGAGATAGAGATCCTCGGTCATGAGCGACGCGGATCTTTAGATGAACAGATAAAAAATTGTAATATTTGAAGCGATAACTTTACGGTTAAGAGTTTGAAATAAAAATATCACCGCATATTAGTAGCTTGTTGGTATAGTGGTTAAAATGCTGGCCTAGTGATCTAGTGGTCGGGGGTTCACGCCTCGTTGGACACCAGCGAGTTAGTCCTATTTTCATAGTACAAACGTTTAGCTTAGTTTGAAAGTGGTAAGAATATTGATGTGAGATGTATTCCGTTTACGCATCTCTATTTTTATTTTTAATAAAATAAATATATCAAGTTCACTATTATCGTGCTGTCTGCTCCCTGCGTGGCATCGGTCTCACCAATCTGGGCTGGCTTTCCCCATTCCTTCTCTCCCAAGAATCTGTCAAATGTCATCTTCCTATCCCTGTGGTGGTCTTCTCTAAGACATCTTCGGTGTCCGAGGGTGGCATTTGAGAATCCGTATTATCCGTCTGTCCTCCCAGTACAGGCATGGTCCAGAGCATTTCCGCACCAACTCCGAAACGGGCAATTCTGTTCACGCTGCCACTATTTATTACAAATATATTAATTATTTTCGCTTCATTTCCAGTTAATGTGCACGTTGTGGTAAACTTTCTGTATTAAAAGAGGTGTATTGATGTAGGCTGTGCTTTGGAAGATCTCCTTCCAATATATATTGTTTTGTACTTTACTGTAAATTAATACGCTTTTGATGAGTTTTCTTCTTATTCTTTTCTCCTTAAAGTATGCACTAGTAACACGAAGCGACGAGCGAGTAAAGCAGTTAAAATAAAGAGCGCAATAAACAATTATTATCCGGTAATAAAACGACAACTTATGATATTACAACTATCGCGTCGGGCCCGAGCCGTCGTAACTCGGAATGAACTGCGGCTATTTGCTGACCTTTTTTCGTGAACTAAAAACGTTAGTGAATATTTATGGCTATTAGTCGGATGTGGTGTTTGTTTACCGTACACATTACACGGGTGTCCCGGACCCGCCGCGGGGAGATGCGCGCGCCTCCTCCGTGTCATCTGCGTAATGTTTGGACAAAAACAGATAAATGACATCATTAATTTAAACAACGGTTCTGAAAACAAACCACGTATCTACATTAATTACACTTTAAAACAAACCATACGTCTACATTAATTACGCTTTAAACAATTCGTATCTGCCACATTCGACGAACTACATTATACGTGTTGCAGATGCGATCATTTCGGCCAGTCATGATTCATTATAAGATAGAATATTTTGTTTAATGAAGGACATCTAGTAATATCTATCGACTCATACTCCTAACTCTATAGATTTTCTCGATGTTACTAAAGTTTGATTTTTAATTCAAACACAATATTTCAATAAGAGCAACTCAATTGTATCACATAATTTAAATAAAGATAAAGTAACAAATATAAATAATTCACTCTCTATAAATATGAAACAATGCTTATAAAAAAAATTACACATATTTTACATAATTTTGGAAATTAATAAAAAAAATCTGTTTTTATGAAAACGACCTGAAAAGTTATAGTTTAAGTTAACAAGGCTTACGGATGAAAAATAATCGTAATGGTGACAACAGCAGCCTGGAAATAACGGGAACGGAAAATTCCATATAACTGGCGAGCGGAAGAGGATAGAAACAGGATAGGATAGAAATTTGGTTCTGGCATCGCATGTCGCGCATCTGACATAACGACCATAAACTTTTCAATACTTAAATAAATCAGAATTGAACAATGTCCATCTTCTACTATAATAGTAAATTGCCAGGAAGAGCGGTGACTGGGGAGACTTAGCGTAGCATTCAACTGGCTCTCCCTCGCAGCCCTTGACTCGCGACCTGGACAGGGTGAATTTCAGTGACTTCGACACGTAAATGTGAGGTTTACCCTCCCCTTTTGGAGGTGCATGACGTCTATGGCTGCCTTCTCAATTCAATATGATAACGAGTTTTACGTCAAATTGATACATAGTGTACAGATATGGCTCCGGTCCGATGATATCGGAGCCAACCTATATCAGTCAATGACCGAATGTAATAATTGTGCCACATAAAAAAAGAAAAGAAAAAAGTGAACTATGAAGGGGCACCGCAAGGTTTTAGTAACTATCTGCCGGAACGTAACTAACTGTTTAAAATTTAAAAGCTTTGAAGATTTTGAAAAATATTACACGCGTTGCTTTGTTTAGCGGAATCGAAGCGAGAGTAAAAAAACTCTCAAAACGATTGAAGGATAGGGTGGGACCCTTTGGGGTTTCCTTCGTATTATAGTAAATTGTTTGTAACTTGCAACCGGGTTAGGTGCCGTGTCGCGAGACAGGCGCATACTGAAATGAGGTTGGATCCGAGGAACCTGCCATTCACGACTCGGACCCCGAGTTAAACTAGTACAGTGAACACTACGACAAATATCCCTCAGAAAGATTTTATATAAAGGCAGATCGAAGTGGATAGAAAGGCATGATGTTGCAGCACTAGCGTGCGCAACGGTGATGGTGCCGCTGCGAACTGACGTAAGTAGAAGTTGAAAGGTGACAGTTTAGCGCGGGTAAGCTGTTTTTTCAACACTTAGCAATAAATATTTGATAGATTCATATGTAAAAAATGTAATATGCTCGCGAATACGAAGCGCGCACCGAGCAGCAGGTATCATTATCCAATTGTAAATTGACAAACATTTGTACTCAGTAATTGGCAGGAACACCAATCAGAGAGGTAAATATTTACAGTGAATGGAAATATCTGCACGGGGGCGGCGGGAGGGGGAACGGGGCGAGCGTGTGACAAGACGGATCCCGGGTGGAGGGAGGGGAAGCATTCATCCCCGTGAGTTACGATTACGAGCGCAACAAAAGCGTTGACACTTCAAAACAACAACGGAAGCTTGATGCATTTTCAGTAGTGCCTATATCCATCTCGTTTAACTAGTAGTTAGTTACCCGTCGCCGAACAACGAGAAAATACTGCACTAGCAAACGGATAAATATCTACGTCGGAAAAATAAATGTACTACATATTACAAACCATCACTCGAACAGAAAACGATTTTATACAAATATATATGTTGGTTCTATGACAAACTGTGGAATTATGCGTTCGGTAGTCCCGCTATCAAGTTGTTTACTCAAAACGTCTCACATAAAACGTAACACTACGAGGAATACTCGTAAATGCGATATAAGACAAAAAAGATTAGAAAAATAAGTGCAATCGAATGAATAAATGAAATGCAGCCTACTATAAACTAGCAAGCCGTATACAACGAACTACCGCAGGCAAGCCCGGATGGGAACTTTATTACGAAAAATTCAACTAACGGAAGGGTCAACATGACCAACGATGCATTCAAATTCGTTCTTCAATTACCCTACACTATGTCATTAATTAACATGGTTACTTTGTTACATTATTATTTTAATTTTCACAACTAAACTTTGCACTACGCGTGCGTTGTACAATTGTAAAAATAATTTTAATTAAAAATTAAATTTAAAAAGTAATTTTTTATTTTCCTCAGGGTCCTAATGTTCAATTGAGGTTAACTTGTCTGTGCGAATGGCATTGAATATAATTCACAATTATATCGTGGAAAGGGGGCGGGGTGACCAGGTTTTTCGCAAGGTCCTAAAAAGTAACTATGCAAATTTTCGTTTATTCAGACGTGCATTCAATTTTCTATACTGTTTTTTTTTTTCGTAGGGAAACTAGCAGTACAATAAATATCTAATTACGATGATTAAAATGTAAAGCTGATCTTAGCATAGTGAGGAAGATTAAGAAAGAATCGCTTAGGCGGTTTAGTCATGTATAACGGGTGAATGAGAAGACAATGGTAAGAAAAATATAAGACGCGAGTATTGATGGCACCAGAAATAAAGAACGTCCGAGGAAGGCACGATGAAGTAAACCAGATATTGTATGAGAAGATGTATAATGTGGATGAGGCGAGAATTACATGTCAGGACAGAAGAATGTAGCGCTTTATCCTCTGCCTCCCCCGCGGAGAAACGGGGTGATGGTAAGTAAGTAATAAAATTAGACGAAAACCATGTTACAAGCTTTAACAGAAAACAATAACAAAAACAAATATATAAATAGATTATCGGAAATAGTATAATTCTCTAACTCTTAAGGGCGAGCTTTCATTTTTAGAGCTTGAAATTCGAGAACACTAAATAGATATGCTTTCAAGACGAGGTTAATAGTTAAATTCTTATAAGTTCCAGAGAAATAATTAATGACGTTATTTGTTATGTAAATCATGCGAGAGAGAAAGGTTTGAATAGAAAGAGACGACAAAAAAATTATTAATTTTCTCACATTCAGAGATAACTCGTTTCTAGAGGCTTATCCATGACTCAACCGAGTTTATCATATTAATATTATGGAATTAGTGTTGTCATTTGAATCAATCCATCGAAAATTAAACAATTTTTCGAAGTATCTACCTAATTCATTTATATGAATATGTTTTGAAATCAAACAAAATACCTACAAATAGAGATGATCGTTTAAATCAATGTTCTTAATTGAAAATTATTATGACAGCTTCAATTTTCAATTTTGTTTAATATTGTCGATTTAAAACGCCACGTTGGCGTTTTGGCGATACGTCTGTTTCATAATTACATATAATTTATGAAACAAACAGCTCTTCTTTAAATTGCAACAGTGTTACATATTAACGAAATATTTAAATACATAAAAATAACGTACATAAAATGTATACTTTGTTCAAAAAAGGTTGTTTTCCCTTAAAATCAGTAAAAAACATATAATTTATGAAATTTGCTGCTAATCTTGCGAAAAAGTTCCGTGAGTAAAATATGCGTGAAAACATATATTTTCGGTATTTTTAAACGAAAATAATGACAGCACAAATTCCACGACCATCGTGGCCAGGTTGAGCGGCGTATTGAAGTCCGATGAACAATTAAAATTATCGTATTTTACTGAAAATATATTATTTAAAAATTGATTATTGTTTTGATACAAAAAATAGTTTTAAATAGTAGCTGAAGCCTCAAAGCATGTGAGTAAATATAATATATTATATGTATTGTCTTAATTATGGCAAATAACATTCAGTTTATCAGTTTTAAATGATTACAAAGGTTCAATCTAAGTTAAAAAAGTAAAATTTAGTGTATAACTTCTGATATAAATGAATAATAAAAACCCACATTTTTTAAAAAAACGCTAAACTTGTCATTATTATTGAAGGCGCCGCCTTAACAAAGGATCTATAATAGCGAATAGATCAATGGAAATGGACGTAAAAGCAGTTAGATGGTGGAAATGTACTTTCATTTAAAGTTAGATCTTATGATTAATATGTACATAAGATAAGTTTGAGCGAATTGCAAACATTTTAAGGCAGCCTTGGCACAATTTCACTCATCGATATTTACCTTTGATCGCTCAGGTATATTTTCCAATTTCTAACGCGTCAATGGGCAACACGCAGGTAGATAGACCCAGCTACCAGAACGCGGGGGCCGCTAATGATAGATAATTGAGTCTACCAAATGAACGTACCCAAACAAAATGGAGTCCACTGTGCACAGGATATAAAATAAAAGCGTTCGGTAGTCCCACCGGCTAATAATATAATTTACGGACAAATGCAATCGCTGGCAAAAATATAAAAATTCTACTATGTTTGCATTTCCGATTTGTAATCGCTACACGTTTCGGGCGAAATAAAACACGATCCCGTATGCAAATTAAAGTCGCAGAACATAAAAAAGTCAATAAATTCAATTATGGGATACAATTTGTTTACGTTCATTTCCATTCTGACTAAATAAACTACTACCCGAACATGCGGGAACAGAACCGCATTATTGTCGAGTCAGTTCCGTGTTTTGATTTTATCATGGAACATTCTAATTTGTATATAATATAATACAGGATGAATGTGATGAATTCTGACTAAAATATTCTACTAAGTTAAAATTATACACCACGAAATAGTGTTCTGGTATTCCGTGATCAATATTATGAATTTTTATTTTTTTAAATAATTCTTGGTCATTTTCAAACTAATATTAGCGCTCGTGACGGCTAACTCTGCGGTCTTCCGGTACAAAGATCGAACCCTCGACCAGTAGAAGAGAGGCTTTAAAACATGTTAAATGAATAAATAAATGTACATTATAACATTCCCATCACAAATAATAAACTAATATAGCCCCTCTGAGTAAGCGGACCAAAAATCTTATCGTTTTGGGCAGTTTTACTTCACAATTCTATCTGTGAAATTAAAACTAAATGTCAACTAAGCATTGAACATTAAATTTTCGCAAGCGTAAATATTCAGCTGCTACCAGAAACTCAACACAAAGGGCGAGTACCCTTCGCCTAGGATCGAGATGTCAGCGGGGAAATTTATTAAGAGCCCAAATAATGTAATTATTTAGCAGTTCAGACGTCCATAAAAATAAAATAAGCCAAGAAGCTGAGGGAACACGACACGCGGGAGGGGGAGGAGGAGCCACAGCCTACCGAGGAATGAACTAATCAATGTTGTTCTTTTATTGTTCGGAAATTTTCATTGCACACATTGACTAAAATTAAAATAAGAGAAAAGTGAACTGAAATGGAGAGCAAAAAATAGAGTACAGTGGACCCTCAATATTCGTCATTTATCCGTTCCCGAGGGAAGGATGAATATCAAACGAATTTGTCCCGTAGAAATGAACTAGAGGTGGTTGTATCCGTTCCCAGTACCGAATTTTGCCTATCTATTCTTTAACAAAAACAATTTTCACTCGGAAATCATCGCAAATACATTTTAATTGCGTATTAACCAGTACTCGTTAATGCTTTATCTTTACGACAGAGATATACTCGTCATGATGCCGTCACTAGTCACCATACTGTAGACTTACATGCATATATACGTGCACGATACGTGCTTAATTTCAACCATTTCAGAGATATAAGCAATTCAAAAAAAGTCATGATGATACGATTATTTCAATTAATTGAAATATTTTATTGATTCCAAATTATATATTAAAAAAAATTTAAAGGTCATTGAATTTCGAGCGGCTAGACTATTTTTTGTTAGATGATTTATAGCCTTACACAAGGATAAAGATTAATTATTAAACAATTTCGCAAATATTTATTTCGAAGTATGTAGACTTCAAACTTTGAACGATTTTGTAAAAATTTCAAACAATAATGTTTTCCGTAACGAAGCGGAATTTGCACATATTCCTCGAGTATTTTCGACTCGTAATTAAGTCAGGTATCTATCCATAAAATATTGTGGGCTAGATCTGTTACATACTGTATATACGATACCGAAGTGACCATTCCTTTGTTAGAATAAAATAAAACTAATAGTGATCGGTTTTTTTTAAGACCCGATTCGCCATAAAGACTCGTTGTTGTACACTTCACTTGGTAACGCACAATTTTCTAATTTCCAATATGCTTATCGAGATAATTATTGACATATGGAACACGCAAATAGAAATAATTATATATATTTATTATATATATTATAACATTACGCTATAGTACCTACCCACCGATATCACCGTCTATGGTTGCCATGTAATAGCAATGGCAACACTACTGCGTGAAAGGATCTTTGTCTAAGCATTTCCGTTGACGGAGAGGTGGAAAGCCGTCGATATCTCGTAGAACGTGATAAATTGCAACCATGTGAATTAATATTTAGGGAAGGGATGTAAATCCTGTCCTAAAAATGGACCCCCACGTCGGTAGGCGCCATTATCTGGATGAAGTACCGATTAAGTAGATTGCCATGGACGGAGTAGGATGATGATCACGATTAGGATCCATCCGCTCGAATCATCTTCATATGGAAAAACCCTTATTTAAACATTACGCCGTAAACGACGTCATTTTACAAGTAACCCCAAAACGTCAGATTCTCATTGAGCAGTAGTACATATAATATACGCTGTTTGAAAGAAAAATGAATTATCAAATTTGGTCCACAGGTGGCGATGTTGTAGCGAGTCTATGTAATACCATATATACAACTTTCAAAAATTTGATAAATATGGAGATCGAGACGTGAAAATTGGTGAACGTTATAACGCGCTTAAGCCAGCCGAAGACAGGTCGTAAGCCCTATAATCACACCATACTCCTATATATTTTTCATTAAATATAATAAAAATAGTTTCGTCTCTATGAGATATTTGATATTTATTTAATGAAATTTGATTAATTTAGCTGTGTTTGAACATGATGAATATATTCCATTCGTACTGCTGACAGAGGTTTGTGTATTTCTCCCAAATAATTGGATAACTTTTTTCTCTTTCTTTATTTGTTTCAATTGTATTATTTTTGTAAAATATAATGTTGTAAAATCTATTTCTTATTTTACTTATATTTCCTTGAGAATGACTCTCGGAAACAGGTGGGAGATAGAATAGCCAATTCTGTTCATAGTACCCGCAAATCTCACGTTCCATCTTGGGTGAAACCGGTGAACGCGCTGACACTACGTCGTGCACGTTACAATATACAAGTCACTCCGCTCTGATGAAAAGTATAACCGGATTATAACGAGTATAAGGGGTATCAAAAAATATAATCCCGATTAAATAAATTTTTTAATTAATAGTTTAAAATATTTAACCACAATGATACTAATGTTCGAAGGTGTTATATATGATATATACTTACCTATATATCTACGTAATATTACGATTGATGAGATACATAATTTAATCACGTATCCCGTGATATTCGGACAAACATAATAAAGTATTAAAGCACTATTGTTCCCTTGTTCAATCTTCCGAGATTAATTGTAGCTGTGATTGCAGCGCGGTATTGTTCCATTGAACGGTAAGGATTAATCGCAGTTGAGAGAAATTACTGAGTTACCGTCCGCGCAGTGTTTAGTGTCTCCGTGTTACCGATGTACCGCGAGTACCGACGCTGGCACTCTGTGTACCAGTGCCGGTACCGGCGCCGGTTGCCTGCCCGCCGCCGCAGCCTCTCTCGGGGACTTTTCCCGATTACTTTAACGTAGCTCGCGTAATGAATCGAAGCGCTTAATAAAATACAATTAATAAACACTACTACTACCACTAATCGCTACTAGATATTGTTCGGACGCCGCAAAATATCGCTTTAAACGTGGCCTAACAAGTACGCCATTAAGGACACATTCTCTTTAAATTATTTGGCTGCCAATGTAACGCATCAAGTGTCTGTCGTGCCGCACGGACAGAGATTGAACTGGGACGGAACTAGCAGATCAGTTTGTGGATTTGGGAAGTATGTTTGATAGGAACGGAAAGGAGGGTGACTGCAGGGAATAAAGTGAACGGCGTTTTGAATTGAATTATATCTAACTGGAATTCGTCAACCGAGGCAAGACTAGCGGTGCACATCGGAGTCCCGGTACCGACACTGATGTATGGAAGTGAGACCTGGAACTAGCAGAAGAGGAACGAAAGTAGACTGAATGCAGTGGAAATAAGATCACTCAGGCGTATATGTGGTAAATGTATTTATCACAGAGTAAAGAATAATGAAATATGGAAATAGTAAAACTGATGTTAGTATGGTGAATAACATTAAGGAACGATCACTTAAGTGGTTTGGTCATATGGAACGGAGGATGAGGAGAGCATGCCTACCTGTAAGTAAGTAAGTATATATATTTAATTTGAGGTGTCCGCGAGCAACTGTATGCATCTGGCGTCTGTTCTGGGTTAGATCGCGCGCTCAACTGTGGGAGATTTATTAGTCCTGCGAAAAAGTACGGGTGTACCTTCATTTTTTGGGGCAACACCTTGACAATGGAATATGTTACCGTGTCGAAACGTCGGCCTACGTTTCCCTAAGGAAACCATACACAAAGAGCGCGGTCTAACCCAGAAGAGACGCCAGTTGCAAATATATAGTGTTAAAAAAAAAGTGAATGTCTGGAAATAGCAGAAACTACACGTCATTCAATCGACAAAAACCCGCACAACTCAGGGTCGGAGGGCTTTGTTTTTTTATTGGACTTTTATTACTTTCAAGCAAAATATTATTACCTTCGAAATCGTTAGTTCGCAATCACTTTCACGGGGGTAAGTGTCGCATGGCGCATGGCGCAAGGCCGACTATCAGATGCAATGTTTCCTCAGCGCAGGCCGACTGGGAGTGAACTACCCGAATGGCTGTTTTATGCAACGACCATTCAGTTAACTTCATGGCGCCATAAATCCAGGTTATTGTCGCGCATTAATGAATTGCCGCAGCGTAAATACCGCGGAAGTCACCCGATTAAAATTAATTGAAAATTGTCCGCTTTAGTTTACAATTTACAGCCGCGATAGCGGTCTGATGGCAGAGCCAGGTCGAAAGGAATTGTACATCCTCGATAATCTATAATTAATTACTATTACAGTTATTATACAACAAATAAATTTATCGATATCAATTTCAATGTTATTCAATAATATGTAAGATACAATAAATAATACGCGAAAAGCGTCTGTAACAATATCGCAATAACAAAATAACGCAAAAATAAATTCACTGATTTACATCTGATCATACACTCGACTCGGATCACTGTTGACTAAAACTAAGGTGCGGCACGAGTCGGACAGATGATTTACATTAATGAATGATTATGTCCCAGAATACCGCAGAACCTTCGTAGAAAACTAATTGCCTTATCAGTCTTTTCCACCTTATGAGAATGTTACTTATTTCGGAAGCAGGCTAGATTAATGCCAGTGACGGTCTGTCAGCACAGCGGGAATCTTCCAGATGGACAAAGTATATAAATATCACCAGAAAATATATTTGATCTTTATAAAAAAAGAAGATAGAATCGTAGAACTATAATGCGACTAATAAATCGAATATGGAAAGATATACAGAGAAATCGACATATCGAAAAAATATTTTAATGGCTACCGGGATAATAAATTCACCGTCGATTTACAGATGTCACCAATAAAATATTATATTTTGATCATGTGATACGATCGAAGGTTTTCAAACATTCATTTATAACTAAATACTAACTGACTTTTCCAAATTTTTCGTAAAAACCATCGCCCTCCCTCCGTCCCCCTTATCGAATCAAATTAAAAGAGATATTCTGTCGTAAAATTAAAATCAGGAATATTATTTATTTAGAAAAAATATCTTCAAGAAAAATAATAATCATAAAAGTATGTAAATTCTTCAAACAAAACTGATTTATTTCAAGGATATTAAACTCAAATTTAATTAAAATTTACGGTTAACGGGAAGTCGGTGGCATTAATTAATATTCATTATCAGGCGTGAAATGTTTTTCCGCACTGGTCAACAAATAACTGGAAAATATATTTGGTCCAAACTCGGCGGGAGGTATTGGCAGGTTAAACCATAATGGCGGAGGCGTAATATATGCTAACGGCGACCGCAGTCACGTGATGGACAGTAGGGGCAGTGGGCGGCTGCGGAGCGGTCGACTTCTCGGGCTCCAGGAAGCTCGGAGGTGTCGGGAGTTAACTCTTCGATCAGGAGGACACATCACATGTAGCTAAGTATAATAAAGTTCACACACATTCACATGAACTAACCAAATTCCTAACAGTGAGAAGACTATTTAGTAAGCTTCTATTTTTAGAGGGTCAACTCGCATACGTACTTTGGACTTACATACTTTTTCGTAAAACTTTGGTCACTAATGTTTCAGAAAAGAACGTAGATAAGAAAATGTAGAATGAAAAGTCGTTTCCCTTTCTATGAATGTATAAAAATAAAAAGTAGTTTCCAAAATGGAAAACTCGCGATACAAGAATAAAGTACACAAAGACTACACGCTAACAATAGGGGCGCTTTATTTCGCAAATATTCCCCAAGAATCGCGATGCATTAAACGCGAAGAAGCAAACCAAACGTATATTTCAGTTCAGAAAGTAACCAGACTAAGCTTTATGTGTACTTTGTTTTAAATTGCGAGCACAGAATACCCTCATCTCATGTGGGTCGGGGGTTAAGCCTCGGATCCGCTCGGCCCACTTCAGCGCCGAGTATCGGGGCGCACGCGCGGCACGAGGGCGGCCCGCCGCCTCGGCCTCCCGCGGGGTCGAGCCGAGAGCGCGACCCTCGCTGCTCGGCGCCGACCCTCGCGGGCACGTCGGCGCGCGAGCGTACCCCGCCGGGGCCGAGCTTTGGGAAAGATATGTCGGGGCGGGATCCGCCTCGGATTAAAAGGATGCTCGCTCGGTTTTCGTTAAGTGGATACCTATACCAGAACGGTGAAATAGAACAGGGAGCGGGATACAGGCTGTTTCTCGACACACTTCGTACTTCAACACTTCATTTTATAAAGTGACAGCCTTACTCCGAAATATATAATGCTTGTGCGCGTGCACGTCCGGGGCCAAATATATAATTATCACTATCGTCTCGTATTTTGAAGTTTTTAAGCTTACATTTTATTGTAGCATATTAAAGTCATAATTATCGTACTTTTGTCATTGAAATGACGTTTTATGTTTTTTGAATCGTTTAATAACAAATAATACATTCCATTTCCATCAAAGCGATCTCTTTTAGCGTATCCCGTCCGCCCCTCCTCCCTCTGATGCTAAGCAGACGCAGCTGTGCCGTGCGGAAGACCGTATCGCATAGGATCGCGCGCGTGGCGCACGGCTCGCGTGCAAAATAAGCGGTGGATCTCCCTGCACGACCCTCACCGCCGTTGTAATTTTTGCATAGCCAAACTATCTGAACAATCCTGTTTATTTGCACCGGCGTCGGCAGCAGCATCCGTTAAATTTAAGTTTATACTTACCGAGGGCGCCGCAACCGCTCTTCGAGTCGGAGGCGAACTTCGCAAAGTACGGTGGGCGAGAACTCGCGATTTTCAATAAACTTTTACACGGTTCAGTCCGCATTCGGTTGTTCGAGTCGAACGGGGATGCTGCGCACGTCGCAGATCCGCGGATAACACGAGCCTCGATGCGTGGGATAATCCTAAAATAATATTACAAAGGGCCACACATGAGAAAAATTCATGTCAGTTCTCGGTTCAATGATTCTCTTGTCGAGTAAATGTGCTTTCACCCGAATGGCATTACAGGGAAACAACCAGAATCTTACAATAATTTCACTGAAATGACGATGATAGATCAAATCTGATCTCGGAGTCTTCAGATCAAAAAGCTTTCAACTTACATAAGTTCCGGCCGACTTTCACTCACCTGAAACAAAATGAAAACGAGTTCTTTAATAAATAATTAATATCTAATAGTAAAATCTAGACAAATAAAACTTAATGTTATTTCTAATACATACTAGACTAGTTTCAAAAAAACAGCTCCTTTTTTGGATCCTTATCGTCAACATTACTCTTCATATCGAAATGCATAGTTGAACCAGCGCGGTGCACACATTTTCGTGTAAAACTTAAACATCCACAAATAATATTGTCACGTGTCGATGGGATGGTGAGAGTGAGGATAATAAGGAAGGGCGGAAAAGAGTTAGAATAGTTCGCGTTTAAATGTTTTTAAATAATTGTATTAATCTAAAAAGCCTAATCTAAAATGCCATAACATAGCAGCATAGCACAATACGGAAGTGAAGTAGAGACAATTAACCAAAAGTAAAGATACACGTTGGATGTAGGTTTCTATATACAAGTTTGTGGAAACCCACTCACATTTTGGCAATTTAAAAAAACGAGTTTTTAAACGCATCAAATATTATTCGAATTTAATAATACTATGCTTTCACACCGACTGTGAGTGCTGCAGTAAATTATTTCATTTTCAAATAATAAATTCACATGATTACATATTATATAACATGTTCCACACACCCTCTCGCATTACACGTGATCAGAGCTTCAGAAGAAAAAAAAGTGAAATTAGCTTATAGCGGATGTGAGAAAACTAAACATTTTATTCTCATTTCCTTATTTCAAGAACACCTATCCCATTCTCAACATTTACGTACAACAAATCATTAATATTTTTAACTGTTCACAGTCGTGAAAGAGTTTTAAATATGACCGAAGAAACATAAAATTACAACTGGGGAGTTGAAGGACTCTTAAGTTTTTTTAATTTGAATGGAAAAATGTGAGATAGGCGTAGTTGAAAAAAAAAATACCACAGAAATCGGAATGCTATTTAAGATTTTAAGTTTCCTATAGCTATCGAAAGTCATGTACACTTTCGATCATCTAGATCCCGAAATCACTTTCCCCGCGGTAGTGGGTTCTAGAAGATCGATCGACCTCATTTTTTCAGACATTTGCATAGTAAATTCCTTCCGTCTTTCGTCTTCCGCCCGACACGTTGCGTCAAAGTGCTGGGGGCGGCGCCGCGCGGCACAAAGGAAGCAATCTCGGATCAAAGTGTACAATCTTGCACTTTTTGAGACGAAGCTATTTGCTTAACGACATGCAACGGCCGTTACCCCCTCCTCGACGCGCGCCACTGGGAACGGTAACGGCGCGGCGGGGAGTCACGCACCGCTGCCGGCAAATTTGTTTGGCGAGAAATAAACGGGGATCCGGGAATGGCCGCTCTCGTCGGGGGCGAGGCAGAGGACACTTCGCACTCGGAAAATAAACTGGTAACGATAGAAACATCCGCAATACTATCCTGGGCCGGCGGCAATGGAATTCCGAGTATAAGTCTAACAACTAGACAGCCCCTATTATACACCCTCAAACGCATGGAAGCTTTTCCATTCCATTTCAGAATGACTTGTCAGAAACTTTTAAGTTACAAGGTTGCGTTCTGAGATAATCAGCATTAAACGAATAACTTCATTTAAAAAAAATGTACTAAAGTAGATGTGATAAATGAATTGTTACATTTCGAACGTTATTAATATAAAAAAAACTAACTATAATACAATAGTAGGAGTCAATACTCGAGCGGTGGTAGGGGGAGAAGTGCACTCTCTGTTTCGTCGGTGACTCCATTTCAATAGCCAACATGGTTCGGACCGGAGCACATCGGAGCTTTGCCGTGCGCGCGTATTGTGAAATCTATCGATCTGTGATCGCGATGCACCTTCAGTGGCGACGGGGCACATTCTCACCTCAGTGGGACTGAGAATAAGCAGAATTTCCGCTTCTGGACTGAAAATAACCCCCGAATCACAATTTAGCGTGATAGGCCAGTATTTATTTAAGAAGGAAGGCGTGACAGTGACTGTAAATTCCGAACGTTATGCCTCAATGTTGCAAAATTTTCTGCAGCCTAGAATGGAAGAGATTGTTGAAGAAAGGAGATTGGGGGACTCGTGGTTCCAACAAGATAGGGCTACAACTCACACAGCCCGAAATTCACTCAACGTTTTGAGAGAAATGTTTCCCGAACGTCTGATCTCTTCGAGAGGTGATGTGAGGTGATGTGGTTTTAATACCTTTAAGCAGAAAATATTTTTTAATGTTACGGTATTTATTTATAAAATCCTCAATAAGAAAATATCGGCGGAATTTATACGAAAAATTGATGCAAACCAACATGAGCACCATACAAAAGGAAGGGATAGACTGAGACTGTCATTCAAGAAGAAGACCAAATCTCAGAAATCGATGATGTATAGTGCGATGAAGATTTTTAATGAAATGTCAGAAAACATAAACAGAGAACAAACTGAATAGATTTAAAGTGAAACTGGCCAGATACGTAAAAGATAAGTTATAATAAAAGAAAAAAAATCGAAGACTTTAATCTAGTTAATTTCTCCAGGATATCTCCATCTATTGTAGCAGCGTCCCTGTTTCATGAGACGTCCCAGATAGACCACTTCTTCGCAATCATGAACAACACGAATTCTCTGCATGAGGTGAAAGTGAACTACAAGTAGTACAGTCTCTTATACTGACATTTATTTCTAGACCCGGTGCCGAGGAGGAGATCCTTCGACAAATCACTCGACTCAAATGCACGTTTCCTTTCAAACTAATCGAATGAAGTCCTCTTCAGTAAACAAAAATAAAAATATTCTAATAATAATATAATTTGAAGCTAAAATTCGAAGGCTAATTTTATTTTATTTTTTATTTTTAGAGAAACAAACAGTGTAACAATAATGTATCAATAAGCCTTAAGTAGCATCATCACATTAAAATGTGACGTTCGTCGTGTTCGACAATAACACTTCAATTATAATCATTATAATCTAAAATATCGCTTTTTATATTTAGTTAATATTTAAAATCACAGCTGTATTTTTAATTAAATAAATTCTCGTTAACTGCAACATTCAACCCGCAGCTCCCGCCCGAGAAGAAAACTATACCGCGAGCGCGGGGTAGTCACAATCCGCAATAAGACTAAACTTTCACAAGTCACGTGACCGTCCTTTCTCAAGGACACTCCGTCGGTAGTCTCGGGTGTAATTAAGTATCAGCGTAGACTTATATTGAGTGTTTCATTTATCAGTTACAAGTTATCGGTACGCAACGTTTCGAGCGGTGCACTCGCTGCTCACAATACTGCAGTCGGGCGATCGAGGCGCGGGCCGAGTTAGCAGCGGTCGATGTCAGCGTAACCACTTCGATAAAAGTCAGGAAACTAATCCCACACCGACACTTCGGAGTGAGTGATATTTCAATAGTCAGTTGATGTTTCGTTTAGAAAGTTCCAGAAAACTCTCTGTAACATTCCGGGATGTTTCAGGTATGAAGTTTGGAGACAATATCAATACGACAATTCAGAATTGGATATCTTCCAGAATCCTCGTAGCCGAAAGTTGTACGCTAGGACGCGCCCTGCGGCGGCGTAGCGCTCCCGGGACTTTATTATCCGACTATTGCCGAGAGTAATATCATTACCCGTTTTAATTTTCTCGGCTGCAAGATTGAGCTCACAAATGTTGATATAAAATGAAAGTTAAATCCACGAAAACAGAACACGCACTTGCCTGTCTGTTAATTGGAACACGTAGAGCGGGCATTAAGTACGCTGGCTGTACGAGACATTTCGCCCCACCCCGCCGCCGGGACAGGGCCGGGCCGGGGGACCCCCGGAGCCCGGCATGCAGTCAGCGCACAGAGGTTATTTATACAGGCTCTCCTTTGAACCCTCTCAAAAACCACTCGAGCGGGGACAAAAAGCATATCTGGATCGGTCGACATTGAATTCGCGCTTGACCATAACGATCGTCTTGACAAGTGACAACGTAATGAACAAGTGCACACGTACAAGTGTATCAACCGTGAATAAAGTGGAAATCTTCAGTTTGATGACAAGGCACCGAAAGTAACTAAATGTTGATTGACTTCCTAAATTCTTTTCTCAGAGGTAAATTGAAATGTGTAGTGCATTTGTGGATCAATGAAAGATTGGAAAGCTCTTTGTTTAAATTGTTGGCTCGATGCAGAGGATTCTCGTCAAAAAATTAAACATCATCGTAAGCTTGTATTTCTTTATTAAAAAATGTAAATAAAAGCTAATAAATCAGGAATAATGGCCTTATATGTAGAATAATCAATCGATCAAAATACTTAACTTTGCTTTTTTATTAATATAGTCTGTGAGTGAACTGATTTTAAGTAACGAAATGATTGGCATCTATTATTTGGACAGCACGAGCTTCATGCCATTACTTTCATAAACCGGTACGACATTCCTTGTAATTGATCTGTATATTGATTTCCAATTCGTGTAGAACTAAACACAAACGAGAACAATTTAAATACTAAATTAATGTATTAATTTAGTATTTAAAATATCACAGACCTATGTTCTTAATAATTACAACTTCACAATAAGAATGTGTTTTCCTTAATAAGAACAATTTATTTAAGAATATAGGGAATAAAATTCTGGTTGTTTGATGATCATGTATTTAGTAAAGTAATTGTTTTCTTTTGGCTCCGCAAAGTTTATAATGCCGTCTTACGTCAATTCTTGAGTATGTTTGTATAATATTTTAAAATTTTCTATTAGCATTAGTATCATTCAATTTTATAAGAGCATCATTTTATGCATCATCGTGAGAAATTCGTCTACAGAAGTGATGTTAAATACTAAATAACATATTTAAAAAATTATAACGTTATAAATACGTTAGCAGGTGAATTATTTAAATCAACTAAATAATTCGGGTGGAGAATTAAATTTTTAATGTGGTAACACTCGCACATGCGCGATAGGTTGTCGCATTAGACCGCGCGCGGCGCGGAGAGCTTCATTCGCATAGAGACAAGACTAGCGATGGCCGCGCTAATCGCGGGTGGGTTTTAACCGACCGCCAGGATGACGCTGGGCGGCAGCATTACCGATCGTAAAACGAGTTCATTTAAATTCTTGTAAATTAATAAATCCGTAATGGGATAATGGGTAAGAGAAATAGTCACCATTACTAGTGCATCAACTTTCTACTTCAACTTTCTTGTGATAAATCCTAATTTGCATTGTATTCATATTTTCTGCACAAATATTTTATTTCCCTCTTAAGCGCGGGATAAAGAACTCCGGATCTAATGATGGAGGATGTCGCAAACGGGTCGCGGATGGGTGTCAGATCGCTGACCACGAACTATCGATAAGGATATAACTCTATAAGGACTCGGGACTATAAGTCAATTAATGCGAAATCAGTACGTAGCGATAATGTATTATAAGTAACAATTTCGAAACGTGGAAGAAGCGCGTCCCAAACCCAAGGTCATGTATTATTAATATTGTTCCATTTTTTCTGTCTGCGCTGGATTGTGAATCTACCGTGATGGCGGTTCTACATCTTCAACTTTGGACATTCTTCGCAGATTATATTTGTTTAGGATAACTCTAGTTTGCATTTGTAATGATAGCTATGTTCCTTATAATAAACCACTGTGATCAATAGTAACTTCTTTGAATAATGCAATCCGAATTACACAAGTTGTTATAAATTTATCACAAGTGAAAAGAAACGTCATCAGCAAGGTGAGTTCCGAGAGCCGTGCCCACATTTCGCATTTTCTCCGCTGATCTGGCCGATGGAGAATAGACCGCCAGGTTATATATACCTCAACACAATTTATCAATGAATATTCAAGATTTTTATTAATATAAGATTTTAGTTATTCAAGCGAAGATCCAACCCTGGCCGAGTCTCCAGGTTGGATGTGTTAGGCATTTATTGCGCGTAAATTAGATTATACATTTCCTTCCGCACACACTGGAGGAGCCGCCCCCACCCCCCGCCGCGACCCGCCAGGGGTGGACTGGAGAGGAATAAATGAAATGCGGAAATAAGAGAAAGGGACGCGTTAATGCGGGACGACGGGAATAAAGGAAATCTTTGTTTTTATTCGCTTTGTAGAACGTCAAAAGTGCGACAGGGAAGGAAGGCGCAGTGACAATACGGGTGTCTACTTCCGTCTGCAGGTCCTCGAGCGGGATCAGTTCGAGAGGAAATTAGTTTCCCAGCCGGTGACTTCTCGGACAGTCGGGCATGTCTATTAGACAGAAAATATTTCTTAATAGCGGAAAATAAAAAGTTAAGCCTCCATCGAACGTCAAATATGAATGCGTACATCTATTATGCTCGGTAGTCAAAATGACGCACCTTCGCCTACAAATTTACTATAAATAGCTTTAGGGTTCGATTTTTTAGTTTTCTGCGATTGGAAGCTAATCATAAGTGCACAGTACACAATGCCCAGTCCCAATTTGTATAAAAATCAATAAAGATAAAAGAATATTAATTATCTTAATTTAAAAAATAAAATGACTTTAGATACATAATTCATTACTACAAAATAGAACTCGTCACTTTTCCATTATGTCTTCTTATCAAATATAATATTTTTGTACGCACGACGTAATATTAATTATATTTAGTAATAGTAGCGTAATATCACCTCAATATATTATTTCCTACCTTTAAACGTGCGAACATTTATCCCTTTTTAAAAGCACCTGCGAGTAAGCGAGTAAGCGAGTGCCAACATATTTTGAATAAAATAATTCTATAATTTTCCGCTAAAAATTGTACTTATACAGATTATACATACACAGAAAATATTGCGCTCTCAAAAGTTCCATTGTTTCGAATGATAGGGAACTCGCCGAGCACAAATAATTTATTATTGAAGACATTCAAAAGGAAAGCACCCTTATTTATTTTAATAAAAAATTAAATAGATGCAAACGGCATCAAGTGAAGTTTTTTCATATTTTGAGAAACAAACTTTTGCGGTCGGAAGTAAATTTTTTAAGGGACTTATAAAAAATTGAAGAGTGCGGATATATTTACGGCTTTCGGAAGATCGATTTGAAAAACTTTTGTCAAAATTTGGAAATATTACTTTTAGGTTGGCAGGCTTTCATAAAACTTTTCGTATCCAACCACATTAGGAACCTTCTTAGGTTTAATATTTTATTTTTAATTATCTTTTCCCGTCGTTGTGACAGACTTGCACTTAATAATATAATATATGCAATTATTAAGAAAGGAAAATTTCCAAATGTTCTAAAGAGCGCAATCGTCAGACCCATCAATGTCAACAAACAAATGTCTCGACACTGTAAAATATTGTGACAATTATGAACACAAAAATAGCATCTTACTTTAAAATATGATAAAATTTAGACGCGATGCAACAATTAATTCCAGTAGCGTATATATATAAAGGCTGCAAGGCCCGAGTAAAGTAAGTAGTGACGCAACGACTCTCTTTATACAAAAAGACATAGATTGAAAGGAAAGCTTAGCCGGCGTGACGGCTGCAGCGAGGTGCCGCTCTGCACGGACGACTCCGATCAATATTAGATTCGGAGAACGATCGGGTAACACCCTGACAATACGCGGGGCGCTATCGAACAGCTGCCTAGTAGCATTAAAAAATGCCAACCGGGCGGCGAATGAGTAGGACCGAGATAGGAGCCTCATTGTTCTAAATAGTAACGATTTTGTTATTTTGTTCTCTCATCTTAAGAATTTGCTTTATTTGTAAAATTACAAAAAATAAAAATGGCGATCATGCAAAGTAAATTAAACGTTTGACATCTACAATCAAACTACAAGTAGTAATGATTGCAGTAAATATAATATTAAGGAAATGTTTATACGATTTCATCATCATCATCATTTCGAGTAAGTAAAAAGAAAGACATGAATAAGGAAAAACAGTAATATATTTTATATTTCAACATAATAACGTTGCATTGTAATCGTGCACAAATATAACGTTGATCGTGCGCTCTTATAATATAGACGTGTCAACGTAACGCATATGATGATGGTTCCTTTTGTGTGCGGATTGTGTCGTCACAATAATACCCGCACAATGTCGTACAGGTCAATATAAGGTTCGGAGGCGAGAGGCCGTGCCGACCGCGGAGCGACGCATTCATCTCATTCACATATTATCAGTCGTACCGACCTTGCGCGCATCTACGCATTCGTTCCATAGATACATCACAATTAATATTGACAACAAAATTTTCAATACGCGTTTCTTCGGTTTAGACACTCGCCTAGCGGTCAAACGGTTCGAGGTTCAACCCGTTGCCCGGAAGACCACCAGATAAGTCATAACCGATCAAATTCGAAAAATGTATTATTTATTTATTGCCAATACATATTATGCATAAATCTAAAATAAATAGTATCGTACTATTGAACAAAGACGCAATTTCGAAACGCAATTTTAAAACGAAACATATGCCGTAAATGTTGATTTGTGGCGTCTGCGCATCGCGCACTGGCAGCACGGGGCGAGGGTTTAATTGCGGACGTGCATGTGAATTTGCGTATCTGCATCCAAAATGCAATTTAGAACAGGAACAAAAAGTAACGGAACCACTACTCCCGGCCCGGTCCCACCGAGGGCCAGGCTACTGGCCCTAGACCCTACTCCCGCTACTGGCCCTAGACAGTACTCAGCTTGACTTAGATTCATCCGTGCCTATTCACGTTTTGTATTTTATAACAAAACAAGGATAACAATATAATGAACAAAATATATAAATAATGTTGAATACGTCCTTCACGTTGAAAATAATACGGCATTTGATATCCCCATAATTCATACTGTATTTAGCAAAACAAATAATTCATTGTACCCGTTTAATAAATAAACGTGAATATACTATTAATTATTTTTATTTTAGGTTAAAAATAATAAATATGTATGTGAAAAACGATACATCGGTCTAAACAGAGAACTTTTAATATTAAACCAATAAATTACAGTTTTTTTCCTGAAAACAGACGAAATTCACTTGTCTTCCAGATTTAACGTGTCTGTCATCTGTCGTGACTGATTAATTATTTTCAGCGCACAAGTCCATTCGTTACCTAACATTTTATCGGCAGTAAGAAATAGGTAAACATTTTTAATATTAAAAAAACGGAAAACATTTCGACAAGTCTTAATGATGAGCTATTTCTTTTAATTCCCGCGTGGCCCAGATCGCGCGGGCGGGCCGGGCCGGGCCGGGTGCACGGGATGGGGTGGGGGGGGGGGCAGTAACGAGGCGTAGATTTAATAAAAAGATACACACCGAGAGGACACAATGGGCGGACTCGCCCCATTGTTCCGGGGTCGGGATTACACGCCGGCCCCGGGACCGGCCACACGGTGCCCGCCACTTATTTCACCGCGCTTTACTCGTTTTCTATCGAAACCCATTATGTAAGCTAATTTCATCATTTCCAAAGTAAACACTCCGATTCAAATCTTTAGCCTGACTTATGCGGTGCACGTACCGCGACTTAAATAACGCCGAATGTATTTGGGCGGAAAGGGGCGGAAAGGCGCGGAGAAATAATCGGCATGTTTTTACAATTCAACCAAAATTACAGCCAAATGAATGTTGTCGCGCACAAAAGGTAACATTTCTGCTTTTGTTCGTGAGGGTCGTCCCAAAAGAGAATCGTGAATGGGAGAACAGAACTGAATAATCACCGGGCTTTACCGGGGACTGGCTTCCTTCTTATTTTTACTCCAGAATTTATTTGTTATTCCTAAATACGTAATCTTATATACGTGTACAAATTCTACCACTGCCCGAAACATCAGCATCGCTCGATTGTCCGAATACTCCCACGGCTAATACTCAAACCGACCGCGTCGGCATTGAGCCTTCGATGCGCTGTCGTTCCGCAAACTTCATCACTGCTGGCGCCACTTTGTTCGCTGCGCAGTAGACTGGCCAAACCATTGCCTCAAGTTCTTCTACCGTACCACATGTACACCATGAAGAATCGAAGCCCTCCTTGAGACCAAAGTCCAGTAGAATTTTGGTTATTTTATATTTTAATTTCAAATTATTACGTTCACGTTTTACCAGTTTGAAAGCGCAAACGGACGGACTGTATCAACTAAACGCGGGTCTATCAGCGCGATGCGATTCGACCCCTGACTGAGTCACCCCGGCCCCGGACGATACATCCGTATATATCTATATAATAGTTAGGTACCCCGTGAGAACTCGCGCTGCCTCCAGTCTCCCGCAGGGGAGGAAGTGTTATTAAACTGCGTCCGGCCCGACGGGGAAAAACACTCGGCCAATTCATAAATCACCTCCCCCCACCCCCCGGTGAGGTGCGTGCCTCCGGAACGGTCGGCTGCAGACACGTCACGGCACTGCCGGCCCTCCGACGAAATATAAACTTCCTGTACCCGAGCGTATCTAGTCAACATGATGATTTTGACATAAATAACAGTTAATAAAATAATCGCTCTCGAGAAATAGAGAGTAAAAGATTCCGAGTTTCACTATTGGAACAATCGTTAAGGCAGTGAGTGACTTGTGACTCGTGACTCGTGACTCGTGACTACAAATAATTAATTATATTATGAACTGGAATTGGACTAAAAGAAATGAAGAGATGTGGGAAGTATTTGCAAATGATTCCGAATAAGAATGAAGATTAACTGGGCGGATAGGACATCTTGAAAGGTATAAAGAATAAACTTCAGTTGACAATAGAAAACAGATACTACGGACATATATTCTCCGTTATAATAATTTTATGAATGAGGGAAAATTGAAACGGAACAAGAGGACTGACAAGGAAAAATTATTTAACCAATATCAAAGTTGATGATCCTAGCGGAAATGTGGAATGATTGGAGAGCGCCACTTGAATTGGAGATCATCCCCTAAAAGAAAGTATAAAACAGATATGTACGGTGATATTTGCCTGTAGGCCGACCGTAACACCTTATTAATGCAGCACTAAATCAGCGTTTAACACGATCACTTCCCAATCATTACTAAATCTTGTTAATTCGCTCCTTCGACGCCTCTCTACCGAAATATAGGATTGTCATGTCCATAACGAAATATGTATTGGAAGAAATAATTTAAGTATCGGATTGGCCAGACATTTCTTCAGACATGAACCTTATTGAAAATGTTCGGGACCTTATGAAATAAGAAATGACAAAAGACACTGCTATACCGAGCAAGAATTTATAAAAAAAAACTGATTTCTCATTATGGAATCATAACCACGAAGAACCGAGACCCTCCGTGCCGCCAAAGTACACCCTACAATATATTTATAAAACGACCCTCGTCTGCATACATAAATAGAATTAAAGTACATCATACACATAATTATATCATCATATATATTATTCTCATATTAAGACTTTAAAATAATTGAAAAAAACATTATAATGTGCCGAAATTTTTTAAGTAAATCTAACAATTTGGCAAGCGGCTGTATTACAAAAATATCCTTCATAGTGGTTTGTGGATTGTTGCGATATGGTAACTACACAAAATAGCGTACAAAATTCCGCACACGATATTATCTTACGAGTATAGTACATTTTCACGTCGACAACAACAAACATATATAAGAACAAAGATTAGCTCATTTATTGAAAATGATTCGTATGAATTAGTTACTCGATTGTGATAAAATCAATAAATTGTATGGATCTCACTAGCCGCCACGTCTGGCTCTGCTCTGCGCGGGTACACACTCGTGTATTCCCCCGCTCCGTTTAGTCAAGTGAAGATATTGGATATGTGTACATGCGAGATAGACTAGAATAGGGAATTACCTTAATTAATACCAAACAGGGTATATCAGAGGCGGTGTCTATTTAATAGACACGTTTCCCAGGTAACCCTCGCTCGGCTGGCAAATACACTAATGGCAAATTCCCACTAAAATATAAGGTATTGCCAAAAGACAACATTAAAGTGGAGATTCCTAATCCTACTATAATACCCTCGATGGGGGCGCAGATATCGGGCGGGAAACCATTCGAGTCAGCCTAACTAAATTTACGATTCTCCGGGGGTAGAGAATATGCGAAAACATCTTTTTCGCGAAAAAAAAAAAGATTAAAATAAAAATTACCTCACTTAATCGACAAACTCGAGCTAAATTCTGAGGGTTAACGTTTTTCTAGAAGAGGCTTCGTAAAGCCAAATTGTTACTTTGAATGAAAAATAGAACTAATTTCAAAATTTTATTTTCATAAATATGTTCGTCC
The DNA here is from genome assembly GCA_022840565.1 of Eubasilissa regina. NCBI lineage: Eukaryota > Metazoa > Arthropoda > Insecta > Trichoptera > Phryganeidae > Eubasilissa > Eubasilissa regina. The sequence goes on along the minus strand of JAINEB010000018.1, from coordinate 41,821,285 downwards.
TTTCTAGATACATTTAGCCTTTTTCGCCTAATTTAGTATTCATCGAGGTTCTGCTGATTAAATTTCATTAAAAGAAAACAGGTTTATATCTCCTTCAGGTCGAGCACAACCGGCGGCCTCTGTATATTGAGTTTGTTACTTGACAATTGTGTACAGTTCAATAGTGAGTATTGTGCCTACCTCCGATTTGTTTTCCGTCGTTTTTATTTAAATTCTTTTTTTACCTCGAAACGTTCAATTCCGTTCCATTAGGCATCGTTAAGGATGAAATACAACAGGGCCAAGAAACCTTAAAAAGTTTTTTAAATGAAAAATCACAGTCGTAATTGGGGGAAGCAGTTTATTATGGAAATCACTTTCAGTCGCCTAGCCGGCCTGCACCCCCGCCGCCCCACCCCGCGCCGGCGAGGGCGGGAACTAACGCGAGGCTGGACAAATGAGCGGCCGATAAAATGATCGTTAGCGGTAACGACATGAATAAATGCATTGTGCCGGGGCAGGTTGTGCCGGAGCGGGCAGTGCCGGAGAGGGCAGTGCCGGCAGCCGGCAGCCCGCAGCCAGCTCACGCAGAATTAATACCGAAGAAGTCTAGAAACAAATGTGTAGCGGAGCCGAGTCGTTTGCCGCCGTTTTGTTTTTTATTCGTTTTACGAGAATAATACCCGCTATAAAATGATACCGTCTACATGAGTAGATTGGGTAGCTTTTTATCGCTCAACAGCTGACTGCCGGCTGCTTGCGTTTTATCATTTTATATTTATGATGTCGCTTTGTACATTTCGTTATACTTTTTTATTTATTTTTACAAGGAACTGACTACGGGTGTGGGATAACTGATATAATTTCTAACAAAATAAAATACAATCTAAACACCGCGGGAAGGACTATGCTCGAAGTGTCCTCGCGGGATAGAATCAAAAATGAAGACATTCGCTCGAGGATCAAATTAAATAAATAACTATATTTAAGAATTTATATTTAAATTAAATACATTTTTATTCTTATGTAAAAGCCCACAAGGGCGTTGATGGAAATAAATAAAGAGAAATGTGCGTTGGACTGTAAGGGCTCATAAGGAAAAAATATGAACTACGTGGACGTGAAGTACGGTTCCTTCAAAATAAGTCGAGGAATTCTTATTCTTCTTCTCCTTCTCCTTCGTTATGATCACGGTAGAGCAGTTGTGGTCGTTATGATATTGACGACACCACAGTCACGAGTATCCGGCGCCACCTCCCCCTTTCCTGCTGCAGCATTGTAAAGTGAACTCGACAGCTTCCTAAAGCGAACCGCTGGTTGTGAACTTCACCAGACCCTTCCATCTTCCGCGGGATTGTACCTCCGGTCTCTTCGTCGTATCCGTGTGTCTAATGACATGAGTATTTCAGTATGCGCGCGAGTATTGTGGAAAATATACGATGCCGTTCAACATTTAAGGTTTATCAAATGGAGACGTTTGTTCCGTATGCTGTCCGTGGAATTCGCAGCGTGCACCGCATCTCTACACCGAGAGATTATAGAAGGAAAATATAATTTAATCATTTCAATAATACGTTTATCCGCCTTACGTCAGAAATGTCAATAGAAGATGGTATGGCGGCCGATAACAGGTAGGAAATGGAGAAGAATAGACGGCAACTTTCCGTCGGTGACTAGCAAATACATTACCGCATGAGGAGAGAACGATAATCGAAATAATCTGACGCCAGAACAGTCGGTCTCAGAAGTCGCGCACGATAAAAGAAAAGCTATGAGTTATAACAAAGTGTTTCTGTAGTAATGGCTGAACAGCAGACAGCGGTGATGGAGCATTGAATTATTGCAAATCTCCATCACGCGAAAACAACAAGTACGAGCATTACCACAAAACAATAAACGTGATGGAAATACGAATTCAGAATTCTCAACGTCTGGAAGGTTCTTTTGAAATATACGAAAACTTCCAGTTAGACATAAGTTAGGCACGTGACCGGAGTGAGAAATCAAGATTTACCGCATTCGATTCTGCAATTTTAATGTCCAGGTTCCTTTTGGTTTCAGGTGGGATCTTCGAGAGGCCGATGGTCGGCCTCCGTAAATATCCAATTGTCGGAATAAACTCCATTCAAATTATGCAAATACCAATATACGACTGCGGGCGAGAGGTAGGAATTCGTTTACGCAACAAAGATAGAAGGATTTTACCTACACATATAAATAATTTTCTACTTTCGGTATTGGTCCACCGCGTTGCAATTTATTTGGTTCCACTTGCGGTTTAATTCTCACGCAGACCGCAGCCGGTGTTGGACGCAAAAATGGCCCGAAAGGAGAGAGATTCGTGTAAACCAGTTCAATTATCAGTCAACTTTAGGTCGTAAGTCGTATATACTATTAATAATTTTGTATATTAATACACTATACTTTCCACATACGTGTACTCTACAACATTCCGAAAGAAACTATCCATATTTTATAATCGTGTTAACTTCAGAATGAAGGCGATAAAATGATGAATGAGACGTGCACAATTCACTTCAGCAGGCACTCCACTTGTAAATCAGACGAAGCGACGTTCACATTTGTATTCAGGAATCCCGTCTGGTATAATCCGTTAATTGCAAAGAGTACCGCTTTCACCCCGAGTTAAGACAGAAGCAAATACGAGAATGTAGGCGAACGCTGATGACACGGAGGCGACACGCGCAGGGGCGCATCCTAGAGTACACAAGGTCTGGAGCCTAATGAAGGCCCAAGTTTTTACCATGATCCGATCATTTATCATACACATTTATAGAACCACATACTTATTACACATTTTTGCACAACCATTTTGTAATTATAATTCAACTTTTTTTTTTATTTACACTAATTTTATTACATGTTATGTAATTGTTTTTTAATATTATTTACATGTATTTAAAAAATAAAATACTAATATGTAATTGGATAAGTCTAGCGATCAAATATATTTAGTAAAAAACCTTAAAGGCTTTCCAACATTAAAGACTATATATTTATAAAAGGAATTTTAATAAATAGAATAAAGATAAATTTCATTTAAATATATAATAAATTAATTCTTTATTAGTGCACCAATTATATTTACTCTAAATAATTGTATTAAACGCTGAGGAAGTGTGCTAGAAGACGCAGTTAGATTTGTGTACAGTTTTCTGGGCTAATTTGCCGTGTATATCTGACCATTCTGAACGGTCGTAAAAACCTAAAAACCATTTTATTTAATGCTTCGCTCTCTTGAAATTCATTTTTTTTTCTATTCTTCTAATCCGCACGTTTCGCTCGTGTATCTAAAGATGTATTTATAATTCATTACGTTCCATCAAATTCGCTACCTGAGCACAACCGATGGCAGAAGTTCATTCTAAACGATTAGCTCATTTTTATTACGCGGCTCTAATCGAGGCCCCTAAAAGTCCGAGGGTCAATGCGCCTCTGGGTTCATGCATATCTGACATACTCCAAAGGTTCGAACGGAACTCGTGCAGAGCGGATGTGAATCGGGCAAATGAACTGGTCGCATATATTACAATAATTAAATGTTCTCCGAGAAGTCATGCAGAAAACGAATACAATCGAATCACTAGATGAAAGGAGAAATACTAAAAAAAAATGTGTGAAAATTGACTGAAATCGAGTGAGGAACGGAAAGAGGGAGCGAGTGTACAAATAATGTAACAATGTGGACCTTTTCAATAAGAGAATTTAAAAAGGTCAATTTTCTATCAAAGATTTAGATAGAAAATACAGAGTCAGAAACTTAATTTGTGATTCGATTGTGACACGAGAAAAACTTTCCGGCCCTCGGAGACTCCCAAACTGCGCGGACGTCGACCGCCCCATCTCTGATTTAAAAAAGGAGTTTCTCCATGAAGACGTTTGTCTGGGGAGTAACTGTTTAGTTCGGTTCGTGTAGGTACTTTAATATTTTCTCAATATAAAAGAAAACATGGTAACTCTTTAAAAAAAACTTTGTACGAGTATAAACCGCTTAAACAAAATGCTTCAATTCAGAAATATCTGAGTGAAAACTGTGTACTAACATTAAGAAAAAATGTCAACTGGAACCAAACCTCTCGTAATAAATAAATAAATAATTACATATTAAGTGAAAAAAGAGTCCCACGTGTAGATTGACGAAAACAAATATTCTTCGACACCGATAAGGTCTCCGATATTATTGTATCACATTCGATGGATCGCGCTGCTTGATGGACAGTGGTGGTGGTGATCAAGGTACTTGAAATATGTATTAATAAATATTATTTATATTTCCGTAGAAGCGATCACTTTGTGGTTTGACATATTATATTAAATATAATATAATATAATTTACTCGTATGAATCGATTAATTGTTAGTTACTATTTTTTTTTTGTGCAAACATAATCCCGACAATATTGAAAATCACAACAAAATAATAATCGATAATGAATACGCTGACAATTCTTAGTAAATTTACGGACAAATTTAACTGCGGTAAATGCATAGAGGAGACCATAGGCACTATTATGTTGCGATAAAATGCAGTCGGTATGTTCACATACAAGCGCGATACGTGTGGTGTGAGTAGCGAAACTCCCAAAATAGTTGTGAAGTACATTCAATACGAATTATAAAGGCAATTTTTAAATAAATATCTGTCGTTCAAGTGTGACGTATTATCCATGGAAAAACTTCTGCAAGACCGCCATTCAGTCCCTACTATATATTGCTCGACGGCTTTGCTATGCTGAGTGACCGTTCGAATACTAAGTTTATATCTTCGTAAGTTCTCACGGTTCGACATAAGGCGGCGTCTCCTCGACGAGATAAGATTTAAAGTACGAAGGAATAAACATACCGGGAGACGGAGATGTCTGAAAGTTATAAAAACTCCGGCATAAAGAAAACATTCGTCTCGAATCAGTTCACGTGACTGAGCACATCCCGGCTCCTTCTGTCCGGCCGCCGCCGCTGGACGAGACGATTCGGGGACAAACTAAATTAGTTCCAGAACAAACCGAACCTGTTCGCAGGTGTTGAGCAAATTCCCTCTCGACATTTTATCCGAGATATAATAATAGCAGATGATATTGATCGAGTTTCTAATCCGGTTAAGCGTTCGTCGAAATTGTCTCACCTCACGCGGGTTACCCGCCAAATCTTCATAATTGCATTTATAATATAATTACAAATTACATTTCCACTCAATTATTAAATTATTGAAAGGGAGCCGCCAGTCAATTTACGATCGAACATCTACAGTTAGCGGTGGCCACTGTGGACTTATTCGTTCCGAGTCAATCACCATTAAATTATCGGTCAATTTGTAAAAACAATAATATTATCTTGTCGCTGTGTAGTTGATAGTTTATTTTAAAGCGTAAGCTATTTATTTTTATTATAAATTACAGGATTATGGACTTAAAACATATTGTAATTTGTAGACGATGAAGTCATATTGAAATATGCAATTCCATCCATTAAAATGTTTTAATATCAATAAATGAAAATACCGAAATGATATCAAAATACGAGGAACATGAATGTAGACGAAACTGACGAATATTGTTATATTTACATTGAAAAATATAATTTCGATTTTATTTTACGTTTAAAAGTGCCTACAAAATAAAAACACTAAGCACATTTTGGTGCCTAAAATGTTTACTTTATTCGTGGAGTAGCCGATTTCATCAAATAGCATCAGATTTTCTACATCAGCTCTACTTTGTGAGATATTTCACAATAATCTTTGGTGCTAATCTATTGAAATATGCAATTCCATCCATTAAAATGTTTTAATATCAATAAATGAAAATACCGAAATGATATCAAAATACGAGGAACATGAATGTAGACGAGACTGACGAATATTGTTATATTTACATTGAAAAATATAATTTCGATTTTATTTTACGTTTAAAAGTGCCTACAAAATAAAAACACTAAGCACATTTTGGTGCCTAAAATGTTTACTTTATTCGTGGAGTAGCCGATTTCATCAAATAGCATCAGATTTTCTACATCAGCTCTACTTTGTGAGATATTTCACAATAATCTTTGGTGCTAATCTATTGAAATATGCAATTCCATCCATTAAAATGTTTTAATATCAATAAATGAAAATACCGAAATGATATCAAAATACGAGGAACATGAATGTAGACGAGACTGACGAATATTGTTATATTTACATTGAAAAATATAATTTCGATTTTATTTTACGTTTAAAAGTGCCTACAAAATAAAAACACTAAGCACATTTTGGTGCCTAAAATGTTTACTTTATTCGTGGAGTAGCCGATTTCATCAAATAGCATCAGATTTTCTACATCAGCTCTACTTTGTGAGATATTTCACAATAATCTTTGGTGCTAATCTATTGAAATATGCAATTCCATCCATTAAAATGTTTTAATATCAATAAATGAAAATACCGAAATGATATCAAAATACGAGGAACATGAATGTAGACGAGACTGACGAATATTGTTATATTTACATTGAAAAATATAATTTCGATTTTATTTTACGTTTAAAAGTGCCTACAAAATAAAAACACTAAGCACATTTTGGTGCCTAAAATGTTTACTTTATTCGTGGAGTAGCCGATTTCATCAAATAGCATCAGATTTTCTACATCAGCTCTACTTTGTGAGATATTTCACAATAATCTTTGGTGCTAATCTATTGAAATATGCAATTCCATCCATTAAAATGTTTTAATATCAATAAATGAAAATACCGAAATGATATCAAAATACGAGGAACATGAATGTAGACGAGACTGACGAATATTGTTATATTTACATTGAAAAATATAATTTCGATTTTATTTTACGTTTAAAAGTGCCTACAAAATAAAAACACTAAGCACATTTTGGTGCCTAAAATGTTTACTTTATTCGTGGAGTAGCCGATTTCATCAAATAGCATCAGATTTTCTACATCAGCTCTACTTTGTGAGATATTTCACAATAATCAATAATGGTGCTAATCTTCTTTTCACAATAAAATAATCTAGATTTACATGATAGCAGAGAGGTCATTCAGATGATAATACTTTTTCTTCGGAGGATTTCTCATGAACAAAGCAGTACGGCGATACGATTTGGTCTCCTCTGCTTCTTTATTTCACAAATGAACTTGTTTTACAACAGAAGAGGATGCAAAGGATTCCATGCGAGTTCAAATGGAAGAAGATGACCTTCCTGACGTTTTGATAAATAAGAGGATACAAGTATTTACGAGTGCCTCGGAACATTAACTCTGGACGAAGACTGTGGATCGCTGTCGAAGAACGAAGACACCTCGCGTTTAAATGGTTGTAAAACGAATTTCGATGTAAATTGTTAATATTTGAAGTATTGTAGTTTTTATTCTCACCTCTTTAATTCAAAATAATAACTTGCTAATCTTGTTTATCACAAGTGTTCTCACCGTTAGTTTTAGTTAATAACTTGTCGATTTAGATGTTCACGCGGCAGTAAGAACTCTATTATTTTATTAAGGCGAGACTTGCCAATCAATCTTTCTATGTAACCGCATTCAAGTGACAGGATTCTTACTACATTCTACCTTATAATTCATATGTTTTCGTATCTGAGTGAACCGTTAAATTATTTTGTTATAAAAACTTGAAACTAATCTTATTATTTTCCCTGAGAGTGGTAGCTAATGTGAGAGGCAGGCGACATGGTGAATTCTGTGCATCAGAACCGCGCACCTCATGGTATACCCTGAGCGAGAAGGTGGACGGATAAAATACGACGTCACAGCATATTGCAGCAAAGGGAGCAAAGGCTAGACATAGATAGCATGTTTTAACTAGTTGAGCATTAAACGAAAAGGTTATTTATTACTAAAACCTGGAACCAGACTCAATATTGTTCATCGTCAACTGAATCTTTCGTGAGCCCTCTGATCATCAATTCTCATTTTTCCCTCCACAATCCAGAAAAATTTCGTCTACCATCGCGAACTATCTTTGTTTAAAGCCTTCACGAATTGCTTCATCAGCCCAAGTTTAATATGTAATGGTGACAGGGTGCGTTTTTTCTCTCTCGACTAAACGTTTATTCGATTTATTATACGATGACGCTCTCTTTTCCCTCCACCGCGTATCTTCTCGAGGGTCAATACTTTTTTGTCTAATACTTTTGTTTAATTCTGCTGTCCTAAAGACATAAATATAAACCACGGATATTTTGATTGGCCACTTTGTTGTTCAAGAAAAAGATCACCATCTTTAAGTCTATATATCATCACACATTGTACTTTTATGAATTTAATAAAAAATTTCATATAAATATATGATGATCCGGGGGAGCTGACGTCACCAATCAAAAATTTTATTTTTCTAATTGTATTATGATAATAAAAATGAGCGAAACAATAATATAACTGTAATATGAGTGCGAACAATGCAGACCTCATTAGAAACAATGCGATGATGCTATTGAACGACCCAGTGACCCAGTATCTACAGTTGCGGGTGCTCTATAATGTGCGTATAATGAAACCACGGTAACTACAATATGTTTTTAATTCTTTAATTTTGCGAATGAATTGAATGATCATAAATAATCAAATTATCGAATCGCGGCCATTTTTGTATCGAGCGAGTAAAGGCGAAACATTACTCCCGGCGGCAGGAGAATTTCAAAATAAAACATGGCCCGAAATAGGCGAAGGTTGGGTATTAATTCCCGGCAACAAATACAAACTTGGCGTATTTTTGAACCAATTTCGAAAGAAAGGAGATGAAATTCCTTAAAACGCTACAACCAAAAATGCGATACCTTTATAAAAAAAGCCATTAAAATATTGTAAGCTCATTTAGGAGCGAGAAAAACTTTTTCCGCTGTGAGCTCTTGTTAATTAGCATTCAAAGGGAGGCACGAATTATGTTCAAGTTGCCATGAGATATGGAAAAGCGATTTAAGCTCTGGAAGCTGTCCGACCCCTCCCACGCGCCGCCGATCCCCACGCAAAGGGGTAACCGAAATTATTTTTCGCGGTAATAAAATTTATACCATTTATTTAAATAAAGGGCAGTCCGGGAAAGACTCGTCACGAAGGATGTGAACGACCGCATTGTCACAATATAATGTCGAAGAAATAATCTTTTTGAGTACAATTTGGGGAGCATGTCCCAGATAAAGGTTGTCCTGCGGAAAATTTTAAATTAAATTTTTAAAAATATATAATGTTATTTTAATATTTTATATTAATATATTATATTTATATAAAATGGAATTTAACAATGCTAATTTAACATTTTATAAACAATATCATCTAAATGCCGTCCATTTCTCTCACACACTCTTGCAATCGGACTCTTAAATTTGCGAAAAGCGTTGGTTCAATGGCAGCAACTTCACGGTGGATACTTTCTTGTAGAGCCTGAATTTTTCGAGGATTGTTACTGTAAACTCTCGACTTAAGGTATCCCTACAAAAAAAAGTCGCACGGTGTAAGGCCCGCTGACCGAGGTGCCCAGGGTATGTCTCCGTACTTGCTGATTAATTTATTGGCAAAAATTCCCTTCAGCTTTTCCATTGAAACTCTAGCTGTGTGCGGAGAGGCCCCGTCTTGCTGAAATTGTGTTCTGTTGTTAAATCCGGGAAACATCTGCAGTTGCGGTACCAAAACCTCGTCGGTCATTCGGCAACACACGTCAGCAGTGACTATCTCTCGCTGGTAAAAAAATAAGGGCCAATTATCCCTCGGGCAGAAATTGCACACCACACTGTCGTTTTTAAACAATGCAATCGTTTTGATGGCGTTCCCTTGGGTTGTCAGGGCACCAGTATTTCATGTTCTGTTTATTAATATAACCATCGATATAAAAATGTGCTTCATCAGTAAACAATATGTTTCCAAGCGTTCGTGCTATTCCAAAACGTTCCAGCATCCTTCTCGCTAAGGTTTCACGTAAAGAAAAGTATTTTTTGTTGAAAACTGCACGATTTGCAGTTTGTATAGATGAAACTGTAGTTTATTTTTCAAAATAACGTGCACTGTTGATTTTTTTATTGCAGTACAGGCTGCAATCTTTCTTATCGATTTACGCGGATTGCGCATAATTTCACGTCGAACTTGAGCCACATGTTCTGGCGTGGCTGCTGACGTTGATGGTCCCGGAGGAGTTTGGTTTACTATTGTCAATTCTTATCTGAACTTTTGAACACAACACCAGATAAGTTGCGTACCGGGCCCATCACTTACTCGTCGAATATTAAAGTGAGTACACGTTGCGCACGAATCAATGAATCACCGCACTTTAAATATTGCTCAACCGCAAACGCTCAGTGCGCTCCCGACCAGTAACTGATTACGACTGACAATCCCGCAAATCACGCGAGTCGAACAATACCCCTCCCACTTATCTCACCCCGATGGTTTACGACTAATTACAATGTAATCTTGAAATTTCTCCGCTGAATACCCTATACTTTCATTGATCGAAAGGCATAAACATAATTATCTTCTAAGTTCAAAGAAAATTGAATAGAGTGGAAATATTTAAATTCTATTATAATAATAATATAATCTGGTTATCAAAAAAAAAATCATATTTTCTTGATCAGTGCTCTGTTATAATATGATATTTTTATTTATTCTGTTCATGTTCTTAATATACGTACATATTATACATTATAAACATTCTTATAAATATACAAAAAAAGCAAACAAGCATCGTAATGTAAGAGATGTTAACTGTATCCTTAAATTAACGTAGCATACAGGGTTATGAATGACGCTTTGATGCTGAAATGTTCAGCGGTAATATTATAGAACTACGTATACCCACTGGTTCTGTAAAAATATCCACTACAAATATGTTATTTATAATACTTAATTTATTTAATATGAATTGTGCGTCCTACCTGCACGGATGCCAAAAAAACAATTTACAATTTTAATACTATCAATATAATCCTTAATCAGTTCCTATGTAACAGTATTACAGTACATACGCAAATTAGTGCTCGTACATACAAACAATAGACAATAATTGTTTTTTCGAGTAAATATTAATATATTTAATCAGAATTAGTATCATTTTATGCGTAAATTAAACAGTGCTATTTTTTAATTAAAACTTACTTTCATGACTTGAGACTGAAAAAATCATAAAATTTGTGTAAAAGTGAACGTTTTTGTGATACACTCTTCTCCAGAGTGCATTTTTTCTAAAATCGTCTTAACCGTGGTAATCTTTGTGTCAAATTGTATTAAAAAGTTGGCGATGGACCGTCCATAAAACTTTCAGCTTTTAAGATAATCTAAGCTTTCTTAAAAACGAGATATATATATCATTCGACGCAGAAAAATCCTCTTGTTTATCAACTAATTGAAGAAACTGAAATTTCAGCGTATCAACTGACATATTTGTAAAATTAGTTTTTCCAACAAGTTTTCCTGAAACGCTCCCTCCCAGGAGTAAGAAAAACATAAAACCTTTATATGATCGGAACCGTCACTTTCTTCTCCACAAAAAAGTCCGTGACGATCTACAGCTAAACGTTACCAGTTTATACAAATCGCGTATACACTCATTTTTTTATACAACTTAGTCTCACTTACCTTACTCACCTAGTTACCTCACTCCTTTTAAGTAAAGGCCGCTTCGTAAAAAAATAAAATAAAAACAAATTTCGACAATAATTTTGATAGTTCTGATTTTTATAAATTACAGGTTTTGCATTATGTTCACTTTTGTTCACAGAGTGCATCGCACCGTTTATAATAGTTCAGAAACGTTACAAAAAAAAACTTTGAAACTTTGCATGACACGTGTTAATTGTCTAGTTACATTATAATAATGTATATTTCTGGTCTATTCTGCATTTTGTATCTACAGGGCTAGAGTCGCTGATAACATCTGGATCTTGATGTTTACAACTGAAGATTCTGAATGGCCGCGAAAATCCTAGAACGCGTAGTCCATTAGATTTGAGTTAGCGATATACACAATGTTATTTATTTACAGCTTTGGATTGAAGCAGAAAATGCAGTAAAGTAAAGTAAAGGCTCCTTCGCCATCAACTAATGGTGGAAATGCGATTACTTCGTGAAAATATCGAGACTATGAACTTTTAACTAAATCAATATAACGAAAACCTGAAATTCTATACCCGTAAGGTCGATGACTTCTTCAAAAAAATGGAACTGTTCGAGTCAAAAATAGGACAAATCGATGTGTTAAAAAATGAAATATCAGAACTGAAGACCACGGTAGAACATTTAAAACACGAACAGAATGAATGTCAACAGCAGGCTCGAACCAATAACATCAAAATCTACGGCCTTCCAGAACGAACGAATGAAAAATTATTAGACATTGTTAAAATGACCGGAAGCTCCGTAGTACTCCGTATTCTAGATGTCGACGTTATCCAACACATGGATAGGCTCGACAGGCTCGCCCGCCGCTAAATAGTTGAAAAGGATACAACTGGCCAACCGGCACGCGACGGGAGACCAAAACTTGTAGTTGTCAAATTTAATCGATAATTCAAAAGGGAAGCCTTGATTTCTGGTGATAGAGCTAACCGTGGAATATCAACATCGAATATGACATGGCTTTCCGGTAACTAGACAGTCTATATATTTGAATGATCACTTAACTATAGAAAATAAAATTCTGTTTAAAAACACGAAGGAATTCTCTAAAAAGAAAATTTTTCAATATTATTGAGTAAAAAACAGCCGATCTTTTTGAGAAAATCAGATTCCTCACCGGTTCCACTCGTACACTCCAAAAACGACCTATTAAAAACAAATTATTAAATGTGAATCCTACCTTACTCTGTGTCGTCACTCACGGATCATTAATCTATCTATTCTTCTCTTCGTTTAACTATTTTGTTATAATATTACCACTCTTCCCACCCTACCTCCCTTTCCCTTTTTGTAATATTTATTATTTTGGCGTTTTTATGTATGGTATATCTTTTTACTTCTTCTCCCAAGTTCTTGTAACGTATATTCAATTTTTTATAAAATTTCTACCTGTCATGGTGTACTTGTCATAGTGTATCCTGTTTATTATCAAAATTCTCGCGGTTTACGCACCAAGACAACAAAAGTCTTTAATGAAATTTTAAATAACGAATACGATATTATCTGCTTTACTGATCTTGGCTTCGTAATGATATCAATAATAGTGAAATTGCAGATAACAGGTATAATATTTTTAGAAGAGACCGAAATCATTCTAAATAAGGTGGTGGGGTTCTTACAGCTTTTAAAACGTCATTGCATGCAAAACTTATGAAATCCTGGCATACCTCTGCTGAGGACCTACGGGAAAACATCAAATTGTCATCCGGAGTGTCAAAACACTTTTATCTGTGGATCTTATCACCCGCAAGGCCCTGATCACCTCTAACTTACTAAAATATTTAAATACAGTCAGTGATATAAGAACCGATCATCCCGATATGTTTTTATTGCTGGGAGATTTTAATTTACCTACTATTAAATGGTCTAATGTAATGAAACCCTCAAATTGTAATAATGTAGCCAGCCAATATCTTTTGGAAGTTTTATCATTTACAGAACTCTCTCAGTACAATGATAAAAAAACCAAAACGGTAGAATATTAGATCAGGTGATAACAAACAATGCTTCATGCCATATTTATGTAATGATCTTATGACGATGATTTATGAAATGTAATGATAATAATGATAACTCCTGAAGATCGCCATCATAAATACCTAATCATAGAAATATCAATAACAAAAGGAATAGAATTATAAAAAATATCACGATACCGACTACTCGTTAATTAGGACTGACTTTCCTAAAGTTGATTGGATGGATCGATTGAATGATTTGGAGTTGTAAAACGCTTTAAAAACATTTTATTCGATTGTTAATAACATTATATGAAAACATTTCAAAAATTCATTAATTAAAACCATTAAATAAAAGTGACGTCACCACATAAAGTGAAAAATGTATGGCAACCTCTCTGATTATCAAATGTTCAATCTCTTGAGCGATAGAAAAAAAAATGCGAAAGAATGCTTTGAACAGTTTGTAAGAAAATCTGAATCTCAAATTAAAACTGACTCAAAAAAATTCTGGTCATATGTAAAAAACAAACGTAAAAGGAACACAGATTTTCCATATAATGTTTATTACAAAAACCAACACGTTAATAATGGTGCATACTGATACAGAAGATGCTGATACTGATACAGAAGATGATTGTCACGTATACAGTCACCTCGACACTCAATCTTTCACGAAGCGATCGTTTTAAAATATTTAAAAAAAACCTAGACACCAAGAAGGGTGCTGGCCCTGATGAATTGCCCTCAATCTTCCTGAATCACTGTGCCAGGATTTAGGAAAAAGGCATATATAACCCCAATATTTAAAAATGGTGACAAATAGAATGTTGAAAACTACAGACCGATTTCAAAATTGTCAATTCTCAGTAAATTAATGGAAAAAATTATATACGACCAATTTTTCCCAATCAGCACGGTTTCTTTCCATAAAGGTCTATAGAATCAAATCTCTTACAATTTACCAACATTATTTTGAAGGCGATGGACAAAGGATTACAAGTAGACACACTGTATACTGACTTCTCAAAAGCTTTTGATAAAATCAATCATCGAATACTTCTGAGAAAGTTGCGATGTCTCGGTATACACGTGGACCTATACAGATGGTTTACTTCCTATAAAAAAAATCGAAGTCAGACAGTTCTATATTTCAAAATGTTCCATCTGGAGTGCCACAGGGCTCACACCTTGGACCAATTTTATTCTTAATTTATATTAATGACATTAAGGAATGTTTCTTAAATACTGAATTTTCACTATTTGAAGACGATGCCAAAATTTTCAAAGAATTTAAATCACCCACTGATTGTCTCCTGTTACAGGATGTCATTAATATACTTTTAATCTACTGCCAAAAAAATCAACTTTTTCTAAATATTTCTAAATGTCACATCATTTCATTTTCAAAGAAAAAATGTAATTTTTCGTATAATTATTAACTTAATAGTAACAAACTCAGCGTATGCACGCAAATGAAAGATCTTGGTGTCTTCGCTCAGATTCTAAATTAACTTTTATCTTATTTATTTATTTTTTTATTTTATTTTAAATATAATACCGTAAATTCTTCTAATAACGTAGACATTTTCAACGACAAATTGCTTCCCTTTAAAATTAAACTACATCAACTTGTGATGATCCACATGTAACCAACTGATGAAAAAAATATGAATTCCGAGAAATTCCTAGAGCTGATACGGCAGGAGCAGGGGTGGAGACGCCAGTAGTGCGAGGCGTTTCGACGGGCAGTCGGGTTCAAGCTTTCGGGATCGGCAGTTGGGGGTCGGTCGGTACGGAGTTTTACGCGGCCGCGAGGGTTGTTAGAATTAATCTAATGTGTTAAAGTGATAATCGATTACCTTACGATAGTCGGCTTTGGATGGGCCAAGGGTCAGTTTCGGGACCCGCTCGCGAAAAGACTTTTGAACCGGGAAGAGAGACGGATACGTATATGGTTGTCGTTTGTTGTTAAAATTAGATTTTCCTTTCGAGATTTACGCCGCCGGTGTTCTAGGGGTGATCGTGTCGGTTCTCGAGTCCGCGAAGGTCGTGTTGAAATTCCGAAATCGCGAGTGTGGTGACATAGGCTAGCCGACCAAATGGCGTTATTGGCACAAAAGACGAAAGAGTCTGCCGATTGAATGCTGTCGCCCCACGCCCTGGCTAAGACGTGAGTGGACGGAACAGATCCCAGAGGAAGGACGCCTCGGCGAACCGTAGGTACCTCTTCGGACTTCTCGAGAGATAAGTCTCTAAACATGAATGCCGGGAGATAGTCATTTCAAACCACGTAGCGTGGGTATCTTATTGAAAGGACGAGAGGGAGATTTATATCAAAAAGCGTCATTCTGCACGGACTTACACATTATTAACAATCCTGACCAATTGTTCCTGACTCTATTCGAGATGCATTGTTCGAGACACCGAGGATCATCCTGCAGATAATTTAAACTATTCTTCAGACACCGTTGTCGCATGACGTATGTTTTCAGACGCACCCAAAGGAATGATGGGAATTTCCTGAAAGTCGTACTGTCATGTCACAACCTCGTCACAATTAATTACCTTCAGTGGTGGACGCGGCCCCGGATTGGCCATTTTCCTACCGATCCTGAATAGCTGTCACAATCATCACAATTAATTACCTTCAGTGGTGGACGCGGCCCCGGATTGGCCACTTTCCTACCGATACTGAACAGCAACGTATTGAAGATACAAGGACCTCGGCCATGCATCTTGAATGAGTCATAACAAATGATATTGTTCACTTAGACATTGGCCGAATCAAAACTTTGGATTATCATCATCATCATCTTTAAACTTTTGAACGCGTTGGGTGATCAGGGTTCGAAGTTCAGACCCGTCGTCTACTGCGAATATGCGCCAGACGTACGGATTCTGAATTTGGGGTCAGGGGAGTCGAACGTACGCCACAGACCGGTGTCTAGAGAACTTATCATATAATCACGGAACATATTTGCCAAGCGAGGCAGGCACCTAGCATGTCGCATGTTGTTCCACATGTCCACATAATTTATGAACAGCTAGGCTACACCACGAAGCGGCCACAGTCACGAGTACGAGTCTACGACAAGGTTGGTGTCATACGTATAATTTCACCCTCACTTTACATTTTAGCTCCGAATAATGCGTACATATGTATAATTTCTTCCACACTCTTACATTCTAGCTCTGAATAACACGTACATAATTAATGCTATATCGGGCGCGCTCGAATATCATACCGCTTGACGGGAAGTTTTCTGTTACTTAGTCGTATACTATAAGATAATCGGTATATTTATTTTAATAATTGCTCTATAGGTATTTGAACGGCTATAATATTTGGATATTTGTAAACTTTAGACATTCTGATAATTGAAAACGCGGGTTAAAAGAACTAGGATCATTACGGACATAACATGGGGAATATTCTTAACCACTAGAACGATCACGTTGGCCAAATTTAGATATTAAGCGAATAGGCTAGCATTAAGCATAAAAATTAGTATTAAGTAAGGTAGAAAGCTAGATCCCCACACTGGCGACCGGGAGAGCTCGCACGTAGGAGAATACCGAATCCATAACAGAGGCGTGTCTTGCGAGCAGGACGCCCGCACAGGGAAATTGAAGATTCCGCATTAATTTAGAAATAGTAATACTAAAATTATATTAAGTTAGACATAGGGAAATACGGAATTGTTACAAACTTTTCAATAACTATTAACATAAATTGTATATATTGCATCCCATTTCCCTCCCCTCTTTACCCTTTCCATTTTGCATGTTCAGTTTAAAAACACTCTTCGGTTTCTTTTTTTAGTTATTTTTTTTTTAAGATGTACTATTTTTAAGTTTATGCGTAGGTTTATTGTAAAGTAAAAGTTTTTTTATTTATCAATTTCTTTGAGTATACTGTTTTTTAATTTCTTATGAACTAGTTATTTAATTCCGAAGAAACTTCACTGGTGTTATTTTTATATATTATGCTATTATCAGTTATTATTGTTACACTGTTTATTTCTCAAAAATAAAATAAATAAAAATAATGTAGGAACATTATGATAACAAACTCCTAAATTTAACATTTTTTAATAATTTATTCAACTTTTGAGATATTCTGTCGGGCGCCTAATATTGCGCAGGCTAGGAAAACTAAACGCAATATTTTTAATGGTGCAATTATTTTCCACGCTGGTCCATCGTGTAGATTCTGGGCATCGATTCCGCGAATATGAATTAGAAATGACGGCCAAACACCAGTTCGTGGCATAAACACCTGAAAATAAAAGTGCTCTAGGGAACCGAGATTGACGTTGGAACACGAATGTCGGAAGACCCTCGCGAGACTCGCACATCCTCGTACACGTCCATATCTATATGTATTATGTACGTGGTGTTCGCGAATTAAGCATTAAATTTGTGTATTATTATTATTATGACCCTCCTGCTTGATCGCAACACCAAACTGTGCTTTCGAGTGGCACCAAAATCCAGACATTATTAAGGTTATTGTTTTTCACTATCTTTTGGTTTATATTAAGCAAAGGAAATTGTTTGAATATTTTCATTTGTATTATTTATTTTGTTAAATTTTCTGAATGTAAAATATTCTTCCGACTTTCAAAATAGTCAACAATACACTAATGGAAACTCGGTCACTCGGAATAGGAATGTTTCTAGGGACCCCTCACGATGGTCTGCACGGTCGATGAAGTTAATAATTATCACTCAGCCATACGACGGTCTTCTAGTTATGAACCGACACAAAAGTATTATTAAAACCAAAAGGAAACAATATATTTTATGTGATACATAATTATATAAATATAAGACATTTATCGTTCATGTCTTCGGAAGATTACTAGAAAGGCGAAGAAGTACCTTATTTTAAATTGAATTCAATAACTTTAAGTTAATTGTATTGTACTGAATTCAAATGTTCAGTTTCAAAAAAATGAAAACCCGGAGAAGATTGCATTATGATGTAATTCTATTTTTCTCATCATAAATACATTTACAAGAGGACACTGTTCGTCTGTTCGCACAGTTCGTCATAACACACACTTTCATTAATATATGTACCTAGCACTGCCGACATGTGTATTTCTTATTATTTCTCTTTTTTATATGTACCTACGTGTCTTCAAAGGCTCTTTTGCTGACAGCCACCATACCGAAAGTGCCGCCTAGGTGCAGAATGTAATTATTAGAGTAGATCGTGTTGACGTATTAAGTTGAAGGAAATATACTGCTCATGCTTCCTGTACAGCGCGGCGAACAGGAAAATAAGAAGAGTGAAGAGAAACTGTAAAAAGTATCTAAAGCCGTGAAAACCTGCTTGAAACAAAAAGTAATTAGTGTTAATAACGCCCCGGCAGAGTGGCTGGAAGAAGCACCCCCGGATCCACCCCGGAGGACTGCAGCCGACCCCGAAAAAGGAGTGAGAGAGAGTTTAAAATAATAACCCCTATTTTATTGACATTACTAAAATAATATAAGACTTCCGCTAATTCTTACGGGTGCGCTTTATTACTCGTATTATACTTATTCCATTTAATTATACATTCATTTTAATACCAGTATTTATTTAAAGTGTAATATATAACATAATATCCAGTGCGACTATAACTATCGTATCAAATGTATTTTAGGTGCTAGAATTATAAAAACTCGTTACATTCTGACCCATGCGCCTACCACTCCTGGGTAGAATATATTTACTTTCTGGTTCACCCCGCCCGACTACAGATCAAAACATCCTATA
Organism: Eubasilissa regina; assembly: GCA_022840565.1. Classification (NCBI taxonomy): domain Eukaryota; kingdom Metazoa; phylum Arthropoda; class Insecta; order Trichoptera; family Phryganeidae; genus Eubasilissa; species Eubasilissa regina. The sequence goes on along the minus strand of JAINEB010000018.1, from coordinate 41,801,942 downwards.
AAATGAACACATTGACCTATTCTCCTTTAAAATGCGTATAAATTAATAATAAACATTTTTTATAATTATATTTGTGCCTAATAAGAATTATTTTGAAGAATTGAAATGGAACCACCCCTCCCTATCTTTATTGTAAAAGGTGGATTTGAGTTTGCTAAACATTCCGGTATTATTTCATTACAGAATTCAACTGTATATCGATCCACTTTAAATATGCGCTTTCCATAGATGTATTCAAAAGCATTATTGTATCACGAAAATGTAATTAATTAAACCCGTCATAATGAAATGTAATACTCGGACGTAGACACGTCACTAAATTTTTACATAAATTTAAATTAAAAATATCTTCGCCACTAATATTATTTTATGATTCTGGGTTAAAGATATAACAAATATATAGACTTGTCTATAACCTTGTCAGGGGTCAGGTGACGCAGTAACGAGCGACTTGAAACGTTCGCATCCCAGGCGGGGCGTGATTCGATCCCGATCTACTAACCCGACTGTCTCTTAAAATAATTTCAACGTCCTCGATGAGTAGGTTTAAAAATGATAATTCAATCATTAAATTATTCAAAAATAATTAATATATCATTCTTCGTGAATGACAGGAAAAACAAAACTACGAAATGTACAAGGGTAAAAATATTTTTAGCCAATCAAAAATCAGCCCGTATAATTAATTATAATATATATGAAAACGTCCCTCGCTCGTACGAGGTTATAATAATGGAAAAATATAATAAAATCAAATAAAAATCGTTTAGTTTTAAAAATCGAGTAGCCAGGACCGAAGTTACGAGTTAATGTTATATATTCACACCAGCCACTTACTATACCGAAACAATATGTTGAGAATGATGGGGGGGGGGGGGGTTGGAGACCGTGCCGACCTTCGTGTGGGAGAATCCTGAATCGGTCAGTGTGAACAGGTTCACTTCATCGTGTACTGCAGCTTGGAACTCGGAAGCGGAGTAGAGAATAATCCGTGTCCTCGATCGTTACCTGAGACAATGTCGTCATACACTTTTTATCTGCCGGTATCCAAAACCAACCTAGCACTGGCTGTGCCAGGAAAGCCGAAGGTAGACATTCCGCCCATTGTAAAGTTGCTTTAGAATTAAACTACTAAATCGTTTTCATTATTTATCTTCTAATGTTTTGTAATATGACACGAGTCTTACTCCCATAGAGAAGAAACAAATGTTAAAATATATATATATATATATATCCACTGATTATTGAAATTGTATTATATTTTTAATATTAATAAAAAAAGAAAAAATACGTATATGTTATATTTTACATTCAAATATTATTTTGCTGCGTAACTAACTCTAACCTAATATAAAGATATTTTATCATTAATCGTATAACGCCCCATCATTTCGTCGTCTATCTTTCAAAAATGCATATCTCTAATTTGTTAATTTTATAGCAAACGATATATTAACAAATTGGGTTGAATTTTTCACTGTTGAAAAATAATTTAAAAAAGTAATCTTACCGATTTCTACGGATATTTATCGATTCAAAGACAGTGCGAGGTGCATGTATTCCATAAGTGTTCCACACTGTCATCTGTAGGAATGACACATCCAAGTGAGAGTGGTTGGGTCAAAATGTTTTTATGTCACATTACTTGATCGGGATAAAATAGACAAATTACGGGCTTATGTTTGGGCAATGTAACCCCAGTCACAATTTTAACAAAAAATGAGATACGACCTTTTGAAAGATGGACGACGATTTATATCTAGTAAATATATTTATATAAGATCGCACAAACCTTTTACGTACACACCAAATAAAATAACCACTCGCTTATTTATCAAAGTTTGTAAAATAAAGGAATATATTAACATATTTTCAAAATTAATATACCTATATCGGAAATCTAAAATAAATTACTATTAACAACGACACATAAAAACCAGGTTATACAAAATAAAATAAAAAATGCTACAATTAATCTAGAACAGAAATAGATAAATGAAATATAGAAGTCCAAGTTCTAATTCCTGAAAATTCTTTAGGTCAGTCAAAAGAATACGTTAAAATAAATAATTATTTATATTCATATACAATATTAAATTTAAAAAATAAGTGAAGAGAATTGAAGCAAAACATTTTTTATAAAACACCCACATATCAAGTTGCAGGTTCAACACCAAAGGTCCCACTTAACGACTTAATTACAGACAATAACCGTTACTGAGTACCGAGGGGTTGGGGGATGGGGCTCGACGATATCCAGGCTTTTCCCTTTCGACTAATTTATTTATTTAGATAGAAGGTACTTACGCCAAATTCATATTTCATTCTCAGTGCGTAAAACCATTTTTATTAATTTGTTCCGAGATATTGTTTCGACCCCTCCGTGATAAAATTATTTTGTTGATTTATTAGTGGATAGCTCTTTCAAGAGCATTACCAATAACCGCAAAAAATATAAGTGACAGTGTCACATAACAAGTTCTTCCTGAAATATGTCATGACCCAATTTGTACAATTTACGAGAACCGGTGTTCTCTCCGACCTGCGTGCGCGCTCGACCTGCGTGCGCGCTCGACGACACCGCGCACCTGAAATACTGTCAGCGCACTTCGTCATTTATATTCGATCAAAAAATATAATATATCCAACGGAATGTGGTATTAATTTGTACATGACAGCTATATTTTAATTTAATTACTATATGTTTAGATAGATAAATCAATAAACGAAAGTTACTGTTACTCGTGTTATATTATCTGGTTGAGGCCACTGCAGGTCAACACTGACACGAAGGAGGAAAGAAGAAGTTCCTCGCGGTCTGGTCGATCAAATAAAACTCTCTAAAATTATTATTAGCAGTACATAATTAGTAACATTAAAAACATCTCACGCTCATGTTATCCTTCAAATATTGTCAATTTAATAATTGTATTAACTCAATTTGTTTTTTAAATCAAAATATCGTCTTATCCTCTGTAAACCTAATTCATGCAGCACTGGCGTAATAATATTTAAACAGAAATATTATATTTCTTATGCTCTCAGTTAAAGATCTAACCTGGAGAAAAATAGCCAGTGTGCATATATAATGTTGAAAGAAATATTTTATTTGCAAAGAGAAACTTCAGTTATTTGGTATATGCGATTTAACAGTTGAAAGTCAACGTTCCAGTGTACCGGTGATTGCTCACCGAATTAATTTATAGTTACAAAACTTCGTTACAACCGAACACCGATCACAATCAAACCTTATCTCACTAATATCGACATACGAGTATTACATTACTTTTTATGGGATGTTGGATTGTCGGAATGTTAGTCTTTCGGGAACTGTCAGTGGCTCATTACAAACAACGAACAACCAGTCGGCCCGGAAAACAGAATATGATAATTTGATCTTAAACTGGACAAATTAGACGAACTGTGTATGCTTATGTTAAATAATGATAATTTGAAGCAACCCTGTACCGATACAGCACCGAGATACAATACAACTCGTGTGTTGAAATTTCAATTACTCGCAAGAAAGCGATTACTCGACCATTAATTAATGAATGGTCGAGTAATTAGTGTGAACGCACGCGGAGCGTGTATAATGATGGTCACCGGTGGATACTGGAGAGGGCGAAGCGACGTTTCGAAGACCTACTAAAATATGTAAAGCGGACGCCCAGGCACGCAGATGAAATTTTCCGGGGATTATTTAAGACGCTTGTAAGTGTAAGTGTTCGCAGGCCCAGCCTTGTAAACTAGTCACGTTTTTTCAGGGAAACCGGGCCATTTTTCGTATTCTTTATTTTATCTTTTTTACAGGAGCCCCGACACATAGCGAATTAAGCGCGTAAATCCGTCCCCCGAGGAAGCGCTGTCTCAGATAAAGACTTGTCTTAACCAAAGTCGTAAAGCTGTCAGTGAAGAGGCTCGGCACCTCGCGGATGGCGGCTCGCGAGCCCGCGCCGCCCGGGGAAGCGGTCCGCCCCCGCGGCTCGGGGGTCGCGTTTCGTCGGCCCCTGCGCGGCTACTCGCCCCGCGCAGTTTCGCGGGGCGAGAGGCGCAAATAACAAAGGTGTACTTCAGGCGGTGAAGTGGGCGGTGAAGGGGCGGAGAAGGAGCGGTGAAGAGGGCGGAGTGGTCGTTTAGGAAGAAAAATAATGCTTCATTATAATAAAAATATGTATTTACTCGAATGTTCTTAAAACACCTGCTTTTTAAATTACAGTAATTGTAGCGTCTTTTGTGAAAAGTTGAAAGAAGCGGAGAGGGGGAGACTGAATGAAAATATTAATTTTACTCGCATTTGTCAATGCACTCGGTACTCAACACCGAAAGAAACATTTTAAAAATTAAGAAATAACGGGTATATTTACAAATACTCACGTTGATTTGGCAATGTGTCCAATTCACGGAAAACAAAGATAACAGTATTTGATTTTAATGAATGAACATTTTCAAATATGGAATACAATGCTAACTAGAATTAAAGAAAATATTACACATGTATTTAAAATATAATTCATTACAGTATATCTCGTGAAAGACAACGTTAAATGTTTTAAACAACAATCTTCCCAAACTTAGATGACAAGAAGTGCATTTAAATAGCATTTGTAATAGAAAAAAAATGTTGTACAGAGTATCCAGTGTATAAAGGAAACATTTAAATGATCTTATATAAAATTATGAAATGAGGAGGTTCTAGAGTTCAAAAAAAGATTTTTTTATTGCAGTACAGGTTGCAATCTTCCTTATCGATTTACGCGGATTGCGCATAATTTCACGTCGAACTTGAACCACATGACACCAGACAAGTAGTGCGCTCGGCCCATCACTTACTCGTCGGATATTAAAGTAAGTACAAAAAGCGCGATGCGCACGAACCAATGAATCACCGCACTTTAAATATTGCTCAACCGCGAACGCGCGGTGCGCTCTCGACCGATGACTCATTGCGACTGTAAAATCCGCAAATCACGCTTACCTCGCCCTGATGGTCAACAAAGAATTAAAATGTTTCCGCTGAACACCTTTATAATAGAATACTTTCTAAAGTATTACACGCTTTGCTTTTTAATCTCATTATGATTATTAAACACGCGTGATGTTACAAATGTAGTCACGTAGTAATTGATAGATCATTACGGAAAATACTTTTTTTTTAAATATAAAAATAATTCAGTTTTATATAAGAAATAAGTATTCACTTGGGATTGATTTTTTGGGATGGAAGCGCTACACACCAACTTCAGACCGCACTGTCCATGGGGGGTTTTTCATTTGTTAGTGGGCCATTCAGTTGCTGTCAAAACTGTGTGCTGTGAGCGCAAAGTGTACCTTGCAGAAATTGAATATTTCCTTCTTGGGACGGGGGAAGAATCTCCACACAGATTTTTACATCTCTCGGTGGAGATGAAATCTCCAATTAAAGCTGAGAACGGGAAATGGCAATGGAGGTGTACCGAATGTCAGGATAACCCCAAAATGATGTAGAAGTAAATTCGCCGATTGGCGATATAAATCTGTGGCCAGCCAGGATTGTATGTCGTCAACGGGCACCTTGGGCGTGATGGGATGGAGAGATTCTTCAGATAAGGTTACACCTTCCGTGTCAAGTATTATGGTATTGTCGTCATCGGGGTTTCTACTGTACTATTATAATTACTGTTCACAATTTAGGCTGTACCGATAATTTGTTGTAGGTTTAACATAGAAAATTTAGTTTTATTTAGATCTTGTAATTCACCATCCTACGAACTCGACTCATTGAAAATGCTCGTCATAGAGTAAAAGATTATTTAATATTCTGTTGTTATTATTGTGGTCAATTCTTCCATCGTTATACAAACAATTTGTGATGATGCCTTATTTGTAATAGATCATTTTATAAACTAAATTCTCTTTCAATGCTGCCCATAATGTTGTTAAGTCATTTCTTCAGCGAAGAACAGTAGCGGAACGGAATAGACAGAAGCGGGTGTGCGATCCTGGGACCGAGAACCTACATCATCTTTCGCTCTTCCTTAGCTAGTCGGTGGTGGATAGAACTCCACACTTCGACCCTCCGCACAAGATTAAATTATATAAAAAAATAGTTTCAAATGTGTTTAAAAATAAGAAGTAGAAAAAAGTTAATCATTATTTTACTACGATATACTCGGTCATTACTTTAAAATATTATACGTTTATAACAATTTACAACAGTGTTCTCCGAGTTATTGTTACAATAACGCGCTCCTTTCTAAACACATCCTTCAAAGAGGGAGATCGTTTACAATGGGGAATAATAATTACAGTTCAAACGTTAATAATAACCGAGAAATAAAACAATTTCAATTTAAATAAAGAAAAAGCATGTGCGTGTACAAAAATAATTTGTGTAATATTGTTAAACAAAAATACCAATTCTCCAATATACATTAGAAATTGTAGAAGTTCCAAATGCAAAAGAATTTGTTATCAATAATTAAATACAGTGAACGTTTTAGTAAGAATAAAGTGATAAATAATAAAGCTAACGCGGGCGGAAATTCAAACATCTCGCGAACGCGAGAGATGCGGAATATTCGGTCGGGCGGGCGGCATTTAATGTAACATTCCGCAGCATACCGATACAGAGACCGCCGGGAAATTTAATTACGATCCGCCACCGGCGAGCGGAGAGCGGCGAGCGGAGAGCGGAGAGCGGAGAGCGGCGAGCGGAGCGGTGAGACTGGCCACGACCCTCGGCAGCGGCGAGAAGTGTCTCCGGCAGGAGCTGCTGACAGTAATGGGCCCCGTCCCAGGACTCCGAGCCTGGGGAGGGAACCGCCTCCCACTCCCGAGCCAGGAGACGCGGGGCATTAGCGAAATGAGGGGATTTCCAGTCATTTCGCTCACATTGCCAGAGTTCAAGTTTAACACGTGCTTTAAACGAGTTTAACATTTACGTTGTTCAATCTCGCACAGAAATAATCCAACCAAATATTAATTAATAAAAACCATGCGCTGTACGTTTTCACGACCGGTAGGTTTTAACACATTTCGGGACACACTTCACTAGTCGATGCGACTAAACAATATATCCATCTAATATAATACTAGCTAATGTGACACGGCTATGCGAGGAAATTCTACATCGCTAGGAGTAACAATCGATATAATATATAAATAAATAATAAAATATGATTATCTCACATATGACGTCATCTTAAAATTGAACTGTTCGTGTGGTAAATAGTAAATTACTCCAATATAACGCATTATTTCAGCCTAACGAATGGCACCCGATACCCGATAGGCGAGTAGTTGCGCGGTTAGTACCAGAGCGAACCGCAGTGAGGAGCAGTATTTTGTTTCAAAAAGGCTCCTGTGAAATTCAACACCGACAAAATATCACAAATCGTTTAAGTAAATTGCCGAGTCCTATACGTACACACTGTGCACGCGCGCGTGTGTGCGAGAGAGAGTGCGGAGTAGCGGGGAGACGCGTCGGTGTTGAGCTTTAGAAATAGTCAGCAATTTTCGTGCGAGCTGCGCGGCGCGTGTGCGGTGGCCTTTGAGTGAAGTACAGGGTGAGCGAAGCGCAGGGTGAGCGAAGTACAGGTCTAGGTCTGGGAGGAACTATCGTCACACTCAGATTCCACAAATAGCAGACGATCTCGAGATGCGCGAAGGGGATCTAAACGTACTATACTTTATTTATATATTCCAGTCTTCGGTCCTGCAAGACGTATTTTGTGTTCTATTCTTCAGTTGATATCTGGAAAACGTCATTTTATAAATTTTATTTCCCGGAAGAATGCGTTACAGATTGCCCCACGACAAATTTAATCTATATAAATTGTTTTTAATTATGTGTCTCTTTAAATTTGTTTAAATAATCTAAGAACTATGTTCTAAAATCGAAACTTCCCAACAAATAGTGGTTTTATTAATACATATAAACGCCAGGTCATTTCGGTTAACGAACCGATTTTTACTCCCCTGCAATATTCCACATGGAATATCAATTCCAGAATTTCGTACACTATACGTCTCCATTCCCGCCGGTCTTCAGCCATGTTGATCGCAGCGTTTAAAAAGGACCCTGTTAACTCTTATATTTGGTCTATCTGTCTCGCAGAAGACCACGCTCTAGCTCGCTTCCCCCCAACTATCCCTGTGATGACGAGCTACTCGAGATTCTCATCGTTTCTTCTGGCAACGTGTCCAAATTACGTAAGAATTCTTCTCCTGCGTGTTGTCAAAGATCTTTCTGTAATCCTTAACTCCTGGAAGACAGATACAATTGTGCGCTTTGCGATCCACGAGTCTATTCTTATTATTTCTAAATTTAAAATTGTATTTACATTTAACTTTGTTTAAACCACTGTCTTGTTTTTACGTTACAGGTTTCGATTCTAACGTATCTTCGTCGGGACTGTCAGTACAACAGAAATATTCCATAAAATTTAAACGACACGGTTGACGTAAAAAAAAACACAGTTGTTTAAACAAAGTTAAATATAAATACAATTTTAAATTATATCTAACCACAAAGTTAACGCTGTAAACATGAACAATATGTTATTATTTCTGTTATCATTATTTGCACTTGATGAGAAAATGTAATTGGTGATACGTACTAACCATCCAGTTCACGCCGTTATAAAAAGTTTTAAATAGCTAGACACACCATCAAATGTGTTATATAGTAAAACAAACGGAAACTAATTATTAAAGACAAAAAATAGTGAACATATGAAAAAAGTGAATATGTTGACAACAAGCCAAATGTATCAATGTATTTGGCTCGCAAGTACTTAAGAACGTGAGTATGTTTTTGATCAAAGTGAGAATAATTAATTGCAAGTTAAGTCGCTAACCTATCCTAGCTCCAAACTTTTGAGTAATTTTAATAATTTAAAATCCCAAATGAACTGTTCTCCAACTTCCATCTTCCAGCATATAGCCCGTAGAGAGGATGATAAACAGGAAAAGCTGAGAGCGACTGAAAAGGCGGAAAAAACCGACCAGATCAATGATGTCACCGGCTCTCCGAGCTGCGGGCTACAGACAAAGGTGGAGGAGAATCGTCGAGGATTTCTTCCGTTGAAATACAAAAGAATTTAAATTCGAAGAAAACACTAAATAACAACATAAAATTCCCCAACACTTCGCCTTTACTGGCCATATTCCCGTTAACGACAGAAACCTTGCCCTTCTTCTCAAGCCCCTCCCTATTGCCCGAATGCTGTTTTTAGTTTAGTTATCACCTGATGAGAGGTACTGCACCTCTCGAAACTAGTAGTGACAGTAACCCAACGTGTGTGTAAAACAAACTATAATTGTGATAAACGGTTTAAAAAAACAGTATAAATTTAAATAGAAACAAAGTATCATTGATAGCAAAAACACATAGGTGGTAGCAGCACAAGCAAAAGTATCCTTTCCTTTCCAAATCCATTTGGTATATATGCACCGGAGCAACTCTTCCTCGAGGTTTCTCAACCTTTCAAGAACCTTCTTTATGAAAAATGTAGCCGATAGAATTTGCTTTGTGTTGGAGTCTAAAATATTACAAAGTAGATATTTATATGATTACTTTAAATCATATAATATTCTCACACCAAGAGGAGTTTGTTGACAGTCATACGAAAAATATGGATTGAGTAAAACGCAATCCCACACATTGAAAAAAAATTATACAAGAACTAAGGCCGTATAAGATGTAGGCAAAATGCAAACTAGTAATAAATAGTACAGTAGAAACCAAAACAATCACACTTCACTTATTTTCAGATTAATAACATAATATTTAATAAGTGCAATTAATAGTCCTTAAACTTGATGCACAATTAAGTCACCTTTATAATGGGTGTTACCCTTGCACCGACTGAAACTAAATTATTCAAATATTGATGCATAACTAGGGGGGAAAATATATTTTGTTTTGACGTAAAAAGGACTACGAAATGGAAAAGCTTTTACAAAATATTGATTACGGGTACGGTAGTCTCGCACCATGAACCATCTACTACTGATGTCTTAGATAAAATCTACATCTGCATATTGTTAAAGTCGTAAGGTATATTCGGGAAAGTTTGTATGTCGCGTTGTAACAATATTCTTCACACACGGAAAACGCTGTAGCTTGTGAGCCTGCGAGCCATCTGGGTATTTTTGAATTTTGCCAGATAGCTGAAGTGTGACAAAAACTTTTTCCCCTTTTTTTTTCCTCCTCTTCTCCTCTATTTGTTACGACCGTTTAAGTTTAGCGAATTTCTTGCTATTTTTTTTTTAATTTAGCCTAACTTTAACATTTTCGCTCACAACTCTGCGAGTTTAAAACAGATAATTATTTTTAAATATTTCCGCGACGGCCGACGGTAGACAGTATCGTTGCGTGTATTTTTTTAAATTCTTTTTTATCTAATTTCTTCGCGAACCCTGATTAAGTGAATTTCATGTTTGTGAGTTCTCCTCTGCGATATTACGATCAATTTTTTATTTTTTACTATTTCAGTTATGTAAAGTGATAGCGCGGAATTCATTCTGGAGTTTGTAAACTCCTATCATTTCAATTTTATCTTTAAATTGTAAAAAACGCGTATTTTTTTTTGAAAAATGTATGAACCTACCTAGATAAGCATAAAATACCTAAATACTAAAACAACCCACCCCGATATGTCAAAATCTCAAGATTGAGTGAAGAAACAAATGTAATCTGATTATGCTTTTTTGGCAGTTTTTATCATGACGTATTTTACAATTTATCAACAAAGGCGATTTCCACATGAAATATAACATTTTTAGGTTTAAAAACAATCTCTCTACACTATGCATTATGAACCGTTCATTTACAAATATAGTAAAAACAAAGATATCAATGTATGTGTGCACCATAAAGTAAAATATTAACTAAAACCAAATTAAAAGTAGTATTTTTATTTAATAATGTATTAATATTATTTAACGATATGGAATGAATAAAAAATTTGTCAATTTTAGATTTTTATGTCAATTATGTCAATTTATGTCAATTATGTCAATTTATGTCAATTATGTCAACAAAGGCTGCCTGAAAATTAAATAAACAGCTGTTTTACCTGTCATTATTGCAGTGCGTAATTTTCGCGCACGTTTCAAATGTATGACTTTATTTCGACTTACGACTGTAATAAACAGCTGTTGATTTTCGCGGGTTTTTTATGTCAGGTATCGACATCTAGATTTCACAGCTTACAATAGTCATAGATATTTTATATTTTACCGCACAAGATAAAATTGATGATTTCACTCCGGAATCTGGTTAATTATGGTGAAATACTAATTATGGTGAAATAATAATTATGGTTAATTATGGTGAAAAAGTTAGATCTAGAATGACACAATGATGATTTTTTAAATGCGTCATTGAATTCATTATTATTTCGCAGTTGTACACATGACTTAAATACAACGTCTGCCTTACTATAGGCCGCCCGAATGATTTTGTTCTTTTACGCGTCTGTTATTCAATATTTAAATTGAACAGTTCTGGTGATAGATAAGCCTGTAACTTACTTACTTAAATACCATCACGCCGTTTCCCTGCGGGGGTAGACAGTAAGGATAGAGCGCCACACTCTTCTGTCCTGACACATAATTCTCGCCTCATCCACATTCATACATCTTCTCATACAAGCTCGACGAGTGATGGATTATTATTCTTCTCTTTAATTTTTCTTCATCTTTTCCTGTCAAATCACTTTTTATGGTTTTATCAATGAGTATTAACAATTTTTTTTTAATCTGGAGAGACGGGTAGTTAGTTGTATACGTCGGCACAGTTTTTTCCAATTCTGGGATACCGAGGAAAGTGGGTTTTTTTTTGTTGTGTGAGATTGACAACAGATTACTGCGTCTCTGCAAGATACCTTTGCGACCGTGCGGTTGCTGATGCGGGCAGGCTAGTATATAATTAAAAAAATAAACTAAATTATTAGCATAAATTACATTATGAGCAAAAAGAACACAATAATATAATAATATGTATCTATATCAATAAACAAATACAAATGCTTTTAATTCAACACAGATTTTTTTTTTGTAAATATTGTAAACTAATCTGTAACATCGCGTATAGATTCGCGACAATTCAAAGAGAAAATATATATTTTTTAAAAACACATTTTTTCTGTAATGTCGCATTTCCAGTACAGTTCTATAGTATTTTTAATACAAATTAAAATAATTAACTATAAAGATATACAGAAAAAACTATATATATATATATATATATATATATATATATATTTCTAGTTAATTAATTTAATTCATATTAGAAAATAATCATTTAATGTTCAAACCAGAAATTAAAATAATCTAATTGTGATACCAGATTTATGGTTAAAAATGTATGTCACAAATGGACAACATCATAATGTAACCAAATTGGAGAAGCATACTTTAATACCCTTTGGACTAAATTACAAAAGAGCAATTTGAGAGACTGACAAGAGATAAAGCTCATGGTCTTGATCTTTAAATTCTACCATTAATATTATATTATATATATATATATATATATATATATATATATATATATATATATATATATATATATATATAAGCACTATGGGCAAAAGTATTGTGAATTTCGTAACCGTTTCAAAAAAAAAATACATTTTTTTTAAATATTTATTGTAAAGTTTACATTGTGATTTTTATTCATTTTAATATAAATTATTTATAACTTTATTTAATAACAATTTGAGTTAGCTACAAGATTTACTTTTTAAATATATATTTTTTTAATTAACTTTTTTGAATAGAATAGATAAATTTAAAAACTTGAGAAAAATTCGACACGTGGTTTTAGTTTAATTTATTTGACATCCTGATGAAGGGAATGATATTTTCCGAAACAGATCGGTGTATTAAATTTAACTCATAAAAGTGGTTATAAACAAACTTACAAATAATTTATATTAAAATATATATATCACCACATCCTGTAGAGGTGCTGGTATTTCCTTCTAAGTAAAACTACTGACGTAATTTATTAGATCAATGTTGAAAGCGCTTATTCACCATCAAAAGAAATAGATCTACCAAAGTACACGATAACTCATAACTAATTAATTAACAAAAACGCAATAAAACATTACATTTTTAAATATCCCAAGTATATATCCCAAGTACGTCTGTACATTTAAAAGAGTAAAACTAAGGCATGTTAACGTGAAACACAGTTTTTATACCAATTCCTTAGAAAGAATGCCATTTTTTTTATCACCTCATCATGGCACTTCCGCCCGGAAGAGGAGATCCCTTACATCATCTGTGTATCTGTTTCAATAGCCGGATGTTTCAATAGTCCATCTTTTCTAGTCAGAATAAATGTTAATACTACAATAAGGACGATTCGGCTTGAAACTCTATTCTATGTGAAACTTCTAATGTTACTCTTCCGACTGAACCGATTCATAATGCAGGTGATCGGATACAGAAGATTCATTATGGTAATGGATGGAGTGCATAACGCCTGTATATTTTGCAAATGTATCATTTAAATACATCAGTACCGTGTGTTATTTTCAGTATCGTATCTTTATTATTTTAATTGTTTCATTTTACTTTAAAACATATTTAATATAATAGTAAATTCAGAATACGCATATAATATTATATTTTATGTAAAAAGCTCGGTTGAGTCGCTAACGTATAAAGGAATAAATAGAACCTAAAGTGCCTATTTGCATCTTTTCCTTCTATGAGTTTTTATATACGCAAATGAAGATATTTAGATATTTAAAGTATTTTATATTCCTTTAGCACACATTTCGGTCTAGTTAAGAGACAATGAACATCTATTACATATTTAAAACGCGTATGTACTGAAACTATTTAAAAATTGAATTGTTAATATTTTTTGCACTCGTTATCCCTGTACGTGTCTTAGATAAAAATAAAATAAAAATACTATGTACGCGTAAATGATTTTATTTAAAAAATGTACGTAATGCGCTACTGTTGTAGAATGAGAGAAATATGTATAGGATGTCGCCCCCTGGCGGGTTCCACCCCGTGCATAGTTAAATGATTTATTTAAATATGCGATGTATTTTACAGTCGGCTGGCGGCTGGGTGAGTGCAGCAGTGCAGCAGTGCAGAGAGCAGAGAGCAGAGAGCGCAGCGGCGTGCGGTCGGGCTACAGCAGTGGGCGATCATAATTGTCGCCAAATGCCCGAGCTCTTGTACAATTCATGTTTAATGGCGGCAGATTGCGGCGTCTATACGAGAGCGCGGGAATTAGTGTATTAATAGTTTAACATTCTACTTTCGACCGATCCAGACGGCATTAAAAGACAGCGTAAAATCTTTCCGTTTAACCGCACATTGTAAACTCCGGTTACGATACATTTATTAGTTCGGTAAGTGTACGCACAAAGTTGAATGAACTAGGCTGATACTTCTTGCAAATGCATTCAAATGTAACGTACATGAGCTGTTTCGAGCTGGTTTGCTTGTGAATAGTTTTTTCTCTTAAATAGATTACGAGTCGCATCAATATTCTCAATATCGTTAAACGAGCTAAACGCTGCCAGGGTTAGGTGACAGGTGACAGCTGACCGGTATACAGGAATGACACTCGAACCCGCTGGATCACTAGTCGAATGTCTTAACCACTAGACCGACAAGCAGATAAATAGAAAATTTGATTTATTTATACAAGTTAAATTAATCAATTATAAAGATACTTTAGTTGCTACAGGGATACGTACTCGGAACTTTTCCTATCCTATCCACTTTAAATTGTATTAAAAAATATTACGGAACTATATTCTGAAATTGCGATTTCACGACAAAAATGTGTTTTCATCAAAAATTTGTTTTAATTAAAGCAATTAATCAAAAAAAGTTTGTATTTAACCACAAGGGTTTTATTTTGTAATGCTAGCCGGTATCGGAACGGTCTATCGTGGATCCTGCAATGGCATCCAAAATGCCAGCAAAGAGGTCGGAAACATGGCAGAATAACCCAGTAAACTATACTCTAAAATTATGTATTTTAAAAATATATAATATGCACTCAAATGATAGCCTTTTTGTTATTTATTCGTGATAATAATGCCAACTTTTTTTTCATCAAAAATTAATTGCGACGATAATACGATAAGTTTTAGTGTTCAGTGATCCGAACCAAATAACAGTATAATTTTAATTGTACCCCCGATAGTTAATATATTTGGGAAACTTCCCATAGCCAAATTAAGTGACTATTTGCAATCCGAAAACAGAAATGAAGCGACAACACTATTAAAAATGCATGAATGACCAAATAAAAATTCCTTCACTGAATTGTGTATACACTTGACTGAAAAACAGATATATTATTCAGGTCCTGCGTTTAACAGACAAAGCAATGAATCCATGAACTGTGGGTTGGATTACCGACCTAAATTAAAAATTAGTAGCATTAGGCCTGCCTGGGTGATGTGAATTTCTTACATAAGTTAAAATTAAGAAAATGTGTTACACGAATTGTCTCAGAACTCTCCTTGGAATAAATAGTCTATAAACCCACTACATGTCAAAGCAAAAGCAATAAAATTGTTTTTTTTTTTACATTTTCTAGTCTATCTATGTAAGCAATTGAGTTATATATTTCGTGAGTAATTTTTTTTTAATAAACATTAACAAGTAAAAGAAATTATTTGAATGAAAAGATGACTTGATTTTAAATTAAATACACATCTACATCACTTTTAAGACGCATTGTTAGATTTTGAAAAGATTAAGCTCCAGGAATTAGTAAAATATATCAATTAGACACTTGTTGCTTATTTATTAAACAAACAAACAGGTGTATATAATGATTTTGACCCAGTTCTTGAGGCAATAAACAAAGTAAAATTAAAAAGTACAAATCGAAAATAGAATCAGAATCGAACTCAAAAACAAAGCATAAACCTTTAAAAATAACAATGTGTGTTATGTGTTAATCATATTAATTTTTAATAAACTGTTTCCTGTATATCGCAATATAATATAAAAATATAAGCATAAAAATGAGTTCTGAGGTATGTACTTTTTACTTTTTTATTAAGATATATACATTTTTAAACATAATCAATATATATAATTTCTTTTAACATTTTTTTCTTCTCTGTGAGAGTCGAGACTCGTGTATAGTGAAGGAGTATATGAGGGAATATAACTTATGTGTTTGCTAGTCCGTATACATTTTTTTTATTTCAGATACAAGTTTATGATAGTCTGTCACTTTTAAGATAATTAAAAAATTGATGACTTGATAAATAAAGTGGTTTTGATTCGCGGTTATTACATATTTATTATAGCATTAAGCAGTAATTTAGTGTTAGAAAATTGTAATATAAGAAATATTGGTTTTTCATTAATTTAATGAATTAATTACAAATAAAACATTGATTAAATACAAAGTTATTAAAATTATAGACGATGATTTTAGTTTGACTACAAAGGTGTTTCGACCCTCGTGCACACCCTATGAGTTACCCTACGTTGCACATCCGTGGATACATTTTAGATTAAAATTGTATTAAAATATCTACCATGTTTATTTTTGTACGGTTAAATTGGGTACAATGAAAAAATAAGTGCTGTAAAAAATGTTTTTAGTCTTAAATAAAGAATCCTAAATGTAAAAAGGCAGATCAGGATGTCAGCTGTCAGGCGGAGACTTTTATTACTCTTCAAAGCAAACGGAACCGGAACAGGGCCCTGCGGGGACCGGGCGGGAGGGGAAGGGGGCAGGGAAAAGGAAAAGCCACAGAGGAATCCTTCTAGTGCTAGCGGGGTGGAAATACGATCCTCCGTGCGTGAATCCGACCTGCCAACAATCCCAGCGCCGGATTTCTGTTATCGCCCAGCGCTGCCTACATTATTCTATCTATCTATCGTTATAACAATAACGTACAATTTTAAAACAGTAAGTAAACGAACCGCTCGATGGAACTAAATACTAATAAACGAAACACAAACTATATTATAAAAATAATTAGTAATTTTACGAGATAGTACATACAATATATTGTGCGGAGTACGAGTACTCGGAGGGGTCACGAAGGAAACAAATAAAGGTGTTTTTTTCGGTAAAGTAAACTATTATGCGTAAAGGACACCGCCATGACGTCTTTAGAAGAATTTATTCCTAATCTATTGAATCCCCACGTTGAACTTGGACCTAGCAGGTGAAGAGAATTGTCGGTGATAGCTATCGTAAAAGCTCCGACGCATTCAGAAAGACAATTTAATAAAATAAATTACTAAATTAGTTAATAACGGTCTTTTACTAATAGTGAGGTGATTTAAATCCATCGCCAGCATCGCCTTTCCCCCCTCCGTCCAAGGAACGACACGAGCGACATCTGGATTGAGGACGCAGGCTGCAGCTTCAGCCTGGCCCGATCGAGCTTCTCTACTCTTCGTATTTCCGGCTCCGCTATCTTCTGTATCTTTCCTGTTCTATTCTCCGACCAAACAAACGACTATATACCGACCGCTCGTTTCATTCCTTCCATTCTCACCACCCCGTATATTATTGACAGAGCACAAGCAACACCAACGATTAATTTAAGCTCAGGCATGAGTTTTGTGAATCTGAATTACATTACAATACTAGTCACGAAGAATGATAGATCATAATATCAAGCATTCAAAATCCTTTATTCTTTACCGAGATTTTCTTTACACGAGGATAATATACCTCGGGGTCGTTTCAAAACAAATAATTCAAAACAGAGCAATGAGTAATAATACAAGAATAACATGTATGCTAAAACAACTAAAATTAATGACGGTTAAGCAAAAAATTAATAATCGATTATTGCCATCATATATGAAAAAAAATACCAAATATAATTGTGAGGTCCATAATTATCCTACGATAAGTCGGTGGGATTTCAGACTTCCATAAACAAATTTGGCAAGAACACAAATTATTCAACGAACTGCCAGCAAATGTGAAGGAAGCAACTAGTCTCGCTACTTTTCCTAGGTTGAGTGCACAATATGTAGTATCTAAGTTTAGTAACTGATCATTTTTCATGTGTTTATTTTCTTTTGGATTTGTAATCTCTTTACCTAATGCTAATTGATACACGATATAATTTTTTTTTTTGGTTTTCTAAAGTGTCATATACTAGATATAAGAATATTATTACATCATTGTTTACAATAAACAAAAAAATATACGTACATACATTTCTTACAGTAGGGTATTTTCGATGTTAACAAATAAATTTTTAATTTTCTTTTCTGACAGAATAGTGACGCCAGTATAAACAAGTCTTCGTAAAAGTAAACTCTTAAAATAGCGAAGACCATTCAAATTAAATTAATCATCTAGAAACATATACAAAAAAAAATAATATGTATTCAAAAAATATTTGATCTCGATAACAAATAAATATTTTTTTGATGCATAGGTTTTTTCCGTATATCTTTCTAGTTGATTAATTCAATTTATATTAAAATAGCACAGAACTATGCGCTAAAAATACAACTTCACAACAAAAATGTGATTTCCTTCAAAACATAATTCACGCTGCAGCATTGAAAACGGATTAAATTGTTTTCAATGATCCAAGTATTATACGATAAAGCAATCAATACAGGATTTAACACATACAAGGCAATTTTTTATGGACTTCTTTAATTAAACTGGTTTTGTAATCTGAGTACTAGGGTTTCTGACCCGGGTCGACCTGGGAATGAATTCCCGGGGATACGTCGGGTTTTCGATGCATCGTGTCCCGGGAATGCTTATAACACGTAATAATTTTTGAAGAGTGTAAATAAAATTATTTCGTCCAAATTTGTTATCTTGCAGTTAAAAAGAAATGTTCGGGTCAAAACAAAAATAGCATACTTTTTTAATGGGTTCCAGAAAATAATAACAATGGGTTCAGGAAATAATAAAACATTTAGTCGCAAAATACAGAGTTATGAATTCTTGGAAATTTGCTAGCATTGACGACTGTCGGTGAAGTGCAATAAAAATACCAATACATACATGAGTGAATGCTTTCGCTGAAACAAAATTTTATTTTTGTACCAAATTATGCCCTGGCTTGTAACGGTTTCGAAGTCATTCGGTAATAAAAATTCTTAGCCAGCGTACTGTCGTAGCACATATTTGAGAGTTTTTTCAATTACAAAATCGAGAAGCAGGCTATCAAATGTAAATTTGAACATTGGTATTTTTGAGTGTTATTTTAAATTTAATTGTTTTAATGAGTGTACTTAATTTTTTTTTTTTTGTTAATATAATAGATTGATTGTAAATACGTACATAGAATATATTTCATTCAAATTAGATTTTTTAAATGTTTGCGTTTTAATATTAAAAACTTATTATTTATATTCTGTATTTTATTTAGAAATAGTAATTAATTGTCAATAAATGTTTAATTTATAATAACAATTTAATTAAAATTAAAATAACAATGTTTATAAAAAACAAACATAAAATCTTTTATTTAAAAAAAAATATATTAATATATCACGAGACCCGGGATCCCGGGAATGATGCAGAGCTGCGTCCGGGAATAGAGAAACCCTATTTAGTACCATCGTATTGAATGTTCAAAATAAAAGCCAGTAAACTTTCTGCTAGCATTAGAACCTAACTATGAAATTATATTATACAATACCTGTAACCTTAATATCTACCGAATAACTTGTGATTCCGCGCTGGCAGAGAGTTGGAGAACTCTTATCCCAAAATGTGTCCATAAAACTAACACGCGGTCTAAAATCGATTCCGATCACGAAATGTGCTTTATCCGGGATATGGATGGCGGGGATGGAGGCGGAAAGTTAGCTCCGCACCCCACTACGCGTGCGGGCCAGTCTATCAAACTTTCCCCCGGGCCCCACGTTCCCCGCGCAAGAACAAACAGCCGAGTACGTGTTGGTAAATGCCCAAACGGATGTGTGGTTCCAATCTAATGATCAACTTGCGATTTCTTAGCACAAATACTTTTCTCACTCCTAATAATGAGGAGATGAATTCAATCTCACACCAATTTCTACTTGAAGGTTTTTGCACACGCGGATAGGTAGTTACCTAGATGTAAAACCTCGTGTGAGCGACAAGAACGCAGGATTCCATTTACACTATCGGTAACTGTAAAGCGACTGAATCTCAAATCGGTAAACAAGATCGAATCAAACAAACAATGTCCGTCTACAGGTTTGCTGCCGAGTGTGTGAACAACACTACAAACATTAATATAATGCTGTGATCTATTACGTCATTCTAGTGTCGGAGAATGTGTCGAATTTGTGGACAATACAGGTGTTTATACAATACTGTAACGGCTGTATCTACAGTGACCTGCAAATTTGAGAGGATAGATATTAAAAACTTATTTTATTCAAAAATCTTTTAAAATTGAAACAAAATAATATGCAGGTAAAAGAGAAATGAATTAAAAGTGTTCAAACATTGAAAACAAACATAATAAAAATGTTATGTGACGAGGATACATCATTTAAATATTTTGTATGTCTTCTCGTAGTCTGTTAAGAGTACTTATAAGTATTCATTTTTGGAATATTTCTTTCTCTATTTTGTTCATCTTAATTTTGTTCATGTTTTTTCTATACATTGTGGGATTTTTTATCTAAAATAAACCATCATTTTTCTACAGGATTAATATCCGCACACTGGAGAGACAACTCCAGAAATTCTACGTAGCAATCCTAATAATTAATAGTTAATAATTTAATTTGATCATTTAATATTTTTAACTTAATTGTGTACTTCGATTATAAAAAACTTTATTTACGATACATAGCTTCCTAAACGAGATGTTCGCAGACCGCGTGTCACACAGACAGCTCCTCGATGATTTTTCTACTCTGAGGATAATTTTTTATTTTCAGTAAAATTTTGCGATCAACCCTTTCAGTCGTTAATCGTTTTCGACCTCGTCCCTTCAAAAGAGTCATTGCGCTGTGTTCCTCGAATTTGTTACATACTTTTTGATATGTTGTTTAAAAATCTTATATTTCTCACTTACTTTACTTTGATCTTGGTTGGACCACCAAAATTCTTATTAGATTATAAATTTCACGACGACCCGCCATTTTATGAAATACAGCTTTATATATTATATTGCCCTGCAAAGGTTAGTAAGAGTAATATTTATAATACTCAATGAACCAAAATTCCTATCGTCGACAAATTTTGAAGCTTAAACTGAATTAAGGCATTCTCGGTCTAGTCTACTACATAGTAAAATAAATTAAATTATTGGACAAGAAACATATAATTCATTTGAGCGGTTCTCTTAATTTCGCAGGTGACTGTACTTTCATATGTTGACATGTTGACATTACATGTGTGTTTTCATTTAATGCTTATGTATTACCTCATTCGAACATTGTCGAGAGTGGACAATTCACATTACGATGCTTTAAGTACTTTTATTAATATTATTATTTTTAACTATCATTCGTGTTGAATAAAAGTATTTCCTAGAATCGCGCAAATATTATATAAATTCCAGAATAGCAAAAATAACTGTCCTACAAATTACCATTAGTGTTGAAACTGAATGGTTACTTAAAATAATTAGAAGCATTTTAAGTGTATGGAAATCCTCAGAATTCCAATGAATAATGTTGTCCCTTTTCATCCCATGTAAATAAATTGTATGCTGTCTCCCATTATAGTAATAGATACAAATTGTTGAGTTAAAATTGTTAGATTGATAATACCACTAAATGAAACGAGTAGAATCAAAAAACAAGTGTTTTATTTTCAAACAAATAATACATATCTCATAGAGACGAAGCTATTTTTCCATTAATAAAAAATAACTTCCTTTGTAGGTGAATATAACAGTTCCTTTGTAGGTGAATATCCAGGAATTGTGTGTTCTTGGACATATTTAAATATTATTTTATTTTATGTGATTATGGAGATCTGCAAACTTATTTCGGAAACAGTAAATAAAATTTATCAATTAGAAAGATATAATCGATTTATCGAAAACATATTTCGGTTGCCACATGGATAAATTGATTCTATCTTTCTAATTGATACATTTTAATTTGTACTCAAATACCACAAAACTATGTTCTGAAAAATAGCACCTTCCCAAAAATAATGTGTTTTCCTTAAAGAATAAGTATTTGTTTAAGAACTTGGCGTACTTTTATAAAACGTAAATTATTGCCAATTCTCTTTGGCCCCGAAACATGTTGAGTAATCAATAAACAGCGGTATAAACAAAGTGTTTTTCATTATTAATATAAAATGTTGCCAAAGATTAAATTTCGGTAAGAAGTAAGAGTAAATCGTGAATCAGTTGGAGTCGATTCGTTCTCTTTGAAATACAAATGATAACATAAAATATTAGTACAAACGAAATACTGCACTTACTTCCGATCTATATTCAGATGTTAATACTCTTTTATGGAAACATTATTACAACTATTTTCTTTATATTTTTAAAATGCTTTATAAATTAGAAAATTAAATCGGAAGCCTCGTTGAAATTCGTAGAATTTCCGCTCCTTTATAATTCCCCCATTAATTAGACGGCCATCTGCTGAGGCGGGAGGAGCACGACTGGCCCCGCTAGTGGACTTAATGTTCTCTACTGAAAATAAAAATAACCGTTACGTCTAGAACAGATTGCCCCCCTGCAACCTGCAACCTACAACCTACCGCCTACCACCTACCGCCTACCGCCTACCACCTATCGCCTACACGCTAATCAGCAAACAGTTCACAAAATACGCTGCGTTTAACAACACCGCCAACCTTTCTTGTAATTCTCTACAATGCGGAAATATGAAAACTGTCTATTCTATGAATTACGATTCACCTCTGTTTTGTTTCTGATTTCATTTACTTATAATATTGAACGTAAGAAAACCGCAATCTTTTGGAATCAATTATAGTCTGATGAATATTATAGTCTATAGTAGATGAATTTGAATCGCGTATCATACATTTTTCAGGTAAGGTTGCTTAATGTTAATATTTCTAAAGAAAATAAAGAAAAACCCAAAAACATTTTTAAATACATATACAAATTATTCAATTTTATTTTACATCGAGTATAAAAGTCGTACGTCAGGTACGTATGTTGCAAAATAATGATTTGATTACGCGCTCTTCGCACGCGAATTAAAATAATCTTTTTTATAGGCGCAAATATAAAACTAATTTAAATCGAAGTAGACGTATATTTTTTTATTATCTTAAAGAAATAACTTTGCATTATCATGTTAATCAACGTAGGTAATAATAAATATAATTATAAATTTAACTGCATATTTAATCACTGAAATAAAGTTCTGTAAATATTAAAAAAATAGTTTTAATAATAAGAATTAACCTGAAGTATTTGAAGTCTAGATGCCTCGTAGACTGATTTTTTCAATGAGACATTTTTCAACGATTCGAGGAATATAATGTGTATTTTTAATATTTTCAAATTGTGGTTCACTTTGTGGTTTATTACATTCATTTTTTTACATATCATTCAACTTTGTTTATTAAAACCACTTAATGAGTAATTTAAAACATCAACCGGATTCGGAAAACGTAATTTCCAACTTCAGGATGTCATATTAACTGACCGACTAAATATATAATAATATAAAAATGGCATCTCTCAACTTGGCAGCCCAAGACGACAAGTTTGGAGTAAGTAAAGAGAATGAGTGTAGATATAAAGATAGTCGGGAATAAACGATTCACAAAATGCATAAAAATCGCATCTCTTGTATGCGGTGGGGTGCGGTGCGGTGCGGTGCTTGCTGGCATTTCATTTTACAATTAACGACCTGACAAAACATTAGGTGAGAGCTCCGCCGACCGGCTATCGCGCCTTCACCCTTATCCAGCACCGGATCCGGCACGCGAGGCGAGGGGAGGCTCCTCGCCCTCTACCCGGGATACCTCTACCGAGTGTATCGATCATCAATAAACGGGCGGCGATTCCCTCTTTAGCGCATACCCTCCTTCGCAATATTATGCTGATCCCGGGGGTCAGCACGCGTACTGAGGAAGTTCCCGTAAATTATTCAGTGAAACGAGATCCTCCCGAGACTGAGTCGGAAGACTAATCCAGAAGTTGATCCATTTATCCTCGCTTTATTCGCTAACTTGAAACTTCTCACATATATGGCTTTGCGAAAAGATTCAACGTACTTTAGTGTCGACGTCAAACTTGAAACTCGACGAATTGTTGAAATAAACAAGTGAGTGCCACGTGTAATGTCACTAATGTAATGTATTTTAAGCGGAGAAT
The DNA here is from genome assembly GCA_022840565.1 of Eubasilissa regina. Lineage (NCBI taxonomy): Eukaryota > Metazoa > Arthropoda > Insecta > Trichoptera > Phryganeidae > Eubasilissa > Eubasilissa regina. Next base: position 41,777,682 of record JAINEB010000018.1, on the reverse strand, counting down.
CCCATTTCGCTCGTGGTCGCTTTCGAGATAGGTCAAGAGACCGTCAGCCGACACTGCTAAATCTCACCTATCTCAGCAGAGCTAATGGCGAGGAGCCCTACGTGCATACGTCCTGACGTGTGGGGTGCCACGGAGCTAAATGCATCGCCTGTCTGAATTAACCCGCGCTTATCTAATCCGCCTTTGTTCCTCCGTTCGCTGCATCAGGATACGATTTATGCATGTCTGTCTGGCTGGTATTGGATTGCACACCGGTTCCGGATCTTGCTGTACAAGCTGCACGGCACCGGCGCCACACTAAATTAATAGAATAGGTATACGTGTGTGTGTTAAAATTGCGCGGCTAACACGATGTAAATAAAATTTAAATCCTCTAAACTTATTTTTGTATAAGTATTTGTATGTATTGTTCGATAAACTTATTAAAACATCTATATACTACCATAATCACATTATTTAAATAAAATTGCAGCGTTTAGTTGACCAATACAATCAAATTAATACCTCTGTTGTGGTCCTGTTCGCACCTCACAGATATGGCCGCATAATGAAATCACGATACTCCGCGCCGCAACCGGTCAGAGGAAAGCTAGAACCGACCACTCTTCTCCTGGCCGGCTCCTCGGAATCATCTACTCACACTTCGGCACCGTCTCCAATGTAGCGCGTCTATCTTATACTTTGTAATATAACGATCAGTGTAAATGAAATCTCTTAATTAAATCCAACCAGTAAGTACCGCTTCATTGCCCATAAACTAGCCGCTCTAGCAGCACACGCAAACACAAGTTATAATAATTCTTAACATTTCATATACATACGGGAGAAGCGAGGAGACATAGGGCCCTCGATCTCGCCGTACAAATCCTTGTGACGAGTAATCCCTGTCGGTGACCATAACGAGTCTACACAAACATAAACCACTAAAACCCCTAAAGTTCAAACATCTAACGCACGATGGAAGTTCGACTGATTTTTTGAACGAAAGAATTTGAATATGTACGGTGCATACATACAAATACAGAACGTACACATATATAGACGCCGAATAGACGCGAAGTGATTCCAAAGAAGAGCCTGAATCGAATGTACGAGGACGTATCGCTAACACCGAGTTCGGCCTAATACCGAGATCGGGCAAAGTAGAAAAGAAGGGTCCGAGCCCAAATGGTTTAAATAAAACAAAGGAGAAAATATTTTAAACGCGTAAACTTTCTCGCATGCCGATTCGAATTGATAAATGACCTCCTTTAATTTACTTTTTCTATTGACGGTTGCTGCAAAACCCGAACTGCGGCAGTTTGCGGTATGGCACAGTACCTGCCGGCTCGCCGTCCCGTGAAATGATCGCTAGTTTATAGCTAATAAAACGGAACCAGCGCACAAAACGGGAAAGTAATTAAATTAGTTGCGTTAACGACGCAATACAAATCAGCGGCGGAATCGGCAAAATACACGAACGACTTTACCAATCTATTACATAACAAACGCTGTACATTTACAGTGGGTAACAGACGTCCGTAGAGGAACATTTGACGGGTGGACGGACACATTTTAAAAATTTGGGACGGAAACTTTCGAGGTTTTGCGCAACAACACATTAGATTCATAAATTCGAATTATTAGTTATAAATTGTAATTGGGGTTCTTTAGCAATTTTCGTTCGATTTTACAAACAATTTTTTTATGTCGTAGTGTTTTGACTACAAAGTTTAGTTATCCTCAAAGTTTAGTATTATTTTTCAAGACGTCGATCTTAAAGATTTTTGACTCTGAAGTTCTTTTCATTCACCCGCAAATTATCGTCGACCGAGTGAGTTCCACATGTGTATTGCTACGAACGGTACACACCAGATCATTTTGCTCATTTCGCGTTACGCATTTGCGCGACCGGTTACGAATTGGGAATATTCAGAATGCGTGCATTTTTCACAGGCGAGAAACACTTCTTTGCGGTATGCGCGTATTAGGCGCGAGCCACGCAAACATTTACAAAGGAACGACAAGAAATGACGAAACTTAAGGTGGATAGAATTCCGTACTCTCGTGATTTGACTCTTATTTGCCAGATAAGTCTCATTACCTTAGCTGACATCTTATCTTATCGTCTGTGTTAACGTTCTCCGCTAATCTACTTATCCTTCAGTCTATCGTGAGTAGATTTTCCGCACATTCGCCTGAGCGATAGTGCTCGGTGTTCAGGCTTCCAAATATGAGTGTCGGTATTAGAATTTCACTACATCCCCTTTTTTAATCTCAGATCATAATTAATTTTTAATTAATAACAATAATAATAAATAAACTATTTTAATACAAATTAGATGTATCAATTAGAAAGATATACGTACACATACAGATAAAATCAATTTATCGAAAAACATTTTGGCTGCCACTGGGATAAGAGCCAGGAACTTTTTCTATCCGGGGAAACACATTGACCAGTATACTATGTGCTTCTAGTAAATTGATGACAAATTGTATAATTTATATGTTGCAGCTCATGACAGAGCATCGCGGTACCCTATTCTGCTTCTAGAGCGCCTTCTAGAACGACTTGCCTTCCTAGACATTATTTAGTGCGACAAGTAGCGAAACTCCGATCGTGTCTGGGACTCGGTCTGTCCGTACGTAGCACGCAATATGTTTTTCGTAACCTTTACGTGCCTTAATAATTATTCAGTCTCAGTCAGTGCAGTAAGTACCGTACAGTACACAGTACGCAGTACCCAGTACCCAGTACCCAGTACCCAGTACGCAGTACCCAGTACCCAGTTCGGCTGTGCCCGGCGCGAGGAATTATTCCGACTTAAACAAGTTCTCCGCCCCGCACTTGAAACAACGCGGAAACAAAGAAGCGACGCACTCGCAATGTCGAGATATTAATCTACATTGAAGCACCCCGGCCGCGGAGCGCTCGCGACACTTGCGAGGGTAGACGGTAACTTTATTAGTGAGATAATAGTAACGGAGCGAGGCGTAAATAATCAGTTAATTACGGACACCGACCGCTTGACAGCTCCCACAATTGCATAAAGCGCAATAAAAGTTCACTCGTAATTGCACAAAACAGGGGAAATTAATTTCGGTCTTCGAAGGAGCGTTATAAACAAAAGCCATTAGAGAGCAGATATTGCTACTGCTGCAAACGACTTAACTTTTAAATAATAATGGCCCGAGTCCCGCCAGAGGACTCCCGCTCGGGCAGTGATGCCAAACTATTTACTTTATGGTCCGGCCCTGAAGAGACCCTTCGGGCCAGGGGTGGCCGAACTAAATGTAATATATTTAATTTCCTCATATTGTTACGTATTCTGTACTTCATCGTCTTATTGCGCACACCTTGACAAAATCCATAATACGCCCCGTTAGTATGAAAAAAGGCGCAAAATAACGACCGTTCGTGGAACCGCAGTTCGCTAATTAGATTCTCAGTAAATGAAATTATAATTGTAATAGTTCTGAACATGTGAGTTAATTTAACATTATAAGATCTTTATTTGGTGTGTGAAAATCATTGTTTGTATTCATGGAATAATTTTTGTTTTAATGTCAATTAATTTATAATTAATTATATATCAGGAAAATTTATAAAAACAATCTTTCTTATAAATGAACCAAAACAATAAAAATTCCGTCAGACTTTTTTTCAAAAGTTTTAAATTAACTAATAATGAAATAACACAAATTAAATAATGAACTAGAAAGATATACAGAAAAAATTCATCAATCGAAAAAATATTTAGTTACATAACCTCTTCCTATCCGGGGAAGCGCGTTCTCCGATTTCGCTATAATAATCGAATACATTTTCAACAAATTTTGAACTTATATTCTGTAATATTTCCAATTAATACATCTACCATTCCATTTTTAAAAGCAATCCACTTTAAATTACGGAGAATTTTAAATAGCTTTTAGTAAAACTCGATACGGAAAAAATCTATCTATCGAAAAAATATTTAATTGCTACCGGGATTTATTTATTTATTTATTTATTTATTTATATATATTTTGACATCCATATTTTTGTAGTTACAGAGGTGGATACATAACATACATAATACATAGTTTAATGTGTGGGATGGAGTAGACTTCACCTCTGATATATACAGCGTTGTCCTGGCTACTTTGCTAGACTAAAGTCTGTGTTAAAGTAGCCAGTTTTTTTTTTTTTTTTTTTCGTTCTGTTGTGGTGTTATTTGGAATAAAAAAATAAATCAAATATAAATAAAAAAGTAAGAATAAAATTAAAAAAATAAAAGTATAATAAAATAAAAATATGATAAAAATATGTGGAGTGGGAGTGTTGTAGGACTAGTGAGTTATTAGTAAAAGAATTGTATATATTATAGTAAATTGTTGGATATCCATGCTTCTGATTCATCTCTACCTGATTGAATCATATATTGGGTCCATTTTTGTGTAATCTTATAGTAATTGTACGATTTCCAGTTGGTACTGAGTGTATTGTATAGTTTCGGAGCTAGGAACATGTAGAATCTTTGATAAAATGTCGTTGTTGCTCTCGGAACTGGTGTGTAGATGTTTGTTGTTTGTCTAGTGTTGTGTCCATGATTTATTGCTTGGGGAGAGTTGTTATTAGTATGGAAGTATTGAACGAGTCTCAACATAAAGATTTGTCTTATATCAAGGACATTGTACTCTTTAAATATAAGGTCTGATGGATATCTAAAGGGACGACCAATTATTACCTTGAGAATTGTTTTTTGTGCTTTTTTAGCCGATTCCAATATTGTTTTTGCTGCTCCTCCCCAAACTAAAATAGCATAATTAATTAAAGAGTAGCACAGTGCAAAGTACACCGATCTCAAGATACACTCAGCAAAAACGTATTCTCCTTAATAATAATATAGGTAAGTTTATAATAAAGTGGAAAGACAAAGAGAACCGATCAAACCATTCTGGGGTGTATAAACTCAACTACTGCAAAGACTGACATTTTATACCGGTAAAAGTGCATATAGTTTCAATATTAGATTCAAATAATTTTTAAGATAACGAATAATGATTTTTTTGAGTTAGAAGTCGGCTTTCAGAGACAAGCTATGTTTTTGATAAAGAATTATATACGTAAATAATAGCGGACTGAGATAGAAAATATAGACATACCACGATACTTGTTTAAACGAAATAATAAAGTTTTTGCTCTCTACATTATAACCGTTAACGGTTAGAAATGTTTTAATCTTTTATTATTATTAGAATTCTAAATATTATTAAATGTAGGCTTGCTCGCTGTTCACTTGTCACCACTGGCTTAAACACGAGAATGGTGAATGGTGAGAGAGATCCCTCGGTCCTAAAAACTGTATTACCAACTTCTCGCTCCGGACATAGCTAGGAACTTGAATCTGATTTATAACTGCAGCTAAAATTAGTTTCTACACAGAAGCCCGGAAAGCTTTTGTCTATAATTTAGAGGTTTTTTAAACCAATAAATTTAATTCTAATTAAAACTTCTTATATTTTCAAAGTTTTCTTCTTATATTTTCATTTTTTACTGACACAATCAATGAAATAGATGTACAGTAGACCTACGATGGCGGTAAACCATTTCCGCAGTTGGTTGCGCAAACTTTATTATTAATTAATAAATAAAATAAAAACATGGTGATGTGGTACGTGTTAATGGAATTAAATACAAAATATTCTGTGTAAGATATTATAAAAAAAATGAGAACTTCGTGTAATATAAGTATAAAAATATATTTATATACAAATTTTATGAAAATATGAAGTAGATTCTTTTTAAATTTAAATTTAATAGATGTATCAATTTCAAAGTGAAACACATAGGTTCGAAAATTTGTCGTTAATTTACTATGTTGACATGGTGTAATGGTCAGCGCACTTCCTCGGATAGGAAGGGTTCCTGGTTCGAACCTCGGTGGCAACAAAATATTTTTTCGAAAAATTTATTTTATCTGTGTATCTTTCTAGCTGATACATTTAATTTTTATTAAAAATATCACGGAACTATGTTCTAAAACCTACAACTTCACAATAATGTGTTTTCCTTTAAAAAAATGTATTAATCACACGTTTAATTAAATTGTACTGCATATAGGCTTTTGCGGTTCTAATTCGAATTTAAGCAAAAAATTAAGAAACAAAAGATGACGTCACGGTACTCCGTGACGGAAATCGGGAGAAATGTATCAATCCTCGTTAAGGTGACGTACCGCCACTGTACATTCGGGAGATTGTCGATTCACCCGTCTACTATTTATATATAGATCAGTAAAGTAAGGGATTTATATGCGAGCCTACCGATAGATAATATAATTACTCTCCCACGCGGTCAGATCATGGCGAAGTTAGCCGGCCCGACTGCCGATCGCGACCGGTGCGAGGGCGGCGCGAGGCCGGTCGCGTGGCGAGGGGGATACCCTCGTCAATTCGGACGGGGCGAGCGTTTCGGCGGAATCTGGCTCGCTGTAACGGTCTATTCAAAATCGAAGCTCGGTTTTGAAAACGAAGATTGACAGACCGACAGTCGCATCGCGGAACTTCGCACCGACGGCAGCTCGCACTAAGCGGAGTCTTCGGGGTTAGATTTCCCTAAACAATCGACAGGTAAAATGTGAAAATAAATCACTCAGTAAAATCAAATGCTGTAGGACTCCGAATTTTCTATATAAATATCCACATTTCGCATTGTTTGTCTGAGTTAAAATGTTAACATTTTTGTTTAGGGTTGTTCAATACGCTTCATACATTTATGACAAAAATCGTTAGCCGCATGCGGCTCTTTTCATAAGCATTCGCGACTCTTCAACTTCAGCTCACATTTTCATCTACAATCATATTTTGATACATTAAATAGTTCGCCTGAAACATACGACTCAATAAAATAACTAGTGTTTATGTGTCACTCTCGCAAACTTTGGCGCTGCCCATTTACACGAACAAACATTCCCTTCCGCGAATCAAATAAAAAATAAGTTAAGAAGTAAATTAACTGACGATAATTTACAATCATGCCTTAAAAACTAGTAGTCACAGGCGAGACATAGCAGAGCTTTCAAAAGCGATGCAAGTCGCCATTCTGACTAGTAAACTAGTAGTCACAGGCGAGACATAGCAGAACTTTCAAAAGCGATGCGAGTCGCCATTCTAACTAGTAAACTAGTAGTCACAGGCGAGACATAGCAGAGCTTTCAAAAGCGATGCGAGTCGCCATTCTAACTAGTAAACTAGTAGTCACAGGCGAGACATAGCAGAGCTTTCAAAAGCGATGCGAGTCGCCATTCTAACTAGTAAACTAGTAGTCACAGGCGAGACATAGCAGAGCTTTCAAAAGCGATGCGAGTCGCCATTCTAACTAGTAATCTTTACAAAGCCCAAAAAGTTTATCAATCATTTTACGTATTGAAGACTATCAAACATTACAGCTAGATTTCATAAAAAATACTACCTTAAAGAGGGTCTCATGACGCAACTTTCAATAAGTTCGTTAACCAGTCTGATCTGCCATTTTGTTTCAAAATGGCGGTTATTCGAAAACGTTGAATCCTCTTTATAAAAAAAACACACTTACATTCACTACTTATCTAGATAAGTGTTGCAGCTACTGCCGGAAGGGATATTTTTGCTAATATCTGTATAAAATTAAATATTTGGTTACCTACTTATTCTGAGCTTCAAGTTGCAACTTCACATCAAATCCTAAATATGGTATTTTATTTACTTTCAGAATTTGAAGCTACGAGCTACGAGTATTCTTCGCGAGAAACGAGACTTATTAATTTCTTTACCAAATATTGTTCGGTCGTCGGATGAAAGTAGGGCTCTTGAAAACGAAATATAATTAGCTTCGGCAGTTTATATCCCAGAAAAGCGCCTTAAATTTAACGAGACATTAAGACGCGGAGAGGTATTTTTAATATCTTTTCTGCAGACGTTTTGCGGGAGAGGTGTACAGGATGGGGGACCACCTCCATCAGCAGCCCCCAGATAACTAGGAATCTGTTTACAAGTTCAAGTCGGTATTGAATGAAGAAGAATGAAGAAATCGATACATTTGTCTGGACGCGTTCGTCGATTGAACATACTGAAACCGGTCCCAGCTATCGAATCACATCAAACCGAGCATCGAGTACTCGAGTATCGAGGAAACAGCAATAAATTATAATAATAGCTTTTTAAATTTTCGTACTTTTGATCAAAATAATGTGCTTTTCTTGAAGATAATTAATAAGAAATAATTTAAACACAAACTCTTCAATACCGCGATTGATAATTAACAAAACTTTTACGCCGGGACGTGCATTCCATACAATTGAAACAGCTGTTCAATACTATAATATCTGCAAACAAAATTATTTGATATACTCGTAATAAGTTTAATCAATGAAAATTTGTTTACGTATTAACCAGAACCTAGCGGAAAAAGCCATTGAAAATAAATAAAGCGATATATTGCGCGAGTACTTCGCATAATATTTTGGAACATAAACAACATTTGGATTGAACGAACTGTTTTCAATTGCACCGCACAAAGTTGAACTTGTTTCAATATTCTTCAAGAATAGAAAATGACTTCCAAAGGTATACTTTTTGCAATAAAAAACTTCTTAAAGATTATATTATATTTCTTTCCGCGCAAAACGCCTCCAAAGTTCATAAGAATACAACACGTCGTACACGCCACTGCTAATAATCCCTTTAAAATCATTACCAATTAAAATCAAAAAGACTCGTGTCACAATACATATCTTCAATGAATAGAGTTTCCAAGTTACACGGTATCACAAATACACGGTATCACAAATTTGAACTAACAAATTTTCCGTGACGTAAAATAAGCCATAAAATATCCTGCGTAATATCCCACCTACAATATTTTGGAATGTTACTGTCCTAGTTTTCGGAACTGTATAAATCTAAATAACATACTACAAGTTTGAAGGGCATAGCTTGTAGTGATGCCGCTGCAAAAAAGGAGTATGCAGAGACTGATGCAGTAAATTTTCCATTTTAGAGAGAACTAAGCGGAACCTACCCGCGAACAAGTATTCAGTTAAAATGACATGTCCGATAAAGAGTAATAGACGAAACCGACTTGCAAAATATTTAACCAACAATGCGACTTTATTATACAATACAATATATAAAAACATTAACACCTTCACATGTTGCGATAGTTTATTTATTTATTTCATACTTCGCCCGTGCTAAAGTATACATTTTTAATCAATAATCATATTTTACATAATTAGTTTATCAACCATAAATTTAGAATAAGAAAGAAGAAAAAAGAAGGAAAAAATAAAAAGTGTACGTAACAAATTATGATCTTGAGAAATGTATAACCTTCCTGAAATTTGTAAGGTTAATACACATTTTAACGAGTTAAAATAATACAGTACAATTTAATATAACACGCACACGCGCGCATGCACAGGCTGCTCACTCGTAGGTGTTGGGTCTGAAGTCTTGACTCTGTATATGTTCATATTGAAGGGGCGACCATGCTATGAACATACATTGGGTCGTTAGTCATAATTTTATTATTATGTTACCGCTGAAGAGACAAAATATACAAAATTAATTTTGGTACGGTAAAAAAAATTATCGTGCACTCAGATTTCATCCACAATGAAAAAAAATCCCCCAAGTCCCTTTACAACTGAAGAGTTTTTCATAGTTTGATGTAAAAAACTGAAGTAATCAACAATATATGAAGTGGTAATTAATGTATAATAAATTTGTCTAATACAACGTTTTAGACGATTTAGTTCCGTGTACAAAAATTATCTTCATTATTTATCGCCAAAAAAATTATTTTATGTATTAACACATAAGCATAAAGAGTTAATGTTTGAAAAACGTTAAAGTTCCGACCGATAGATAAAAAGTTTAAAAAATTTTAATGTGTCGTCTCTTGTAAAAAAATTAGACTTACAGCAATTTTAATTTCCAACATAGATATAAAGTAAGGGAAATTAGAGAGGGTAGAGAGTTGCAAAACGATGGCGGATAACAAAATAAATAATGTCGATTTACCGATATTAATGCGATATGATTCCTGTAGTAGCCGCTCTACCCACGCCTTTCCACCCACCCTTCGCCTCACAGCCAGCCTGGTCGGTTATTAGTTTACTTTTCTTCTTAAGCTCCTTTATGAGGAGTCCTCGGGCGCGGGGAGCACCTGGCCAGGGGAGGAAGGGGGGCGCCGATATTAAAACATCTTCAGCTGGCTTTAGCGGCAAACATTTTTCCTACGGTTCTCCTCCGAAGAGCTCGGCTAATTTACATTATTAAAAATAACTTACGGAGAGAACCGAAAATACAATATTTACCTAAAATCTTCGTGTTTGTTTGTTACTTCGGTGAAATACTAAAGTCCCCGGAGAATATCACAAATATATACGAAATAGTGAAAACCCTACAAATCGCATTATTTTGTTCGGTTAAAGTTCAGTTTAATCAGTAATTCGAGAAAAGGCACAAATTAATTCAAAATACCTACCTGCCGGCCGTCAAATAAAGTTAGCTCCTTTTCACACTGTGTTCGTGCAGAGATGACAATTTATACTCGTAAGACGGAGTGTAACAAATTTCTATAAGAAAACACAACAGAATTTAATTCCTCGAAATGGGAAAGAACGAGGAAAATAGTGAGCTTTGGTAAGCCACGTACATCACGTATAACGGAGGAAACTTATATCTCGATGCGAAAAGCAAAAGAACAAACTTTTTCTTATCTTCCGTAGAGAGAATTTTAAAACTGTTTCAAATAAAAGCTAGATCCGCTGCGGAGGAAAACTTCACTGAAATTCATTCGGGGAAAAATCCGGTTCTGCTGGTCGAGAAGAAATATTCATATCGGCTGAGAGGCGTGTTACTATCAAAATCTGTTGGAACTTTAAATTGAACCGTTCTCAAAGGAAATATCCACAGTCCACACTTCCACAGCTGGAGGGGAACCACAGCACTATCACCAACGCGCAGCATCACTTATTTACAGTATTACGTCCGTCCTGACGAAGAAACAGTACTATAGAACTTAAATTAATCCACGCGATTAAGAAAAAGTGGGTTATATTTTAAAATTAATAATTATATTTAGACACGAAGTTAACGCTTGCAGCTTGTATGCATCTGAGGTTAGTTTATTAGGATATTTAACTATGTTTTTTTCCGCGACGACGGTCAACGTGGAATACATTACACTGTTTGAAATCGCCTCATTCACACCGAAAACACTGCAACTATATCAACATTTCTAAGGAACATCCAATGGCGGCACCGCCTGAACTCAACGTTGCAAGTGAGCCAGCGGAAATGTAGCAATCATAAATATAATTGCTATAAAAAAGCTTCGCTGCCCCACATCATCGTCACGGGTGCTAATTACACCTCACTATACCTCTCCTTACATCCATAATATTAAGTGTACTCACCGATATACATAGGTACTGAATTTAATTTATAATAAGATTAAATGCTTCGGTATTCAAATTTCTGTAGGAGTTAGTCTACAGTTTGAATATAATTGGAACAGGTGGGTGCGTGGGACGATAGATACGATGTCAGAAGTGAAACTGAGCATGATGAGGTAGAAGATGATCCCCTATAACCGTTATTAAATCGGAGAGAATCAGTCGCTACGAGTACTTCATACATATTAAACGTACGGGAGAGCTGTATGATAAAACATTCCGAGAGATGTATTCAAATATGTCTCGTTACCTGTACCGTGTGGTAAAAATGTCGCGTCACGGAACAGAAAATAATGTGATTTTTCGTGCCACAGAACACAAAGGGAAAGTGAAAGAAAGAAAAATAGGAATAATTCAGGGCAACTCGTGCGTGGCTAATAAAAATATCGCAATATCCGATGTTACGGCAGGGGTGTGCGAGCGGGTGGGGCCGGGGGCGGAGAGCGGACACTATTACTACTGTTGTATTATACACACCCTGTACTGCGCCGTACATGTCCTGCTGCGGACGTGACGCTCATATTAATCCGCTGTTTTATTAAAAATATTGCCAACACGGGAGGTTTATTGACTAGGAAAAGATAACTGTCTTTTTCTTAATATAGATTGCTTGCAGAAAAAAAGCATTCATTTTCCTTTAACCCGATAAATATCGGCGACGTCAAATTGGAACCGTAAGAGAGTTATGTCGAGAGAGCTTATGAAAACGAACAAATTAAGAGAGAATCTGCGCCATTATCAATTAAGAATATGACTAGACTAATTAATATTAGTTGACATTAATTATAACACCGGGGATAGGTTAACAGTCGTTCAATTAAGTTTCATCGGTCAATGATGAATTATTAAAATCTTACTAAACATCTTAGCTAGCTTCTTAATACGCCACCCGCAGAGGACTATCGGAAGACAATTTTAAAAATGCTAAACTAAACATCACGCACGTACAATGTTCCGAACAAAAGTCAATGTTCCTTAAAATCGATTACACGGGCAATCCAATACATTGTGAAAGCATTCAATTCAGCCGTTTCACCTGTCAGAATGTTATTTGAGTAACTTAACAAGAGACCGACAATATCTTCGCCTCTTTGTAGCGATCGTCGGTGAGAAAACCTCTGGATGAACAAGTTACCTTATAGATATCTCGGTTCCTGATAAATTGGATCGACTACTTCATTATCATACTTTTAGATTCTAAGGCTTCTCAGAGATATAATATACAAATATTGCGATTCAGTTATTCGACGATTCATGTTAACATGAGCACCATCTGACGTGATGTTCGAGACATCGACTGGAGGTATTCCGGGTTACGCAGGCATTCGCAGGAAGCTCCTGCCCACATAAAAATATCGAACAGGAAAGTGAAATAGGCAATACTTAAATAAGATCAGAGTCTCGTCTGTTACCGCTTACTTAGCCGAGTGGGGTATGTGGATGTCATTCAGTGGTGCAACCCTCCTTCTCCCCCGCCCGGGCACTTAGTGGCGGCACAGATTAGCATACATGCAGGGCAGGTGCCACCTGCCGCCTGCCGCTTGCCGCCTACCGCCTGCCGCCCCCGCCCCAGCCGGGAAAGCTAGAACTGTTCCGCCCCGGGCCCGCGGAGCCTGACAATAGTGCCGTCGTTATATTACATTTTTGAAATATGTATCACCTAGTTTTGAAACACCGGGTTCGAGTCGCTTTAGGGCTGGGAAAATAAATGTCGTAATATGCAAATAATGAGAATGTAGTTTGTTTTGAGTTATTATGATGGCGGACATTTCATTAAGGTAAATCTGATAATACACAATTGTATTATAGGATCAGATCGTGATCCCGCACTACAATATGATACCTCTGCAATATGTTAAATATATAATATAGAAAATGTCCAATGACGATGACAATGACAAAAATGATATTTTTATTTTAACGGTTTCGATTAAATAATTTTTTTTATTATTTCTTAACGAAATATTTTTTTGGGTTATCGCTTTGAGTTATCCGTACGGTGAAAGGAAAAGAAATCTAGACACAGCACTAGTTACGATAGTGCATCAGCCGCTCCAATATTTACCACCCGGGATAAGCGCCTAGCGTAGGCAGACACAAACGTAGAATCAGAACCAGAGATAAATGTAATAATTTCTGAATAAGAGTTGAATGTAGGTTTTGGCAACAATGTTTACTTCATAAAGAACGGGTAGCCCATAAGGTGAATAAATAAATAGCGTGTTAATAATGCTGCTAGCTTATCGTCATATATCGAAAAAGCCACACGATGAACATTTGCGGTGGCCGCCCCGCGCCCCGCGCCCCTCGCCCTCGCAGCACAGAGCAGACAGAGCTCAGAGCGTGACACACATCCCCTCCATTTCATTAGACAGCGTGACTGGGTAATAAATAACGTTTATTTTTTGTAAAAACAAAAATCTTTTTCGGCAGCACCGCACCGGGCTGCCGAGCCTCGCGCCGGAGCGGAGTGTCACCGACACCATTATCGCAAAACATATTAAAATGTAAATCAAATTTATCAATGTCATAAGCAGGGTGCATGTTCAATCTCGCTCTAGTTCACAAGGCCCGCGTTACGGCACTCCCCGAACCGTGCGACGGTACTGCATCCTCTTCAGCTCTCATCCGAGGAAAGAGCAGAGGCCAAATAAAATAAATGCTATTTAATGTATTCAAAACGCCAGCGAACTCGGACAATTTTAAGAGACAGGAATGTAAACAACAGCTAGATTTTGAACCATGATACAGGGACGAGTAGAAACTAACAATAATTTACATACTTAAGAAGTCTAGGTGTTTGTTTAACCTTCATAGAAGGTATATAAGCAATCGTAAACATTCTCTAATTCTCAAATTAAAAGTGGTAACGTAAAATAACTAGGAGAAACAACATCGTATTTCAAACAATAATGTGAGAGCTACGAGTAAATAAGAAATACGAGGAATGTGTGCAGGTAGAACGATCCCGCGCAGCGATATCATGAAATGAAGAACGGTAGGTAAGGCATTAAAGACGATGTAGACGATGACGTGAACGGAAATAGATAAAAAGCTCGGACAATGCAGTTACACGCTGATTCTCTTCTGCTCTCATTCTGAAAATGGTTTGGCGTTTATTGGACTGTTCACTCGCGGATCCAATTAAACGGAAGAGGATATCCGAATGGCTGAATATTTGGGTGCAGCGATGCGCGGAACAGAAGCAGCTTCACACGATCCAGCCTCCGCGTCCTCCAATATTCCCCCCTCGCCATATTAAATCATATGAATAATAAAAGTGTCTCGGCTCCCCGGGGACCAGACAACATTACGGTCTCAGCAGACCGCAGCCGGGCGCGAGAACACCTGCGTTGTAAATCAACGGTATTAAGTTTTACCTGCGTTAAACTCTGAATTATGCTACGATTCCCGGGAAAAATGTACGGAAAGTAACGTTATACCCGTGACTCACTATATCTTATTCTTTCATAACGCAAACTTATCTGTAAAATGTAATATTTATCAACTGTTATTACATTTGCCGATGCGCATAGTAATGACAAATAACTCAAGTTAAGAAGAACTGATTCACTGCGGGAGAAATTGAATCGCGAGTTGTCTAATACATTTTAAGAGAAATACTCCCTTAAATAAACTTTTGACGTGCAGCGTTATATTCAATCATCTGTCCGCCACATTTGTTGTAAAATAGAATCAAAAGAAGACAGCACATATGAAACTATTCAATTATTTTATTTTACAAGTTTTTTTAATGTTATTCCAAACAACGTTTAAACACTGTTAAATCCTTGTTTAATCTTTTTTTGTTTGTTTTCAAAATATAGTCTAGTTTCATTTAGGAGCGTTATTTAGGTACAAAAGCTAGTGTAATTTTATTTGGGTAGGTCATCGGTCGTCTTATGCGACAGATTTTTGTCAAAAGGCACGATGTGATATTATATTAAGTGAGAAATTCACAGCTTTAGTGAGCGTATTGCAGTGTCAGTCGTAAGTAGCTTTGATCGGTTTAGTTAGGAATTGTCGCATTCCCCCGAATGCATGTTCTACCAGCGTTACCAGCCAACTAGATAGGTTTACGGTACACGAGCAGAATGAGTTATATGGGAGTTTTATTGGAAAACCGTCCCGTGCACCGTCTTAATAAGCTCACCGTTATAATCTGCTGATATTTCTTTACTTGTTTTGTATATGGTAACCAATTTAATAGATCGTCTTGAGTATTTTGTTTCCCACTTCACTTATTGTTATTTAGTAATGTAATTCACAAACTAAAGACTTTATTGGTTGCTTCATCTACTACACTATTGTTTTACCATCTTATAGCAGACAAGTACAGTAATAATATTATATGGCGCCATTTTCTCTTTTTCATAGGCTGTTTAGTCCTAAAATAGCATTTAAAATTGGCATGTGAACGTAAGGATGATTTTACGAAAATGGTATGTGCTTTTAATATATATTTTTTTTACTGATGCACTGTTACCGAAGGCAAAGACATCCGCAATTGTTTGGGTCTACCGCAGCAAATTCCCTTTAACCAAACCTAGTCTGAAATGTCAAATTCTTGAAAATACAGAGACGCCGTATCGCGATATCGCGTACCTTAACCGACACAACATAAATGTTTCTCTTTCAAGGAAATGGAGCCAATGCATAATACATAGTTCAAGCACGAGGAATGTGAAGTGCGAGAACTTTGATGTTCCGTATATTATCGGTGAATATACGGCACGCAGAGTATATGGCAATCTATCCAGCTGAAACGGTATTTTACAGTAGTCCACATGTGTTACCACAACAAATGCATTTATGAATAGAAGGGTACGTCTAGTAATAGTAGTGTATAATTAATTTTTAATTTTTATGGCAGATATTTTATTGTGATATTTTAAATATATATATTTTAATGATATGTAATGTACAGTTGATACATTTAATTTGTATTGTAATTAATTTGTTTGTACGCAGAATATATTTGGATTTTTTATTTATGTTAGTTTGTTAGTATTTTTAAGACATCGTTTATCATTTGTTGAAATCCATTCTTACTTTTCAAAACGATCATTTTTAAGAAAATGACTATCGACCACTATTACCAATTTAGGTACAAAGATTTAAATTCGTTATTTACTGTGCCAACCGTAACCTAAAAAAACATCACTAAAATCTATAATCCTCTAACACATTGTTATAAAATCAGTAACAAGAGCGTTTAAAGATGCAACTAATCGTTCGACATCATATTTAGCACTTTGCGAGAAGTCATTCAGAAGCTCGGGGGTTGACGATTTATATGGCGGGCGACTTTCAACCGTCAATATATTACATAAACTAATATATTCATTATATGTTGATTCCGCAGTATGCAGTACGGTGTACCAGCGGGTGTCGAGTAGCCGTACCTAACTAGAATTCCTTAGAAACTAATCCTGAATAAATCTCTTAATATTCCTACACCGATAATGATTATTAAAGAGAACACATTTTTATTGTGAAGTTATAATTATTCAGAACAGACGGTCTGGGATGTTTTTAATACTAATTAAATGTATTAATTAGAAATATATACATATCAATTTTATAGAAAAATTTTGTTGCTACCAGGATTCGAACCTGGATCTCTTCCAATCCGGGGAACGTGCATTAACCGATTGTGCTATAGCATCGCAGTGAATAGACGACAAATTTTCGAACCTGTATGTTACGCTTTTTAAATTAATACATGTATTGTATTAGCACGTTCCCCGGGTTGGAAGAGATCCAGATTCGAATCCCGGTTGCAACAACAATATTTTACGATAAAATTGATTTAATATGTATATCTCTCTAATTAATACATTTAATTTGTATTCCAATAATAATCATATTATTTACACGCCAATACATTTAATATTCTCAGATCAGACTAAATGTAATTTTGTTAATCGCGTAAAGCTTATATTACGGTATTGAAAAAGTATTATATTTATTTATACATTATATTAATTCATATTAATTCATTAGACCTGCGTCTAGTGGTCGGGGGTTCGAGTCTCGTTCCAGGGAACCAGCAAGTTTTTTAAATATATATATTTATCATTTATGTACTGTTACAAAATAAGTTAATCTAATATAATTATTTTTTTATGTTTAAAAAAATGTACATTATAACGCTAAAATACTTTTTTTAAACATATAACACTTTACTATAATTTTTTTATATATTTTTTTTAAATATTAAGTATTCACAATACAAATGATAATTAACAGTTAGCGTACCACAAAAAATGAACTATGTATTAGTATTTTTCATTGAAAAATGTTTGTGAGTTATTTTTTTTTTTTTTTAAATATATTTTACAAATTAATTTGGTACTCGTACATTGGCAACCGGATTGTTGAGTGCTCGGTACAATTCAGTAACTTTGATAGCAAAAATTATAAATTGTAAACCCTGTCCAAGTTCGCTTGAAAATAATGAAAACCTTCTCCCTATTTATAGTAAAAAAATATTTCTAATAAATTTACAGTATTTCGGTTGAAGAAAAAATGACACTTCCTATCACTGCCCCGATGCTGGACGAATCTTTGAATAATTGTACAATGTAGCGAGAAATTCCTTATAAACAACGCGTCCTAATGGAACGCGTGAGCCGAAACCCGCCCTGGGCAACGGGGCAGCGGGGCAGCGGGGCAGCGGGGGTGCGCGAGATGTGCGGTGTCGGCTGGGTACAGGATAAGCGACCGTTTATTAAACCGGCCCCCGCTCGCGGCAGGGCGGGGCTCGGCAGGGTTGAGAGGCTGCACGGGGCATCCCGAAAGTGTAAAAATAGGCGCAAATTACAAGTACAATGCCACATTACTTTGGTGACTCAAGTAAAGACATATATTGACATACCTCTTGGCTCGGACGAGCTAAAAAGAAGTTAGAAATGAAAAGAATCAAAGCGCATTGAAACTTTTCAACAACAAAAACCAGATACAATATTAGTAATAGTAGGAAACGACGAAATAAAGGAAATATTTAAGTATCTTGTTAGCTTTAACTTTTCAAAAGGTGACGAAGCGGAAGGAAATATAAGCCACGCTAGTTGGATGAAGAAAGCATCTTGTTTCATGCTGATTAGGGTATGCAAATTTACCGCAAAATGATATTACCGGTAAATCGGTAAAACTCTGAATTGAATAGGTACCGGTTTAGCGGTAATTTACATTAAATTATGAAGGTATTAAAAAGTGAATATAATGTCATTACATTATAATATAACAAATAGAAAAATAATATAAACGACAAAAAAACATTTTAATAAAAACAAATTGTTACATATTGATATTTATTTGACACAAAGATTACTAATTATATTATACATAGGGTTATTTATTATACGTATGATTTTATAAAAGTTTATGTATTATGATGATCTATTTAATATGTATATAATTAAATTTGTTTTTTTTTTTGTTAAGAATCAATACGAACTATTTACTCAGTACATATATTTTATTCAGAGGATACTAAAAACTATTTGTCGGAAGAGAGAATGGCCGCCAACGGATGAATAGTAATCAATAAAGTACCGTAGGCTTGACTAGTGATTTTTGCGATGGTTAGTATCGGATCCCAAATACAATACATTATTACAATAAAATTCCACGATATTCCGGGTAAACGTACCATACAACAAAACACTCAACGATCCTGCTTTCTGCAAATATTATCACATAAAAATCGTAGTTTAAAAATATTATTATATTATAAATTAACCGATATTACCGGTACTTAGAAATGTATTTACCGGTGATTCGGTAAAGGAATTTAAGCACATTTTCCGGTAAATCGGTTTTCCTAAATCCGGCAATGCGGGCCCTAGTGGTGACGTTCTCAGTCATTTTTTTTACTTATTTAATTTATTTATATATTTATTTATTTATTACTTATTACATATCATTTTCATAGTTCTGAGCATTTATGTGTTCATTTACATCGTCATACAGCGGTTCCGACCATTTTTCCGACTTCGTTGGACTTTCCACATTTAAAGTGACCACTAGCATTTGCAGACTCTCTCCAATTCTTCTCATAGTGTGCTTAAACTAGGCAAGATTTTTTTTCTAAGCACTAACTTTCGTCACCATGCGTTTTCTTAAGAATGCAGGCTGTCCTCTGTACGCGCAGAGTGTGAAACAAACAGCACGTATTTATTTTCTTCCCAAATTCAGGATACGGGGAAAACGAGACATTTAACTAAGCTTTTGTGTTTCTTAAGAACTCTTCAGTTCTCCCGAATGTTGATTAGCTTCAACACGGTTGACACGGTCGGCTTGACATCTTTTATTAAAGTACAATTATGTTAAATGTATTTAATATCCGTTTTATATCTGTCCCAAAATGAAGATGAATGTAAAGTTATCTAGACATTAAAGAAAGATTACCCTTACACTGCGCTGGTTTGCAAAATTTAGCGGAAATCTCTAATTCATATCTCAGAGATAGTTGTACATTTATAAACAATACAAAGTTTAATAAATTCACTTTTACAGGGGAGGCGGAGGCATGTGAATTTAATAGATTTAATGATTGACCGATTTCGCGAAGCGGCCCTGGAGCCAGGCAGCAATTTCCCGGGATCATCTCTGAGAATTTGTGACGTCAGCGGGCGATAACGCCGGTTATTTTACGATTCCGCTCAGCAAAAAGTTCAGGTGTGCCACCGTAACAAAACTTTTATGCCCTTTCGTTATATTAAAAATTGGAACGCGAATATCCAAATTTACTGTCGAACGCATAACCGACGGAGGGGGCGCGAGCCGCCTCGCTCCGCCCCCTCACCCGCAAGGAGCGCGGGCATTATTTATGTACCCAGATGGATAAATAGAATATATTATTGATTATTGACTGACCGCGGATAAAACAAGGCGAAAATAATTCCGAACGATCTCTTCGCACAAACGAAATACGGCGAACGTGAAAATAGTGGGGGTTAAATGGAATAATGCCACAATCCACAATAGGTCAGACCCTGGACATAAATCTCAGTGAGACATGATACGGCTTTATTGGAATATCCCGACCGGCCGTGCTGTACCCGCAGCGGGGCAAAACTCAGCAAATTACACCTAATCGGATCATTTTCATATTATAAATCTGATAGCAGTGATAAACAAATAACATTAATCAAATTACATTAATTTTGTATTAAAAGATATTTATTTTTCACAAAATATAGAGATCTTTCAGAAATTAAACATTCATAAATTCAAAAATAGAAGCAATACATATTTAAAATATATATATGACAGTTAACCGTATATTATATATACGATGAGCGCCAACTATCGTGTGTGTTCGGTGGTCATTAGAATCAGATGTGTTTTATGCTCAATCTGCGACAGTTATAATATAATAGTAGGTAGAGTAATTAACTCATAATTCTCAGAACAGATGTGTGCACTTATTTGTTTTACAAATTCACGCGTTCTTCTCGAATACAGTCAGTTTAAATCTGAACATTGTTTGATAAATCAAAATGAAAAATGAACTGAAAATGGAGATAATGGACAATTGACTCTACTTGCAAACAAACTAAATTCGTGACTATTTTAAATGAAACAATAATAAAATGTGTTTCATTTTATATTTGTTTTAAATATTATTTAAAATAAATTAATAGTCTATTTCAATACAGGTGTTAAAAACATTCAAACACATAATCTTTGGATAGTTTGTTGTTTTTGGACATTAGAAACAAAATCTCCGACGACCAATATGAGCACAATAACCGGCGTCTACTGTATAATAAGATCTTAATTTAAAAGATAATTAAATAATAACACGTTAGTTCATGAAAACGGAACATAATAATTGTGATATTATTATTATACATTGAAAAGAAGATCATAATATTAATGTAATTCCGATGAAGGACGACAGTAGTAAAGAAATGTTCAGCCTAGTCTAATAATTAGCAATTAATACATGTTAAAGTATAATAAAATGATAAAGTCAATAAATTATAAATTAAAGTTATAAGCAATAAATATATAATGAACACAATAGACAGCGTTAAGCACAGAGTACAATAACTAATACAGGATAAAAACAAATAAATACACGATAAAAATAATAAGGTTACGCTTTTAAACTTTCCTAATAATTAGCTGACATAAAATTACTCAATCAACTCGCAATTTTAATGATTACTAGATGTTATAGGTCATTGTTTGTGTAATGTCGTATTTACAAGAGGAGTTTTTTTTAAATTATAGGAACATTTAATCGTTCTTCAGCGCATAAATAATGCGGCGCTTAATAATGTTAATTTAAACAACAAATTTGAAATATTTAACAAAAGGGTTTAAATCACACATTTTTCGAATTTGTTCCATTGTACAGTCTACAAATATCTACAAAAACGTAAAAACTCTTCTGTCTCAATTTTTATGAAATAAATGGGAATAAATCAGACGGCGTCCCCAGCAAATGTATCGAAAGAATGTATGGAATCGGGGAATTCTTATTTATGGAAATGTGTCAGTTAATTAAATGGCCCCGGGGCGGGTTCAGGTAACAATAGGGGCGAAAGGGAATATTTTTCGCGGAATGGAAAAATTGATTTAGCCGCCAGTGCCGAATGCCGAATCCAATATTATTCTATCAGACTCGTCGATTTATTATAAATTGAATTCGGCACACCCACGCATGGCGTAATATTTCTACTGAGTTATAATCTAATTTATATTATCGATTGCGAACCCCGCCGTATTAGGCCGCTCGGATGAAAGAAACTCGCCGATCAGGATGTTGATGTCTCTCCAGAGATATCCCATCGATTAATCTAACTAATTAACGAACTCAATTAAAGGCCGAAACCACCGAAAGTATATATTTATCCAAAAAATACATAGATGGGTAAAAGAGTAACATTGGACTGCTTTAAGATGTTTTTAATGACATTATTGTAAAATGAGTTGAAACAGTTTGTTTTGAACTTCATTTAAATGATTTTGGCCACAAAATCTACGAAAATACAGGAAAACATGACTAAAACCCTGTTTTACGGGTGTCCCAGTGGTATATTGATAGTTGGATAACAATTATTTCTGGATAACATTAAAATATACTCTTTTGTTATAAAAGACGCCTCTGATAAAAAATGTTTAAAAGAAGTCATAACTTGGTACCCTTCTCCCATATTAAATCGTCTGATCTAAGCCTGGTCCAATACCCGGTTCGAACAAATGAAAACTTGTTTATTTTAATTAATTGACAAAATAATTTCCTTTCTTATTTAATGTTCTTTATCCGAGCCAACCGATGATGAAACGCTACACTACCTATACTGTACACTTCCATATCGATACATCTGTTTAAACATGCTCTTCAGTTCTTTACAATTCGAACATCAGATACCTTCAAAATAGTATCTGCAAGTATGTATATACATATGCTTATCCAGGGGCGCTTTACGATCGCGCTGCACCTGTCCATCCTTTTATTGTACGCTCGTACGATCCCTCAACCGTCTGAAGATGTCTTTCGAGAATACAATAATTAATCAATTTTAAAAATCACTACACAATAATATTCAGTTCAGTTCAATGACCGGAATTGAATGCTTTTTATTGGTTGTGTGGATATATATAAGTCCCGAACCCGGCCCCGATTAGTGAATTATTAGGTGTAGAATGAAAGTTCAGTGTGTATAATACGATTTCTTAAACTAATTAGCAGACAATATATCCAACAGACCCGGAAATATAATAACCTCCTATTGTTGATCATAAAAACACATCTGTCAAATGCAGGGCCGTATAATTAAGAACTCATTTTTTAAATATTTTTTTTACAATAATTCAAAAATGTCAATTAGGCCATTTTTCTTTGGTTTTTACCACTTATGTCTCTAATCTGGTATGGTAGCTACTATACTCTTATAGAAAATCATTAATGATAAAAGTTACAATTTTCTTTAAATTAAAGATAAAAGGAAATATATATATATATATATATATATATATATATATATATATATATATATATATATATATATATATATATATATATATATATATATATATATATATATATATATATATATATAGATATATTTCCTATATATATATATTTCCTATATATATATATACTATATATATATATATATATATATACTATATACTATATATATATATATATATAGTATATATATATATATATATATATATATTTCCTATATATATATATATATATATATATATATATATATATATATATATATATATATATATATATAGTATATATAATATACTAACGTAACGTTATACTATATATATAGTATAACGTTACGAATTCTTGGCAGAGGAAGAATGTAACGTTAGTACCTTATTTAACTAGTTAACACCGTAGCTAAATAATTAAATAATTTCGCGTTCGGCTCGGATCGCCGAGTGGTAATTTCGATGGTAGCCGCTAGGTTCGCGACCGTTGCTGCGAGTGACGGACCAGCGCTAGCAGGTACGTGGATAATTTATACTCGCCGCTTCGAGCTAAGGGGATCGGCCGCAGGCAGCTATTCGGTTGCCGCCGCCATTCTGTTGAATTCGTATTAAAAGATACACTGAAGATGGAGCCTATACAAGATCCAGGCGCAGAGCCAACGCCAGAGAGAAGCGTATGGACGTCGCGCCTTGGAGAAATTAGAAGGGTAAAAATCAAAATAATACTTCGATTTTACTAACACTCATTTCTAGCATTATGAATCCTAATTGAATCGTAAAAATTTCTATTGTTGCAGGAAATAATTGAATTTTTACTTCTTTCTTTTTCTTCTTACTTTCTTCTTTCTTTCTTTCCTCTTACTTCACATTACATCTTCGCGCCATTACCTCTGGTCATTTTTCATCATGGTCCACGAACGAATCTTCATCTGGGAGATGAAGATTCGTTCGTGGACCCCCAGTTAAAGAAGTGTTCTGACCAATTGCCAGGCACTCGAAAACGGCGGTGGCGGAGGATTCCAAAATGGGAGGATGTAAGAAGATGATAATGATTTTGACGGCAGAAGCAAGAGAAATCGCCCAAGGTCGATGCATTTTTACGTACTATTATTATTGTCGTCGCCACCCATTTTGTATCTCCGTAATTTTATTTTATTCATTCAAAAAGTAATAATTCTCGTAATTTTCTGTTTTCTTTGTTCTACCAATAAAATTTTACGTAAAATTTGTTAATGTTTTTATTATGAAATATCACCTTTCACATTTTGTTTAGTAAAGTTTGTTTTCCCAGAAGATGGTTAAGGTGGATCTCGATATTATGGTAAGATATTATGGTAGCTTCTGATTCACGATCTCGCACTCGTGCTCTCCCCTGTTGCTGGTCAATGGGGGATAGTCCCCTAGAACACACCTCACAAAGGCGCTTCCAAGTCATGGCGTCTAGATTTTTGTGAATATTTCAGCCTTATCCATAGTTTATTTCTAAAGATCCTAATTATGTTAGTATTCCCTGTGAATTGTTTCAATTTTATTTTAGATATAACAATTTAATTCCTGGAATGGTCGCGTAGTCGCCCGTGTCCGTCACCCGTGACGTTATTATATCGAAACCATGTGGCCATTCATATATATTTGAACTAATACGTGCGTAAATTTCAGACCGATAAAGCCTAGTCAAAGTGTGCTCACTTAGAGAGACCTTTTGGTCAAAAAAGTGATTACCCAATTTACCCGATTATCATTTCATTTGTTCACTTGACTTGATATTCAACAGAATGTGAATGTGGTACTTAACAGTAATCCAGATAGATTGCCGTCGCTGTATAGACGTACAAAAATATTTTAAAGGCGACAATACCACCAGTTAAAAGTTCAACAGTTCAGTTAACAGGTATATTTTTAAAGGTGCTTCTCGGAAATTAAATTGTCGTACCTCGTATGTATAGTATTAGATTTATAATTATTAAAGAAAACGTTTTTTAGTTTTTATAACTGACGAACAATATTTTTTCATTTATTTAGTGGAGTAGCCATTATTAAATGTATTTACATTAGATTAGAATTGCCACATGTAATTTAAAATATTTTTCATTCATTAATACTACACATCACTGCTTCGTCATTTCATCTCTGAAAACTTAACAATTTTTTAATTAATTGTTAGTCCACCCGACACTGTAATAGGATAGGTAAGAAAAGATTAACGATATATTTAAGTAATATCCAAATGAACAAGTACGAACGAGACCAGTAAACGTGAGAGAGATTAATTATTATTATGAATCTCTCCCGAATTATCTACTACAATGCCCAAATATTTAATGAAGTCGATACGTTCTAAAATAATAATATTTTGTAATTACAATGTTTCACATAAAGCCTAAGGGTTATATTCTAATAAATTTCTTGTTCATATTTAAAAATATATATACGAAATTAATTCAAAGACGAAGCTTTTTTTATTATATTTAATGGAAAGACATCGAAGTGTTTCCACATAGTAACGTATATACAACTTCCAAAAATTTGATAGATATGGAGATTGATTAATGGGTAATAATGGTGAAAGTTATATTTGTATGAAGTGATCACATACTTCCATATTTTTCCATTAAATATAATAAAAATAACTTCGTCTCTTTGAGATATCTATTATTTGTTTAAAAGTTATTTCAGTTAACTGGTAATGTTTCATAATTGTAATAGCCGCATTCAATTTGAAAACATTAATTCAAGATACAGTTTAAAAAGATGTGTCGGACTAACGAATATCAGATATAATAGAGTTGTTTATTACAAAAGAGAAAAGAAATAAAATCAAGTCCTCTCTGTGATGAAAAACAATAACGAACACGTATAAGAAAAAATACATTTTATTGAAAAAATGTCTAAATGAGAGATAATTAAGTCAATATTATAATTACAGCTTTACGCGTATATTTTACAATGCACCAACAAAAACAAGGATATTTCAAACTATTATATTAATCCAGAAAGAACAAAACTAGGAAAATAACAACTTATTATTTATAAGAGACAATTGTTCAACGACCTATTCCAATAGTAATATTATTAAATACCGTGAGATTTAAAAAAGACGTGGCAAACGTAATAAGACATACACATAAATAAAACGTTAAGCATAATATTCTGGTTTGTACGTTTGCAGATACGAGCGGCTTAGCGCGGGACACCGAGAATAATCTAGGCCGAAATAAAGCCGCGAATTGCGAGAGCGGGAATTAAGGTCAAAAATAGTATTCGAAGCCCAGATCGCAGATAGCTCTCTGAGGAGAATCGTTTTCATCGGAGAAGCAAAGTAAATCAGATACAGGGAGGCGTCAGAACAATCGGTGGCGCGGAGTTGTAAATAATGGCTAAACTTTCCCCGCGCTACCCGGGAAAAGTGCACATTAAGGAGGTCTGGCGTGACAACAAATCTTATGGAAAAATCTCTCGCCTTATCCGAGTGGCCCGGGGGCGGGGACGGGGGCGAGCGGCGGGGGAGACAGATGCCGAGGAAACTACGAGAAAAAGTATCCCGCTTCGGGCGGGGGCGTAGCGCGGGGGGCAGGGACGGGCCCGGAAACTTTCCTCGAGAGAGAAAGTTCTTCGTGTTGTCAGCCCGTCGAATAACCAATTTTTCAATACATTTCAATTCAGTCACCGCAATCCGTAAATGCGTACTTTTGTTTTTTGCTTCTCTTTTCTCGGCGCGAGGAAACTTCCAAACTCTAATTTAAGGGGAATATTTTCCCGCATCGGACGTTCTCGCTGTTAGTAAGAATTGAACATCACTTTTTATGTAATACAAACACATGAAGCGGTATCTAAAATTACCTCGCTCGCTCGCTCGCTCGCTTCATCTTGACAAATTATAGCTGTAAAGAATTTTCTTATTCTGACTGAGAACAGAACCTATGAAATCGCTAAATGATCAAATACTTGACAAAACATACTATTTGGTCTAAACTCTCGTAGACCTCGACTCTTTCCGCCTTACAACCGATCTTCATCACTGCCAGAAGCGAAGATGTTCACGGAAACAGGATATGATTGAAAGTTTGGCGGGAGTGGATCGGGTGTCTGCAACTGTTCAGGACATTTGTGAGAGTTTGGGTTTCTATGTGGAAATTACTTACGGTTATTAACTAGTAATACCGATAGCAGTGCTTTTCTTTGACTGTTTCTCCTGTCATTGCGGACGAATGGCCAGCGATGGTGCTCCGATCATAAGTCAGATTGTAATTATTTTGTTCTGTCTTTTTCACTTTTTCGGGGGGGTGTTTTTTCTTTATTTCCCTCGGCTCCCCGACCACAGCTCCATTTACCGTGTTTTCTCCCTACCCTGCTATGGTTTATGCCTGAAATTTTGTAACTGAAATTTGTATTTGCAATTTTTATTTTATTTTAATTAACTGTTCTTTGTTTGTTAGTATTTCTTATGTAGTATATTTTTTGTGGTGATATTAATAAGTCTGTTTTTTTCCTATTTATTATATTGTTTCTTTCCTTAAATGTAATTTATTTACTTTTCTGAATAAATTAAAAGGTCGAGGACAAGTTCGACAAAGGAGGAGAGTGTTCGTGCGGCTCCGTTTTGTCACTTAAATGATTCTGCATTCTATATGACCGAGTGGTGCCTCGCTCTGGCCCAGCCGAGCCCCAACCGAGCCTCTTCGAGGAGGTCGACTTGGAACTATTTGTTAGAGCGAGAGCGAGAGCGTGTAGCTCAGTTTATGATTGCGATTGAGTGTTAGCAGCTCGTCTTACACGGAATGTTCCTCAACTTTATATCGCACAACTGTGTCTCGCGTGTTGTATTTTATCTTACCGAGGGCTTTCTTCCATTACTTAGATCCTCACCTATTTCTTTTCCTTTTACAACCGCCATGGTAATATAACTTAGACATTTGGAATTGTTCCATTAAAACGCGACACCAAAACGAGGAAAATTACTTTTTCAAATGGTTCAGAGATCATACAGTCAATATTGATTTTATTTATTAATATAAGATAAATACGTCGATGTTTCTTTTTCATTGCCTTCTATCTGCTTTCCCCCGCTACGACCGAAGGGTCGCGCAGTCCAAACGCAGTCTGCGGATCCAGGGAGAAACTCGTTAACTTCTTCTTCTTTGTCCTCGCGTTTGTCCATTCATCTGAGATCGGCGACTCTATCATTCTGCTCCAATATGTTATATGCTGGGCTGCATTTTCGGTAGAGCATAGACGGTCTAACCGGTGTCGTTTTGCTCTCCCGACTCGCCACCGATAATAATAGTCCAGTGGAGACGGGGCGCCCGGCGCGCGGCACGGCGGCTCGCCGGAGGAACTCGCTAACTCGTATCTGGCTAATTTAAACTCCGCTCTCACAAAAGGAAACGCTTCATTAGCATTTATTTGATTTCGCGGACGGCGGGTCCTTCCGAAACAAACGGAAGAATACAAAACGGTATAAAGCGTACTGTACGGCGCTGGTAGGGCGGAGGAATTGGAAAACTTTAGACAAACATTAAACAAATTAGTTGACTCTTTTGTTTCCAGTATAAATGGTGAGACCTAAAATAAAATCATATTGTGAGAAAATTGTGTGGAAAATAATACATTTTGTTTATAAAATATTCATTAAGTACGCGATTATTAATTAAATATTTGTATTCGTGACTTTAAATAATCATGAAACCATATATTTTCATTAATAATATTAAGTAAGCTAACCCGTCAAGACAATCTCTTGTCTTTTGGAAGATCTCTTCATATAGGAGAAAAACCTACATCCACAATAATCTACAAATCTTATAAATCTGAAAAAAACATGTGTCAACGTTTCCGCGGTTACGACTATTATATTTGTCATTTCACTGGATACACCTGACAGTGGGAGGAGTACGACTGAAGAATGTATTCAACATTACATATTTAGGGAGCATTCCTCACTTCACGATGAATTAATGTTTCTCAGGAATACATCAACGGCTGTCGTCAATTAATGTTAATGATAGTTTTTAATAGCAGAGATATTTTAAATATCAGTATATAAAGCTTCAACACGAGCACCGAATATTCTGCAGATCCACATCAGCGTGATTCCCAAGGGCAATAATAAACCAAGGTCAGATACAGACGCGTACCGACCGATTCTTCTCGTTTTCGTGAAGGTGCTCGAAACGTAGATACGCAACAGGGTTGAGGTTTCTCTCATACCTGCCTGCGTCCGACAGTTCGGGTTTGTCCGACGGAGGTCCACTAAGCATGCAATTATTGTATATATAGGAATGGGTACGTGCATGTCAGGGCAAGTACACTTTGTGTATTTTTCTCGACGTGACCGGTGCCTTTGATACAGCATAAAGGTGCATGATCCTCACCAAGCTCAAATCACGAGGGTGCCCGGGGTATCTTTTCGAGATTATCGAGAGCTACCTCGGGGACCGTTCAGTGGTTCTGAGCTATGGAGGGGTAAGCATAACCAGAGAAACAATCCACAGGGGTAGGTCCTTGGACCTATCCTGTGGATCATCCTTTTTAACGACTTCCTTTTGCTACCACTTCCGGACGGGTGCGATTCTGTCGCTTATGCTGACAATGTCAGTGTGTTGGTAGAAGCTAATAGTCGGCGAGAGCTTGGAGTTGAACGCTGAAAAGGCAATAGATACGATACTTGAATTGGTACGAAAGGAATAAACTGGCCCTTGTGCCACATAAGACTGTAGCTCTAATGCTGAAAGGAAAATTGAGTCGTGATAGGAACCCGATTATTAGAATGTGCGATACTAGGGTGAAATTTGAGAGGGAAGCGAGGTATTTGGGAGTTATCTTGGATGTTTCGCGTTCCTTTCTTGCGCATGTTAAGGCGGTGTCGGAGTACGCGGCGAACTTCTGCACTCTCAGGAGGATGTCAAACTGCGAGTGGGGTGTAAAGTCACCTGCCATGCGCCTCATATACAACGCGACGTATGTGGTGCAAGTCACGTATGCTGAGGGGGTGTGAGCGCATAGGCTTCGTAGGTCCTTAATAGGGGGCAGAGGGAACCCATGTTGGCGCTGACTGGAGCTTACCAGACTACGTCCAGTGTCGCCCTACCTACTGATTACGGGGGTGTTGCCTGCTGATCTACTGGTGCAGGAGGTGTCTGTCAGACGCGCTCTGAAGTGGGGTCATTTCGGACATACTTTCAGACCATCTGGGGTAGAATACAAGGTTTTATGCAAGAGACTGAGAGCTATTACGTTAGTAGGTGGCAAGATAGATGGGAGACGGCTCCTCTGGGGAGATGGATCTTTTCCTTCCTCCCCACAGCCAACACCGTGGCCTTTACCACGATTTTTATGTGTTTTATTTCATTTTAAAATAATAATAATAATGGAGAATTTGTACAGCGCCATTTTCGTAAAAACTTTCACCTCAAGGGCGCTTTAAAGTTCTATACATCTAAAAAAAAACATCCTTTATATACCTACTGGTACTACAATTTGCAATCTTCTTAATTACTGTTGTTAATTTATTATCATAATTCATTTTGTAATATTTAATGATGTTATAATATGAAATAATTGATTCTTGCTGCTGATTTATCCTTGCTCGTCGCCTAGGCAAACTCCTAATTAGGCGACCGCAGCTCGTCGATTGTAGCGCTATGCTAAGCAGTAAACAAGCTAATTTGTGTGCACTGATTACTGTCAATATTACTCGATTATTGATAAAGCCAATATTAAGCGGATAGAGTAAAATTTAAGTCCAAAAATTTATCGGGGATAATCATGAGCATTAATAATAAAATAATTCTCTTAATCGGTTTATAACCGGTCTGTATTCGAATATGAATAATGGCTGTGATTCGAGTGATTCGGCGTCAACAAACATTAATCCACATCTTGCCGTCTGCGAACGAAGACCGATATTAAGATCCGTTCACAACACACTAGATGAGACCATCTAGATCTAACAGAGCGGAAAAGGGCATTTTGTCTCGGAAGTCCGACGACATGAAATATTGGCTCGCATATATAGTTGCAAAAATATTGTTACTTCATAAATCATAAAAATCCATGAGCTGGGTGTACACAAAGGAATAAAATGTAATATATTCTAACGTACATATATACTTTTTCTTTTTGTTGCAGATAATTGGGAAAAAATAACTCAATGGACTAGCACAGGCCCGCCGAGCGCATCAGAGAGCCCGCATGCCGTCGCCTAATGGGAAAACCTAAATCGATGCATCTCTACAAGAGGATACATCAGTTATCTACTAACTACTATTAAGACTCGATTCCCAAAAATTATAGATGATATTATGCCTGTTGATATTTTAGCCTTATTCACAATGGCAATGTGCGACCAGTCTAAACGTCGTGTACGAAACTAGTGCGACATCCGGGATAGGGCTACAAACATTGAGCACAGAATTCACGAGAATTAACTCTTCGTATAATACATATAACAGAGTATTCCACAACTATAATCACGTAAGATATAAGATGGATATAATTACAATTCTCGAACGGCAATACAGTGGGGCGCAGCCACTCGGCCAGATCTGCAATAAGTCGGAGCACTAATACATCTCACGAGGATGGCGGTCCACCGCGTCCGACCACCGCCGCCACCGCAACAGTCCGTTACGGTTACTGTCAGACGTGCCCGCCACGAACCGTTACTCTTACGCTCTCGAATATCTTGTCATAATGTTTACGTCCGAAGAAATTTGGTATATTAATATAATTACCGCCACAGCTCTTTGCTTGCTGCCTGCATTTGTTACAACAATAAATGTTATGTACGGGAAACAAACAACAAAACAGCTTTATCTAGGTTCAATTGGATATCTCAAATTCCCAATCTGTGATATCGTACGGTATCGTTAATTTTCTATTTAATTTCCGTTCTTCTATTGTATTAATGTAAACGTTTCCGCGAGGAGTGGCGGCAGCCCCTAATTTACAATCCCGCTATTGTCTTCTTAAAATACAGTACTTCTAAGAATAATTCTACCACCTATCAATATAACATTTTTCGATAATTATTTTGTTTCAATAAGTAGCTGATAATAATACGCGAAAATAATAATGGTAGAATCTGAAGAATATCAGGTACGTAGAAATATTAACTGAAGTAACGAGTGTAGTAAAATTATATACAGTAATGGCCGGTTGTGTGATCAGTAGTAACTTTTTACTACGGTAAAATAATTTTCCAAAACGGATCGTTGATTAAAAAATAATTTACTTCTCGAAAGTACATCCAGCAGTAAACTAATTTTACTCTCCGATACCCGATAGTAAAAAATGTGAATCGATGGTAAATATGGCGAACACTTCACAAAACAAAAGTCATCTGTCAAATTTATAGTATGAAAGTTGCAGTATACGACGATTAATCATTCAAAATCCCGCTATTTTAGTGATGAGAGTTCGTCCTATGATGATCTCGTTGTTTAATATACATTAGCACGTAATAAGAAAAAAGCCACATAAGTGACAGGTCTCGAACACAGGGACGAATAAAGCCACAGATAAAGCGTAAAATAAAGCATATTTCAGGATTATTCGCCTTGCCACACTGAAAGGCGAGATCGTCTTTGACAGTAGTAAATGTGACGTATCAACATCCCGAAATCAATATTTACCATAGGCGATAGTAAAAATTGACTAGTGATCACACAAACGGCCCTGAGTTAATATATGATATATAATTATTTTTATTATTTATTTGAAATTTTTTACAATTTTTTATAGCATGAATAAAGTATTTTACATATTTTTTAAATTACATGTTTTTTTTCGCTTACCTCTCCAAAAAAGGGACCAGCTCTCGTGCTTGGAGAGGGAGTTACACTACAATAATAATAGTTGATCAATCCGCAGAGTATCTCCCGGGACCCGACGTTGCTGTGTACCTTCATTGATGCCGAAGATTCATTTTCAGGATTCGGTATATAAATTGGAGACTGAAACGAATTGCATTGGAAAAAAACTTTTGAACCAATTTGAATGCTGGATACAAGATGTCTGAGCAGCCACAGAAGAATAAACTAGAAGCTCGGCAACAGAATGGAAATTGGGAAAATGAATAAGAACTAGTCGTGCATTGTCGCCATCACTTCATTACGCGTGCCCGAGTCGGTGCGGTACGTGAGGCGTGTATGAAATATCTATAGCGGGAGGAGCCGCCCGCGCGCCCTCTCCACCCCGCCGCCCTCACCGCCCCCGCCGCCCTCGCCATCCTAGCCGCCCAGCGAGCAAATTGTTCCACGCTCAGTGGAAAACAATTACACGATTCGACTGGAGTTGTCGTGTTTTTGCCACCGCTGCGAATTATTTTTCAATTAACCGGCGCTTGCGCAAACAAGCTCACACGCCATGTGCTCGGTAAAAATTTCCGAAATGAGAGGCTGATAATAATTATTTGTTTATTTACAGTCCATGTACTGTAGACCGTGAATTCAGATTTCCACCTTATACAGGTGGGCCATTAAGTTTTTGCACTTATTGAATCGCTTCTGTGCGGGAACAGCGCGCGGGAGTTTGGGGGAACGAAGCGCGTTCTGCGTAATAAAACAGTTTTATAAAATCAACGATTCTTATGTGATTGTTCGGCGCCTGTTTTACGCTCACTTCCGATTACGCAGTGTGAATCAATGTCCGAGTGTTAATTGAATTAAATTGTGGCTCAGGAGGTTTGAAGAAACCGGTTCAATGCTAAATAATAAGAAAACTGGGTGGCCACGGAGCAGAAGAAGCGAAGAGAATGTCGCGCAAGAAGTTAACGAGTTTGTACGAGAAGATCCGGGCTTGTTAAGTCGATAGCATTCTTCTGATATGGTGATACCAAGATAAACTTTGCATCGAATTTTGAAACTGGATTTGAAACAACACCCCAATCGGTGCAAGAGTTAAAATCTGATGATTGGATTTGATTGGTGGTGAAAGAAATATTTCCTAACAACGCCAATGATAGTCAACATCCAACGCACTTTATGCCATAGTATTTCAAAATCTAGGTACCAGATTCAAGAAATGCCAACGGCGGAAAGCTAGACTTTGTCCACTTTTGCTCCACCGCCTCAAATAATATAATCCAAGTGGTTATATACTTTTTATTTTAATTTATTATTTGAAATTCTCACAATAAAATTAATATACAGCCACGTACAATAATTCACTAAATTAGCTAAATATTATACCTCTTTAGAACTATTATATAAATTTAATGTGAGAAACAGAGAAAATAATGAGCATGTAGAGAAGGAAATGTATCTGAGAGTGAGGGGTAATTTTATTTAAATAATTACATGAATATCACTTCATAAATCATGTTTGAATTAAAAAAGAAAGTAAAACGGTTTAGGACACATTTTATTTTTAATACACCTTATTCGAATAAATTAATAATCCTCTCCAAAATGTGTTTTTCTTCGGTATTTTTTTAGATTTTTTAAATTAAGCAAATCAGGGTTGGCAATTATAGAGTTTATACATTTTTAAAGTTATTAAATATCCAGCATCACTTTTCTACCAGGAAATAAAATAATTTTTGAAATGAACAAAGAACGGTACAATTTTAATAAACTTTGAGTCCCCTTTAATCAGAATATCAGAATGCGAGCTCGGCTTCAGTGACACTTCCTTAGCAACTAAAACCCGAATTACGGAAACCGCCTTCGGATATGGATTTGCCATTCCTTTGGATTTCCTTTATAAATTTACAAATAGTATAACGAAATTCACCTTCGCAGAGACCCTTCC
This sequence comes from Eubasilissa regina, assembly GCA_022840565.1. NCBI lineage: Eukaryota > Metazoa > Arthropoda > Insecta > Trichoptera > Phryganeidae > Eubasilissa > Eubasilissa regina. The sequence continues at coordinate 41,742,487 of JAINEB010000018.1, read as the reverse complement.
TTCCCTTTTGGTTTACGTATTCAAAGATTCTCTTCGAATCCAAATGACATCAGCCCTCTACATTCCTTTCGCCAACAGAAGTAAACAGATGAAAAGAGATACCAATAATACATTCCGAATAAACTTAGGTTAGATTTTCAAATAAACTGAACAAAATAATATCAATTTATAAATACGTCATAAAATATAATTAGGACGCGAGGCAGTTTTTATTAAAATTATATTTAAATATTCTGCAATATCTTAGGATGTTACGCGCACTTATCTCGGTAGAAAAATTACATTTTTTCAAAGTATCACATATCTCCACAAAATTTCAGAATGATTCGAGCATTTTTCACGAAGTTACATAAGTGTACAGGTAGTAATCGCAAGGTGTGTAGCTAGCGGCAGCTGCATGCTCCCCCCTTTGGCCCTTCTACTTGCGTATTTAACTCATTGTACATGAACAAGAGGCCACTTCTGCAGCAGAAGGTCTTCTATATGGAATGGATGATTCCATGCGAGTTGAAAAAGAATAATTGTACTCGCTCACATAGATTCGAAGTTGAAGCTTTAAACACGTTTATCTCGAAAACGCATTATTCAAAAAAGACAAGTACGCTGTACACAATATCTCAAAAACTATTCCACCGATCGGTTTCAAATTTTGAGAGATTATTCTACACATATCGGAATGTTGAATGATCGAAGGAATATTTTATTAAGAAAAAACGAGAATTTTAAAAAGTCAAAAAAGTGATTTTTATCAAAACCACTGCTATTTTGGTAAAAATCAAAATTTCAAAAAATCCTTCGATCATTCGCAAATGTTGACATCTTCTAACATAATTATTTTTCCGTATGTATCTGATAAGACGTTCTCAAGTTATCGTGTATACCGCAACAAAAAATGTTTCCGGAGAAGAAAAATTAAAATTAAAATAATTTATACATTAAGTTCAACACTGGCTTGTTCCATAAAATCGTTTTTATTTTTGGATTAAAATATGCATTTAAGTTGTGGAAAAAAAAATCGAATTTTGCCTGTAAGTGCGCGAAACTCCTTAATATGTCTATATGTTAATGTGAACCTCGATAAATAATATTCCGTACAAGCAGACACTCACTGAGCCACAAAACTAACAAAGTCATTGGCTAAATAGGTATAATATAATATATTCAGTCCGACTCTTCATATTATCGATGAGAGCGTAAGAATGTGTATTTCATTTATTTAATATTTATTAAAAATATAAATTCAGTACTAGACGTATGAGCAGTGAAACACGGATGTGGACAGAGCTTAAGTGTCCGCTTGACAGTTTGATTGAAGATGTCCTCTCATTAGCTACCGTTTACACGATATTAAAGATTTATCTGAAACGACGTACGACCGTTGAAACAAAATATTACCTCGTTTAATAGAATGTTTTTTCTGCAATCCCGACATCATTAATCAGTCGGCTACAGAAGGATCATCAGTAACGACAGAACCTTTAAGATAAATGGGAGAGTTCTTAGATATCTCTTACTTAATTAATATCTTGCCTAGGCCCAAGATCTTATATTATCTTCATTCTCCATTATATTATGTTCATTCAATGAAATAATTATTTAGCCGTAATGATTCAACCACCTTATAATTAATAAATGCGGATTGTCATCCAACCATCATCTCACACAATGATAAGATCTTTGTAATATTACAAATGTCATCTCACATAATACAATAATCTATGTAATAATGCTAATATCATCTTACATGGTGATATGATTTTTGTAATATTTCAAATATCATCTCAGATGATGATATGATCTTTGTAATATTGCAAATTGTGAATAGTCTCTTCATTATTCCACATAATTGCGGATCGTCGAACATCCGCCGTACCATAAATAATTTTATGTCAATTGTACTATCATCTACATCTACATATTATTAAAGTAGTAAGGTATACTAGGAGAAGTTTGTATGTCGCATTGTAACAATATCCGTCACACGGAAAACGCTGTAGCTCGTGAGCCTGCGAGCACTCGGGGTATTTTTGAATTTTGCCAGATAGCTGAAGGATGACATAAACTTTTTCCCCTTGACACTTTTTTCCTCATTTTCTCCTCTATTTGTTACATAAACGGTTGTTACATAAAGTATAGTGAATTTCTTGCAATTTTTTTTTAAATTTAGCCTAACTTTAATATTTTCGCTCACAATTCTGCGAGTTTAAAAGCTATAATTATTTTTAAATATTTCCGCGACAGCCGATGGTGGACGGTATCGTTGGGTGTATTTTTTAAAATTCTTATTCCTCTAATTTCTTAGCAAACCCTGATTAAGTGAATTTCGTGTTTTTGAGTTTTCCTCTGCGACATTACGACCAATTTTTTTTTATTATTCCAATTGTAGAAAGCGATCGCCCGGAATTTATTCTGGAGTTTTTAAACTCCCATCGTTTCAATTGGATCTTTGAAATATAAAAAAAACGTGTTATTTTTTTAAATGTACGAACCTACCTAGATGCGCCAAAAATGCAAAAAAACTGAAACAACTAACCCCGATTTCTCTAAATCTCGCGATCCTCGCGATCGCGTGAAGAAACAAATGCAATAGCTTTTATGTCGTTTGACATTCATACTGATGACAACTTTACGATTTATCAAAAATGTCGATTTTCACATGAGAAATTTAACATTTTTAACTTTGAAAACAATCTCTCTACACTATGTAGTATGAACCGATCATTTATACTTACTTACCATCACGCCGTTTCCCCGTGGGGGTAGGCAGAAAGGATAGAGCGCCACTCTTACACTCTTCTGTCCTGACAATTCTCGCCTCATCCACATTCATACATCTTGTCATACAAGCTCGCCGATTGTTGAGGCTTCTAACAGAACCATCATACATTATCTGGTTTATCCAATCATTTATAAATATTGTAATAACAAAAATATCAATGCATTTGTGCACCATGAAGTAAAATATGAACCGAAACCGAATTAAAAGTAGTACTTTTATTTAGTTATGTATTAATATTATTTTACGACGTGTAAATTTTATTGTAGGGAAAATTGGCAATCTTTTACCGCAGAGTATTACGATATTTTGGTAGAAATTAATTTATTTTATTTACGGAAATCATTTTATTCAATTTAGCGCATCATATAGCATTTTCAGATTTTGAATAAATATTATAATAAAAAATCAAATTTGAAAACAAATTTGGCGCGATGTATTTTATGTTTTTTTTTTCACAACTTCAACACACTATTCATAGATGTCACTATACATGCTGTTTCAGTTTTCATTGTTTATATATATTCTTCCGTAAGGACTAAAAATGGGTCCTACTGAGAAAAATTTTAGATTTTTCTTAAATTTAGTTTCCTCAAAAGGGTGGAAAATATTTTTTATACAATGTACACAAATACGATTGACATTATTAAAGTACATGGTAAACAATTTTTCGCGCCAAATTTGTCAGGTTGACATTTATTGACGATTGTTAGTTTTTAAAATTTTTGCAATACACATGACATTTGATCTCAGGAATATGGTTAATCAAAAAAAAATTTTTAAAAGGTAGACGTTATTTTAAGTTTTCATATAGATTTTAATGCGTATTTATGATGGACGTTATTTTAAGTGTTCATATAGATTAATCGCAATTAATCGATAATTCGGTGGAAATGAATTAATTTAAAATGATTTTTTTTATGAAAACAATTTTTTGAAATAGAGCGCACAAGATGGCATCTAAAGATTTTGAAAACTTGGTTAAAAAAAAGGATAAAAAAGTCAATTTTCAAATAAGGAGAAATCAAATTTTTCCGCGATATATTTCAACGGCCGGGTGAAGAAATTTGTTTTTTATTATAAAAAAATGGCAGATTTTTCCGTTTGAAAGGTATGGATTTTATTTCGTATTAGGTTTTTTAATATTTTGTTAGTTTAAGTGTAGTAGAATGTATTACGCAAAAAAAAAAGGATTTCATATTTCTACCACTTCTTCTGTTCCCACCGCACTGAGTTTTTTATTTATATTGATTAGTTTAAGTGCAATTTTAATTTTGAAAAATTCTACTGATAACTTAATTTGTAACGCTTTGAGATTTTAACTTTTTTACTTCTTATTTGCCCATCAAAACACGTTTTATGGTTTTACAAATTGTATTGACGATTTTATTTATTTTTTTAATCTGTAAATTGACAATAGAGTACTGCGTCTCTGCACGGTACGTTTGCGACCATGCGACAGCTGGTGAGGGTAGGTTAGTTACACTATTGTAGTAATTGTAACTAATCATAGAACGTACACAAAAATTATTATTATTATAAATAATATATGAAAACGCATACTATTATACGGATATTATTAATCGCGGATCATTATCTTCCGTCCGATTTGATTCCACAATGTTCAGCGATCATACCGCGGGTGTTGTGGGGAAAAAGGTTTTTATAGAAGGGTAAAAACTCGGCGTAAAGCGATAAAATTGTCGTGTGTTTTAATTTTCTTTATGAAACTGGCCAAACTGCTCTGTAATCTGTGTAGATGCGAGCACAGGTAGTCAGGAATTGTGAGCAGAAATTTTTAACCAAATTAAAAACCTTCCGATCATTTTAGACACCAAATATGAACTTAATTCGATGAACACTATGATATTATAATGTCCTAAATTCCAAATTATTATGAGCTTAAAGAATTACAATATCAGTTGTCCCAAACATAACACAAGTGTGCCAGATGATCGGCACAGAGTTCAAATGCGAAATTATTATAGTTAGATGTTGTGCCAGCTGGCCACCTGAAACTGGTAAATCATGAATAAATCAAATAATTCGAAATGAAAGGAATAGATCTGTAATAGAACAACCCAACCAAATGTTATAGAGAACATATTATTATTGTAAAGTTGCAGTTTTTTCAGAACATAGTTCTGTGGTATTTTAATACAAATTAAAAGTATCAATTAGAAAGATATATGGGAAAATTAAATTTATCGAAAAAATATTTTTGTTGCTGGCGGGATTCGAACCTGGATCCTTTCCCATCCGGGGAAATGCGTTAACCGATTACACCATGCCAACATAGTAAGTTGACGACAAATTTAACCTAACCAATTTATGTGAGAGATAATTATCGTTTTTTTTTATGCGAGTAGCTACCTACATATAAAAAATATACTTGGATACTACGTTGACGTGGTGTTATAATCATTTAACGTCAGCGGTCAGGTTGAGCATTAAATTTTAAGCTCCAATCAAGTGTTGTGAACGTTTTAGGCGGTGAAATAACCCCATGAATGTATATATAGAAAAGTACAGCAATATCACACTTAATGAATAATTACAGAGATAATAATTGACAACATAATTAAAATATTGAAATTGATCCAGTTTCTTAATATTCAAATTAGAAAAGCGTTTCTCTCTTCACGCGCGAGGCGTGTCCGTTGTTTTCTAGTACGTTGATTTAAAAAATCGTTACATTCTCGATCGAGGTCATCGCTTCAATTTCAAAAATAATAAATCCGAAAGTTTCCGTAACCGGGTCAATACCGATAATACTGCCTCGCGGCTTCGCTGGATACGAAAAAATATTCATTTGCCTTTTGCGCGGAGGGCGGAGAGATCGCAGAGCCCTGGTTGTGGCTGCTGGTGTTTTATGCTCCGGAGCAATATCCTAATGGAGACTCATCCCCCACCCCCCACCCCCCACCCGCAACTTCAGCCGCCGCCATCGCGGGTGCGGGAAGAAACAATGCTCCGTCTCCGGCAGCCTCATTACTTCCCCTCGATGACACCTAACCTAACCTAACCGCTATTCGACGGTATTTGCTATGTTTCTAAAAAAATCACCAATAACCCTGTAAATGCAATCATTAAGAAAGATAGTAAATCTAAATTAACAAACCGAACGAGATCTAACTATTACTTGTAATTTAGATAAGCGAAATCCTTAAAACTTCCCTGCTAGAACCATTTACGATCGAGTTCTGGTAAAATTACGTAAAGGGGTCGTTAAATGAAACGTTCATGGTACACCTATTTCAAAGAGAAATACCCTTTCAGGAAAAAATAAAACCTAATACTCGCTATCTACTTGAAACTAATCTTCGGAACCGGTGCAGGGAAAAGTTCATAACCTATTAAAATGATAAAAAACGTCATCAGAAATTATCCTAATAAAAATCGTTTACGTAGACCATCGTACAAATTGTGAACATGGGAGCTGTGATATTCCACAACATAACTCGTCGCTAATTGAGCAACAACACTGCATATCATCCAAGATGGCCGTCACTCCATCTACTTGTCAACCTTTATAAAACCCGATGTACAGTGTTGTTGTTGTCTCAATTGCCAGAATCAAACTGTGAGTAAAACAACTGAATGTGGCAAAACAGATCACACTAGAAAAAAGTGCCAATATTTTGTAAACAATCAAAATTTTGGAAGACATTTGTGTGCACGAGTTTTTGATGAATAAATAAAAATTGCTTATTATTAATTTTATAATGTTCGACAAAAATTCGTATAGGAAAATAAATTATTATTTTAACAAGCTTTAGGTAAGTCGTGACAGCAGACTGCCGATATGAGCGGAGCGACAATTAACATTATGATTTGTAAAAATAAAATATTACCTCCAGGGTACGTTCAATTATCATTGTTCGAGTCACGAAATGCACGAGATTAAGGCGCATGAATACAATAAAGATATACAAATAGCTACCGAATGCGAAGGGTGTGAACCACACGCGCGGCGACCCGATGGTATTCAAAAATTAAACGGACTTCTATATGAACATAGTTTTTCAATTTGAAACTCAAACTGAACCATCAAAGAAAATGTATTCTCATTTGAGCAACGCTAAAATAGTTGGAATGGAGACAATTTATAACGTAATATAGAACTGGCTGGTGACAGAACCGATAGGAAGACCTGAGGGTGTTATCACCTATTACTTTATTCATATAAATGGAAATTTCCTTGATAACCGCTGCTCCGCTCATCGCCGGTAGAGATTTTCTCAAAGTGCAATAAAGCCCGTTCGGATGTCATCAGGGGTAGTGGCAGTCTACTAACTTACTTACTTACTTACTTCACTCGAATATTTGTTACATCACATTCAAAGCACAGAGAACGGAATGCTTGTAATTTAATAGACCATTTTAACTTTGTTTGTAAACATATATTTATTTATGTAGACGGTACATAGTACCTGTGAAAACTGTAACTTGTTTGTGTAAATGTGTGCCTTAAGATTGTGAGTATGCGGGGGCGAATCTTTATAAGACGCTGCGCCGTTGGGAAACGCTCTCTCATCTAAGCGACTTACAATTGTAATTGTACGCTTAATAATAGGGATACTGGAATTCTCTCAATAATGTATTATAAACACAGAATGGCTGAGGATCCTCAAGATGTTGTAAATTTGTTTGCCGAATGCTTTTCTGAAGTCTGTGATGCTGGATCCGATTATCCACTGCATAGTGTGAATAATAACGTTCAGATTGAATTTAATAATTATACATTTAGCGAAGGTGATACCAAAAATAAGATCAAATCTCTGGATCCGAACAAATCTGTTGGACCAGATAATGTACCCACAGTGGAATGTATCTCGATATTGTCAAGCCCATTAAAAAAACTTTTTAACCTCTCACTGAGAGCCGGAACTTTTCCTGGTCGATGGAAACACAGTTTTTTGTCTCCTATTTACAAAAAAAGTGATAAATCTGTTGTCTCCAACTATATGCCAATTTGTTTACAATCAGCCACATCAAAATGATTTGAATCAGTGTTAGTAACTAAACTTGACACCGAAATAAAGAAAGTTATTTCACCCCCTCGGCGTGGATTCATTTCGGGTAGATCGACTCTCATTAATCTTATGATACATCAGCATCGTCTGTTCTATTCACTATTCACAATAATCTTCAGACTGATACTGTGTACACAGATTTGAGCAAAGCATCCGACGAGGTTTCTCGTATTATACTCAACCATTAATTAAAAGCCTCAGGTTTCACTGGGAATATTTTTAAACGGTTTGAAAATTACCTATCGTCCAGGATACTATGTGTGAAAATCTTTGGTTATACATCGACTCAATTTGAGGCTTCTAGTAGTTTTATTTTTAACATAGTTGAATAATGCACCTTCCCCGGTTTAGAAAGAGATCCAGGTTCGAATCCCGGTGACGCAACAACAATATTTTTCGATAAAATTGATTTTATATGTATATCATTCTAATTAATACATTTAATTCATATTTAAAATAAATAATATACTCAACTTTCACAAAATATGCGTAAATAGTTGCACAGACGGACACATATGTACGAGTACGTAAAGCTTTCCGACTGTAGTGTATACACATAATATGTGTACGGCGCCCAAGATGAACGACTAAGTAGCGTGACTTCACCGGACTCTCACGAACAAGTGTTAACTGTATTTGTGGGCACGCGTAACTGGTTTATTGTTTGCACTTTAAGCAATGTGTGTACATCTGTATACACGTATGTACGTGCGACATAAAGGTAATCAATCTATAGTCACGGTTGCATTGTACGCGTGCGCAGTGAGTGAGCGCGTCGAGTGTATTCTACTCAATTATAATGCTAATTCTAGATATTAAAACAGACCACTCTAGATCCTGCTAAAATAAATGATTTCACCATCAACTAATCTATCACCATCACCATCATCTAATGATCGTATACTTTTATTTTGACCAAATTTTTTAAATTTATTTCTGCTTGTATAATTATATTATATTAAAGAAATGTTTCTTTTCTAATAAGTTTTTCAATTGAATTGAATGCATCGTTGCAAAGTTATAATTAGGAATGTTGACTCGTTTCGTAGAGTACATCACCCGGTTTACATTTTATTACGTACATCATTGACAACAAGAAATTATAAATAATACAGTATGTCCAATAAATAATTGTCAGTACGTATCCCGGTTTGTTAATATTATTCTCTGATCATGTTGTATGATGTCGAATCCATTAAAAGGGCATTATCGGTAAAGTTTTCAATAGTTAAAAATTCTAATAAACTCGCTGCATTCACTCGCTCCGTATCAAACGGTTTATAATTCCACAGAGCTCTGCAGAGAGTAGTCTAAAATAATCGAAAGGATGGTTAAAAAAAGATTGAAAGTGCACCATTGATAGAACAGTAATACCCGGGCGCTGAAAGCTCGCCGCTGCCGGGGGCGGGTGGTCCTTCGCGCCGGATGCTCAATCCTCGGGCCGAAGGAACCCACCCCGCGGCCTGTGCGCCCTGTGCGCCCTGTGCACCCTGTGCCGCGCGACGATCCGTTCCGAGCTACCCTATTTGTTGCAGTAATGTTAGACAAGATAGTTTTTAGGATACAGAATAATTTAATTATTTATTTTTTTAAATAACAAACTATAAACCGCTCTGTTTAATGTCGACCAAAATAAAATATGTAACGAAATTTATTATTTTACGAATCAGTCAGTATACGTCCGTCCTGTCGAAGACACATCGGGTGACATTAAATTAATCAAAGTTATTTATACAAAGTTTGTAACAATTTTAAATTTATAATTATGTCTAACCACAAAGTTAACGCTATAATCGTAAAAATATGAAAGGCATTTCGGTGTAAAGAAAAGGGGTATTGTTTGCGATATACCCTGAAATTTATACGATAAATGTGACTGAAGTCGACAATCACAAAAAACCTTTGAAATGAGCCTTAATGACGTCCCATATCTTAGAATTGTCCATTTATAACATATGAATTATAAAATTTATATTTATTTCCCAAAATTTTCAGTAATCCACAGCTTTTTTGCTTGTATGCAGGGCACGCCCCTGCTAGTCTTTTAGGCTAAAAGATTAGGCGAGTCCTCGAGTATCTGTAATACTTTTATACATTTATATTTTCGTAGGGCACAGGCGAGTCGCCCGCCCACTCTCGTGATGAAACTGAATACATCTCGCGGAGGCGGCTCCGGCCCACAGATTGAGGGAACGGCTTCCCAAACACAGAGCAGCAGTAACGACTCTATTCGGAGCGCGTTCCGCTAACGAGACCGCTCCGCAAAGCGAGCGACCTGTAATCAGCTGCGGGGGCTGGCGAGGGGTGGCGAGGGGTGGCGCGGCCGACGAGGAGCGAGGAGGCTTCTGCAGCGCGACCGGTCGAAGAACGACAGAAGTCAAATGTTCACTTTCCCTGGGCTGGTGACACCAAAACACATTTTTCTCGATATACCTAACGCAAGCCTACCAGTATTTTAAAATTTATTTTATCATTAAGGAAAACACATTCTTATTGTGAAGTTGTAATTATTCAGAACATAGGTCTGTGATATTTTAAATACTAAATTAATGTATTAATTATTCACAGACCTATGTTCTGAATAATTACAACTTCACAATAAGAATGTGTTTTCCTTAATAATATATGTTGTATCAACGTGTCCAAAATTTAATAAAAATGAATTGATAATTCTGGCGTCTGCAAATCGGTTTACTCAAAGGTATTTCAGATTCTGTAAAAATAATGTAGATGGCTTTCAAATAATGGAACGACAGGTGTATTAATTTGAAAAAATGTAACATATAGTTTCGAAAATTTGTCAAGAAAAATACTGGCGTTATAGCACAAAGGTAGTGCACTTCCCCGGATTGGAAATGAAGATCCAGGTTCGAATCCCGGTGACGCTAAAACAATATTTTTCGACAAAATTGATTTTATATGTATATATTTATAATTAATACATTAATTTAGTATTTTTAATTTATTTTATTATTACATAAAACAGTATTTTTTATTTTTGAAACGGTAAATGTACAAAATATAAGAGACGTTTACTCTATTCTAAACTAGACTGAAGCCAGTGCTAAAGGATTTGATCTAAACCAGAAACATTAAATAATTTTAGTAACGTAATTTAATAAAGTAAACTATAAAATATCAAAAAATATATATAACAAAAAGATTCACGTGTATTCATGATTGAAAGACAATATAACGAAGAGAGTTGTAAGGAAACAAAAAGAAAAAATAAAAAGATGTTTTGTTCATGTAATCTTAGCTCAGTTCCTTTTTTGCCATAGTATTGAAAGCCTTTCCAGAGAGGCAATTTGAAAACGAATTTATTTTGGGCTACGATGAACACCGACCGTGACTGAATAATCTAGAAAAATTTATATTATCAAACAACCGCCCAGATCCATAAAAAATTTCGACATAATTATCTAATGAAAATCGTAACGTGGCTTGAAACGTCACGAACGAATGGCAAAATAAGATAAAAAAATTATATATCTACAAGTACTAGGCTTATTTGTCTCCTTATAAACAGAGCACTCGATGGGACCATACCTCCTCCTGGGTCTAATATTAGAAAGGAATGGACGCTTCTTATTTATTTATTCACTTTTAATATAGTCCATACATATACATATATATGCTCAAATATAAATAGGATCAAAATGTTCAAAATTTATCTTGCGCATATTGGCTTCGTTTAATTTAGAATCTATATAGTTTCTCCTCCTTTCTTACATCATCTGGCATTTCATTAAAGATCTTCATCGCATTTACCTTCGCTGAGATTTACCTTCTTCCTGAATGGCAGTCTCTGTCTATCTTTTCCTCTTGTGTGATGTTTGTGCTCGTGTTTTCATGTGTTGATTTTTTTAATTTTTCCGATATTTTTTTAGTGAAGATGAAAAAAAAATAGCATAACATTGAAAAATATTTTCAATGTTATGCTATAATAAAATATAAGATAAATTTTGAATCTATTATAACTCCCAAATATTTTATTTCAGTCACTTCCTCCAGACTTTCACCATCTATGATAATTGCTAGTGTTATTGGTATTCTTTTATTTTCAATGTTCATGAATTTAGTTTTGTTTACATTTAGTTTATTTTTCTTGAGCCATATTGCTGTATTTTTGAGATGTGTGTTGGTAGCACATATTGTATTATAGATACCTTGTTGGTAGCTTATCGGTGCAGTGGTTAAGACGCTGGTCTAGTGATCTAGCGGTTGAGAGTTCGCGCCTTGTTCCAGGACACCGGCAAGTTAATCCTATTTTCATAGTACAAGCGTTTAGCTTAGCTTAGTTGACATATATTCCGAGTACATCTCTATTTTTTTTTAAATAAAATCCTGGTTTGTAAAAATACCTTAGAAGAGCTCGGTAATAAATAATATCCAAAATACATCTGTACCGTTCCTGTACCTTCGATACTTGAGACATTTTACCATCCACCGTGACGATGAAACTTGGTAAAAATTCAAAGTATCGTCTTTTAGAGTTATTATTACAGTACATATTACATGGTCAAACGCGCATCAATCAAATACAATACATTTTCGAATTTAAACAGTAGCGTGACTACAAAAATGAGTCCCGAATGGAAAAAGGAGCTCCTGTGTTCATATATTATATACGTATTACCCCCCTAGAAAAACGCCGACCAATTATTTATCATGTGTTCGGTAGTTTAGTAGTGCAGTGATCATTTACCGATTATCTAAAAAATTATACTTTTTCAGCGGTTTTAACTTTTTATTCAAGCGTAAATGTATCCACACGTTACACGTGAAATGTGCACTATTATATGCACAATCAATCTTTGCGGTGATGGTTTAGTTTAGTCCGTAGCCCGACATGACAACGGGGGAGAGGGGGGTACTCTCTACCGTATACTGCAATAATGTTTTTGTGCGTTTTCCTAAAATATGTAAGAAATGATTTACTGAACTGTATAATTACATTTCTTCCAGTAGCGGATTTTAAAAATTATTAATCCGCACAAAAAAGTTGTGCAGGGCGCAAATCTTTTGGTCCACGACGCGCGCATCTGCTGCATTGGCGGAGTTACGCCCCTGCATTTAAACTAAGACAATTACGTACAGAATATATCAGTTAATGGATGAAATCTAGTTGCGCAACCTAAGCAGAGAAGAGAAAAAAGTGAGTTCGATTAGAGATTGAGAGGATATAGAAGTATATCGATTTTACAATACAATAACGAAATGCACAATAAAGATTGCAATTGGCGCGGAGAATATTTCGGTCAAAAGAAAAACCCAAATAGGTACATTAATTAAAAAATTTATAAAGGATGCCTAGAAATAGACATCAAACGGTTATTTCTTGCCTCGAATCTACTCTACGCAGCTGCATATCGGAAGGCACTCTCGAGGATAAGCAGAATTGAATATTATAACCGAGCCATATTCCGCATCCGTGACGAGCATACCGCGGGCGGCGCACCGTGAGCTGCATGCACAGTGCATCGCGACCTGCAGCCGCTGCGCACGGAGCACACCAGCGACAGTCGGCAGTCCGTCCGCCGTGCCGCCACGCTGGGCGCATCCCGCCCCAGCGAACCGTTTCTATTAAAAGGGATGCAATTTGGATTAGGAAGTATATTTTTACCGACTCCCGGGTATTATGAACGTGCACCGTGTGCTTACAATGTACTCATTTCATAGACTATACGGGTCAGTACTCCATCAAATAAATATTACTGACATTCGTGTACGCCGGTAAACCTTACAATTAATTGAACACAGTTCAAAAGCGGTCATTAAGAAGATAAAAATAAATGTTGTAGGTGCGTAAACGGTCGGATTATAAAAATCGAGAGTTAATGTTACAACAAGTCCAACGACGCATTAAATCGATATTGTTACATTTTGTATATATGCATTACGATACAAGTATAATGAACACAATTCTACTGTATTACATTTCACATTGGTCGGGTGACTACATCTTACTCGTATCTCAAAACATAATCCATTTGATGTACTCACAATATTGACCCAAACAATTAACCTATAGATATTTAGATCGACGTAAATATAGATTCATTTAAAAAATCCGCCCTTCTACATAGATATTTATAAATGATCAAAAATTAGAACTCGGGAAAGGGATGTGGATAGTGTCCAATTACAAGAGCGAAGTTTAAAAATGATTTTATAAAGTAGTTATTTAAAAACAAACCAGTGTTTAACAGTACTGGATTAATGTAACCTTCACGCGGAGCCATAAACAGCAACTGATGAAACCATAATACACGAAGTGGCGATGCCGCGGTGGAGAATGCGAGTATATGTTCGCATCATTTCAAGAAACACACAATAAAAAAATTCTTAACACAATTTTTTTTTTTATAGAGGTGCGTACACGTTATAAATCTCTATATGCGTTATAAAAATATTCTTACTATGCTAAAAACGCTCGTGCTATGAAAATAGGGACTAACTTAATGACCTCCTGGAACGAGGCACTCACCCCCTACCACTGGATCACTAGGCGAGTGTCACAAGCGCGTCGATTTCGAGCGACCGCACGTTTGTCAGGCTTGTTACAAGCGTCACGCCAGTCTGCCCGATGGCTGAACGTTTTAACTCTAAAATATTAAAGACGACAATAATCTAATATTTCAGAGTTATTTTATAAATATTTCAAACACATACGCCAGGGAAATGTAATGTGCACAATAAACATAATTAAGAATATATTAAACAATATTAGAATAATTGCTCCTCCATGTTTAGAAGAGACATATCACATGTCTCAGTGTATAAAAATTATATAAATAATTACGAACGTAAATTATAATTTAAAAAGTAAAATATCAAACAATAAGGGTCGGTTATATGATCAGTAGTAAACTTTTACTACAGCAATTTTTTAGCTTCGCTCGCGGTAAAACGCGTTTGCGGGTTGTTTGTACGTCAAATTTACTATAGTCAAAGATAATCTCGCCTAATAGTGTGGCAAAACGAATAATCATCAAATATCTGCGAGTTTTACCAAAATTGATTTATTTTAAATATTCACCATTGGTTTAATTCACTTTACTGGTGAAAAACCTTCGATAATATAATTTAAACAGCTAGATCATTATCGGACTAACTCTCATCACTAAAATAGCGGGATATTGAATGATTTATTGTAGTATACTGCAATTTTCTAAGTATCAATGTGGCAGATGACTTTGAAACGGCTGCGAAGAGTTCGCCATTTTCAACTAACAATTTATCCGATATTGGATTGTAAAATTAATTTACCATCAAATGTATTTTCGATGTGTAAATATTTTATACCGACGATCGAACAACCCGTTTTTGCAAAAAAATTTACTAACGTAACTTTTTTACTTTAGTACAAATTTACAACCGATCACACAACCAGATCTAAGAGAATTGAAGCAAATAAAAAATTGTTTGTAAAAATTTGTAACGGTTATAATTGTAGGGTGAAAAATACAAGAACCATTTAAAAAGTAAATACCTAATCAGCGCTGCTGTTATATTACTAATGTTTATAGTTATGTGAAATATTAGCTCTCATAAATTATTAATAGAAAAGATCAATGAGTGTCGCTGATAATACATAGGAAAACTTGCTTTTAGCACTAACTAACTAACTAACTGCGGAGCTCACTTGTACCAGTCGCCAATCGCAGTATTTAAACAAATCCGATACCTACACAGACATTTGTACAGCGAATGAGCAAAGTTATAAGAATTCAGGACTAGATCCCACAGCTGTGGCCCAATAACTAATCAACTATGGTAAGAGTCTCGCTTGCACACTCCTTTACAGGCCCTAACATACAATTGTCCTACTCGACTATACTCACATACACCTATAAAAACATTTTATTTCATATTATCCATAAGCAATTCCTCACTTTTGTACAAAATTTTTATTTTATTTTACAAAATATTGTTCTCTCGATCCAGGCATGCACTTCTAATTATGGCCGTATTTTTATATAAATACACTAATTTAAAATCCTTCAATTCAAATAAATAATCTAAAAATAATGCGTTCGCTTTGTGTCAAACAATTATTGAGAACTAAATCGTAACCTGAGGCTTAGCTCTGTGTTCCGATAGGAATCAAAAAAAAGTAATTAATCAAAAAGCGGACTGCACATTTCCTCTCACGTGGTAGAGTACAAATGAATCGATGTAACTCTCGTGTAACTACACGGCTCGGTTCTCCAAAGACCCGCTCCCATTTTCTCTCTTTTCCTCAATTTTCCTTTCCCCTATAATCCTCCGGCAGAGAGGAAGCCGTTTGAAGCGGCCTCATTAGGCGCCATTACAGGCTGGCGGGGCTTTCGCGGGAACCGGAAACTGAAAGATTTCAATCAAAATGAAACGAGTAACGTCTCGGAATAAACTTAAAGTTGCACGAGGTAATGCGCCTCGGTAACTACTGCTGCAAGCTAACCCGCTGTTCTAAAAACTGGACATCTTCGACTAAACTATCGGTTATATTACAATATTAATAACACTATTCAGTCAGTAACGTTGCTCTCCGATATAAAGACACTGACCTAAGAAAAAATTCAGAGTATACAATTAGGTTGCAAAACTCTTCCAATAGTAAAAATTTACTTACAATGAATTTTTGATATCTTAAATAGGAAAAATACACTTGCTCTATTCTATGTTCTAAAAATTTAAATAATTAATTTTAATATATTTTAACCAACTAGAACTTTATTGGGTTACTGTTGACGAATTAATATGAGCCCAGGAGGAGCTCATATTCATTTGTCAACAGAAAATCGTATCGGTGGGTACTTTCTATAAAGATAAATACAAAATATTCTCGTTTTATTTGACAAATTATCATATTACGATCGAGTTAAAGAATGTTTATTTGCCCTTGATATTGATTTTGTCTGTCGTCGTTCTGACGTGTACTCGACAACTGTCAACTTCAGTTCCAATCGAAGCCTAGTCAGTTCAAGTTCAAATTGTATTCACCATCGTTGCTCGTCATATCCACGCGTTGTGCTCAACCCGCTCATTATATTTTGGGATCGTAATATTAATACATACAAGAATAATTATTAGGCATATCTCATCTGAATCATATCACCGCGTGAGATTCCTCTCACGCGACGAGAGATACTGAAATTAATAACAACGGGCAATCTGGATTCTGAATATTCAGCCGATAATAATGACACACTATTTATAATATCAAACTCTGACAAAAATGATTCGCTGTATAAATACATATGCAAATTAAATGTATTAACTTGAAAGATAAACAGAAAAAAATCTATTTATCGAAAAAATATTTTAGTTGCTACCGGGATTCGATATTGGATCTTTTCCCATCCGGGAAAATTCGTTACCAGTTACACCACGCCAACCGACTGAGTTGATGAGTTGAAATTTTTCGAACTTATATGCTGCAGCTTTTTCAAATTGATACAATTGTTATTCCATTGTTCTGAAAAAACTCGAATCATTTTTAGTATTTAAAAATTAATTCATAGTAACTTTTAATTTAGTCTATATATAATACGTTACTGTAATTTTGTTTCAAAATTATGTATACTTTAACGACCAATCACTGGGTTATAAACGAAAAAGAATGCACATCTTTTCCTCGAGAGTAACAACATCCCACTAGGCTACGAGAGTATCCGAGTTGCTAGGTTTAATAATACGTTGATCAATTTATATGCTCGCATGTAAATAAATATTAAATATATACGAAATAAAAAATAGTGTACAAAAAGTTAGAATTAATTAGTTTATTTACTTGACGGTAATTAGCATTCGTTCCATTTATTTCCGTCCCTTAGAATGGAGCTAACTAAGTAAGGTTATTTTATCCTGTGATGTCCCACGAGGCTTTGCGGCTAATGAGTCACTGTTTTCATGTAAGGGTTAAAACGGAAAGGAAACATTTATCAGTTTCCAAACATTTCGTATAACTAATTCATTTAGCATAAATAATTATAATCATTACAATTACCAAAATATTAGTATATAATCGGGACAGAATGGATACAAATAATTACAGTTAAAGAAACTTTTTATAATAAATTCAATTATATCGAACGCCTCGAACGTATGTAACTTGGTAAAATAATTTACAAAATTTCATAGTAAACTGGCATGGATATGTCTTTTGAAAGACAGATTTAATATTTTCAATTAACAGGTTACGAGTAAACAATTGTTTTACCATATGTGCCATATGCACCTCTGCTTATCCCTACCCCAAAATAAAAGACTGTTCTTGTCGAATCGTGAGAGTGTATAACCACTAGATTATATACAACAAATTGTAAGTGTGGGTAGTCATTTCTATCTTACCCGTTACATGCTTTTAAGCCACTCCGCGATGCACTTCAATACTTAATTCGATGTGACGTTTAGTTTTGGTTCATATTATAGTTGGTGTCTGTGATGTATGATTTATATGGAAATCGAGGCTACGGAGCTCGCTATTCCTCGGGAAACTAAAATGTGCGGTGAAGCCTTTTTTATATTATAGTGATATTTGTACATCTTTAAGTTGTATTTATGATTATGAATATAATTTCAAATACATTAAGAAAAGAAAGTATATGTGGTCGAATACACGAGATACACGAGAATGTTGAAGAATCGATAAATAATACATATATAATATTAGATGAGATCCCACCAATAATGAGAGGAAAAAATCGTATATTCAAATTTTCACAGAATAGTAAGTTAGTCACCTGGCACCTGGCACCTACCTTTCGGTATCGAATTAAATTATTATTAAAAATGAATTAAATATATTAATTAGAAAGATATACATATAAAATCCATTTTATCAAAAAATATTGTTGTTGCACCACCGAGATTCGAACCTGGATCTCTTTCCTAACCAGGAAAGGTGCATTATCCAACTATGCTACAGCGAAAATATTTTTAACGACAAATTTTCGAACTTATATGTTACCTTTTTGATATTAATACATTTAATTGTTCCATTATTTGAAAGAGCCATCTACCTTATTTTTACAGAATCTCAAATACCTTTGAGTAATCTGATAGCAAACGTTATGTTCTGAATAATTACAACTTTACAATAAGAATGTGTTCTCCTAATAAATTATTATTTATCACATGGGTAGAAGCTGGCTAGGTTGAATACCCAAAGCTCAGTTGATTCTTTGAAACGTCCAGAGAGCAATATTAATTGATACCAAGTCATACGCTCGCGGTCTATTATTAAAAGTGTGACGGCGAGAATTACATTTACTAATATATATATTTCCCCATTTTCAGCGTATTCAGTGTTAAAATAGTAAGCAACGCTCTACACATAGCATATATTTTCAGCTTATTCAGTGTTAAAATAGTAAGCAACGCTCTACACATTTATCCTATTAGTTAGGTGTGATATTCGTAAAAAAAATATATCGCCTCCAAAAACTATAAATTTGGTATTTTTTAAAGTACCTACCTATGTAAATTTATAATGGTTTGTTATATATTTAAAAAATATTGTTCCGCACAGCAGGGCGGCCGCGGATAAAACCGCGGCAAAAGAAGCGGCTTAGCCAAGACACGAACCCGGCCGCGGAGAGCGCGGCGCCCTGGCCCGCGCACGCGTTTAGCCAAGACGCAAACCCGGCCGCGGGCTCGCGCCGCCGGGTGGTCGCGGGGGGCGCAGCGCCCCGATCCAAACACGCGCCGGGCCGACATGTGAACTTGGCCGCTTTAAAACATCTTCGCGGTCGCCACACTACGCCCATGGGAAATCGCCGCCACTGCGGGTACCGTGCGGCCGCCGGCGGAGCGGGGAGCGGGGAGCGGGCCGCGGACCAGGCCACGCCCCGACCGCCGCCAGGAAATTTACAACTATGTTTTTGTCCAATATCTTTCGTTAAAAAATTATGTTAGATATAAGAATTGTAGAAAATAAAAGAGAATTGAGAGGGCGATCGCCCGGGAATGATGTAATGCACCTCAAAAATCCTTTGATAATAAAGAATGATGTTTTAAGGTTTGAGGTGCATTTACAAATTATCCGGGCCATCGCCCGCTATAAAAACTACCAGGCATCGCGAGGCAGGTCCATGTTTATATTAAAAAATACTCGCGATGCCTGGGGAATGTCAGGTTTCATAAATATTGAAATAAACATTTAACAAATAAGGGTTCTGCCGCCCCTTACGGGACGGCAGGGAAAATGGCTGTTGTTGCCAGTTTTGGCCGCCTGGCGCTGGCGGCGCGGGACCGTATCGGGGTGGCGCGGGGCCTGTCCTGGCCCCCTGATTGGTCCCCGAGTATGCTGGAGCCTTACGCTCCCGCATACAGCATGTTAAGAATAAATAAACGGTCCGGCGGTTGCAAGGGCACTCTCTCTCTCGCACTTCGCTGCACCTGCACCGCTGGACAAGAATTACATCTGCCTTTTTTACTCTGACCCTGCCTTCACATTGGACTTCCTTCCCTCTGGACATTTCGACTTTGGCTGCACACTTGGACTGATCCCGGAAGAACTCCTACGACCTGGCACGACTACTGGACACGATTTGGACCCCACCGGCAGAGAATCGTCGTCCGAGCTACGGAAGCAGCGACGAATATACACCAGCACCTACACAGATATACAGTCTTGTTCCTGTACTGAACAAGTGGTCCTTCTAGACGGATCGTCGCTTCGCTTCAGGGATAAGCAGATTGCGTCATGTCTCGATCCGGACTACGATCGGGACACGCCGAAGAACAAGAAAGAAGAGAAGCGGAGCAGCAGCAAGAGGAGCCGCCGTCAGACTCGGACGAGCAGCAGTCGGACGATGACCACGGCTCACAGAGAGAGTCGTCCACGACGGTGACCGAGGATACCGTCCGCCAACTGAAGGCTGAGCTCAGGCGGAGTGAGCGGCGACACCGCCGCCTCATCAAGGAGCTACAGCGAGAGCACGGAGAGGCATTGCTCCGTGCTCGCACAGTCACCGTCAGTGCCGAGGGCGTCGGCAGAGAAGCGGCGGGAGACGCCGTGCGAGACGAGGCGGCAGCCCTGATGAGGGCCGTTTCGCCCGGAGCCCTGATGAGGGCCGTTTCGCCCGGAGCCCTGATGAGGGCCATTTCGCCCGGAGCCCTGACAAGGGCCGTTTCTTCGGCAGCCCTGATGAGGGCCGTTTCGCCCGGAGCCCTGACAAGGGCCGTTTCTGCGGGAGCCCTGAAAGAGGCTGTTTCTGCGGGAGCCCTGAAAGAGGCTGTTTCTGCGGGAGCCCTGAAAGAGGCTGTTTCTGCGGGAGCAACCAGGAGGGCCTCCGTACCAGGCGCCGCCACACCTGCGGCGCTCGAAGCGGAACGGAACGCGTCACCGGCTGGGGGCCGGCCGCAAGTTTCTCCGCTGGACATTGGAGGCACTGGAACGGTGCCAGGGATCCCAAGGGCCCACTCGAGGGACACCGCGCAGACGTCGCCACAGAATGCAGCCACAGCGCGCGGTGCCACATCGTTTACCAGGGAGTGGGTCCGAGATCAGCAGGATCCCATGGCCATGATGGCGACCGCCATCTCAGAAGCAATCCGGTCAGCACGGGCCGGAGAGAGCCCGAGGGCGCACTCGGGCCAAGAGGAGCCGCGCATGAACGCCTTCATTGCGCGGCAGGCGGTCGCTAAAGATTTGCCGCCATTCAGCGGCGACCCACTGGACTGGCCGACCTTCAAGGCGCAGTTCGATCAGTCGACAGGCCTGTGTGACCTGTCGGACGCGGAGAATCTGCTGCGCCTACAGAGAGCACTGAGAGGACGGGCCCGAGAATCGGTTGCGGCGCTCCTGATTGAGCCCCGCAATGTGCCCGAAATAATGGCCATCCTCGAAAGATGGTACGGTCGGCCAGACAAGATTGTGGACAGTATGCTGGAGCGGGTGAGGAGGCATCCCCGCCTAGCCGACACCGCCACCACAGAGGCCATCGTAGAGTATGCGGTGACCGTGAGGAATGTGGTGGCAACGGTGGAAAATTTCAACGGAAAACAGTTGGCATCCGCGCAGTTACTCTCAGAGATGGTGGGCAAGATACCCACCTGCTACAAAATGCTCTGGATGGCGGAGCGACGCGGGATGCCAAGAGATGTGACCGTCCAAGACTTCTCCGTCTGGCTGACGGAGCTGACCGCTGAGGCACCACATACCGGGTGCCTGGAGGTGTCGGCCCATGCACCGAGGGGGCGCCGGAGCGCCCAAGTGCACGCCACTCAGGAGGAGAGCGACGGAGAACCGGGCGCGCAACAGAGGACGGGCGCGGCCGCAGGCCGCAAGGAGCGGCTGTGTGCGGCGTGCAAGTCGCCGCGTCACGGGATGGCCGTCTGTGCGGACTTCACCCAGAAGTCCTACACGGACCGATGGGCTTTAGTGAGGAAAAGCAATGTGTGCTTCGTGTGCCTGGAGGCAGGGCACCGTGCCCCACAGTGCCGGTCGACGCGATGTGGTGTGAGCGGGTGCCGGGCGCCGCACCATCGCTTGTTACACGGGGCGCCGCGCGCCGCGGCGACACCCGGGGCGTCGCACACGCCCGGCGGAGCAGCGCCGGCGGCCGCTTCGGGCGGGCGCCGGCTGTCGGAAGGGTTCGCCGGCTCGGGCGCCGGCGACCTAGTGGGTCTGACGGGGGACCGGCGGCACCACCGGGTGCTATTAAAGGTGGTGCCGGTAAAAGTGAGTGGCCCTCGGGGGCAAGTGGAAGTGTTCGCGTTGCTGGACGAGGGCTCGACGGTGACCCTCATCGATGCAAAGGTGGCCAGTGCCGTCGGGGCCAGGGGACCAGTGCGCGAACTGAGAATACATGGAGCCAGCGGCATGTGCTCGTCGGATGCCCGATCGCAGACAGTGCACATCACCGTATCGGGCGACGGCGGCGAGCACCCGCTGAGAGCGAACACTGTGCGCGGGTTGGCGCTACCCGCGCAATGGACAGTGCAGGCCCGAGGGCCGAGAGGACAGGCGAGACAAGTGGTGCCGCAGGTGTTGATCGGACAGGATCACGCTCACCTGATTGTCACCAGGGAGGTGAGACCCGCGAGAGGGTCGGGAATCCTGTCCCGCACAGCACTGGGGTGGACCGTGCACGGAGCCGCGGCACCACAGGAGGAAAGCGCGGGCGCCACGATTTTGGCGCTCGCAGGAACGCCGAGCCCAGCGGCAGACACCCGGCTGGAAGCATTAGTGCGGCTACACTACGCGATAGATTCACTGGGGGTGACTACCGCGGCCCGGGTCAACAGTGAGGATGCCCGGGCCACTGAGATAATGGCCGCCACTACTCGGCAATTGCCAAGCGGCCATTGGGAGACCGGCCTCTTGTGGAGGCAGACCGACGTACATCTGCCAAACAACCGCCAGTGTGCGGTAGGCCGGCTGGCCGGCATCGAGAGGCGGTGCCGCAGAGACCCGGCTTTCGCCGGAGCGTACCAGGCCAAGATGGCAGAGTATCTCCAGAAAGGGTACGCACGGCGCTTGAGCGAAAGTGAGGTGAGGCGGCTGAGCAGCCGCCATTGGTACCTGCCTCACTTCGCTGTGTTTAACCCCAAAAAGCCGGGGAAAATAAGGATAGTATTCGATGCCGCCAGCCAATGCAGAGGCGTATCCCTCAACGACGCCCTGCTGACCGGACCCGACATGCTGTCATCGCTGTTGGGAAACGTATTCCGGTTCAGGGAGGGAAGAGTGGCGCTGGCGGCCGATGTGAAGGAGATGTTCCTGCGCATCCGGATACGGAGGCCAGATCAGGATGCGCAGCTGTTCCTGTGGAGGCAGCCGGGCGAGACGGAGCCCGGGACCTACCGGATGCAAGCAATGGTTTTCGGAGCGACGTGCTCGCCCAGCAGCGCGCAGTACGTACGCGACAGGATTGCGGACGCCAGCGCCGCGGCGTATCCCGCTGCCGCCGAGGCCATACGGCAGCGGTTCTACATGGATGACTATTTGGACTCGCTGGACACTCCGGGGCAGGCAATCCAGATGTCCCGCGAGGTGTCCGAAGTGCTACGCCGCGGCGAGATGCACCTGGCCAATTGGACCTCCAACGACCCGGAGGTCCTGAGGCACCTCCCCGAACATCTACGGTCGACACAGCCGGTGCAGATCATCGGGGAGGATAAAACCACGGAGCGCGTGCTCGGGATAGTGTGGGACCCGGCATCGGACAAATTTCTTTTTAAGTTCATCAATTTGCCGGAGCTGAGAGAGGAGGACCGCCCCACAAAAAGAGCATTACTCAGTGCGGTGATGCGGATCTTCGACCCGGTGGGCTTCATAGCCTGCCTGCTAGTGAGGTCGAAGATCCTGATGCAGGCAGTGTGGCGGTCGAAAGTCGGTTGGGATGAACCGATAAATCCCGAGCACGCGGAGAGGTGGAGAGAGTGGCACCGGCTAATGAAGACTAGTCAGTGCGCGGTGCCACGCCAGGCAATTGGAAGCCGGAGAAGCCGGCCGACGCTACACGTGTTTAGCGACGCCTCGGAACAAGCTTGTTGCGCGGTCGCCTATTTCGCTGAGGCAGGAGAGGGCGGCATATACGTAGCCTTCACCTCGGCGAAATGTAAGGTGGCCCCGCTCAAGCCGCTATCGATTCCGAGGCTCGAGCTACAGGCGGCGCTGATGGCCGCCCGACTGGCGGCCACCATTAAGAGTGAGCATACATGCCATGTGGAGAGGACCGTCATGTGGACGGACTCAACGACCGTCCTAACCTGGATCAGGACGGACCCCCGGGCCTACTCGGCCTTTGTGGCCAACCGGCTCGGGGAGATTGACGAGTTGGCACCCGCCGCCTGTTGGAGATGGGTGCCTACCAAACTGAACCCGGCAGACATGGGCACCCGGGAGAACGAGCCGCTCGATTTGGCCGAAGACGGCAAATGGTTCCGCGGCCCGGCCTTCCTAAGAGGCCCGGAGTCAGCGTGGCCGCGGGAACCCGCGCGGGCCGAGCCAACCAGGGAGGCGCTCGAGCGGCGACCGGAGACAGTGGCGCTCACCGGGCGCGTGCCGGCGATCGACGGGGCGCTACCAGACATCGCCCGCTTCTCGTCGTGGAGCAGGCTGGTACGCGCCACAGCTTGGGTGAGGCGGTTTGTGAAAAACTGCCGGCGCGCGCGAGGTGCCGCGCCGGCCGAAGAGCTCACCATGGAAGAGAAGGATGAGGCGGAGCGCGCTTGGGTCCTACACGCCCAGGCGCAGGGCTTCGCCAGAGAAAGCGGGCTGCTACTACGGGGGGAGGCCCTCCCAAAGGACAGCCGGCTGCACCCGCTGACGCCATACCGGGACGAGTACGGCGTCCTACGAATGAGCACCCGCCTGAACGCGGCTGAGAGCGCCGCGATTACGGCCGGGTTACGGGCGCCGGTGATATTGGACGGCGCCCATCCATACACGAGACTCCTGATACGCCATTATCATGAAAGGAGCAGGCACCCGGGCACTGAGAGAACCGTGAGTGACGTACGGGCCAATTTCTACGTCCTCCGGCTGAGGCCAACCGTGCGCCGGGTGCAGCACGAGTGCCAAACGTGCAGAATAAAACGGAGCCGGCCGCAGACACCGATGATGGGGCAGCTTCCGGAGGCCCGACTGGCCCATTACGAAGTGCCCTTCACGCACTGCGGCCTGGATTATTTCGGGCCTATGGAGGTGACGGTCGGCCGCAGGAGGGAAAAGCGATACGGCGCGCTTTTCACGTGTATGACTACGCGCGCCGTTCATATGGAGCTGGCCGGCTCACTTTCAGCCGATTCGGCTGTGATGGCCATCCGGAGGATGGCAGCGCGCCGTGGTCATCCGCGCCGTCTGTATTCGGACAATGGGACCAACTTCCACGGCGCGGACCGAGAATTGACCACGGCACTGAAAGACCTAACAGAGGACACAAGAGTGCAAGAGCACCTGAGCGGCGCGGGCTCGGAGTGGATATTTAACCCACCGCTCGCCCCTCACATGGGAGGGGCATGGGAGAGTCTAGTGCGGTCGATTAAACGCGCGCTGGAGGCGATTCTGAAGGAGCGCGCACCCCGAGAGGAGACACTGCGGACGGCTCTGGCTGAGGCCGAGTTTGCCGTCAATAGCCGTCCGCTTACGCATGTGTCAGTAGACCCGCGCGATGGAGCGCCCTTGACCCCGAACCACCTGTTGCTCGGGGGCACCGGGCAATTTCAGCATCTGGCCGTATACGGGGCCCTAGACGAGCGGGTCTGCCTGCGGAGACAGTGGCAGATCGCTCAACAGCTCGCAGATGCTTTCTGGCGCCGGTGGGTGCGGGAATATCTGCCCACCCTAGCGCAGCGCCGCAAATGGCAGGAACCGGCGCCTCCGATCCAGGAAGGCGCGGTGGCCATCATCGCAGATCCCACGCTACCCCGGAACTGCTGGCCGAAGGGAATCATCACAGAGGCGCGGCCGGCGGCGGACGGCCAGGTCAGAGCTGTCCGCGTGAGGACGGCGACCGGCGACTATACGCGGCCCGCCACGAAGGTGATAGTGCTGCCGACCCAGAGGCTCGAACCCCCGACTAACCCCGAGGAGTAGCTGTGCTGCCGAGGGAGTACGGCGGAGCCGCACGGGGGGAGTGTTCCGCACAGCAGGGCGGCCGCGGATAAAACCGCGGCAAAAGAAGCGGCTTAGCCAAGACACGAACCCGGCCGCGGAGAGCGCGGCGCCCTGGCCCGCGCACGCGTTTAGCCAAGACGCAAACCCGGCCGCGGGCTCGCGCCGCCGGGTGGTCGCGGGGGGCGCAGCGCCCCGATCCAAACACGCGCCGGGCCGACATGTGAACTTGGCCGCTTTAAAACATCTTCGCGGTCGCCACACTACGCCCATGGGAAATCGCCGCCACTGCGGGTACCGTGCGGCCGCCGGCGGAGCGGGGAGCGGGGAGCGGGCCGCGGACCAGGCCACGCCCCGACCGCCGCCAGGAAATTTACAACTATGTTTTTGTCCAATATCTTTCGTTAAAAAATTATGTTAGATATAAGAATTGTAGAAAATAAAAGAGAATTGAGAGGGCGATCGCCCGGGAATGATGTAATGCACCTCAAAAATCCTTTGATAATAAAGAATGATGTTTTAAGGTTTGAGGTGCATTTACAAATTATCCGGGCCATCGCCCGCTATAAAAACTACCAGGCATCGCGAGGCAGGTCCATGTTTATATTAAAAAATACTCGCGATGCCTGGGGAATGTCAGGTTTCATAAATATTGAAATAAACATTTAACAAATAAGGGTTCTGCCGCCCCTTACGGGACGGCAGGGAAAATGGCTGTTGTTGCCAGTTTTGGCCGCCTGGCGCTGGCGGCGCGGGACCGTATCGGGGTGGCGCGGGGCCTGTCCTGGCCCCCTGATTGGTCCCCGAGTATGCTGGAGCCTTACGCTCCCGCATACAGCATGTTAAGAATAAATAAACGGTCCGGCGGTTGCAAGGGCACTCTCTCTCTCGCACTTCGCTGCACCTGCACCGCTGGACAAGAATTACATCTGCCTTTTTTACTCTGACCCTGCCTTCACATTGGACTTCCTTCCCTCTGGACATTTCGACTTTGGCTGCACACTTGGACTGATCCCGGAAGAACTCCTACGACCTGGCACGACTACTGGACACGATTTGGACCCCACCGGCAGAGAATCGTCGTCCGAGCTACGGAAGCAGCGACGAATATACACCAGCACCTACACAGATATACAGTCTTGTTCCTGTACTGAACAAATATGTTACCGTTTTTATCTCTGATATTAAGATAGTAAAAAAATGAAACTATTGTCTGTTGTCACATTTGAAATATAAAGTCACAGGCAGTGTCCTCCTTCCTTATACACTCGTAACTAAATTCTGCCTTTCGTTCTACACTGCTAAACACTTTAAATTATGAATTATTAATAAAAATTAAATTTCACTCTCTAGAACGGGAACATTCTTTAGCTCGTGTTTATGTCGCCATGACGAGAACTTCCTCCGAACGTAACAAGATTTCCCAACCCTTTTTACGTCCGTATTTTAGCAGTGCATGAAAACGTTTGAGTAATTAGTGAACGCCGCATAATTTATGCGGTAGTTTGCATTCCGTATTCGGTCGGGACACCACACGCGGCCCGGGGGAGGGGATGGGAGGGTTGGAGTTCCTTAACTCGGGCCGTGAATCATCCCCCGGCCGCCGCGTGCGCACTCGGAGGGCTCGGGGGGCTCGGGGGGCCCGAGCCGGGGCAAGAAACTGAAACTAATCAGAAAGACCTCGCAGAAGGATATGTGAATTCGGCGATCGAATGGAATTCGCGGCAAGTTCGGCCGACACGTCCGCAGCAATCCCCGCCCAATTTGCAAGAGTGCAGTAAGCTCCGGGTCGCCGGGTATCGAGATTAACTTGCCCACCGGGATCGAGTTAAGTTCTCGGGTTCACGCGAGCTTTCAGTTTAACTTTGACTCTGCGCTGTCGGACTCGGGGGTGCATAATCCGAGCTGCACCCCGCTACACCCCGCTGCGCCCCGGTGCCCGGTGTCGGCGTTGCTGCGGCTGTGTGTGCACAGCGCGGCGAGGACCAACAAGTTATTAGTAATGTAATCAACACGCCGGTTAAAGTAAGATTTTGGCAGACCAATCAAAGCGACGAGCAATTTACATAACCTTAGTACTTTCCCATCTCGAGTGTCAAGCGATTTAGCATTAAGCGGATTATAAGGTAAGGATAGTTAAACAGTTTAAAAATAAATTAATTAAGACACTCAAAACAGATCCGAAAGAGATAACAACTAAGGCATTGAACGAGATGATTAAATGGTATTAAATAAATTGTAAAGTTTCACAGCCGTGCGAGATCCGGTGTTAAGTTTTGTAAGCTATTGCGTCTCAGGCACGCGACCACCTTTTTGTTCTCAACAATGGGATCTGAAACGTCTGCTAAATAGTTCCATAAAACTCAATATAGAATAAGTCTTATCGGCATGTATGAAAGAACATCTGCACAATTTAAAGTATATGTAAAGAAAAGTGTATTCTCATTCGAGGAATTTTCAATATTTTGACAAATATATTTTCGTTTCCAGCGTCTACACGAGAAATTATTATGGTTATGTAAAATGAGTCAAAAGAGCTAACAGTTAACCTAAAGAAAATTGTACACCTATTTGTTGAATTTTATCTAAATTAAAAGAACTAAAAAATTATCCGCAATAGAGCTCTTTTTTTTTGATTTTGGTAGATTTTAACTACGAAGCAATTTCCACGTTTTAAGCGTGAAGAGAGCCGACAAACTCAAATTCGAGTATGGGCAAAGAACCGCGGGCGTGACACGAGAAAACAATACTTATAAAACAATACAATAACAATACTAAAAAACTGCGGGTATGACTCACTTTTGCACGCGTTCCAAGCGTGACATCTATGTTTTACCAATGGAAGCGACCATACTTTTAATTACAACGTATCTAAAAACTTTTGTCGAAGTAGAACATGCTAATCCATCGTAGCTTGATCGTAAATCTATCTACCGGCAATAAAAAGTTGCGGATTTGTGTCCCAGTGATAACAATACATTTTCTTCGTCTAGATTTATTTATTTTTAAATTTATTTAGTTGACGCAGTATGCGCTGTCAACTGGCTTCGATCAGTAGTAATCAGAATCAATAGTCTTTATAAGAGCGATAGTAAAATGTAAACAATGCGATGCATCGATAACAGCGTACACTGTACACTGTACACTGCACACTGCACATCGCGGTATGGTAATTACCTCGCCTGGAACATGAGTCAGGTTTAGCGCGGGGAGCTAACGGGAGCGATAATAAATCGGGCATTATGTTCACGGGCCGTGCCGTAATATGACGCGCTCACAGCCGAACAAATACGCCATGATTAGCGTCCCCGACCGGACATTATCTCCCTCGTAATTCCTGTTCTGCTATCCTGGTCTGGAAGTCTACGCCGATTGTGCTCTGCGGGCAAATAATGGCCAGCGTTTGCACTCGGCTGATATATATACACTGTCCATTCAGAAGACAATCAGTAGAATATATCGGAAACCTCCTAGAACGTTTTCACAAAAGATTCGATTATCGAGAAAAAACAAATCCCTCTAGTCGGAGCATTGCAAAATAAATTTATTAAATATTACCAATTTTTAAGGCATTTTACTTTAATTTAATAGTTTAATTTATTAAGGAAAACACATTCTTATTGTGAAGTTGTAATTATTCAGAATATAGGTCTGTGATATTTTAAATACTAAATTAATGTATTAATTATAAATATATACATATAAAATCAATTTTGTCGAAAAATATTGTTTTAGCGTCACCGGGATACGAACCTGGATCTTCATTTCCAATCCGGGGAAGTGCACTACCTTTGTGCTATAACGCCAGTATTTTTCTTGACAAATTTTCGAAACTATATGTTACATTTTTTCAAATTAATACACCTGTCGTTCCATTATTTGAAAGCCATCTACATTATTTTTACAGAATCTCAAATACCTTTGAGTAAACCGACTTGCAGACGCCAGAATTATCAATTCATTTTTATTAAATTTTGGACACGTTGATACAACATATATTATTAAGGAAAACACATTCTTATTGTGAAGTTGTAATTATTCAGAACATAGGTCTGTGATATTTTAAATACTAAATTAATGTATATATTTATAATTAATACATTAATTTAGTTTAATTTAATTATGTATTGTAGATATGAAATAGAGAGCACGTGAAGAGTACCATCGTTTCAGTCTTGTCAGTCCTGGGATTAAAATATTCGATTTTGTCCAAACACGTTGAGTTTATTTTTTCTAACGAATATTAGACATAGCAATTATAGCTTTCCAAATTTGTATTTTCCCATGAAATAGAATCACAGTTTCATCTGCGAACGCTGTTATTCCGGCAGCAATTGATAATTCAATAGGTCATTAATGTTCTAGATTAACTCGACAACAGTGCAGAATTTAAATTAACTTCCGAGTATTTAGAATAATATATAGATATCTAGATTCGGAACTATACTTGAAACACTTTAGAAAAAAGTTAAATTGCCGCTATTACCGTTAAACACAGTATTCTACCGATAAAACAATATCAAAGGCGGGTATGCGTCAATAATATTAGGTACGCATACAGCATGACGTGAGGTACCCACTGTGCCAGGGTGATATGAATCAATCGAGCCGAAAATCGAATATAATGCAGTGATTCGTTTGCTGAGCGAACGCTTCTACGGCAACATTTGATAAAACACTAACGTGTTCGTGACATTTGTATAGAACACCTAACTAACTGTACAACGGGCAACATATTTATAATGCTTCAATATTTTATCACGTGGAGAATCTAACGAATAACTATTTTTATTAAACGACAACCTCGCGGTTATATCCTACGCCGTGTTTGAAAGAAAAACGTGTATAGGAAGAAAAGAATATAAAGAAGATCAGGGGTGGCCGGGAGGAAGAAGTGTGCGTCTGCAGCAGACACACGGCGTCAATGAGAAAGGCTGTGGGAATATATCTGTCGTGGGAGGATGTTTCTGCACCTCTCCGCCTCCGCCCCCGGCCCCGCCGCCGCGCTCCGGCCGCAATACCGAGCGCGCTCCTAGCGCACGGCGCTCGCTCGGAGGGCGGATCGCTCGTGATTTATATGTGGGTATATTTGACCGCAAATAAATATCTGTATTACGCGGGTACCAAAATAGTCAATCGACAATTGTTAAGGAGAGAAAACGTCGAAATTTTAATTTGTGAAGCCATCGCTATTTACTATGTCAATGATTCACCGCAATAATTAATTAATATAATAATTCTTTACTTATTAAACAGTTCTACAGACAAGCGATTACTTACTAGGTAACTACGGATGCACAATCACATACTAGATATTTCTACAGACAAGCGGCTAAACTTTACAAATCACCAATTGGTCTGATTTTCTTTAAAAAAAATTCCCCGGCATAGTTCAGTGTTCTGATTAGATAAATGAAGTCAAATTAAGGCGCTCGCTAGTATTAAAAACGTTGTTACACTTTAAAATTTCGCATTTTCACAGTACATTTGACATTGGTCAAATGTCATGTCA
The DNA here is from genome assembly GCA_022840565.1 of Eubasilissa regina. Lineage (NCBI taxonomy): Eukaryota > Metazoa > Arthropoda > Insecta > Trichoptera > Phryganeidae > Eubasilissa > Eubasilissa regina. Next base: position 41,710,610 of record JAINEB010000018.1, on the reverse strand, counting down.
GTGAAGGTCATTGAAAATAGGTGTTTCAGCCGCTTCATTCATAGATAACACCAAATTACGTTTACCATAGATAAAAACTACAAGGGATTAAATTGCCGAATAAGGTACCTCATCACATTCTCATTAAGGCGAGGTTCTAGGTTTGATTATATAATTAAAATTACATTTCTATTTTTAGGTTAGGTTAGGTTTGATTATTTAATTATAATTACAATTCTATTTTAGGTTAGGTTTGGTTATTTTATTAAAATTACTTTTCTATATTTAGGTTAGGTTAGGTTCGGTTATTTAATTATTAGTTTAGGTTAGGTTTGGTTATTTTATTAAAATTCAATTCTATTTTTAGGTTAGGTTCGATTATTAGACCACCTAATCTACTACTACAAGAGCATCAGCGCTGATCGCTTTGACACTTTTACTAACTACCTTATTGTAATAAACATCATATGTGTTTTATATTAATACATGAATTAGAAGGGTAAAAAATTCTGATAAAAATAATTTACACCTCTAAACAATTTACCGGAAGTTCTCGGGGGAGCTGCAGTACCTCGCACACGTCAAAAAACAACTGAATAACATCTAAATATATGCGTTACCTATTTGGTTTGACTAGTTGAAAAAATTGACCAATTTATGACCGAGTGACTAGATTCAGACCAGACAATTGAGAAGGTGTAAAAATCTGAGCAATGAAAGAGTTTTTTTATACTAAAAGTATTTGGCTTTCTTTCTTTTTTCTGTTTTGATTGAATTAAATAAATGCACACGGATCTCAAAACCAAACGTCATTATAAAGTTAGACACAAAAGATGGGGTTACTTATTTTGATTCGGGAGCTTCCTCCTGACTGTATTTATTGTATTCATCAGAGCAATTAATATATCGTAGCGAACGGTATTTTCATTGAATCGTGTATCGTAACAAACAGTACGAAAGAGACGTTCCAGATGTTGCGGGATGAGAGCAGGAGGCTGTCGAGATGAGACGCCATTCGCAAGCTGGATGAAGTCGTTCCCATTGTCTGTTTGCGGCTCAGCTTTTCCTTTGTCCGTCTCCATGTCGGGTTCTCGTTTAGTGTCCGAGGATACTCGTCGAGACATGGAGCAATGCGCTGCCGGCGAAAGAAATGCCAAAGGCCGTCGATAGCCGATAAAGTAGAAGACGCGCGCGTAAAATAAATATGTTGACAAGCTTATAAAACATATATAGAATGACGTGTTATTCGCAATAGCCATAATGATATTTCAATGCATTTTAATAGTTAATTAACGGGTATTAAAATATTTAGTCAGCGATAAAGGAGAATATTGCTCGACTATTTATTATGATTTCAAGAGCCTCCCTTAACACAATAACCGGCCATGCGGCCGGCGTAGCGTGGAGCGCGGCACAAAGAGAGCCGAATCCGAATCCATTATGTGTTCAAAATATATATTTTAAAAGCCGTGAGTCGTAATTTTAATAGTTCATCGGGTTTCACATTTTTTTACATTTATAAAATTTTCATTACAAAGGTCTGAGATAAAAAACTTTTATGATGATTTTAGTGCTTTTGTGCTGATATTTAAAATAGCACATAAATAGTCACATAAATAAATAAATTTTACACAGTCTATTTATTGTAAAGTATTAATTTTAAAAAAATCTATATGCTGTAAAAAAGCGCGACTGAACACTCCAATCACGCAATTTACCTTCTAAGCTGTACTTAAACGTATGTCTTTCTCAATACCTGTCCAGTCATTCCCCTCCCTCCTCTTAATTGGCCTAATGTGCTAAGCGTTTATGATAGATGGCTTTTAAAAGTGTATTTACTTTATATCTTTATACATACACCGCAAAAATTGTAATCCTTCGGCTGCTTGATGAACATAAAGGTTCACTTTTTAATGCGCAGCTAGATTTTTTTCGTGAGAATCTTTCGATGCGGTGAGCGAGTAAGTAGCAAGGAGAACACTTTCACCAATATATTAGGATTACCATACCATACCAAGGTCGGTGGAATGTCAACGCGATAGGTAACTGCTACTGGATCTTATATGGCGAAATTTCATAATCTCACACAAGAGAAAAACAAGACAGGGAGGGAGCTTCACCGGCAAAGTGAAAAGGCGGCGTAAGGTAAAGATTCAATTATTAACTAACGTCGATCCAACAGTTATTATAATAAAAATATATGCACAGCACGTTTATTCTGATTACTATTTACCATTCATTTGAATATTTGTATGAATGCTAATGCAGGTACTAAAATATGTGCTGAGTTTTACATTCAACACCCCACCCCATAAACCTATCAATTCAGTTTGTATTAAAAAAAATATATGATCCTCAATTTGCCATTTGGAATTTTTATTCTTTTGATATTATCACAAGTGATTCTGACAGTGAATTAGGAACAAAAAACTGACTAAAACAAAATCTGAATTATTATCAATACAATTGTTATCATAGAGAGCGAGGGAACACATCGTTCATTAAATACCACCACAGAAGAATAAAGGAATTAGCAGGACAATATAACGGCGCACGACACACTTCACTTTAATACCTTCACACGTTAAGGTTTACGATCTCCGAGGAGTGAGGACTTTACGAGACGGTTTACAGTTCACGCGTTCCTCTGAAGTGTGCGGCGGGGCGGGGGGTAGGGGGTGGGGGGTGGGGGTAGAGAATGTTCAGGTGACTAAATAATCCAAGAATATGATATATGTATGTTAATAGGATGAGAGACAGAAGACGGTACCCATTAAACTCGCAGTGGCGTCGGTTCATTATAAAATTGGCTAAAATCACGTCAGGTGCTCGGATCACGGGCTGCTCCAAACATAATATATACAAGGGTCGGGTATCGTAAATGATGAGGTGATCTTAAACAGACCTTATCAGATATTCCTAATAAAATGTATACCTACATTGTACGTGCTTATGAAATTACATGAAAATAGGTTAGTCTAGGTTAACGTGAAAAGACGGGGGGAAAAAACTATTCAAGCATTTGAAAAATAAATATTTAGAATGATTCAGTCACAATAAATATTTAGCATGCTAAAAAATGATAAGTACATACACGATATTTTTAATGATAAACTTATCCGCGCTTTGTCGGGCCACGATTCAGTCGTTGAAATGCAGCCTATCATCTGACGGCAATTCATTATTAATACACTATTTCTAACTTTTAAGAAAAGCTTATTAAATCACTGTTCAAAGGTTTTTGGTGAAACTTTGTGGAATTCCATGATTATTTTGTAAATTGAGTCAAAACTCTGAGTCGAAAGTTGATCTATATTGATAATGGGAAGATGTTCCCGAAAACGTTATATATCATTTAACACGATGAAAAGTGTAGTGGAATAAAACGGAGTTTTGACTCAATTTACAAAATCATTAAATCAGTTAAGCGCCTTGTCTCAACTATTATGCATTAATTAAATCTGAATCATTTCATTATCTGAAACAAATATAAATAACATTATCTATCAGATCGTTTTATATACTGTAGTCATCCTCGGGAGCCATCGCATCGGTAGCTTAAATTGATTTAAGGATGCGAGTATTGTTTTTCTACCTTCTCTCTTATACACTAACCTAAACCTTCCCAAAACACAGACTTTTCATCGATGAAGGTAGACAAATTTATGCATCTCCATTACTTTATTATATTCGTAAATTTGAGAGAGATATATGACCTGGTTTTACCCTATAAAAAATGATATCACGATACCGATGATTGGATGAAACCGACCGATCATTGAATGAAACAGCTCATCTGGCAGTCGAGACAAAAGAGAGATTAAGATGTAAACAGCAACCGAATCTTGTTATTATTATAACTGGAGCATTAAAAATTGTAAAACCTGATAAACCTTCTATTGTTGGACAATACTCAGATACGATCGGCGAATTAGCGGCTTCATTAGCGATCTCATTAAAAGTTTAATGATTTCAAAGGACTCGAAGTTGCACCGCCACGTCGGGTTGACAAGCGGGGCTTATCTGACGTTGGCTGCAACACTCAACGTGCGCTTCAACTTCATAATCCGGGCGTGTGGAAAAATTGCTGTTACTCCTCCTTTCTCCTTCATATTAAACTCAATAAGCCGCAGTTCATTATTTTTGGGTTCCCATTCAAATAGATTATTGACAAGTAAACCGGCATCTTTAAAAGTATATGACTAAGCACTTACAATTCTTTAGGTATCGGTTGTCTCGTGATGTACCCGACTGATATATTTTTTTCTTATATTTTAGATATTATTTGTCTTTTTTGTCATATACCTTTCTTGTATTTCCTCATTTGAAAGTCACTTAAACAAATCCGTGACAATAAATAAACAAATACTTTGTTTAAACCATTGTCTAATGATTATTCGACATGTTTCGATACCTATTACACCAAATAAGAGCCTAGAGAGATGTATTCCGTCAACCTCCGAATTTTATAAAATAACTAATAATAATTATGAATTTTGACATTATTCAGGAAACGACAAATACTTTTTTAAATGATAAGAAGTAAACAAATGTAAAATAATGTTTGATTATAACGAAAAATAAGAAACATATAATATATATATTATTATAATATATATTATTTTTATTCTTTTTCGTCTAGGATATTCTTCAAATTTAACGAACCGGAACGTGAGGCTATGAATATTAGGTATAAACTGATTCTTTTAGATTTTTAAAGATATGTATTATTTATTATCTTCGTTATTATTTATTGTATTGCAGGGACGACATTCTATAAATATTAAACATCTTACAATAAATCCTACACTTTTTGCCATGTTATGACTCGAATGGTAACTAAAATTAAATCTGAATAACTGTATACATAACATAATTCTATTGGAATATTTATATTTTTTTATTAAGGGATTTTTGACAGAATAAACTGAATGTAACTAACATAATTTAACATGTGATACTTTTTACGATAATCAACGGAAATGTTTAGGTACATAAGTATGTTTAGGTGCAGACGATATATAAAAAGAAAAAAGGTGCAAATATATAAATGTATTGTTAAATCTGTAGACTTAAAAAAAATGATTAAATGTAAAATTACGATATCGCGAGCCGGATTTATATTTGCGAGAATCTCATGAATCGGAGCGGCGGTCCATTTCGAGCCATGGATAAGACATGACAAAGCCCTGAACGGCTGCTCGCTTTGCGATTGTCGCGGCGAAGCCGCTAATCACCCGGTAGGTAATGATGAAATCGTCTAGTTTAGCTACGCGCCGCGTGCCGCGTGCCTGCGGATATTTTCAATATTTTCAATAATTTGGGCGAGCAAATTTCCCACCCACCGTCGCCAGGACGGGCTGAGCAAACAAAGCGTAGACGAAGGGCGTAAATCATACACACGCTGCGGGGGCGGCGGGCATAAATCTCCCGGCCGACAATGAGATGAATGGGACGCTCCCTGCTGGCGGACCGAATGAGCGGGCGGCAGAGCTGCCGGGACCAAAAATCACCAATGCGTATACCGGCAGGGTAAATTGTGATACGCATATTTAACTTTAGAAAATAAAAATTACTAAAATTGTATTTATCGTACTCTGTTTAAACTACCGCGTCAATACAGAAACCGGTTGACGTAAAAATTACACAGTACTTTAAACAAAGTTAAATAAATACAATTTTAAACGATGTCTAATCACAAAGTCATCGCTACAAGCGTCAACAAAAATAACGAACTTTATTTATCTCGCTGCATTGGATAATTTTTATCACGTTTGCGTAACGTGCAAAGTTACACGAGTATGTTTACATTTAATACTTTCAGTAAATGAATAAACTATGCAAGTTTTTTAATTGTCTTAAAAGAATACAGGATTGAGAAATGGCAACATTTTCTAATTTATTGGGTTCAGCGGTAATTAGAATTAGGCGAACAATGTGCACAATTTTCAATCAACGGAATTAAATATCAAGAGCACTTATTTTTTTCCTCGATTATTCGAATCGATATATTCATAAATAACTCGTATTTCTAAACAGTTTTGTTGCGAAGTGAAATAACAAGCTATAAACGTAGCACCTTTTTAGGTACCTAATTACCGGCTACATACTGGTAGCCGGTAATTACCCTCATATATTTAAATTTACAAACTTCGGCCGCCGCTTTCTTTCCTTCAAAAATGTTACATTTCCCTGACCTTGATTAAACACGCGGCATTGTTTTAGCATTATCGGTGACACCAGCTATCACCAGACGTTTTCGGTTTATTTTTTACAATTAGGCACGTTCTTCTCAAAGCCGAGGAGCTTAAATCTGCCGCTCAGATTTAGATAACGCAAAATGTGATACTGTTTTTAATATCCAGTAAATGTTTTATTTAACGACACTAGTTAACCAAAACAAAGTTAGTGACTATTTTAAATTAAACAATTTTAAAATATGTTTGATACTGAATTTATGTTATGCATGTAGGTATAGTAAATTAATGGTTTATTCAAATATACACGTAAATGACATTCATCCATGTCATCTTTGTGTAGACCGTAGTTTTCGAATATTAAAATGACCATATAACAGAATCATGATCTCTAATGACGATGTGATCATTATAACCGGGGCTAAGTGTGTATCGAGTATCCATATATTTTAAAACGAGGCTGGTCTATCACTATCACTATCACTCACACGGGTTATGGTAAGATCATTTTTATTTAAATGTAAAATAATTGTTAGAAATATGATCACACTTTATTAAATGATTGGAAAACTCGAAGAAATTATGATTGTTTATTAGACTAGTTGTTTTCTAAGGTAGTGTGCGAAATAATCCTTGTAGAAGAGTTTCGTCATCACGCCGTTTCCACTCGGGGGTAGGCAGAGAGGATAAAGCGCCATACACACAATTGTCGCCTCATCCACATTCATAGATCTTGTCGTGCAAGCTCTCCGGTTATTAAAGCTTCTGAGAGGACCGTCCTCCGATAGGGTATCCGGTGGTGCCAAAGTGTCGAGAAGTTTTAACACAAATTAACTGAATTTATAATTAATTGATTTAATTTGTGTTGAAAATATCACCGAACTATTCTGAAAATGCAACTTCATATTTTTAATAACGAGATACAACTTGTATCAAAGATTATACAAATTCAATCAAATGGTTTGATTTAATTCTGGCGTCTCCTAGCGTGTGTTACTCAAAGGTATTTGGAATTCTTCGCACTATAAAGTTGCTCGATTTTTAAAATAGAATAGCCGTATCAATTGGAAAAACTAGAGAATTTATGTTCAAAATTTGACGAGAACGTGTTCGGTTGATACAGCGAAAATGGTAACGCTTTCCCCGGATGGAAAAAGTTACACTTTCGAATTCTGGTAACAACCAAATATGTATTTTTTATATTTTTGCGATAGATTTTTTTCTGTATATCTTTCCAATTGACTCATTTAATTTATGTTAAAATGTAGGTTAACTTGTGAAAAGTTTATTAAATAAATAGTAATTTATAATGTTAATTGATAATGCATTTGTCAAAGAAAACCTCTTTCTTTGTAGATCATCGAGTAGATTGCTAATCCGCCTTTACATTGTGGCGATCCGAATGATGGTCAATAAAAATAGGGACGAATATTATTTTTTCAAAAAAAAATCATGTGCGCCGTCCTCACTGTTTTGAAAGCTGTGTTTAGTTTCGGCGGCAATACTTTACTGTGCGCACTGTGTGTTCTAAGAGGAATGGCAAACTCGAGTCGCACTACGTATGATACATTGGGAAGCAACTTGGACCAGAAACGCTACAACATCTCGTATGTGACAAAATATCTCAAGATAATATCTCTCGATACATTGTAGTCCGATAGATCCAGCCTTTCCTCGCAAAGCCTCTTCATTTAGCAAGTGCACGTACACAGTGGGCGTCCATCCTGGACTTGTTCCTGAAGGTGATTCTGAGAATAAACGCTCAGGCAAAATTCCTCACGTCGCACTGGCATCAATGTCGGTATCGTATATAGACAATTGTACGAGTAGGTAAAACTTCTAACACAACTAGTATAGCGAAATAATAGAATAATCGCTGGATTTGCTTATTTTAGAATATCACTATAATTGTTATTTTACAAGTTTAATAAAGATCAATCTTTCATTTCACTCTTTTACTTTGTTTTTTTTCCTTAATTTTGGATTACACTGCAGAGTTCATCAACAGGGCTGTATAACAGATAAGACAGACTAACATACAATTTTGCTATTTCACGAGCACCATTTGAAATCAACCGCTAAAGCCTATTTCATTATTAAGGATAATATTTAGCGGTTGATATACATACTCTTAGAAAATCACGTTCTTGTAATTCGCTTTACAGATTTTGTAGTGCTAGCAGAGTATTATTTGAGCGAAATTCCGCTTTTCTTCAGACCAGTACTCTGAGTCTGCAGCAAAAGCTATTTCTGATACCTTCTCAGCACTTACAAGGTATGACTCTCCTCATTTTTGTTTTCGCAATACTCGCAGAAAATTCTTTTGGATTTCGACCAATTCCACTGACAGTTCTGAAAGTAGCGATTTCCACTGACAATTCTGTATGAAACTAAACAGAATTATTTTTTCAGTCTATTTACAAGCCATTAACAGACTATTTAGTAACGTCAAACTTACTCGAGTATCCAAAAATGTTTGTATAAATATAAACATTTGTTTTACGCGTATGCACACCTTCACCGATTATATTCATATTTAACAAGTAGTGTAAGTTTCGCAGCGTACTCTAAATCGCGTCCGTACTTCCCGCTGCCTTCGACCGATTCACCTGAAGGACGTTTACACGGCAGGAAACGCACAATTGCGCATATTTTTATTACTATTATAGTACGTATTTAAACTTGAATCGTGAGATGAAATTAAAAATTTTGTCTAGTTAACGTTAGTACTAATCGATCGCAGTGTGACGTCCGAGTGACCTGGCAACAACGCAATCCGTGACCTGGCAACACCGTTCGAGATTTCTACGGTTTCCGCTTCTTATTCTGATTTTAGATTATTCCTAGAAAATCGAAGATATTTGGAGAATAAATAAGCTAAACAATAAAAACTCCGACTGCTACTCTCCGAGTGCACTGAAAATACCAATTTCTTTACAAATATTCACAGTTTGGCTTTAACCGGAGTAAAATATTTGTCAGCGATAAAAGAGTGCGAAAAACAAATTTGCGGGAACGCGCTTAAAAGCCGTAAAATGTTTGAACACCGCCGACCGTTCCCTCCACCTGGCGACGGAATATTCCTTGATGTATGGATATGATTGCAGTCGCGCCGCGCACAATGGGCGCCAGCTAGCGGCGGCTGCGGCGCTGTCTGCACCGCTCCACTCCTAGGGGTCGCAACACCGACCTAAAACCAATACAGGTTCATCTCGACTAGACAGAGATAACATACCTAATTTTATATATATATATATTATTATATCTTTACAGGTACAAAACTAGTAGTTACTTCGCACAGGATGCCAATAAAATGATGTGACAAGGACACTATTATCACAGTTATTAAAAATATATTTACGGTGAATCATCAGTACAACGTGAGATAATTTTCAACAAACAAAGATTGTCATTTTTTTTGATAAAATACGTCTCGCTGAAGCCCGTTGCTGCCTGCCGGTGGGAAAAATATGAATGAATTGAATGTATTGTTTGTATTTGAAATAAAACGAAGTACACTGCAAGCGGGAAACCATTCTCGATTCTGTCGCCGCAGTGTCCCCAGATTGACCATCTTTTGTGTTTAATTTCTTCTGACCTCGACGTCATTATCATCATCACCAGTCGAGAGAAGCGGACCCTTGTTTTCTTGTGGCTGTACGCTTCAGTAGTATTTACGTGTTTTAGGAATTGAACACAACATTTTCTTAAATAACCACCACAGTCGATATGTTCTCATCATCTCAGCGTGGAATCGAACAAGCTACATCGGTTGCCCGGATTTCGTCAGTGATGCGTTAGTTCAGTTCATGTTAAGTTTTTGCTGTAAGAATTCATCCGGGGTTGTGAGGTCAGGAGATCGAGGCGGCAAGTCGAACTCAGCATATCAGGATACAACGTGCCCGAGAAACGGTACTTGCAAACATTTCCATCGATACTCGTAAAGCGCGAGTCCTGCTGGAACCGTCGATATTACCATCGTCACCGAAAATTCCACCGGTGCCAACATTTGTCGAAACCGTTTATCGGACCATACTCTTTTCAAAAAAGTACTATCCGATAATCCCAAACGATATCCCACACCAAACATCAGCTCGGCTCGTCGTGCACCGAACGAGGTGATAAAAATGATATACAGATTATCAGGCGCCAATAGTACATTTCAATATTACTTCACATCGCGACAAGTGTTGGTTAATTAATTTGTTTGAAATTCGCTACCGCTACCGGGGCCCGGAATTGCGAGTTGCGATGCTGTGGGGACACACAGGGATGTGTGTAGATACCGGGTACCGGGTACCGTTTAGCGCATTCGAGGAATTTGATTAATGACAATCTATCGTTCCACATAATAAGAAGGATGACTCCATTAATTACGTTCATCTGCATACATCAAATTCATGTATCTATCGTAAAGATATCATTAAAAACTTCATTCTGTACTCATAAACATTGTTAATAATAATAGCAAATAGCTTGTATACCTGTCTCCGTATTTGTTAAAAACATACTTTAGTCACTTAAGTAAAATAACGTATATTTTTTAAATACTAATTAAATGTATTAATTAGAAAGATATGAATATAAAACCAATTCAATATCTTTCTAATTAATAGATTTAATTAGTATTTTAAAATATCACAGACCTACGTTCTGTACAATCACGACTTCACAATAAGAATGTGTTCTCCTCAATAATATTTTTTTAACAAAATAAATAATGAATGTCACTTAAAAGGTTTTCACAAACAAAAATCAATAATATACATGTATTTATAAAATATAGAAGACTAGAAAAATAGTAAAAAAAGATTCGCGAAGGTAATCATCTAAAACATGTAGTAAGAAACTATTTAAATGGTTTTTATCACAAATTGTTGACACAGCATTCGATTGATTTGATAGGGTTTATAAATTGACCGTAAGAATTTTTATATTTGTTAACTTTGTTTTATTAACCACTTATTGAGTTTAAATACATCTACCGGTTTCGTGCTTCTTCGGGATGTCAATACTAACTGAAAACAACAATTATTTAAAAAATAAATTAAATAAAAGATAAATTTTGTTTCTTTAAAAATAGATTCTGATAAAGAAACAATAATATATGTTTTTAGTTAGCATTGATATCCTGAAGAAGAAAATGGTATTTTTCGAAATTGATAGATGTATTTAAACTCGATAAGTGGTTAATAAAACAAAGTTAACAAATAAAAATAAGAATTTAAACCACAACAAACAAAGTTAATTTTGCTAATTTCAAAAGTAGAATTTTTATAATATCTAACCAGCCTCCGAATGCAAACTTGACACATTAAGTATTAATAAATAAATAAAATAAAGCATCATTTAGAATATTAATAACTGAAACCCCCCCATTCCACCCTGCGTTGCAAATTACGCGGCGCGGTATAGTATTATGTGTGCGAGCATCGATGCGAAAAAAAACTAGCACGACGGTCGAAACAAGAAGAGTGTTACAATTTTCACACAAATAGCTGAACACTCCGCCAGATTTCCCTCCCCCGCCCGCGGAGACAATGGCCGGCCTCCGGGCGCGAGCGAGGCCGCGCGGGGAGCAGCGAGGGAGGCAGCGTGGACCGCCGCTCTCCCGATGATTTACGTCCCCCGACCCCACCGCACCCGGTCTGTCCGATGGCGCTTTGACATTTCATTTACAAAAGCTGCATTCGACCTATTATGTCGGACATTTCCTTTCTGCCCCCGATTGGAATCTGACTGTAAAATCGTTTGTTCTGATTTCACACAGAGCTTCGATTATTTTCCATACAAAACGACAAGGTTTACCTCGCTTCGATTGACTCAAACGACAGTAATTCGGAATCGAATTTCAAATAAACGTTTGAAACTAGTAACAGGTTCCTTTTATTGGTAGATTCAAAGTTGTACCATTATTTATTTATTTATTTATTTGTTCATTCATTCACGATGCGGTGCTAAAGGCGGGAGCTGCGTATCCCGTTGACCTTGAAGCGCACAAATGACTATCTCTCCGGGAGTTAAGGATTACCGAGAGACTTTCGACAACATGCAGGATAAAGATTTTTGCATACTTTGGATATATTGACAAAAAAACGTAAAGGAATCGTGTACTCCTATTTAAAAGCTATGACCAACGTGGCTCAAGGCCGTGAGGAGAGGAGTCGTATCGTGAATCAGGTTTCAGACATACTTCCATCAGAAGACTGCAACACCCGGCACCGAGCAGGCAATTAAGAAAAATTTTGCCATATATCGAGAATATGGTCCGTTCTCAGATTTTTACAAAAAATATATTTTCCTATAGAATTGAGAGCCTTGATTTCAAAAATTAAAAATTATCCGGTCGCAAGTATAATATTTAAAAATGTATGTAAGTACTGTAAAGTTTCGACATCTCACCACAATAATTTCTGACATTTGAAACACAGATTTCTAAAAAAGGCGTAGATTCCAATACAATAACCTAAAATGAGCCTTAAATCGAAAATATTTTTAAAGAAATCATTTTAGAGTTTCGTAAAAAAAATTTAATATATAAATAATAATACCATAATATAAACAAAAATTATTATTTTTTAAATTGCAAAAATAAAACTAACCAACCTAACCTAACCTAACCTAACCTAACCTAACCTAGCCTAGCCTAGCCTAACTAACCTAATCTAACCTAACCTAACCGATGACCACTTGCAAATAGATTTCGGTGAAGGGGTAGAAATTCGAGTATTTGCAGATAACTTGTTTCTTATCATAGCAAGCGAAAATTCTCATGAATTAGAAGAGAAAGCGAACAACGCCATATGTGTTGTAACAGAATGGGAATCTAAAGCGAAACTGCACTTCTCTGAAGAAAAAACAAAAGCAATATACATCACGAGAAGAAAAGATCCACCACCAACTATCAAAATGAGACAGAACATATTAAAATTTGTCGATGACTTCAAACTACTGGGAGTAATAATTGATAAAAATATAAATTGGTCCAAACACGTAGATGAAACGTACAAAAAAGCATCAAAAATGACCAACAAAATTATACGGACAGCAAAACCTACATGGGAAGCATCTCCCATGGTAATTAGACAAATATATTTGGGGGCAATAGAACCTCTAATTACATACGCAGCACCAGTTTGGGGAAAAACTGCAAGTACGAAATACGAAAGTAATGTTGTACATTAAAAACCTAAATGCAATTCAGTGGCAAATAGCTATACGGTGTTGTAAAGGGTATAGGACAATATCGTTAACATCAGCGCAAGTTCTGTGCGGGTTAATTCTTTGGAATAAAAATTAAATAAATAGCTTAACTATATCGTGTCAAAAAGGAGAAATATTAATGGACCTACCGAAAGATAGAAAATATCAAGGATCAAAAGAATATTTTGAACTACCACACCCAGCTGATAGAATAATAGTCCACTGCAAAATACTTGGAGAAAATCTACCTGCAAATCTGGATTCTAAAGTTACGATATATACGGATGGCAGCTTATTAGAAGGTAAAGTGGGAGCTGCGTTCGTCCCTTTTGAACAAAACAGCGCTATTAGGACGAAAATATAAGTTGAAAAACTATTGCTCTGTTTTTCAGGCGGAACTGTTCGCAATTAAAGAAGCAATAATGTATGTCATATGTAAACCGTCTAGCTGCTGGAAAAATATTACTATTCTGACCGATTGCCAATCTTGTCTAGCAGCAATCCAAGACACTAAAGCTCTAAACCCAATTGTGTTTGAAATTAGAGAAAAGCTAACTGAACTGTTACATAGACAATAACACGTGCAAATAGGTTGGATTAAAGCACATATAGGCATCCCAGGAAACGAGCTTGCAGATAGCAAAGCTAGAGAGGCTACCCTGAAGAAGACGAAGCCCGATTATGAATTTTTTCCGCTAAGCTTCGCCAAAAAGAGAGTCAAAGAAAGAATAATAGGAGAGTGGAACAAACGATACATTTCATCAACAACAGGAAGCACTACAAAACTATTTTTTCCTGATATTAAAAGTGCTATATCGTTCCATAAAATCCATCAAACTAACGATGAACTAACGCGAGCAATGACAGGAGATGGATGCTTTAACAGCTACCTGGATCGTTTCAAGCTGGTTGATGACGATACCTGCCCATGAGATGATACAAACACTCAGAACATAATTTATTTATTTATTTATTTATTTATATATATTTTGACATCCATATTTTTGTAGTTACAGAGGTGGATACATAACATACATAATACATAGTTTAATGTGTGGGATGGAGTAGACTTCACCTCTGATATATACAGCGTTGTCCTGGCTACTTTGCTAGACTAAAGTCTGTGTTAAAGTAGCCAGTTTTTTTTTTTTTTTTTTCGTGCTGTTATGGTGTTATTTGGAATAAAAAAATAAATCAAATATGAATAAAAAAGTAAGAATAAAATAAAAAAAATAAAAATATAATAAAATAAAAATATAATAAAAATATGTGGGGTGGGAGTGTTGTAGGACTAGTGAGTTATTAGTAAAAGAATACACCTACTGAATACATGCCCGTTCTTCAGCTACGAAAGACATCAAATGGATGCAGTATGTCGCAGGTACAACATAAACTTAGACGAAGTGTCAAAACTGATAAACCATAAGGATATAACACCCAAGTTTATGTTGTATATGAAAAAAATAGTTCAAACAATTAAAGAAATTAATCTAAATAGGAAGCAAAAGTGAAAAACATTTTGAAGTTTATATAATATTTTGTTATTCATTAATTATTATTGTTTCTCATTACCCTTATAAATATTTTCTCTTAATGTATTTGTAAAATTGTTTTTATCTTTAATGTTTGCGATATCTTTTATGTTTATGATAATCTTTATTCATTATTACATTGTTTATTACTATATCTATGATATATCTTTAAGCTAAAATTTTGTTGATATATTTTATATTTGTTAAAAAATCCTCGTAAACAAAAAGCAAGGGAAAAAAAATAGGCAACTAAAATTTAAAAAAAAAACCTAACCTAACCTAATCTAACCTAACATAATATGTATTCATAATGTTTTTGACTTGTCTATGATTTAAGTAAATTCGTCATATCCACGGATAAAGTGTTTCAGATGTCAAAATATATGGCGAAAATTCTAAACTTTATAATACAATAACTTTTTGAACACTCGCGACCGGATACTTTTTTTTCATTTTTGATATCAGGGCACCAATTTTAAGGGAAATCATGTTTTGCAAAAAGAATTTATTCATTAATTACAATTTTTCCAAATACAACAAATAACACAATTAGTGTGTTTACAAGTATTGTTAAGATAATGAAAATAGATTATTTAGTACACTATGCGGGATTTAATTTGAGGAAGTGGATAAAGTATTGCTGGCGTATAATCCAGAATCCAAACCCTTGACTAAAGTACTAAGTGTAGTCATTGTTTCAACTTTCAATGTGAACAGCGCTACAAAGCGAAGTTAATTGGAATCTGCTCGGTGCTACCTACCCGGTGATCAGTAGAAAACACAGTTGATATAGTTTTTAGGTAGTATTGTGTAATTGTATAAAATGCCGAATGCGTATAATATTTAAATTAAAAAATGGAAACATAAGCGCATTTAGAATTGAGGTATTTGACATTCATACATAAATAAAATGGTTGTAATATATATTCAAATTTAACCTGGAACTGTAGACCATTTTTATTCAACTTTGAACCAACAGCGGCGTGCAATTTATAAATAAAATATTATAACAACAATATTTATTTATTCTAGATATAGTGCATACATAAGTAAATACAGAGCATTATTCTCACAGCTTTATTTTACAGTACTGATAATTGTTGTATTTCTTCTTCATTAGTCGTACATAAAATGATGCTGCATTAGTTTATGTGAAAAATAATAACAGAGTTGTAAACTATTTGACAAGACTCAGTACTAATGAATCTTTTGATCCTTCCCAGAAGTGTGATGTTTTTAGCACTGTTTTTAGTCAGGTGTCTTGTATTTTGTGAAAAGTTTAATTTTGTATCCATTATGACTCCCAAATACTTTATTTCAGTCACTTCCTTCAAACTTTCACCGTCTATGATAATTGCTGGTGTAATTGGTATTCTTTTATTTTTTTTTTGTTTACATTCAGTTTTATTTTCAGCCATATTGCTATATTGTTAAAGTCGTAGTTTAATTAATGTTTTAGCATTTTTACAATGTCGGTTATTTAGCAAATGAAAAGGATAGGTCCAAGAACTGACCCTTATCGTACTCTTAATGACATAAGGAAGGGGTCAGATCACCCACTTTAGTGGTATGGTATCTACTTATGTATTTTTAAAGCATTTCAAATGCGTTCTCGTTATTCCGCGTTTCCGATTGTTTTTATTGCTACATCTCTGTTAATGGTTTCTAAAGCTCTTTAAAATTCAAATATGTGTTTGCTTAATAATAATTTTTCGGAAATATTTGTGTATTAAAGATTTAGTAGCTCGAAGTCAAAAAATCAATATGGATAATAATAAATTATTAAAAAATAAATAAATCTTTATAAAGGAAGAGATGGGAAGAAACAGGTGATTTTGAAAAGATTGATGGAATAAAGGTGATTAGTAATTTGTTTGATTAGACTTCATTTTGTTAAATAAAATGTTTTTTATTTCAATCTTATTGTATTTCATCGTATCCAGTGCCCATAAGGCTATTCAAATTAATTTATGTGATTGTTCGGTAGGTACTTAATCTACACTAGAATTGTATTAACAAATACGTTACTGACTTTTGATATTTCAATCTTATTGTATTTCATCGTATCCAGTGCCAATAAGGCTATTCAAATTAATTATATATGATTGTTCGGTAGGTACTTAATCTACACTAGAATTGTATTAACAAATGCGTTACTGACTTAATATATGAAGGTTTATACACTTGTTGCCCGTTCTGGAGAAACGGCCTCCTGTACTAAAGTCTAATAAATCCAATTAAGCAACTTATTAGAACAATGATAAAAACGTTGTTTCTGAAAATGGGCAGTGACCTGTCCTAATAAAACCAAACATTTCGACAGCTTGGATCATAATCGTGAAGAACACGAAAGATGAAGTGTCTAAACGATTCTACATATTTGAAAAACAATCACCAAGCAAAGTAGAGCTTCGCCTCCGATCGTGCTTGAGCGAAGATCGACGGGCGTCCTGACGCGTGTCGGCGTCGGCGTCGGCGTCGGTCGTCTGTTCGCGGAGTAACTTTAATCTAACGAACGGCATCCATTCCTGGGGATTAATCCGGATCCGCGGCTGACTTACCGCATCGAGTCGAATGGTGAAATTTATTAGACGACATCAATTCCGCCAGATACAAATCTAATACAATTTGTCGAAATACGTAAAGTATCAAGACAGAGAGAATTATGAGAAAGTTCGAAGGCTGCGGGAAGCGTCTGAAGGAGTAGGGAGCAGGGAGGCGGCCGGGTTCACCATGAAAGAATCATTAGGGACGGGTCGCACCGCGCGGCCTACAATATATTGGAAAAATATTATTCGTCGTTTAACGACGAGTCTACTCGACACAACCACGCATTCTTCCAAAGCTCTAGTAGCCACTTTTCTAACATCGTCAGAAGTATTAATTTTTATTTTATTATTATTTTTGATGATTTTTAGGGTTGTCTATACTTTAGAACACGTGACAATTTAAAGTTTGGGTTGCTGTTAAATAACAATTATTGACATAATCACATTTTGAGGAAATATAGTGCAAATAAGAACAAACGGCAGATAATTTGTAATAATGGAGTAGAATTACTTAGTGGCTATGTTGATACACCTGGCACAACTTCCAAGAAGAAGTTGAGCAGACAGAGAAATTAATGGAATAGTAATTGTAAATAACGAAGTAAACATAAATCAGCATATTCTGGCGTGAGTGGCTGTACACAGAAAGTAATCATCATCCACATCTACATCTACATCTACATATTATTAAAGTTTTAAAGTTTATTCGGAAAAGTTTGTATGTAGCGTTGTAACAATATCCGTCACACACGGAAAACGCTGTAGCTTGCGAGCCTGCAAGCCATCTGGATAATTTTAAATTTCGCCAGACAACTGAAGAATGACATAAACTTTTTCCCCTTGACACTTTTTACCTCCTTTTCTCCTCTATTTGTTACAATCGTTTAAATTTAGTAAATTTCTTGATATTTTTTTTTTTTAGCCTAACTTTAGCATTTTCGCTCACAACACTGCGAGTTTAAAATCGATAATTATTTTTAAATATTTCCGCGACGGTATACTTGTTTATTTTTTTTAATTCTTCTTCTTCTAATTTCTTTGCAAACCCTGATTAAGTGAATTTTGTGTTTTTGAGTTTACCTCTGCGACATTACGACAATTTTATTTTTATTTTTCCAGTTATATAAAGTGATAGCGCGGAATTTATTCTGGAGGTTTTAAACTCCCATCATTTTAATTTCATGTTTAAATTGTAAAAAACGCGTTTTTTTTTTGAAAAACGTATGAACCTACCTAGATACGACAAAAATGCAAAAAAAACTGGTATAACTAACCCCGATTTGTCTAAATCTCGCGATTGAGTGAAGAAACAAGTGCAATCGTTTTTATGCCATTTGACATACAGAAAGATGACAAACTTTACGATTTATGAAAAATGTCGATTTCACATGAGAAATATAACATTTTTACGTTTGAAAACAATCTCTGTACACTATGCAGTATGAACCGTTCATTTATAAATATTGTATTAACAAAGATATCAGTGTATGTGTGCACCATGCAGTAAAATATTAACCGAAACCGAATTATAAGCATTATTTTTATTTAATTATGTATTAATATTATTTAACGACATAAAATGAATAGAAATTTTATGTCAATTTTAGAATAGACGTAAAAATATTTTTTTTCTTTATAACAAACTACGTTAGAGCATATTCTGGACTGTGAATTTCTGTAAAATATTAAAATGAAATGGATCGGCAGAATTTTCATACATTAACTTACTTACTTACTTACTTACCATCACGCCGTTTCCCCCTAGGGGTAGGCAGAGAGGATAGAGCGCCACACTCTTCTGTCCTGACACACAATTCTCGCCTCATCCACATTCATACATCTTCTCATACAAGCTCGCCGATTGTTGAAGCTTCTAACAGAACAATCCTCCATTATCTGGTTTACCTGGTCGTGCCAAGTCTTCCGCGGACGTCCTCTATTTCTGGTGCCATCAACACTTGCATCATATATCTTATCATATATCTTTCTTACCATTCTCTCCTTATTCATCCGTTCCATATGACCGAACCACCTAAGTGATTATTTTTTAATCTTACTCACTATAATAACATCAGCTTTACATTCTTTCCTTATTTCTTCATTCTTTACTTTGTCATAAATAGATTTGCCACAAATACGTCTAAGTGATCTCATTTCCACTGCATTCAGTCTACTTTCGTTACTTTTCTGCCAGCTCCAGGCCTCACTTCCATACATCAGTGTCGTTACCAGAATTCCATTGTGCACCGCTAGTCTTGCCTCGGTTGACAAATTCCCGTTAGATATAATTCCATTCAAAGCGCCGTTCACTTTATTTCCTGCAGTCACCCTCCTTTTGATACCATTCTCAGCCTTTCCGTTTCTATCAAACATACTTCCCAAATATACAAACTCATCTACTTGTTCCAAACATTCATTACCTACAAGTATTTTGGATGGTGTCTTGTTTTCCTCCTTCTTGAATACCATCACTTTCGACTTGTTAACATTCATCACGAGGTCGCTTTCCTTGCATACATCGTACATTCTTCTCACCAGATTCTGTAGTTCTTGTTCATTATTCGCCATTAGTACTGCATCATCGGCGTACAATAAACCAGCATACAATCAAATCGCCCATTTTTGCTCCTACATTCATACATTCTAGTTCTTTCACACATTTATCCATATACAAGTTGAACAGCCATGGAGACATTACACAACCCTGCTTGACACCCTTTGTAATGTCAAACTATGGTGTGAGTGCTCCATTGATTCTTACACACGCAGAACTTCCTTCGTATAGGGATGCGATTGTGTGTATAAGTTTACTATTCACCCGTAATCAGAGAGTACTTTCCATAACTTTTCTCTTATAACTCTATCATATGCTTTCTGTAGATCTACGAAGACACAAAAAAGTTTTAGGTTTTTCGCCCAAAACTTTTCCGTCATCACTCGTAGAGAAAAGATCTGATCCGTGCATCCTCTTCAACCCACAAATGCCCCTTGCACGTCCCATACTTTTTCTTTCGTCACTATTCTTGCTCTTTGTTTTAAAATTCTTCCATACAGTTTACCTACAGAGCTCAGTAGACTAATAGCCCTATAGTTACCACATTCATACATTAAATGAGAATTATTATAATAATACTTAAACGATCGATCTTTTTATGTCAAAAAAAATTGGCCTGCTTTAACTTAATTTAATTTAACTTCAAAAAAACAACGATAGATGGCAATTTATGCGCCGTTTGAGAAGAGAGTATTCATTACTGTGGATACTAACAACATTAATATATCTAAATAGAACATTGCGAGATGTCCTATTTTTATTATTCTTTTTTCCAATTAGAGTTTGAAGTTTAATTATTTAGATATTCTTTATTATATTACATACGTTATTATATTTTATTTTAAATATTCATTTATATTAGTTATCCAATTTGTAAAGCTTCATCACTTTGCTTCAATCTCGGTATTTTACAAATACTATTTAATTATGACATCCAAGTACTGTAAAACGATTTTTTTTTATGAAACTTAACGTAAACAAGTAATAATTTAAAACAATTACCAGCAAATTAATAAGTATATGTAATAGATACTTTACCATAATATTAGTTCCGTTCGCATTGTAATTAATTATAATGTTTGAAAGTGTCATCATGTTTGATTTTTTGTTATTATTTTCAACATGATTATATATTTTTACTTATTTTTAACAACATTGTTCGTTTGCATATTTGTTTTTACACAGTGAAATAAAACTTGGGTTACGGCTAATTCATGTAAAGTATTCACTTGAAAATAAGCGCTTTTTTATAATTTTGTGTTATAACTTAGATTATTAATCGACAACCCGGTGTTTATGTAACTTTAAAAAAGTACTATGGTTCAAGTGTGTATATATTATTATACAGAGAGTACTTTCTGAAAGCCAACGCCTCTAAATGTTAATCCTATCTCATGTGTCTATTAATTTGAATATATACTCTTTCTATTTTGTTTTATTTGCATATAGGTATACATTTACTACAGTGCAATCCGAATAATATTGTCAATCGGTTATCGTCATCTCTATATCAGCCTATATGAGTGATGCCATGGACATGTTGGATTTAGATGTTCGCCACCTGTTGTCGCAGGAGGTAAGTATTATAATTCGATGCCGATTATTCTGTATCACCCATTCGTACGATTTTTTTTACAATTGCAAACCAAAAAAAAAAAATTAACCTTTGTTAAGTATATTAAATATTATTTTAAATATCAAATATAGATTATCTAATTGATTAATATCGACAATACTATGTAGTAACCGATTATGTACTTCTGACACTTATACCCGTACATAGAATATGTTTTTCCTATATATTTCTTCCTCGTTGGTATCTATAAATATACTAAAATAACTGTAAGAACTGCCTTACATGCACATCTGCGAACCTCCAATAAAATATTCGTATTAATTAATAATAATTTACTAATTTAACAACTCTTAGGTGTAGAAATCAACATTTCCTGTCAAATCACTTCTTACGGTTTTGTCAATGAGTATTAACAAAACGTTTTTTTTTCTAACCCGGAGAGATGGGTTGTTGGTTGTGTACGTCGGCTCTGTTTCTTTCAATTCTGGGATACGTCGGTTTTTCTCGAAAAATGTTTCTCTTTTGGTGCACCCACCAAACCTCACAAGATTGACAACAGAGCACTGCGTCTCTGCAGGGTACGTTTGCGACACCTGGTGCTGGTAGGCTAGTCTAATATTAAATTAGCAGGCTATCTACTAACTACTTATGCTTATCATTTCTTCCTCCCTTCCTCTCATGCCGTCTCCGGTTAACGGACTTGACTATTTCATCTTACTGATAGCCAACTGGAAAAAGTAGTATTTCGAAAACAATATTATTTTTTATTATTTAATTCTTTTTTATGCGTTATTAAGAGAATGCAAATTAGGAATTGAATTAATTAAAATAAATGTATAATGCATAAAAATAGTGACGCAAACATTATCGTTTCTTTATATTTTGCTTGAAAAGTACCCAAATATGCAGGTTCAGTGATATTCCATTCCATAGATACAAATCTGTATTAGTTACTTCGGTTTACCCATTTCATATCACGTACAACGTTCATACAAATATGAACTTTCGTTTCAATATTATTATCATTATTTTTATACTCGAGTCTGTATAAAGCTGGATAGATTTAAAGAAAAATAAAAAACGAAATAATTAACTAAATAAATTTGTCCCGTTTTTCGTCTTAATTTAATACGCCACTGGAGAAAATATTATTAAAACATTCTCCGTCGTAAAATTATTTTGTAGTTCCACAAAAAAACTTACGGTTCTCTTTAAATATTTGAAATATCTCCAATATGAAATCAGAAATCTGAAATGGAATGAAAAAAGTTTGACGTGCGTATTATCAAACTGAGGCGCGCCAGTAGCGAGGTTTATAAATCACCTATTCATTCCTCGGGATTATTCATAATTTTTATATTAAAAAATGTTCAAGTCGATGAAAGTGGATACAAAAAATGATACTTCACCAACACGGGCGTGCCAAAACATAGAATCTACATTCTTAATTATTCTCATAATTCTCAAATAAATATTATACAATAGTAAGAAAAATGTCCTCACTGCCCCGTTCAATTTTATATGAATTGTTTTTATTAATTTGAATGTAGATTATTTATAACTATGTTTCTGGCCACTTCATAAGTTGAATTTAATAAACCAAATAACACCGATAAGTAAAGTGTGTGAAATTAATCAATATATTACAAAATCCTATATTTATATTATTATTATCTTTCATTGTCGTAACAATTCATGTTAAGTACTAAATTTATTATATTTTAAATAGAATTTTTAATAACATTAGAATAATTTTACATAGGTAGGTATATGGTTTTAGTTCGTTTATTTTACGTCCTGGTGAAGGAAATGGTATTTTCCGAAACCGGTCGGTGTATTAAATTTAACTCATCGAGTGGTGAAAAACAATATTTTAAATAATCTGTATAATAATTCAATATTCTTTGTCAAGGAATGTTCGAAAACATTTTATTTATAAATAAAAGTACACATTTAATGTATCTTTGATTTTAAAAACTGAGTAAAAATGTTTATTATTATAATTGTTAATTAACATTTTAGCCGGAGAATAATCTCGGATTAAGTCTTCGCTGATAAGAAGCGCGTCAAGAAAGTTAAATAGAAACGGTTCGTAATACTGCAGCTCGCTGAAAATTAAGGGAAAATTTAAACGACTAAAGTCTTCAAAAGCAAAGCACTGACCTATCGTGCCGCTGTCCAAGAGTCCAGAGTAAATGTATGTAATGAACAGTGAAATTTCACATTTGGGAAAAGTGGAACACGAATGCGATTTCTATTTATTCCATTAAAATATAGAAAAACAAAAAGTGATCTTACTGCTCAATAGTTGGTAATTTTGTCATTTCGATATGTTGCTACAATTATTATCAGATGTTCTGCGATTCTGAAATATGATAAATAAAATGTTTCGTTTGTTAGATATTATAGTGACGGGTACGTTACGAGTATATTCTGTATGTTCTGTAATAAAATAAGAAGAAATGCTGAATCAAGAGAGGTCACGTCGAAGCGGAACATTTTCATCTTCCGCGATGATCGCACCGAGGTACAAGTGATTGCAATATTTATTTCATTATAACCAATAAATTATTTTATTATTATTTATTAAGATAAAATTTGTTAATATTACATATGAAATACAATAGTTAGTAAACGTTGTTCGATTAGGTTAATTACAAATCACAAAAGATAATTTATCATCCCGGTTAGGTTTCTCGGTGCACAATCCATCATTCACAACCACTCGACTCGTCTTGTTAAGATTCTAGATGGATAATTCTTCAACTCGTTACTTTTTCATCGATGGTTCCATGAAGCTCCTTGACAAAATCGTCGTTTCGGAGTGCAGAATATGCGAGAGCGGCGGCAAGAACGGTTTGCACCCGTATCGTATAATACACATAAATACATGCACAAACAGTCCGCCGGTAATAGAGTAGCTCCCGCTAGAGGGAGTTATCTCCGCGTACAGTAAAAGCCTTCGTTAAGGATCACATAAACAAGGGGGGGGGGCACTTGCGGAACTTTTCAAATTCGCTAAATCTACAAGTTTGCATAAGAAATTCAGAGAAGCGTACACCAATGGGTCTAATTAAATTGAATACTCCGCCGCGCCATCGTGCAGCAGGCGCTCGGCTTAACTTTAACTCGGTATTTGGAGATGTTTCTGCGCCGTCAGCGGGGAGACCTAAAGGGTACATCGTGTGAGAATCTCCTCCCCTGCTGAATTCCGGATGCTGGCTACGCGTCTTCCTGAATAGAGTGAGCTCGGATTGTCATCGAAAAACAAAACGCCATTTACGTTATAAAAATATCGATATCCGCCAGGCGCAAAAGTAAAGTGGAAAACGTAAAAGTAGAATATTACGGTCCGCGAGGAGGGAAAATAAATGAGATATTATAAATAATAAATATGTTAATACTCGGAGCCCGGGCAATAAACCGGCGAGTGTATTCCGAAACACGGAATATATAAAGGGAAATTATGAAGAAATATCGATAGACCTGTTCTCGACTGATCCGTGACACAATGTTGACAAATTGATGACATTATTTTGACGCCTCCTCCTCGAGATATCTTGAATGTTCAATTTCAATTAATATTTTGTATATTTAATGTGTAAATATTCAAATTAAAAATTATTTTAATATTAAAACTATTATGGGAGTACATTTAGGATTTTACAAATTTTTCATTGTGTTTAAACCTAGTCATAAATATCAATATTATTTGAAAGGACAAGTTTGAAGGTGTATCACACTCTGCTCGGTCAATATGAAACTAGTTGTTTATATTATTATATTATATTATAACATATCTTATTGAAACTATTAAATATGCTAATACAGATTAAACGAATCAACTAGAAAGATATACATACAGATAAACTCAATTTATCGAAAAAATATTTTAGGTGCCACCGAGATTTAGGCCAGGATCTCTTCCTATCCGGGGAGAACTGTGTTCTGAAAAAATTACAACTTCACAAATAATAATGTGGTATTATGAAAAATATGAATAATAAGATTGTCGCTTTACGATATCGTAGTAAGATATCATCAGCACTACCGCAAGGCTCACTGTGCAATGCGCGGTACTATGCGATGTGTATAATAACGACTAATGTTCTATACATTATCAATTCATTCCCTCTGTCAGTAATAACTAAATATATGTTATAATATAGAATGAAGCTGTATGCTTGCAATGAAATGCAAGTCAATTAAAGCGAGCTGTGTATTTATTGCTCAGTATAATAAACCATATAATGTAAAAAAATATCCCGATTCGCACACGTGTTTTGCCGAATATTTTCTACGTTCAATATTCTCGATTTCAAAGATTTTTCACCTAACCTAATTAGTGAATTCTTATATCTGGCTACAAAAAAAATATGTTGCATTAGAATTCCAAATAAAGAAAGAGTCGCATAACCACCGCTCGACGCGGCGTATCGACACGCTAGGTGTATTGTGTAGATTGTATTCGGGGCTGTCACCCGAACAAAATTGCCAGAGCGATGAATTAGTAAAGGCGGAGAAAAGTCCCGACGCGGAAAGTCCGCCGATGAGCCGAACGAGTTCTCCGGCCCAGGAGGCAGTCACGTCCCGACATTTCCTATATTATGTATACAGGCCGATATGGACCGCCGTGAGCGGAATGCGGCATCGGGCTCCTGCGGTTAACAAATACTAACTCCGAGGGTGAGGGGACACAAATCTGCCCGGGCGGGGGGAGGGGGGAATCTCTACTTATCGGCGACCCAATTTATTGGGAAACTTCCGAACCCTCTTTTTACTCAAATCGAAATTTTCGCATTTGTCGGAATATACAAGTGTTATCCTCTCGCTTACTCGTACTCGAGCCGCCCCGACAAGAAAAGAAAGAGACGATTGAACGGCTTAGGTATATTCTGGCACCTTCTTTAACACACTCGCTTCCCTAGCTTATCCTTCTAGATACATCTTTAGATAGAATTTATTCGATTTCTTCGTGTTTATGTTAGTCGCGAAGTTCAAATACTCGATGTCGTCATCTCGGTCAAACTGAAGGACTCGTTCTCGCGCCGTTGTTATATTTCAATCACATGTTTTTACTGTCAATTTGCATATTCGAGGTTCTCTCCACGCGTGTACTAGTATCGGTATCGGTATCGGTATCGCATAGTACAATTGTTTAATCTTTGGTATAGTTTGTTCAATTGCAACTCGGACCGCGTGGCATGATATTTATTATATTTGGCATTATATTTGTATGTCTGTAAATGTGATCTGGCTGCGGCTGCGGTCATCGAAGAAACAACAGTCAACAGGACTTACGATCATACCGACCAGTATTAAACACCGCATCGGACGCGCGCAGTGTATGGAACGATAGCACGCCCACGATAGCGATAGTCGCGTATCTTAATCCCCGGGGATCAGTTGCGGTTTAGGGACGCTGTATGACGGTTGATTCTGAATAATTATCTCCGTACAAACAGTTAATTATAGAATTAGGCTAAAACTAACCTGAACCTCCTCGGTGGAAAGCGCCAGCATTTTTATATAAAATGATTGAATCAAGGAACATCACATAATTTTGATAGAAAATCAGTATGTTGTATTTATCTAATTTTTTGTATGCACAATTAATATATGTGTGATTTGTAAATAAGCCATCTCGTATCTAGAAAGGTGTCCGGCAAGTTGATACAATCTCACCTAAATTATCTAATTACCTACTTGCAGCGCTCAATATGGACTCTTAACAAAGAAGAGGTCCAAAATTTTAAGAATAGCCCAAAAAGGAATGGAAAGATGTATGTCGGGCGTCACGCAAAGAAACGAGTTAAATAAACGTGTGGACGAGAAAATGTAATTTATATAATTGAATACGTCAAGAAAATGAAACGGCAATGGGCAGATTCAGAGGACGGACAACTGTTGGACGAATGTAGACAAACAGTGAGATGAGGGAATCGAAAACTCGCTCATCTGACGAAATCATCAAAATTCTGCTGAAAAACATGGCAGCAAATAACGATGGATAAAGAAAGGAGACACTCGGGTAGACCTACATCCACCGGTAAATAGATGTCTGATAATAATTTATGTATATTTGTATAATTATTGTCTCATTTTTTAAGTACCGTATTTTTTACAAGATGCACCTGTTTACTTTAAAAAATTAATTTAAAATTAAAATACGTTATGCACAAAATGTGATCCGCAATATCACATCCCATATCCCACATTGAATTAAAACCATGGCATCCACAAGTAGGCGTAGCTGTTTGAATCATCCAGACGTTTTTCGTTTTGTATATGGCGAATACACTTTTGACAGAAAGCAGAAATCGAATATCTGACTTTGTGAAAATGGCTAATCTGGCCAATTTTGGCGTCCACTTGGGAAACCAGGATAAAATTTTGGCTCCATATTCCGTAATTAAAACATGCACTGAACATTTGCAAGAGTGGACAGTTGAAAAGCGGAAGTGTCTAAAGTTTGGAGTATCAATGGTTAGAAGGGAACCAAGAAACCAAGTATGAAGAACATCAGTGGGTGATTTATATCGATCTAAAAATGGTAACTTCCTCATTGGACAGCAAAGTGTATATAAAAAATAACCTTGTTTGGGACAGCAGAGCTAAGGATTGGATTTACAAAAATTGGCCTTTAAAAAATTCCATAATTCAAGGAAAACAAAACTTAATTAACGAACCTTTGGTTGCGAGAGAGAAAATCATATTTCTACCCTTGCATATCAAGTTGGGGCTTATGAAGCAATTTGTAAAGGCTTTAAATCAAGGTGGACATTGTTTTGACTACTTTACACAAAAACTTCCTGAGAAAAACTGAAAGCCGGAAGATTTGATGGTCATCAGATAAGGTAGTTTATTAAAAATCCAAAATTTACCGCATCAATGAACGAGATTAAATCTAACGCTCGGTATTCATTTGTTCAAGTTGTAAAAATATTTATTGTAAATTATAAGGAAGAAAATTACATAGAATTAGTGGAAAATATGTTTTCCAATTTTAATATTTTCGGTTGTAACATGGGCATAAAAGTTCACTACCTCCACAACCACTTGAATCAGTTTCCAGAAAACCTAGGTGATTTTAGTGAAGAACATGGGGAAAGATTCCATCAGGACATTAAAACTATGAAAGATCAATATCAAGGAAGATGGGATAGCCACATGATGGCTGACTACTGTCGGAGACTTTCAGCGAGACCGTTCCTGTAAATTCCATGTTAGAAAGTCGTATGAAAGAAAAATTATAAGTGAAAAGTGATGAAAGTATATTTATCTACTGTGTGAAACAGATACCTCACTTTGTATTTTTTTTTTTATATAACTAGCAGTTGGAGCAAATAATAATAGGAATAAAGTGAAATGTACATAAGTTAAAAATAAGATGATTTTATTCTAAGAGAACCCAGCATAGCGTATCTCAAAAACTAAATCTAATGGCTATCTTGAATTCTGTAACCCAAAATTACCTAGAAACAGTTTAAAAATCGCTGGCACCAAAATGTGTGCTGCCCAGAGTAATTAATGAAATAAAAATAATGATAGCAATAGTAAAATCGTCGAGAATTATTGGTGTATTAAAATGAAGCCGCGTAATATGTTCATTTACATCAATTTACTTGCGGCGTCCACTAACGAGACCTAATTTATTCCAAAAACGTGTTTGAACATCGATCCTTCTCTTCTTATGACTCTGAGATACTTCCTTACCAATACCGTTTGAAATCAAACCAAGAGTACTGGCACAAATCAAATAGTGGAACGCGCAGTCGTAGACTCTAATGTTGAACAATCCTGAACTTAAACATTATCCATGAAGAAGATAATATTGTGTATGATATGATAACTTGAGAAAATCTGATACAACAATATCCGTAGAGATGCTGTACATACGATACAATCCATCAAACACAGCACGTAGTTTGTTTATTGCGGGGACTCCTGGAGTAAGTTGGTAAGGCAGTTAATAGTTTCCTCCTCGGGGAGGACGCCGCTACAAGCGTCAGCTAATCGAGATGTACGACGTAGGTCGGCGTTATAATGTCCACGTTCAGCTCTAAATGAAAACACCATTATCTGCACTTTAAGTATCTTGTAATATATATGTTTTAAGTCAAATATAACCCATTGTCCAACCTTGGATTTCCGCGTAGTGCAGCATGATGGAGAGCGTTGAAACCGTTGTTGTTGGAGAGGGTGACGTCGGCCTGGTGGTCCAGCAGGAGAGTCAGCATGTCATCCCTCTTCTTAGAGATGGCGTCGTGCAAGGGAGTATCTCCCTCAGAGTCCTGAAAGTAAGAGCTAAAGTAATATTCTTGAATCTAGCATCAGGATACTGTGGAACTTAGGACGCTAAAAAAATAATTTACTTAATTTTTAAGTCAACAAGCCGCCATTTCACAGTTGTACTTGATTCTACTGATAAATTCAACACTGAACACAGTTTACACGTACAACATTAAGGAATTTTTACATTGAAGAACGAACGGCGAATGAAACCTAATTTTATACACAGGCGGAAGACCTGTAAAAAAGATGTACAGGCGGTAAAATTAAAATGAGTAAAAATTAAAATAAAAATAATCATTTAAATCAACAATGTCAACCGTGTCAGGTGAAGATTTAAAAGAGAATATTTTAGACGCTATTAACTAAGATTTACTTATATTTAGAAATAACACATTTTCAGAAGAGAGATATTATTTTAATTCAATAAGGTCAGCCCGAAAGGAGAGAAAAAAGCACGGAGTAAACATAAATTTCCATTTTGTTCTCATCTACCGAGGCTCCTTAGGGACTTCGAATAAAATAAACGTTAAACGGAGAAATAATCCAACCACAGAGGATTATTCGGGAAAACAAAGCCGTGCCGAGTTATGCTCAAAACCTTCCAGGAAAAGTAAAGTTATAAAAACGTGAGACCTCGCGCCGTGCGAGGGTACGCACAGTACACGTAACCAATATCTCCAAAAGATAAAACAATAGTAAACTATTCATTTTTCATTGAAAATAGACCTGTCACAACTCCAAGTGTGTTTAGAAATGGGTGATTTTTAAATAGGTACTTTGGGAAATATATTTCTCCTCGTTCCCAAGCAATGTATCTGAGCACTCCGAGCGAAGAGTGGCTTCACTGGTGTTCGACCGCTGACTACTGGAGAAGTGTCAGCCGCCACCGCAGCCGATAAACTCGCTACGAGCGTCGATTGCAATTTACACTCGCTGTTAGTAGACCCCAGATAACCATTGTTGCCCATTCGCGAGGCTCACATCATCATTTCGCATTCGAACAACCCTCAGCTCGGCAACTTTTCGCTTTCAGAAAACGAAAAGTTAATTATAAAAAGGCACGAATTTATTTGTTGGGTAAGTACCTACTTATACGGGGCTTTAGAAAAAGAGCAAATATATACCTTTAGAGAGTCACAAATCAAGAGATGTCGATGAATATAATGAAATTTTCCAACTCCGAAAACTGGCGAAGCGAGGGCTGTTGAATTTGCGGAAAATGAGTTGAAAACTTTTGTAACTTTAAGTGATAAATTACGTTATATGAGTCTCCAAACTCCGGAGGTATTTTTGTAGGCTACATACCGCCTTACGAGATTTGAACCTTTTAAATTACGTTTTATTGCAGACCTGTATTGGAATACCTGTCTTGCGTAAGGGCGGAGCTCGCGGCGCGGGTACTACCCACCACCTACCACCTGCCCACTACCCACTACCCACTACCCACCCTGCATAAAGCAAGGTAAAAGGTCCCAGTGCGGGTATTATTTTAATGATTCACGCGAGAGGTTCGCCATAACGCATTTACCTCAAACGTCCCGAAGTTACTGCGGGAAACGTGTTTGCAGTTCAGACTACAATTCTGAAACAATTCAAGTCTGGCTGTGGAAACTTTCCGAGTACATTCCGACTTGATTAACTTCCTGGCGATATTTATCTCTTTATTCTTTACATCGTCAATATATTCGTATTGACTTCTGGGTAAGAAACAAATGCTATTTGCATAATTTTACGACAAAGGAGAAGAAAATATTCTGCAATACTTAAGTCACGAAAATAAACTCGTGAAAGTAATGCTATATTTGATAACTCGGTGTTTGATGAATATAACCGTTTGGGAACCTACTTGCGATTTTATGTATTATTAGATATACTAATTACTAATATAACATAATGTATTAAACTAAGAGCTGTAAACGGTAATCGCGACAACATTAAACATCGATAAGATCTGAAAAGCGTGCATATAGGCTGAATAATGAAGGGAATAATCACCACTGTAAGACCGGATTGACCTCATTGAAGAAAATAACAACACTTGCCGAAACGCTTTCAGTGTTATCAAACGAATGTGTTAAATTATTAGTTTTAAAATGTTACTCCTAGCCCGGCGTGAGACCATTTTCGAGGGAAAAACAATCAGTGAGCAAAATAAGTCAAATAAATTTAGCAGAACTAGTACGTTCGCTTTTTAACCCCTCCTGTCTTTTTGAGAATTTGAGGTATATTTATGTGCCCTAAATTCTCTGTGCTCATTATTCAGAGAGTTACGTGGCTGTCTTTTCTGGACACGACCATATCTTTTATACCCTGAATCACGTTTGAAAAAGAGACGTTTTATTAAATTATTGGATTTAAGGCGACCTAAGGTAGCAGTGGAATCCTGCGCATCTGTAGTTGCTCAAGACGTCTACAGAAGGAACTTACTATCAATTTATTGTGACATTTTATAAATTTTTGTCGCTTCGTGAAAAGAAACTGTTTTAATAAATTATAACCCAAAAAATGATCTGGAAACTCTTCTTTACAGACGAATATTTATATTATTTGTGTTTGCTATTTCTTATATTACATTTATATACTTAAAATATGTGCAAAGCGTCTCGTTTTAATACTACTTAATCCATTAATACACGTAGGCATGTATTAATATAAACTTAGTTTTATACTGCCCGGCCCAGCAGTTGATTCACTCGAGTTTCGGGAGGACTGGAAGATGGTACTTTCTCCAGCCGTAAAAAGGATTTACTATCGCCAAGAGTTGTGGACCATAAATGGATCAATGTCCTGTGTTTACTATGAATGCTTGCATCGTAAAACCAATCAATTTATCCATTTCACTTGCTAGGAGAAATAATTCAGTTTTATGTTTTATATGGTATAACCAGTGTTGCACGGTTAGAAATTTTTTATTTCTTTTGAGAACCATCCCCGCTCTGAAAATATGTACATACGTACTTCGTCAGAACTGGCCAGTCCTAACGAAGATACGTTAGTATTGAAACCGCTTGACGTAAAAATAATTCACGGTGGTCTAAAAAATGTTAAATATAGATACAATTCTCATTACCCATCTTCGGAGGATGCCTTATCGGTATAGTATCGCTATAAAATGATCATGAAATATTTTCAGGCCGGCAGTTCAGCGTTAAGTGAAATCACGGAGGGGGTGGAGAATATTCAGTTGAATACTGCTACTCTCGAAACTTGAGCAGCGTAAATAAACTTAAGTAGAGTTAAAATATTGTTTTATTCATTTCCATCCATTTTGATGATGGAAGTTGCTCGCCGCTCTCTCCCAATATTAAACCTATCTACAGCATGCCTGAGCAATTTTACACTAGCCTATAGCACGCGATGTCCTGGACGGTGGCGACTGAAGCACGTGACGCATCATCGTTTATCTTACAATCCAATGAACCGATTTTTAAAAATCAAATAAGTCTGTTTTTATATTGAACGAAGAAAAACGCACTAAGATTTACAGAATTTTTTTTTAATAAAATTAGAAACACTGAAGTTATCTGGACTTTTTTTCCAAATTGATATATGGAATGAAATAAAAATGTGTGTTGTCATTTGAATTAATCCATCGAAAATTTTATTGAAAATATAATTTATTGGAGTACCTTATTCATATATGTATATGAATATGCTTTAAAATCAGATTAAAATACCTATATAGATTTAAATGGTCGCATAAAGCAATGTTCTAAATTTAAAAATATTATGTCAGATGCATTTTCTGGTTTTGTTTAATATTATCGATTTAAAAACCATGTTGCCGTTTTGCGAGTCGTTAGCTTTATCCGTGCATAGTATTTATAAAACAACAGCTAGTGTTTAAAAGACGAGAGTATTACATATAAACGAAATATTTAATTGCGACTTAAATAAAAATAGAAAACGTTGTTTTCTCTTAAAATCAGTCAAAACATCTGATTTATGAAATGTGCTACTAATGTTGTGAATAAGTTCAATATCAATTCATATTGTGGGTAAAATATGCGTGAAAACATATATCATATGTCCGGCAAATTGAATAGTTCTAACTCTATTCATTTTTAACATTTTTTTAATTTGTCTCCGTTATCTTGGCTTCAAGATTATAAGAAAATATATTTCGTATATGTAAGAATTTTCCATATTAAGGCAATTTAACGGCACGCAGAAAATGAATAACTATCGCGGTTTATCTTATAATGCTCGTATTGTCTTAACTCATTCAAATAACATGCAGTTTTATAGTTTTAAATTAGTGTCCTATCTAAGTAATAGTTTTAAAAAACGTCAAATGTAGGGTATAACTTTAGATATAAATGGATAATAAAAACCCACATTTTCATAAAAAACGCAAAATTTTTAATTATTATTGAAAGTCGCATATTGAGAAATTTTAACAGTATCATGAATAATGATACCAGTTCGATCGTTACATTCTAAGCGTGCGGTCGTGTTGGTTTCTGTGATACGAGTCGCGCGCAGTTTGTTGCAATTCCAAGCGGTAACATTTTACGGATCTACCTGCAAAACGCTCAGATAAGACTGTTTTCGTTCTAATGTTATAATATTTTTGTTTCCAATTATTATTGGTATTTTTTATTGTCCTATCATAAGAAGCAAGCTCGTATCGGGGTTTACGACTTGCTCTTTCATTTGTGCCTATTATTGTTACATTATTTTAGATCTAGGTTCATTTTACAGAATTAGATAGTAGTTATTATTAATATAGCCAAGCCCCCGGACCCATCGGATATTAGTATTAATAAAAGACGTCAGGAAGAAGATGAACCCTACATTCCAGATATGTTATCTTCGGACCCAACAACGACGAATATTCAGATTGACGACCCAATAATTATTCCTACGATTGATTATCCAATACACTCCCTTGGCCCTTTCCTGGTTCTGTTCCAGGATAAAGATCCCACTACATCCCTTCATCCCATGAAAATGGGAAGTCTCCTGCTCAAGAGTAAAATTTTTAATATTGCTCCGGAAGGTGTTAAATCCGAGGGTCGAAACAAAATATCTAAACCATCACTAACCCGACCACGGCCAACATATTTATCAAGTCCTCATTTCTTGTAATTAACAACTTAAAAGCCTATATTCCACGATATAAAGTTACCAAAATGGATCTGGTACGCGGTATTTCTACCGAGTTAAGTGAGGAGGAAATAATTGAACACGTATCAGTTCCAGCTCAGTTTGGCAAGGTCCTGAAAGCAAGGAGACTTAAAACCTCTCCAACTGTAGTCCTCTCCAACTTAAAAGGAAACCCTCTCCAACTGTAGTCCTAACATTCGAAGGTCAATCCCTCCCCGAATATATATACATTTTTTACAACTCCTTTCCTGTCGAGCTCTATTTTTACCCTACAATTATTTGTTACAGATATTGTCGGTACGGTCATACGAAACTGCAATATCGCTCCCAATACCCCGAGATGCTATAAATGCTCAGAAGCCCATCTAGGTGAAAACTGCTCAGTAGAGGCTAATGACACTTGTATTCATTGCTCAGGAATACAAGTGTTTCGGCGGTAAGCAACGTTTGTCTCGAATTACCAAGACAGAGGAAGATCAAGCAAGCCATGGCTTCACAAAACCTGTCTTATATTCAAGCTTCTAAACTGTATCCAACATCTTCAAGAAGCTTTGCAAATGTTACAGCTAATAAAACCCCTATTACCATCCCGATGCCAATCCCGATAATCCCAGCATTCAAGCCATGAGGCTTATAAATATGCTATATATATAAATATGTATAAATAAAGTCAACTTTATATTATGAAAA
The DNA here is from genome assembly GCA_022840565.1 of Eubasilissa regina. Classification (NCBI taxonomy): domain Eukaryota; kingdom Metazoa; phylum Arthropoda; class Insecta; order Trichoptera; family Phryganeidae; genus Eubasilissa; species Eubasilissa regina. The sequence continues at coordinate 41,674,926 of JAINEB010000018.1, read as the reverse complement.
AAAAGTTCAAGATGAATTACTGTCCTACTTTAATGGCCAGCCTTCAAACCCGTCGGTGGGCTGTGCCATCCCTTCATCAGGATCTTCAACTTCTCCCCCAGTTCATCAAGAAAAACAACCCAATAATATTACTAACTTAATCACCTTAGTCGCTCAAATCTTGCTTTCTATAATATTTAGCTCCGAAAATATACCGTCCCACGTTGCCAACTTTCTTAATATAATTTTATTAATAACTTAACCATGACTCACCAGCATCAAATCTACTCTAGTGCCCACTCTCTAAACATCCTGCAATGATTGAAGATAGCAGAAGTGCTATCTTGCTTTCTATAATATTTAGCTCCGAAAATATACCGTCCCACGTTGCCAACTTTCTTAATATAATTTTATTAATAACTTAACCATGACTCACCAGCATCAAATCTACTCTAGTGCCCACTCTCTAAACATCCTGCAATGATTGAAGATAGCAGAAGTGCTATCTTCAATAAACATGAGATTGTACATATCCTTTATTTATTTTCTATAAAAATCGCTGCGATATCTGAGACATGGCTGAGACCATTATTGAGAGATAATTCTGAGACCATTGAGAGATTATTCAATGGCTGGTTTTTCCATTCTCCGAGACGACAGAGACGGGGGACGAATGAATTTGTAGAGCGGGCTCCGCGCTACTAATTCATTCGTCTCTTCCCTTCTCAAATATTCCCTAAACAGCTCAAACAAATACTCAAATAGTTACCGTAGATATTAACGGAATTGGTTCTGTCTCTGTATATATGCCTCCTCATACTCCTTTGATCCCTGAGTTCTGGTCCTCGATCATTGCTTTAATGCCACGTTTTTTCTTTATACTTGGAGACTTCAATGCTCATTCCCCTACATGGGGAAGCTTTTCCGATAGATCTGGAAACCAAATTATATCTTTTATCGACGGCTATAACCTCTGCATTCTAAGCGATGGTTCTCCTACCAGATTTAATGCCCCCTCGCAGAATCCTAGTGCGGTTGATGTATCAATATGTACTGCAAACATTTCCAGTTCAAGTAACTGGTCAATATTACATGATCCCCACTCGAGTGATCGTTTTACAATTATTCTATCGGTGCCTCTATATCCATTGAAATCTATAGTTAAAAAGTCTAATAAATATAATCTAAAAAAGGCTAACTGGTTAAAATATAGTGAAATTATAAATAGTAATATTGAAAACAACCCAGTCTTAGGAACCTCGCTCGATCCTCAAACGCTCTCTTCAGAAATATAGGTCATAATATATTCAGCAGCGGATGCAGCTATCCTAAAGTTAAACCATGTTCCAAAAAGCCTCATTAAAATCTATGGTGGGATGAGGAGTGTTCACAGACTATTGAATTGAGTACGTAAGTATAGAAATGATACGAGTCTAGACAATTTTCTTAATGCCAAAAATATTTAAGCCAAGGTCAAGAGATTCTTGAAAAAGAAAAAAACGAGATGGATGGTATAAATTTTGCTCGTCTCTCTCTCCTGATTTTATGCATGATTAAAAGATTTCTCGCTTCCATATGCGCTCCTAAACAGTCTCCATTGAACTCCTTGTGGATTGAAGAATTTGTCAATAAAATAGCTCCATCCTAGGCCCCTAATCACAGTGAAATATTATTTCCAAATTCAGTTTTAAATCACTCTCCTTCTTCAAGGCTGAATTCTCCCTTCTCCATGGAGGAATTATTGGTAACCCTAAAAACTGTATCTGACTCCGTTCCAGGTATTGATGAATTATCTTACTCTTTCTTTAAAAAAACCCCACAGGATTTTCATAAAAACTCATTGGGCTTGTTTAATTCATGCCTAAATTCAGGAACAGTTCCCAGGAATGGAAAGCCCAAAAAATCATACCCATTTTAAAACCTTATAAAAACCCCAACCAAGGACAATCGTACCGCCCAATCGCCCTGTTATCGTGTTTTCTGAAAATTCTGGAACGAATGCTTAAAAATAGATTAGAATGGCATATAGAACACAATTCTCTTCTATCTCCGTTTCAGTTTGGTTTTCGCAAATCCCTTTCCTGCCTGAATAATCTAAGTTTTCTTATTACGGATATTCATGCATCTTTTGCAAAAAAATAACTTATAGTGGCAGTATTTATAGATATTAATGCAGCCTATGACAATGTACTTCTACCTCTGCTTCTGAAAAAAATTAAAAATCTCGATATCCCAAGCCATCTCGCACAACGAATACACAATATTTTTGTTGTTGTAGACGGCCCGGAAGGGAGTATTAAGGTGCGTATCAAGAGGCCTCTCCCAGGGCTCGGTTTTGAGTCCTTTACTATTTAATTTGTACATAACATACACTCATAAGTAAAATATCACAAATATGTAACGTGTTGAACTTTGCGGATGACTTTGCTATTTATGCTTCAGACAACAATGTCAATTCTGCGATTAGCAGACTACCTGCTGGTCTTACCTATCTAAACAAATGGTTGAAGTGTAATGGTTTAGACCAATCGCCTTCGAAATCTTATATTGTTGTCTTTACGAGGAAACACAAAGAACCTTCCGAGTCAATGACCATCGATAATGTGAGTATCCCAGTCAAAAACAAAGTTAAATTTTTAGGCATGATTTTGGACAGAAAACTTTTCTGGAAATCCCACATAGATATGGTTTTAGCTAAATGTGAAAAAAATAGTAATATTTTAAGATCGGTTTGTGAAGTGGGGCTTTCATCCATCTACCATGAAACTCACATATCGAGCCCTGGTACGAAGCCATTTGGACTACGCTAGTTTTTTGTTTGATCCTCTACCAGCTTACCTTCAATGCAAGCTTGACAGAATCCAGTCCAAATGTTTGAGACTTATTTTGGGAGCTGTGAATTCATCTCCAATCAATTCTCTCCAAGTGGAATGTGCAGAGATGCCTCTCTTTATTAGGCGACAATATTTGTCAGATAAATTCTTTCTAAAAAGGTGCAATTTCATTTCCTACCCAATATCACAAAAGGTTTCCGCTCTTATTTATCTGATAGACTCACGGAGATACTTATTAACTAAATCGCGCCCGAATTTATGCAATCCCAAAATATCCCGATTCACCTCGCTATTCTACTCTTTCAGTCTATTTTACCCCATTTCGTGCTATATTTTTCTCTCCTGACATTGATGAAATCTCAGGACTAGACAAATCAACCCAGCTAAATAAAAATCATGTAAACAAGTTATTTAATAGTGTACTGATTCGAAATGGCTTAACTATCTCCACATCTACACCAACGGTTCTAAACTTTGCCCTGAGGGCTATTGCGGTGCTGCAGTTTCCATACCTCAATTAGGAATAAATGTGAAGCCTTGACTTCCTGCGGATTCATCGGTTTTCTCAGCAGAATGTTGGGCAATTAAAGAGGCCTTGGACATCTGCGTTCTCTGGAACGTCGATAAGGCTGTTATATTCTCCGACTCGCAAGCAGCTCTCGAATCCCTCTCTGCTAATATGAAAGTTTGGCTAGACAATGAGAATCTGTTCCATCAGAAGATGCCTATTTAATTTGTACAGCAACAATAAACAGGTGTCATTCGTTTGGATTCCTGCACATAAGGGAATTCGGGGAAATGAATGTGCTGATAAACTGCCCAAGGCTACTCTTTCCGGAGTATTTCCCCATCAATTCCATATCCCGATGTATGACAGACTTAATATTGTAAAAAAACACGAATTCTATCTAGTCTGCACAATGGATGGATCCACACAATCACAAGGGTAATCCGCTTAAAATAATCCAAAGATCTATTCCCTGCACCCCTTGGTTCTCCAATAGGAAAGTCTCTAAAAGAAAAATATCAAATATCTCTGAATGAGAATTGGGCATTGCCACATTTATTCAGATTGAACAAAATAGACTCCCCAATGTGTGAGTGTGGTGCCGAGGAGGAAACCTTTGACCATGTCTTTTTTGCCTGTCCATTACGGATCACAGGTTTTCTTTTACAATCTTGTTAATGGTAATTTTCAACTCCCGATTAACTTATGTCATCTTCTTTCCTTTAACTCGCCACATTTAAGCTATATAATAGCAAATTTCTTGAACGACAATGGTATAACTTGTAACGTAATATTCCGTATTCTATAATATTGTTGTACTGCTTTCTATGTAATAATGTTTTAACTTGATTAATGGCACAAATCACTCTTGAAGGGTGGATTGCCTATTTAAAAGAAAAAGAAGAAGAATAATGATACACTAACGTAATATGAAACTAATTATAAAAATCCACAGAAATATTCAAGCACGGTAGTAATAGTAGGATGCAGTAGGTACAAACATAAGATATGCTGTTCCTGATGATGCTAACTAAGTATACAATAGGTATCAAAAAAATTGTTAGAAATTTTTTCTAATTTTGAGAACAATTCCACCAATTTAAATTTAGAATATAATTGTTAATTTATTACTTTAAAAAAGGTAAGTTCTTTTATTACTCGGTACCATACTCTGCCGTAATGTTGTTCCAATGTTGTAATAATGCCACGGCTGTTCAACTTGTATATGGATAAATGTGTGAAAGAACTAAAATGTATGAATGTAGGAGCAAAAATACGCCGATGATGCAGTACTAATGGCGAATAATGAACAAGAACTACAGAATCTGGTGAGAAGAATGTACGATGTATGCAAGGAAAGCGACCTCATGATGAATGTTAACAAGTCGAAAGTGATGGTATTCGAGAAGGAGGAAAGCAAGACACCATGCAAAATACTTGTAGATAATGAATGTTTGGAACAAGTAGATGAGTTTGTATATTTGGGAAGTATGTTTGATAGAAACGGAAAGGCTGAGAATGATATCGAAAGGAGGGTGACTGCAGGAAATAAAGTAAACGGCGCTTTGAATGGAATTATATCTAACGGGAATATGTCAACCGAGCCAAGACTAGCGGTGCACAATAGAGTGCTGGTACCGACACTTAAGTATGGAAGTGAGGCCTGGAGCTGGCAGAAAAGGAACGAAAGTAAACTGAATGCAGTGGAAATGAGATCACTTAGACGTATTTGTGGCAAATCTATTTATGACAGAGAAAAGAATGAAGAAATAAGGAAAGAATGTAAAGCTGTTAGTATAGTGAGTAAGATTAAGAAAGGATCACTTAGGTGGTTTGGTCATATGGAAAGGATGAATGAGGAGAGAATGGTAAGAAAGATATATGACGCAAGTGTTGATGGAACCGGAAATAGAGGACGCCCGCGGAAGACTTGGCACGACCAGGTAAACCAGATAATGGAGGATGGTTCTGTTAGAAGCCTCAACAATCGGCGAGCTTGTATGACAAGATGTATGAATGTGGATGAGGCGAGAGTTGTGTGTCAGGACAGAAGAGTGTGGCGCTCTATCCTCTCTGCCTACCCCCACGGGGAAACGGCGTGATGGTAAGTAAGTAAGTAAGTACCATACTCTGCTTAATATATTTTCTACGATTTCTCCTTTGGACAACGGATTTAAAATATTTTATTAACAATGCTCAAAAATGTTTATTAAAATAATTAGCTTTATTAACTTAATATTATCCCATAAAGTGCAAACTCACTCGCTTGACAGATAATAAGTTATAACTCTTATCTACGCAAACTCCGAAATATGGAATGACTGGGAATGACGTTGGAATCATAAGATGAAATGCACTATGAAAACAAAACGATTAGTCCCTCGAGCAAAATGTTATTGAACGCAATTTTCAGTAAAGACAACCAAATTCATCACAAAAATGTACAATATTCGCAAAATGAAAGGTGCCAAACATAGATTCAGTGAGAAAATATTTAGTTCGGTACGATTATTACAAGAATATAAAAAAACAAGTTAGTTTCATACAACATCTACATACTAGCAATTTGCCGACAGGCATGAACGTGAAGTTGTCACAAATGATTCCCAATTTTTCTAAATAACCCACGGCTAGACCGAAGTCGTGAGTTTCGCCATGGACAAGGTTACGCTAATCCAGGTAATAACGGCTAGAATTTCATAGGGTATTTTCATAAGATAAAGATAATTTAATATATTTTTATTTCTCCGAATTTTTAGTAATGCGCAACCTTTTTCTTGTATGCAGTGTACGCCCCTGGTAGTAATTATATACATAATGTCGCAGTTTACAATATAGAGTAACATAATATTAATAGAAAAAGGTGGTAGAAAGAATAGGGAGGTTGAAATTATGAGGTTGAGGTAGAGAGAGTTTTTGTAGGTAGAATGATGGCTAAAATTGATGACGTAATGGTTCATAAAGGAAATATTTTGATGTAGGAACGCTAATATACAATGAATATTACATTCCAGGCCTATGATATTTCATTCATTAAAATTTCAAGCGTAGCTCGGCCTGTGTGAGGTGGCACCGTCCTGTTGAAACCCCGTGTGTTGTTTCAGCATCGCTTCTCGCATGCTGAAAGAAATAGTCTAATGAATCCGCTGCCCCGCACGGCGCACCATACTGTAACTCTGCGTGGTCGTAAAGGTCGTTAGTGAATCAATTGAGGATTTTCACAGCCACAATAATAACTGTTTTGTTTATTAACAAAACTCGCCAAGTCGAAATAAGCTTCGTCGTTCATAATGACTGTTCTCGAAAACTCGAGTCTGTTTGTTTTATGTTTAAATGACTTCAACAGGTTGTTGAGGCGTTAGATGCTCCATAATAAAATGTAATCAACTAGTCTCTAGGACTACCAAATGCGAATTAACAAATTTTTGCCAAACCAAAATGGCGACCAAACAAAATCGGCTCGGAACATAATATTCAGCTTGTGTGTATTGAAAAAATCCAATTCTGTTAGATTCTCATAATGGTATTTACACGAACGTCGAGCGAATATACCTACCATACTATCGGTAGTCTTTTATTCAATCAAATCACAGTTAGAAAAGAAAAATCAAAAGACACAAATAATACAACTCAAAACGCGCCTATTTTGGAGTGGTGAAAATAGCTATGAACACAGGAGTTTTAAGTACAAATGTATGAGCAAACCCTTCACTAAATTATAATACATTTTTAAAGGTTACACAAGTCAGGTTATTAAATCGGTAGAGGAGGTGTACAAATTTAGTAAAGGGATGTTACCGGACAGGTACTGAAACCTGCAAAGGTCTAAAATCTAGTACGTAATAAAAATGCGGACGAGGCAAGAGTGCTGTGCTGGGACAGAAAAGTGTCGCGTTCTATCCTCTGCCTACCCCTAAAAGGAAACAGTGTGTTGGTAAGTTAGCTACATTTACGAAATACTGTAATGTAAGGAAGTGTTCCACCGCTTCCAGATAAATGTATTCGATAGATAAGACACCCATCATTCTTCGAACGCTCACATTTATTTTGGCTTATCCATAGAATTTCAAATATATCCTCCGGGATAAGATGACTGTTATTTATTACGGAAACTGTCTGTCGAGTAATACTAATCAGTGCAACGACCAGATGTGATGCAACACGGTCGGAGGTCAGAAATATAATAACTCACACAATCAGAAGGTTAGAAAGGTATCCCGTCTCAAAAGAATACGTAATATTAACAGGCGAAATCACAAAAATCGGCAAATTATTCAGTCGATAATTTTAAGATGCTCAAAGAAACCAGATATTTAGTTTCAAGAATAAACGAATTGAAGTGATCGAGGCAAAAATGATAAGGCATGACTAAAGAGTGTTGCATTGTATCATCCCCTCTGCTTGTCACTCTAATCGCAAGTAGGTACTCGGAAAGATAAAAAGTATTCATCTGCTTTAGTGAGTTGAGATTTAATAAACACATACAGGGTAGCTATATAGAAAGTAACCAAAAAAAATAATATTATATGTGCCTCTAAAAAAGAGTAAATTTATTTTGCGTAGATTTCAAAGAAGAATATAGTCAAGCTGAAATATAGAATCATACTGTTTGATCTTTATTATAAATGATCTATGAATCGCTGATCGCCGTGCGCGCGCGTGGGAAAGCGACATATGTGGATATAATGGTTATTAGCCCATTATTTAAGTATTCCCTCCCCCCCCCACTTTATACTTCAGAGCACGACATTTTTCTGTGGTGTGTTGTTTATGGTTTTGGACCAGTTGATAAGTTATCATTATGCCGCGTGGGGTTGATAGTTGAACTATGGAAATTTACATTTTCCCTATTTGAGCGCGTCAAACTGTTAATGATTCGACATTTCAACATGTCACTATTCATCTGGTGCATGGTGCGTATCGTCCCCACATCGCGCTATCAACGAAGTGTGTCGAGTTCAAAAGTGCTTCATACGGATTAAGAAAGTGCGTGTTTCTGAAGACCTGTGGCCGCAGAGAAGTAAAATCCAGATAAAGGAGCAAAGGAGTCATGTACTTCCTGGTATCTGGTTGGTCCTCGGGTCCCTATTCAAAATTTCTTCCATTTCTTCCACCCATTTCACTAACCCGCGCGCACATTTTCGGTACTTCGGCTGGAGGGTGCACTATACATATTTTATGTAGCGATAGTATCGCTCACACTTAATGCCTCCAGTCCAGTAGTGACAGCCAAATTCTAAAACTGAGCGCACTCAGGCGTGCACAGGATCAGCACTATTGAAGTATATGAGATGGTTACATTCGTGATCGTTCGATTAGAAGATACCTGTGTTTTGCGCAGGATACTGAAGGATAATTTTATAAAGTTTGAAATGAATGGCATTCGTCATAGCACCCTTGGAGAAGAGAGTGTGGCCAGGTGAAAAGGGGGCGCAATTATGCAAAATTTGAAACGGATAGTATTCAATATATTGAATAAAATATACAAAGTCGTATTTAAAACCTATTTTATTTGTTCAAGTTGTGCATGTTTATTTTAATTATTTGTAAAATCCTATAAAGACGTTAATATAAATACACATTAATATCGTGGGAAGGAGGTTGGGACAGCGATAGTTATATATATATATATATATATATATATATATATATACAGTTATATCAGTTTAACATAAACATATAAAGGTTCAGTAAATAGATTATTACACATTACAGGAATGCACTTAGTTAGCGGGTCTACGTGTAGAAATGTGTCAGCATTCAAGTAAGATATCAAAGGCTTAAAAATTTCCTCATCCAATATCAGGACAGCGCCCTTAAGTAAATTAGCTTCCTCCCCGCGGCAGGAATATTCGCGCGGAGCTCCCGCGGCTCTGCGGGGTGAAATAATAAATAGCAGGCGATAGATTCGGGCGCCTTCAGCGGGGCTCAGCGGGACTTAGCGGCCCGCATGATTCACTGCCGCCCCTGGGGCCCTCCCCCGGGCGCCTCTATGCGGACGAGTGGCCCACTGCTCCTCGTGCGCTTCCTGCCGACATTAAATAGAGAGGGAGCGCACGATAGACATTTAACGGATTTTATCGGCAGAGACAAAAAAGCATGATAAAAACCACACATTTCATATTTTTTTATTAATAATACTTATTAATTTTTAATATCTACTGTCGACAACACGAGAGAAAAATAGATTGGCCACATGATGAGACGTAAAAGCTAACTGAAGAATGAAGAATTATATATTGAATATAATAGAACGAAGACGATAAAGAAAATCGAATCGGAACAACAATGAGAAAGGTAAAAATGTTACACCGACTGGAACAGAACCGAAGAACTGTTTGTACAATATGCAGGTAAACTGACAAAATTCTGAATACTTACAAGTAAAACTTTGGCGAGCAAATACGCAACAAATATATTCAAACCTTTAACTATCGGTGTAAGTATATTTTTCACATCAATGGCGAGTTTCCCTTTATTGGAAATAGCAGTTTCACAAAACCGCCGACATCGATGGTAACATAAAACCACCCGAACGTCACATGAACAGTGCCGGTTTTTTTCCGGCCAATTTTTACATATTTCACATCGTCGGGCGCGCCGGCATCGTGTCATGTTTCGGCAACATTTGCAAGAATACAATTTTCGATGGTAATTGGGAGTGCACGCACTGGCGATTATTAAAGAATAAACAATTGTGAAAGTATTAAAATTGAATAGCTCAAAAAATTTTGGATGGCAATTGAATACATTGAAAATCGGTTTTCGCGTCTCGTTTTTCTAAGAACCTAAGCGCAAAGGCGAACGACTTCTGTAAAGTCCATTACGGTAACGGTCTGGAAAGTAGACGGGCTGGAAGTTATACAATAACGATCGACTGATTGGTTTCTAGTGCGCTCAAAATGCCTGAATTTTTAAGCCGTACTCATGCGAGCTAGCCGTAAGGGAAGAAACACAATTTAGGTATGTTTAGTTATTAACATTTTTATTAAGAATATGTATACATTTATTTATTGTTTGTTTATTATATATATATATATATATACATAAGTTTATTGATTGCTTATATATTCATATCATTATTAAAAATATTAATGTCATTTTTCAATAGACAAAAAATAAAAACATTTTTGTCCATTTTTTGGTATTCAAAGTATGAAATGAAATAACATTTTAGGTCAGAAGTGTATCCTGAAATGACATTATTCGAGAACTGGGGCTAAGTTAGTTGCGTGTATTGCAGAATATTCGAATACAATAATAACTCTAAATTCTTGGTTTTTTGAGTTGTCATAGTTTTAATGCAGGTGTGCGATATCTTTATTTATTGGGGAGGGGTAATTATTTCATAATATCAATACGATATTAAATATTTTTCGTTAATAAATATACCTAATAATTATAAATTAATATAAAATAACTTGGAATACAAGCAATACAAATTAAATGTTTCAATTAGAAAGATATACAGGAAAATTAAATTTATCGAAATAATATTTTTGTTGCTACTGGGATTCGAACCTGGATCCCATCCAGAGAAATGCGTTAACCAATTACACCACACCAATATAGTAAGTTGACAAATTTTCGAGTTTATATGCTGCAGTTCTTTCAAATTGATACATATATTATTCCAAAATTTATTTATTACCATATTTTGCAAAAATCTCAAATACCTTTGAGTAATATTCGCTAAGAGACACCAGAAATTAAATCAATTATTTTTTTATTACATTTTGAATAAATTGATACAGCTAATATATTAAGGAGAACACTTTATAATTGTGGTGTAATCGGTTAATGCATTTTTCCGGATAGTAAAGGATCCAGATTCGAATCCCGGTAGCAACAAAAGTATATTTTCAATAAACTGAATTTTTCTGTATATCTTTCTAATAATACATTTAATTTGTATTAAAATAGCACAGAACTATGTTTTGAAAAACTTCAACTTCACAATAATATTGTGTTCTCTTTAACTATTTAACATAGCCACTTGGGATTTAGTGTTTAAAACCAGTCGATTCCATGTCAACACCTATCCTTCGTCAGGACAGAGGAAACTAACTTACCATCACGCCGTTTCTCCACAGGTAGCCAGAGAGGATAGAACGCCACATTCTTCTGTCCTAGCACACGACTCTTGCCTCGTCCACTTTCACACATCTTTCCATACTGCGACTAGCCTGAGCGACCGCATTTCCACCGCATTCAATAATCGTTCTTTATTTGCCAATTCCAAGTTTCACTTCCGCGCGTCAGTGCTGGCACCAGCTCTCCATTATGCGCCGCTGGCATTATTTATTGCAACAAATTACTTATTCTAAATATACAACTTTTCTTTGCTTTCGCTGATTATGTAAAGATTTAATTTTTAAAATCGGCAATGTTCGAGTTCTTACATAAATATTACTAAGTAAAATTAATTATTTACCGTTATCACTACTTAGTGTATCAAATCCCAAAAAAGGAACGGAATTCTTAATACTTCTTAACATTAGTGAAGCCGTCATGAATGGCTCAATATTGAGAATGTTACCGTGCGTATTCTGGATAGGAGCTCCGATTTCCAAATAAATGAAATGAGATGTGTACACCGCGCGCGATAAAACATTACGTAACAGCATTCACTTTAAAGTTCTGGCGTCCTGTTACTTATGAGATCGCTTTCGGTGTCGTAAAACCGGGTCGAAATCATCCAACGTTTATTATGCGTCAGAGAGATTTACTTTACAAAAGTGGCCAGAGTCCCTAAAGCCACCCCGAGTGGCGCGCGACGGCAGCGACGGCAGCGGCGGGAGCGGAACGGGAGCAATCGGACTGAATAGGTCCTGAGCCACTTTATGTTCTCCTGAATAAACTCCCGGTTCCTCGCCGCCGATCCACCCCTCCGTTGAGTGTTTTCCGATAATGGCTACTCGGAATGGAAAGATCGTCATTTGACATCATAAAACGATACTTTCCATTCCGACAATGTGAAGAAATCCACGCTGGGAGGTTACCACTTTCAATAAATTGTAATAATATAACGATATAAAGTTTACTGCCCATTTTATAACGATCTGACGGACCGTAGGCGCAATGGCGCGGCGGAACTCTCCACGCTGGCGGTCAGCGAGCCGCGGCAAACGTGACATCAGCCGGTAACGGCGTGTCAAGGCGTGCGAATTGGACAGAAAGTCAATATCAAATAATTAGAAACGTTTTGCATCCTCTTATTTGGCTCGCGCGATCTACACGATCCATAGATGGAGCGATTTTCAGCGTGTCATTTTTGTCACTCAAATGTAAAACGGTATTATGGGGTAAAAGTTTCATTTTATTTTCAGTATATCTTTAATTGCTGGCATCTTGTGCAAACCGGTTAATCGGAAGCTCAGTTTGCAGTTATCAGCATAAGATCACGCGTAGAAGCGTAGAATCAAATCCAATATTGCGCGTGAAATTGTGGAGTGGAATATGAATGAAAAGACGTATGAAATATGAAATAAAATATATAAATCATTTTATTTTTTACCAAGTTGAAAAAGGGCCAGAATATCAGCCGTTAAATATACTTTATGCAGAGGTGATATTTCATACGTGTCCGATAACACATATTATATATTCATTTTTGACAAAGTTCCACGCGACAGAAGCCACCATTATTAAAACGGTTTTGTGACAAACTCGGAAATAAATTATTTTATTTTCTGTTTCATATTAGAACTCCGGCTGAAACAAAAAAGGCTAAAAGTGACACACGAGTGCACGTCGCGCAGTCTGCGAACTACGCGCAGTACCCAGATGAAGACCCAAACACTGGATATCGAATTATTTTGAAATGATAAAAACTAGTGTTAAACCAAAATAAATTCAAATTCATTTCATTGTAGAAAATAATGTATAATTAATAGATTTATTTAATCTGAAAATCCAGACATCGGAGGCCTCAAAGATCGACTAGCAGGCGTGACCGTGACAAGTGTACGAAGCGAAAGCGGTATGTCTGAACAGAAATGCGGCGTTCTTTTCTTTCTGCCTAGTGAGAGATCCAGGTTCGAATCCCGGTAGCGATGTATATCTTCTAGTTGATTAATTTAATTTGTATTATATTTATTTATTCAATAAAAATAATTAGTAACGCCATTCCATTCATCGTGGATAGGTCCATAATATCATTATACATATAAAACACATGTTTTCTTAATTAAACACTCAATTATTTACATCAATAAAATATAATGTACAAAAATGAACCGATTTGGCTGTTTTTTAGACGCGCGCAAAAGTTCATTAAAAGTTAAACAACACGCTCTTAACCCCGCGCGCGTCCATTCAATTCTACATTTATTATCATTCCATTTTAATTAAGTCGCTAAAAAAATGAATAGGCAAGTATGTAGTGGGCACCAGCGCATCAATCGACACCACTTTCCACGCTGCCGAATTTGTGCAGAAAATATTATAAAACACGCCGTAAGGGGAATTGATTTTACACAATTATTACGAATGTATTTAATCAAAAAATTCATTTTTCTTCTAAGCTTAAAAATAACTCTGTCACGGAAACAAATCGAGAGATATTGACAAATGGGACGCGTTCCATATAGGTGAACATACAGGTCGGAACACACGAGGCGCGCCGGGCCCGGGGGCGCGGCGGGGGCGCGGCAGGTGCGCGGCGGTGGAAGTGTTTTGATAAATGAGCCACGTTTGGAAATTGTAAAGTAAGATGTATCACCTGTGATTCGTTCAATTCAGCTCAGAAACGACGTACCGATTTAAACAGCCATACATAACCCGATTGTGCCTCGGCAGATAAACGGGGCCCCCGGCCCGCGCCCCGCGGCCCGAGGCGGGGGGGATTATTCATCTTAATCTGCCGCTCCTGGCATTTGCCGAAACTCCGTCCGATCGATAACCTTTTAACTCGTACACGAGTCACACGGGAGGAACGGAAGACCGATTTATGGCGGTCGATGCGACTTTCAAAAATACTCTTAACTTAAATAACAGTAGCAAAAAGCAATCGGCATCGAAATTCCATCTTTCACAAAAATAAACATTTTTTATTAATGAATTATAACTTATCGACAAAATGGGTGGCGGTCTACCGCAGGACGATATAACAAATTAACTCAAATACCTAATCATATATATTCTTAAAGCGATTTAAAGGCCTTCTTTATCTCGAAGATGTGACAATATAATCGTAATATAGATATACAAATTGCGACGACACGCGGCGGCGGCTCCTTGGGTTTCTACAATTATTTAATTAAATATATTTTCACCTACGCTGGACGCATAAGAAAATTGAACTTTTTGAAGAAACACGAAACATCGTTGCATTTCCGGCCATTCTTTCCGACATTGGTGGACCTACTGTAAATATATATTTTGTAAATCTACAAGCACTGACGTTTCATTACGGAGGAAACTTTCGTTTACTTCACTTAACTTAATTGATGAAAAGTTAGTTTCATTTTTAAAAGTGAAAAGATTGAGACTGAAGTAAGATATACGACCACTATTTTAAATTATTGTATTACCACTCGAAAATATAATATGCTTAAAGATATATTATTTTTTTATGTATAATCTTTATATATATATATTCGTGTATGATAGCTTTAGTATGACCCATCACCGAACAATGATTACCACGCTAATATCCTTGTTATATTTTAGTCTTCGTAAGTTATGAAAAATAAAACAATAAAAGATACCATAATGGGTACTCAGTCTTATTATTATCAACTACGAAGCAGAAAGAAGCTGCAAAATATAGCTTTGAGAATAATACTCAGAAAAATGATCGGCAAAATTTATAAGAAAAATGAATCAAAATCAACATGAGCACGAACATCAACCGAGAGGAAGAAATAGACTTAGACTACTATTCAAGAAGAAGGCTAAACTTTAGAAATCGGTGATGTACAGCGCTATAAAGATTTTCAATAAATGCTAGATGATATAAGAAAGGAGGAGAAACTACATCTATTCAAAATAGAACTGAGCAAATATAAGTGGAAGATAAGTTAAAGCAAAATAATCATTTTGAACTTGTTTATATTAGAGCGTATATATACATACACATATGTAAACATATTACGTATGCACTATATTCAAAATAAATAAATAAATTATGTTTCTTATTTTACACCAAATCACACAAAATGTAAACCGCATCATTTATATGAAATTATTTTCGTAGTCATTTATGTTAACTTACTTACCATCACGCCGTTTCCCCGCGGGGGTAGGCATAGAGGATAGAGCGCCACACTCCTCTGTTCTGACACACAATTCTCGCCTCATCCACGTTCATACATCTTCTCATACAAGCTCGCCGATTGTTGAGGCTTCTAACAGAACCATCCTCCATTATATGGTTTACCCGGTCGTGCCTAGTCTTCTGCGGACGTCCTCTATTTCTGGTGCCATCAACACTTGCGCCATGTATCTTTCTTACCATTCTCTCCTCATTTATCCGTTCCACATTTTATGTTAATACCTATCAAATTACGATAAACATCCGC
The DNA here is from genome assembly GCA_022840565.1 of Eubasilissa regina. NCBI lineage: Eukaryota > Metazoa > Arthropoda > Insecta > Trichoptera > Phryganeidae > Eubasilissa > Eubasilissa regina. The sequence continues at coordinate 41,659,081 of JAINEB010000018.1, read as the reverse complement.
AATTTGAAATTTGGAATACATATTATAATTCAATGCGATACCAATGTTCCTTAGGCAGAACATTTATTACATTATTTCATCCTTATAAGTGCTAGCTAAAATTAAAATTTATTTCTTATTTTCAAATCAACTTTTTCCAAAGGTATTTCGCAGAACTATTACTTAAGACATATTACAAAAAATCTGTTCATTATTGTTAACAAGTAATGGTTTCAAATATATGACAGTTGAAAATTGTATCAGATGACAAAGGTGCACATATTCCTGATAAGGGCTCGGTGCGGCACGCGAGGGCGGAGATCAGCTCGAAATATTAGAATAATGTTAACGTTATAAACGAATTTTCAAATTTGCAAGAACATAAGAACGAAAAACATTTCTCCAAGAAAAAATTCAGAGATTTAAACTCTTCTAAGAGGTTTTCCCAGAGTCAAATAGCTACAATAGCAAATATTTCACAGGAAACAGTCAAAATAACTGGGGAAAAAATTATCTAAATGTCCCGTTAGTGCCTTGGCGTGTAGGTAAATTCGGCTCTAAACACGTCACGCCCGGGGAGCAAAAACAATTGTACCACACACGGGAACACATTTATCCAGCTATAAATCGCCTTAAGGCGACACTGAGAACAACTACCGCTCTTTGTCGACGATTCTTTCACTTTTAGGGTGAAAATATACAACACACTCAGTACAGCTAGGAAGCCATTCTCTTGACAGGAAATTTAAAAATATTATCGAAGCGTTTTAACGCTTGGGCGGAAACAGTTCAGTTTATATTCTGATACTGCCTAATCTAAACGCCCGCGACATCTCGCGCAATGTTATAAAAGTAATTAAAAATTTCTAATAATTTTAGGCTACTCATAATTTGCAATAAAAACATAATTGTGCTCAAGAACTGCTGAGCATTTTTATGAAATCAAATTCAGAACTCGATAAGCGTTGCATATGTGCAGGCTGATTTACATTCTTACATATTATACACTATAAACAATTCCTAAAGTATATAAAACAATCTTCATAATGTTCACTGTCTCCTTAACTAGACCGAAGTCTGTACAAAAGGAGACAGGTTCATCCGTTGTCAGTCATACAAATATGAAATTATTTATTTTATTTTTATCTAAAACAAAAATACCCATGATTGAAACACTATGCAAAAGGAAAAATTAATATTAAGAAATGACGTTATATTCATGTGATGTGTTCCATAAATCTTTGCTCAGTTTCCTTTCTGTCAACACCCAATAACCAGCTCCTGAGATGGGGTTTGAGATTGTGCATCGAGAATTGTTTCATACTGCTCGGCAAAATGTTATAGGCTTTGGGGGCCAGAAGCATATGGAAGGATTGACCGAAGCTCGTTTTCATTTTAGGCTTCACGGTGATCCTATTCTTTTTTGTTCTCGTAACATAACTATGAGATGGATATTGATGAAGTTCTTTGTTGGAATGAAAATAAAGTATCAGCCTTTTTACATAGAGTTGTCGAATATCAAGAAGCTGACATTCCTCAAACAGTGAGTCAGAGGGAAACCTATACGGTTTTTTGTAGATAATTCTGAGAATGGATTTTTTTTATTACTAATTGGTTAAGGGCAGTTTTCCTAACTGCGCATTGTTTGCCAAAATTTTCAAGTATATGCAAAGTAATATTTTGCTGAAAAGTTCCATTACATGCGAGCTAATATTTTGCTGAAATGTTTTATTATACGCACGTTTTGCTGAAATTTTCCTTTACATGCAGGCTAATGCTTTGCTAAAATATTCTATTACATCTACACTAAATAAAGTTTTGCTAAAATGTTCCACAATCTCCATGAACGATGCAGGTTTTTTGGAACATTTCACAACAGTTCCTTTTGTGTACACAAAAGCTAAGAAAGAATCATTTTACGTATTAAATAATCTGAATCACTTATGGAAGGCAACCGCGATCCTTTTCTGGTGAATTCTACTTCTAGGTTTCGCCTTGATGGCTGGCGGTTCTATTTGAGTTAAATAATCAATACTTTGCTAAGGTTTTTATAAGAATAGAACATTTCATACACAGATATCCTTTTAAATTACAGTAGATATTTTCAAAAGACATTTCCGCATACAGTTTCAATTTTTATTACGAAGTTGCAATATCAGAACATAGTTTTGGGATATTATATTTAATATTAAGGAAAACACATTCTTATTGTGAAGTTGTAATTATTCAGAACATAGGTCAGTGATATTTTAAATACTAAATTAATGTATTAATTATAAATATAAAATCAATTTTGTCGAAAAATATTGTTTTTGGAAATAGAGATCCAGGTTCGTATCCCGGTGACGCAAAAACAATATTTTTCGACAAAATTGATTTTATATATATATATTTATAATTAATACATTAATTTAGTATTTATTATATTTAAAACAATTAAATGAATAAATTAGATATATATATATATATATATATATATATATATATATATACAAAAAAAATTATCGATCGGAGAATATTTTTAATATAACGTGGTTACCACCTGGTCACGAGCCCGGAACTTTTCATATCCGGAGAAATAGTCAAAAGTCCATTGGAATAAAAATGGAGTAATATAGGTGTCATTTACAAAGAGAACATAACAGGTATAAATTTCAAATTTGTGGAAAAATTAAATGTTTAACGTGGCGAAAAAGGAACGGTAGTCATTTCCCCGGATGGAAATAGTTCCAAAAAATAAACCAAATGTTTTTCGATTGATAGTTTTTTTTCTTCTAATTGATTAATTTAAATTGTTTTAAAATCATACAAACTTTGTTTGCACAAAGATTTTGGCACACATTGCCAAGACACATAAATAAACGACATCCACAAAATCGACACATCTCACATTACGGTCACGGTTGAATGATCAAGTGTCATTCTCTATAAGAGGGCAGGTTTGAATCCCTGGTCTACATTTAGCCAAGACACAAGCCGCCAGGCATATTACAACATGTCGCCAGGCGGCGTTGCAATTGTGTGTCGCGTCATCACTGGAATGGTACATTACGTATTTTAATAATTTTTAATATTAAAAAATACGTTTCACAGAAAGACATGTGCAGACCGTTTTTTGCTAGTTAATTGTTAATATATCTATTCACAAAATTATTGCTTCAAATGTGCTTGCGCTGTCTAATGGTTACGAAACTCGCCTAGTTACGCTCGGGGGTTCGAGCATCGTTCCGGGAGGCCATCAAGTTAGTCCTATTTTCGTAGCACACGCTTAATTAGAAAATAGTAAGAATATTGATATGACACGTATTCTGTGCACGCATCCCTATTTTTTTTAAATATGTATATATATTAAAAATATGTATCACTGTTAATTCGTACATAAAACGTCCTAGTAGAGTAGAGAACTCTCCGTACACAAGTCTAAGAACGTGGACAAATATTTGAATTGAAGGAACTTCGAGGAAACGGTTTCCATCCTGGTCCACGGCCCCGCTCGCTGTCCAGACATTTCCACGTTTCATCTCTAGTGACGAGACAAACAACTACTGTCTGAAACGTTCTGCCCGAAACTACTTTGATCACTCCCTTGACAACACGACTAACACAATGATGAATTAATTTACTGTTAACTTTACACCACCGAAGTCTTGCTCCGGGTTCAAATAAACTAAAAGCACAGTTAATAAACTAAACAAGCTGAAATATTCCAGCAATTTCAATTATAACTATACCTCTAATTAAATATTATATTTCCCTTAGTCCTCCTAAACCAATTCTTCCCGCGTTACCTCCTCCCGTCCTTTCCTCTCCTCTCCTCTCCTACTTTGTTCTAATTATTTCACATTAATCTGTGTATCTCCGTGTACGATACAGCTTCATTACTGAGAGTCAAATTACTCTACACAATTATCAAAACTGAGAATGGTTAGTTATATGGGATCTAATTCAATTAGTACACGTGTTCATGTGACGAACTTTCACAGACCGTAATAAAAATAGAATCCATATTTTACTTCTTTTTTTAAAGTACACTGTCATTTTTATCCGATTTTTGTTCTATTTCTGGTATATGTTTTGATAAATATGTAGTCATATTATGTATAGTATTTATTTTTTAAATTATTATTTTGATGTAAAGTAGTTCATCTGAGACGCGACATTATATGCAAAGTTATACGGATAAGTACCTAAATAGACTTCGTAATAATAGTTTGACTTATTGAGTTGTGCAATTCCGCAACGAATGGACTGAAAACTTTTCTCCGATCTGCTTCGTAGCTAGTAAAAGCGCAAGTGCGTTCATTGAATTTTTACTAATATTTTAATAAAGATTTTTTTTTACAGCGCTGATTCAAATTAATGGTAAATAATTATATCAATATATTTTTCATTATTTATTTTATCAGTCGTACCATTAAATAAATATAAATACTCCATTTTAATATATAAGTCCTTATCTCATATTCAGCTTTAAAATTGGGGAAACCATTTTTAGTGGCAAATAAAAAAACTGTAGCGTCATCCGAGGCGACGGCATTAAACGGAACTATGGCGATGGCCGCCATCAGCTCGGGCTTATCACAATTTATAAGTTGCTCGGAATATATTCTGCCCGATGGATTTTAGAACGATTCCGCAATAAAAACTTTATGGCCCACCAAAAGCCGCAAAATTTGACTAAGGCCCAACGGCCCGGCCATCATTTACATTAACTACACAATATCGGATTTTCCGAAGCAAAATGTTACAAGTGTATACTTCATGCACAAAGGGTACAGTGTCGGATTTACGGAATAAAAACACATTTATGGATGTAAAATTAATAAAAATATCTTTAGAATACGTGATACCTTACGGCACTGACTTTTGGATAGCGTGACACTAGTTTATCTATATTCGAAATTTGACTCTTGCGTACTTTTGTGGTTGGCATTTTTACCAGATTACTCGAATCAGCTCTTTAGTCTATGAGTCACCGAGTGCCGAAGAAGAGTTACGCACCGTAATTTAGATAATATATCATATTTTTAAAATAGGACATTTAAAAAGGTCGATTAAGACATAATAAAGAATTACTTATTCCGTGTATAACTTACAATAATGTCATTTTCTCCCAAGCATATGCAGATAGGACAGAATGTCATACTCGTTCACACATACCACTTTTGTCTCGATACCTCTTGAAGCTTCTAATGCGGCCGTCTTCCTGGTATCTGGTGTGCTATTCGTGTTTTCTCTCTCACATTTCGTCTTTTCCATCCTCTCTACTAGATACCCAAAACATTTTAGGGCCCTTTCTTAAATCTGCCAATTATGCTATCTACATTCACACCTAATGTGTTCACTGTTCACTGTTCACTGTTCACTCCATCGTACATATGATAGATTTTCCAAACATACTGGTAAGCGATCGTGTGTATCTACCACATTCAGCCATTATCCTATGAACTGAGTACACGAATTATGCCCATTTTAGATATAATTTATTTTTTCGCATTCATTATCACTGACACCTTTATTTTTCAACACATCAAAAACCTGCAGTAGTCTAATCCTTATAAACATTTGTATTCAAATGAAGTGTACGAAGGTATTTAGAACATTATTATAAATAAATGAAAATTTCATCACAAACAAAGAGTGTTAAAACGTATTACATTTAAAACGCTTATTCGAAAAGCAAATCTTTAATAGTACTCAGTGAAGCGAAGGCTCGACGGGCCGAACTGAGGTGGATTTGTTTTATCAACAATTCGAGTACATTAAATATACTTGAATTATTACATTTTAACAAAATATGATATTATCGCGCATATAAAAATTTCCTTATTTTCAATTAAACAAAAGATTACTTTCACTATCAAATATGTATTCTTTAATATAATATTCACCTGTTTTTAAAATGGCAAATCACTTTGGCTTATATGACGATCGATGTAAATGTTATTTCGTAAAGTGTATTTCCATCTCAATTTACTTTATCATTCATTTATTTTTATTGTTCGTTATCTACTCGGCAATAAGTATATTATCCAATATCAATCAATGTACGATTAACGTAATGTGAAAATTATATCTTTATCATTTATTTGTAATATTTATGTCTTTAAGATTATCCAAACTTAATAATTATATAAAAAGAATGAATCAAAATTTCTCGAACTCGAAGTAAAACTGACGAGTTAAGAAAATGTGAGACGGTAACATTTACGTCGCTCACTAGTCACTAGTAGTCTTCGAATTGAAACTGGCTCATCTCCGATCGCTTCACCGCGCTTTCAGTCACCAGTTCCCGAGACCTGGTATGAACCGTGAGTTACATCGGTGAGAACTTTGGTTCTAGCCGTTCGAAATACATGTAAACCGTTTTGATTTTCTTTTATCGACTATTGCAGAATTATGAAAACACCAAATCAATTTTTTTTAACGTTGAAAAAAGTTCACCATTTTTGTAATACCACATAATACTCCGAGTGAGTATAATCGAAAGAATCGTGCATAAATCCAAATATAAATAATCTTCAGCTGTTACAATAATAAGCGACCTATTGAATCCTCAAATATATCATTAAAATATTAAACGTGTTCATATTCTTTTCATTCCTGACTCGTACTACGCTGTCCGAATTTCATACAGAATAAATATGTCAATATGTTGACCCGATCGTTGGGTCCGCATGAACGAACAATTTCCGGGATTTATAAATTTGGAGATCGACAAACTAGCTCATAAATAATACGGCCAAGTTAATATTAAAGTTAAAAGTTATTAAATAAAAAGGGCCGACGCGGGCTGTCCGTCCGGCTTCGCGATGCCCCCGAAGGTCGGCTCCCGAATCGGCTAAAATTTGAAATATTTTCTTGATTTCAAAACTTTTTCCAGCATCGGAAATTCATAAATATTAAAAATATAAACTCGGTCGTCCGTTTGCTACATAATCGATGTGAACTTGTCACATTTTCATGTAGATATAGCGCAGAATACGAAAACACGGCTGCAGATAGCTCGTTACATCGAAGCTCGGAATGAACCGAAGCAAACAGGAACGCTACTTCTGTATGTGTAATTCTAATAAATATAACTCCGGTTCGCGGGATTCTGGAAAATATAGCTCCGGTTCGTCATATCTTTTCAATTTCAAATACAGCTTCTGTTCATTATTTCGGATTCAATAAAAATATAAGTGTAAAATATTGCAGTCTTGTAAAGTAAGCGTGTACTTTTTGGTCAAAAACAAGTGTAAAATTAGAGTTGTTACCGACCGTTCTGGTTCATTACATTCCTCATTTCGAACCCTGGTTATACTACAATATAATAATAAAGTAATATCATAATTGTACCCGGACTTGAATATATTTTTGACCAGAACTCGAGGTAAGGCAGTTGACGCCCTCCGCTCTACTGTGCGGACGATAGTAAAGTAACGATGATGAGGATAACGCAATATCTTTCTTCACATCGACGGTCTCCGTAAACAAATTCAAGTCGTGTGAGAATTTTACGTAATAAAATATTTCGCTCCTTTGAGTGAATCCACATCCGAGAAGTGGCGATACAATTATTTTAAAACCGTTCATTATTCACGACGATTGACATAATAACATTTGCAAAGTTTGGAGCAAACAAACGGCTCACAACGAAGCGCGAGAAGCTGACGTGCCGTGTGTCAATGGGATCATCTAACAAACGAACCGTTCCTGCGAGATCCGACGGACGTCCGGCCCGGCCTCCCCGATCTCATCAGGGCACAACAGGTACCGGCGCCCCCGCCAGAGGGCACCCGTCACCCGTCACCCGTCTCCCGTCTCCCGTATCCCGTCACCCGTCACCCGTCACCCCCGCCCGTCGCCCGCGCCGTCTCTCGGGCTGATGAATGCTCGACTTATCGCGCACCGACAGACGATAAATTAGGTTTGCCATCAGACGTCACGGCGCGAGGAACGTGAAAGAAATATCATACTCCATATGAAAACATCATAAATCGCTGAAAGGAATGTGAGAAATGAGATATTATTCCGCGTTCGGTATTATTTATTCTGCGACGCGCGCCTGTCTTTATTACGTAAGAAGCGGCGAATCAGGGAAGCTCTTGTCACACTTTTTGATTGATTCCAATTTTAAATCTCTCAAGTTTACACCCGCAAAATGTTCATTCGAGTAGCCACTATCTACTTTAAACACCCCCGAATAAAAATATTAAGTTAGAGAGAGTTAATCTGTACATTATTATTAAGCCAGTCGATGACAGGTCGTAAGCCCCGTAAAGCCCGAGACTTCCACACTTCCCGTGTAAAAATAATAGCTTCGTCTCTGTGAGACATCTGTATCTTGATGACAATAGGATACAAAGGGATAAATCCCTGTAATTGGTTCCTACAAAGATTTGGACATACCCAAAATATCTATACATGGAATTTAAACCGAGTTATTTAAACTTTTTCAAAGATCTTTCGACAATTCAGATATCTGCGTTAACACCTCACATTCTAGTCTTTACATTTTTTAAGGCATCTTCCAAAACGTATAAAATTATAAAAATATTGTGTCCAATTTTTGATTTCATCTATGTATATAAAAAGAAGAGTATCCGTGGGTTTGTTTTTTATACAAATCTACAGTTTTATTCTGAGCTTGATGAAAATTTGCACACCTGGTCTTGGCCTTCAAAACGAGAGGAAGGTCACTGTCTACATGAGTTTTCGAAAAATCATCCCCATCCCCATTTCCCACTCTTTAAAGTAGAATTTTGGTACTTCTTGATGAAATTTTGCACACTTGACGTTTAAAATAAGAGTAAAGTTAATGTCTATATCCGATTTCTAAAAAAAAATTATCGCCGTGCTCCTAAATGAAGCCTCTTCACTGTGCGCATAACCCAGGCGACGCCGGGTACTTCGGCTAGTTAATTATAAAAAAGTCATATTTACATATTAGTAGCAATAATTATCGAACTAATAGAAAACAAGCAATATACCGATGAATAAAAAATATCTCCCATTTGAGTGCGTGAAATAAGGATATTTTACGCATGCTTCAGACGTTTATTCATGACGTCAGATGACAAAACCGTTCCTTCCAGAATAAAGGAGAATAACGGAGAAGAAATTATATTATCATGACGTCAGATGACAAAACCGTTCCTTCCAGAATAAAGGAGAATAACGGAGAAGAAATTATATTATCATGACGTCAGATGACAAAACCGTTCCTTCCAGAATAAAGGAGAATAACGGAGAAGAAATTATATTATCATGACGTCAGATGACAAAACCGTTCCTTCCAGAATAAAGGAGAATAACGGAGAAGAAATTATATTATCATGAAATAAAAATGTCCACTTTGTCTAGGGCAGGCGAAAAGGCATTAGCCATAGCCAAAATATCTCAATAGCGGTGAATATTCCAAGAATATTAATTTTATTTAAAGTTGGTGAACATTTTCAATGCGACAATAAATATTTTAAAATAAATTAAATATTTCATTTTTCTTTAGCAGGTTTGCAAAAATCGTCACATACGAGTATTATGTCTGTACAACGTGCACGAGCTGAACGCACTGAAGCTGAATCCCACGAAATGTGAATAGATCCTTGTGCCGAATTAGTGATATAAATAGAGAACTCTGCATTCGCTTCAAAAGCAGTGAAAAATTAAAATGCACGGAGAAGGAAAAAACTAAAGTTCAAACTGCAGAAAGCGAGAAAGCTGACGTCACATGGCGACACGCGGCAGATGGCATTCGGCATTCGACGCAATGAAAAGATTTTGCCCGCAAACTGAATATATGCAGACGCTGTATGCCTGCTGTACTTGTACTGTGCTTCAGTTAGGGAGCCAGGACAGGATGCTAGAAATATTCACAGAAAATTTTCATAAATTCACATTTTATTTGTCACGTCACGCTGCATTTTTGCGCAGGAAGCAGAGGAGATAAATTCCAAACTGGTAATAATAAGAATATATGTAATTTAATTATTATTATTATTACCAGTGTAATATGTAATATGTAATAATAATTATTATTATTATTACATATTACAAGAATATGTGTAATTTAATTATTATTTATATTGGGGACTAATTTCGTATACGAAGTTGTATGACAACATGAACGTGGTCACCAAAACATGCTATTTTTACAGGTAAATGCACGAGTATGATTATGTTCGCTCGGCGATACAAAATTAGGACCACCATGAAGAAATCACACGCGTCGGTGTCGTGCATGATGCGTATTCATACCGTGTAATAACATTTCGCTGACTAAATTACATCCCCCAGCGTGTGAATACCCCAACCCCAACCTGTAACAAATCCAACCGCAGCAAGCTACGACAGTACATAAAGTTTGACCAAATTTTTCAGCCACTTACGCGCCAATAAAAGGAAATTATCCTGGGTACAACATTACGACGGAGCAGACCTGGTCGAGTACCACTTCATAACAAAGGCGACTCGGGACCGAACTCGAGGAGAAGTATTAGGGGCCTGTCTGAGGCCACTGCTCACATTACGTCAATACTGACATGAAGGAAGAAAAACATCTAATCTAATAAAACAGCTAATCAGAACGTCTAATTTCAAACAGTACGCAAGATATTGCCTTCTATGATAAGTCACTTAATTATTTATAAGTATTATAATATATAGTATAAAGTATTACATACACACAATGATTGTTCCATGTTTCTTGATATATTATTTCTATTTTGTAAATTGAGTCAAAACTCTGTTTTATTCCACTACACTTTTCATTGTGTTAATAATAATATTGGATAATTTCTATAGCGCCATTTTTGTAAAAACTTTGTTAAATGATATATAACGTTTTCGGAAACATCTTCCCATCATCAATATTATAAATGAACTATTTATAATGGGAAGATGTTTCCGAAAACCTTATATATCATTTAATACGATGAAAAGTGTAGTGGAATAAAACAGAGTTTTGACTCAATTTACAAAATAATCATGGAATTCCACAAAGTTTCACCAAAAACCTTTGAACAATTATATTGTTTCTGTTGTATAATTTCATATGTAAATTGGCATTTTCTTTTTCTCTCTGTTATAAATTGTTTTCCTGCTTTCTTAATATACTGTCTCTCTTTGTATACTTTTATACGTATTTTGTTTATATATTTTTCCTTTGGATACTAAATATTACACATAGAGGCGTTGAAAGGTGTAATTGTAAAAACTTTCACGGTAACATCTCGTTTGTGTTTTTGTACCTCAAATAACTTTTAACTTTAAAACGGCTCGGGAAAGGGTGGGTTGTTAAAAAATAAAATTTATTACATGATTGAACAGAATTAAAGCAATAAATATAATGTAAAACAGTAAAATGATATTGTTATAAAAATATATTAGAGAATATTAATATCTAGGGCAAGTCATCAAGTCGGGTAAGAAACACAAGGCCAGCTAAGTGCAGCTAAAAAGATTAGGACGGGCAGCCTTTGGAAAACTTAACCACTTACTCAGAAACAAGAGTGTCTGAACGAGGGATTGGGGAAATACGGGATGTAAAAAGGGTGGAAGGAATGTGGGATAGGGACAGGGAAGGCTGAATAACCACCCAGAACCACAAAACAGGATCCACCTGTGAAAAGCTCCCTTAGGTGTCTGGATTTTTCACTGGATCCACAGATTTTCTAGCTCCAGGACACGTACTCCGTTGTTCCGCACGAAGTACTCTTGGACATACACTTCGGTGATAGCTCAAAGTGTCGAGCAACATGCACAATAGCAAGGTGTACAGGATTCGGCACGCACGGTAACGAGAAAACCGAACACACACAGTACACTCTCCGTCAATTTATCATTCCCACACAGCGGGGAGATAATTCAAGCAATTTCACAGCCTACCGTCCCACTGGTAATCAATAACTGTCAGTTCAAGGTTTCAACTCTAATTGGTCGCAAGCTGAAGCATTTTTTCGTCAGGATTATTGTTCATAAACAGAGTCGTTCGTAAACCGAGGTTTCACTGTACTTAAAAGCCTTCGTTATTTAGAATATTTCACTCCATACTGGTCATGATTTCCATTTATGGTCGTTCTACACATTCTGCGCTTTTCTATTCATTAAATTCAGTCTATTTTCATTCCTCCTCTTCCATTTCCAAGATTTATCGGTATACGTCGCCTTTGCTGGATCGGAATTAAAAATCATCATGTATTTTTGCTGAGGTATTTTTAAAAACCTGGTAAAAAAATAAACACGAAACAAAAACAAATAATGTTCCACGGCTAACAATAAACGCCAACGGATTTTTAGGATGTACGTGGCTAGCGGGGGAGTGAGGAGTGAGATCTCGCAATAATTAAAAACCTTTTTATTTAGTAAAACAACAACCCGCACAAAGCGCGTATCATTCCAGAGTGGCCGGGAGCGGGCAGGAGCGGGCAGGAGCGGGCAGGAACCGGGAGCCGGGACCCGGGAGGCGGAGACCACCGCGGCGGGCCCGGAAGAGGGGCGGAAGTGTGCAGAAAGAGACCAAAAGAAAAATGTGGAAAATACTGCGCCCGCGTCACCCCAAACGACTACGGTTCGGATCCCAGCTTCCTTATCACTCCTAGCAATTTAATTTCGAGAATAATTGACCAGTTTAAATAAAATATACTACGCTTTCTGACACTTTTATTGCGAAATTTGCCGAAATATGAAGAAACTTTTTTGCACTCAATTCCATTTTCCATTTCTTATTCCATATATATTATTATAGACTGTGGCGCAGAACCTCGGCGAGAACGCATCACGGCGCTTATCGTAGGACGCAGATAAACATACGGTATCTATAATTCGCCCATACGAGTTGCCAGAGACGTTGAGAAAATTCTGCAATCGGTTTGGATCATGGCTGAATGGCACTATTCGAAAACTTAACTCATATTATTGAACTTGGAGAAAAAAGTATAAAATACCCTTAGCTACACTATACATAGATACAACAAGTAAATCTACCTATTTCTTGCAGCCATTGCCGGAAGGGATTTAATGTGATTTTTGATTAGGAAAATATACGAGTACAACAAAAACAAGAGTAAAAAAATATTTAAATATTTGAAGCAGATATTGAGTGTCTTAATTCATAATATACTCGTGTCCGGTATTAAGAAACTACCTTCTTCTACTATTAGTCACAAGTGACAGTTCCTGGTAGTAGTCCCGTTAGCCGTTCATTGTACTTCTGTCTCGGCCTTTCTGCCTAGTATCCTTACAATTTGTTCTGAAATATGCTTCAGGCAGCTCGTCACGTCAGTCTCCTTTTCTACTTTGGTAAGTATTGATTTTTTGTCAACCCATTTTTTCTTTAACCTTTTCTAGAATATAAATATTGTATTAATCATTCATATTATATTTCAATTAATCATATCATTCTTCGGTGCTATTGATTGAAGTATGTGAGTATTCAGGCGGTTCATAAGGAATGGTTTGTGTATTTTTTACTAAGCGAGAATGCCAAATACTCTACCTAAATATTATACTGAGGTTGTGGGTCTTAAATTGGATGCGGCAACTCTGGGACCTGAATATCAGAATTTATAATGGTTTATCTTGAATTTTATTTTCCGTAATTACCTTCAAATTGCGGGATTTATCTTCGGTTGAGATATCCTTATTTCTGCTGGCTTATTTAATATAATTTCCTCTTGGTTTTTTAGATTAGACCATGATATGATAAGTTTAGTCTACTTTAACTTAGTTGCAAGGATTGTGCTGCATTTTATATTGGTAAAACGGGCAGAAATTTTAATATAAGAGTAAGGGAGCATTTGAGATGTTTGAACAATAGTAGGTTTTCAGAATTTCTAATCATTTGATAGAAAATGGTCATGGTTTTGATGAAAAATTGGGATTGTCAATTTTGCATATAAACGGTGTTGGTCACAAATTAAATAATTTGGAATCGTTGTAGATAAATAAAGCATGTAAAACTAATGAAAAAATTATAAACAACCGACAAAATTTAACTACGAGTCCCATTCTAAAATTTTTTCCTAAAAATTATTCGAGTAAATTTTTATTAAGTAACAATTTGAGTTAGGTACTAAATTTATTTTTTAAATAATTGTTTTTTTTTTTAAAATAGATTCTGGTAAAGAAACAATAATATATGTTTTTAGTTAGTTATGACATCCTGAAGAAGCACGAAACCGGTAGATGTATTTAAACTCAATGAAGTGGTTAATAAAACAAAGATAATAAATAAAAAAATATTAATTTTAACCACAAAGTAAATATTGCTAATTTTAAAAGTATTATAATATATTTCTTTATTAACTGTTATTGTGTTCAGTTTGTAGAATTCCATGTTTATTTTTAATTCAATTTAAAAGATCAAATTATACTAAATATTATTATCGAGTTCTGCTAGTTAGCGTAAGCATTATTTAGATGTTACGGCTGTTTCGGCGGTTAAGGCCATTTTCAAACAGTGGATAAACCACGTACAATCGACATGTATTTAAATGATTTTAGTTACCTTTTCCTCTATGGGTAATTAGGTGGTTTCCATCTGTTATCTACTGTTTGAAAATGGCCTTAACCGCCGAAACAACTGTAACATCTAAATAATGCTTACGCAAACTAGGAGAACTCGATAACAAATATAAATATATTACTTTTAAAATTAGCAATATTAACTTTGTGGTTAAAATTCATATTTTTTTATTTATAATCTTAGTTTTATTAACCACTAATTGAGTATAAAAAACATCTACCGGTTTAGGAAAATACCTTTTCCTTTTTCAGGATGTCATAACTAACTGAAAATATAGCATTGTTTCTTCACCAGAATCTATTTTTAATTTTTTTAAAAAAACAACAATTATTTAAAAAAAATTATTTAGTACCTAACTCAAATTGCTGCTCAATACAAATTTAGTCGAATAATTTTTAGGAAAAAATTTTAGAATAGAACTCGTAGTTAAATTTAGTTGGGTGTTTAGAATTTCCTGATTACTTTTACATGCTTTATTTATCTCCAACGATTCCAAATTATTTAATTTGTGACCTACACCGTTTATATGCAAAATTGACAATCTCAATTTTTTATCAAAACCATGACTATTTTCTATCAAATGATTAGCAAATTCTGAAAACCCACTATTGTTCAAACATCTCAAATGCTCCTTTACTCTTATATTAAAATTTCTACCCGTTTTACCAATATAAAATGCAGCACAATCCTTGCAACTAAGTTTATAGACGCCAGAATTGTTAAATTTTTCATCTTTGTCTTTAGAATTTATGAGTAAATTTCCTATACTATTATTTGTGTAAAATGCTGGTCTAATGTCTCGTGGTAGGTTTAGATATTTGTTTCGAAAAGTTATTTATGTATAAAATCCTACGCCAATTATCATTATCATTATGTTTTTTCTGTGATTTATATAAAAACTGATTATTATATTCTTTTAATTTATTTTTTAAAATAGTGTCTATCAAACATGTATTATACCCGTTATTAACTGCTATTTTTTTAAATTGTATTCAATTCAATATTGAAATTGGATGTTGACATAGGAATATTGACTAAACGATGTATCATGAAGTGGAACCCTGAATGTTTATGTGATAATGGATGATTAGATTCATTGTGTATGATAGTATCTGTAAAAGTTGGTTTTCTAAAAATTTTGAACTCAATTTTATTATTATTTTTAATCAATGTTAGATCCAAAAAATTTAGGGTAGAATTATTTTCTATTTCTAATGTAAATTGTATTTTATTATTAAATGAATTAATTAACTTTAGAAATATAGTAAGTTGACGTTGTGAACCCGACCAAATATACAATACATCATCCACATACCTTTTCCATAACAAAACATTATTTAACAAAGAAGAATCGCAATCAAAAATTTTTGTCTCCAAATTGTCTACAAAAATATCTGCTATTAGTGGACTTGTGGGTCCTCCCATAGGAAGACCCTCTGTTTCATTATATATTATATTATTGAATTGAAAATAATTTTGGTTCATACAAAGGTTTAACAAATGACATAGATCTTTTACCAAATTATATCTAAACACCTACCACGAGACATTAGACCAGCATTTTACACAAATAATAGTACAGGAAATTTACTCATAAATTCTAAAGACAAAGATGATAAATTTAACAATTCTGGCGTCTATAAACTTAGTTGCAAGGATTGTGCTGCATTTTATATTGGTAAAACGGGTAGAAATTTTAATATAAGAGTAAAGAGCATTTGAGATGTTTGAACAATAGTGGGTTTTCAGAATTTGCTAATCATTTGATAGAAAATAGTCATGGTTTTGATAAAAAATTGGGATTGTCAATTTTGCATATAAACGGTGTAGGTCACAAATTAAATAATTTGGAATCGTTGGAGATAAATAAAGCATGTAAAAGTAATCAGGAAATTCTAAACAGCCAACTAATTTTAACTACGAGTCCTATTCTAAAATTTTTTCCTAAAAATTATTCGACTAAATTTGTATTGAGCAGAAATTTGAGTTAGGTACTAAATTTATTTTTTTAAATAATTGTTTTTTTTTTAAATTTAAAGATAGATTCTGGTGAAGAAACAATGCTATATTTTCAGTTATTTATGACATCCTGAAGAAGAAAAAGGTATTTTCCGAAACCGGTAGATGTTTTTTATACTCAATTAGTGGTTAATAAAACTAAGATAATAAATAAAAAATATAAATATATTATAATTAGATTTTTTCAATCTAATTAAAAACAATATATTTCGTTTCCACAGATAGTGGCAAATAGCGCGTCCAATACGCGGGTATTGACTTTCCAATGAGTGCTACTCCGCAATTATTGCGCCCTCGGCTTTCCTTGCGGGAGGGGGGTCGGGAGAAGGAATCTAAATCCAAAGATCGGTTTTGTAATTAAGGATTAGTAAAGGGTTTACACTTTCTTATCAAAAAGCCAAACATTGTAACAATACGCTTCATTTCAAATTAAGTTACAGCGAGCATTAAAGTCTGGCTTGGTAAGTAAAAGCATTCTTAGTGGAATTCCTATAAATTCTTAAACAGCATATTTTCAATAAATGGTTCATTTAAATTTTCGCTACAGACGCTAGATTATGATATTTTGTGTTGAATTTTATTTGACGCCTATCTATTAATTAATTCAAATCAAAACTGTACAACGCTATATATTCCTAGGATCGATCAGTACAAGTACAGGTGGCAGTGAGAAAAAACTAGATTGCTTAGAGTGTCCTGGAAAACGCGACGAACTGATGATTCAATTCTGAAATAACTGAATCCTGCGATACGTCGGCCACACCACTCGGATTGAGGATTCGATAGAAAGGCTTGTCATCAAAGGAAACGCACACACCTAGAAGAAATAGTTCCCCGACACGCTAATGGACAGTGAAGAGAACTACCGATAGCAAGATTCTGGACTGCTCCAGGAATGCCGCTAACCGTTTAAGAATAACCTTTTAAAAATAAATCAAATTTCCGCGTTTTTTACGAAAACATGGGTTTTTATTATTTATTTATTTCAGAAGTTATAAAATAGATCTGATTTTTTTTTAACTATTACTTAGATAAATCTTTACACAAATATAAAATTAACTGACTGAATGTTATTTGCCATAATGAAGACAATACAAGCATTATAAGAAAGACCGCGACCATTAAATTTATTTTTAGCGTGCCACAAAATTGTCTTAATATAGAAAATTCTTGCATATACGAAATGTATTTTCTTATAATCTCGAAGCCAAAATTACGGAGGCAAATCTGCATTGAACCAAATTAGCAAAATGTTAAAAATTAAAAAACTTATAAACTATTC
The DNA here is from genome assembly GCA_022840565.1 of Eubasilissa regina. NCBI lineage: Eukaryota > Metazoa > Arthropoda > Insecta > Trichoptera > Phryganeidae > Eubasilissa > Eubasilissa regina. Next base: position 41,641,292 of record JAINEB010000018.1, on the reverse strand, counting down.
AATTTGCGGTACTTATATATGACCAATTTTCGACATTTTTAAAACACTTTGTGTCGGTGAAAAAAAATTATTTTAAATATTATATTTGCTTACATGCTTTGAGGCTTCAGCTACTATTTAAAATCATGTTTTATATCAAAACTATAATTTCTTAATAAATAATATTTATATCGATCCTATTAATGTGTTTTTATCTGGTTTTTTATTACAAATCGCCGATTAATAATAATAATAATCGTCTATATACCATGACCAACGAAAATAATGATCCCATTTTAATGTTACCATGATTGCCATATTGCAAGAACATTTAGCTAAAAGGATCATGAATAGATTTATGTTTAATTTGTATTGGCAATAAATTGTATATATCAATAATTGTGTGCTGCTTCCAGGACACCAAAATGGAATGATACAAGAAGTCGTTAATGATGTTTTACGGCAAAAGCAAGAGGAATCGCCCAAGGTCTACGCATTTTTAAATGTCTAGTATTACTGTCATCGCCTAATAGAATTACTGTCGTTAAAAAAAAAATTTTTAGTTTTCTGTTCTTTCAAAATCTGAATCAAATTTAACGTAAAATTTGCTGACTCTCTTTTATTATGAAACCTTTTATAACTTTTATATCTTTCATGTTTTACTGTCTTTTTTAGTAAAGTTTATTTCCCAGAAGATGGCTAGGTGGATCTCGATATTATGGTAAGTAGATAGCTTCTAATTCACGTACTCACAAATTCATGCTCTCCCCTGTTACTAGTCGGTGGAGGATAGTCCACCAGAACACGCCTCACAATGGCGCTTCCAAGTCATGGCGGGCTACACCTCACAATTGTGCCCGACGTGTACGCCTCACAACGTACAATATAATACATTCAAGTAACGAAATAATATTTATGTTATGCTATAAATATATAAACACAATATAAACAATAAATTTCAGTCACGGTTATAATTATTTCTGTAGCTACTCTCAAGTCGATGACATTCTCTGGTCAAAGCGCCAGCCTTCCATGAAAGCGCCGCTTGCACTAGAGAGTTGGTGCTGAGTGCTGAGCTCCAGCCGCAGCTTTACACCGGAAACTCAATATCTAAGAAGCAGAATGAATCCACGGACACGGACTTTGCCAAATATTGTAGATGCGCTACAATAATACGCCAACTCGACCAGTATTCTGTATGAATTATTATACTGGATTTGTAGGCGGTTGTAGGTCACTTACTTGTATTTCGAGCAGAGCTCGCAGTATTCATGCTGATGAAGAACGATTTAAACAGGATCCTCTTCACCTCCTTACTGCATCGGTAAAAACGCCGTGACAGCATATTCGCACGAACACTTAACTGTCTCCTCTGTCGGTATTTGACCTTTTTTGAACGCTCAATTCCAGCCACACGGGAGGAATAATAGATATTACAAATATCCTCCACTCTAAAATACATATTTTATTACTTAAAATGACACGTAATTTTCAAAACATAATAAGTTCTCACTGCTCACTACATCCTGCATATTACTTTAGTAATGTCTTGTTTACATATTCCCAAAATTTAAATACTAAAAGTGAATTCATTGTAAGAATAACGTTAGTCATTCTCGCGAGATGGAGGCTTCTGCCGGGTAAATATTTAGGTACCCTATTCTGGACAAGCACCCGGGAAACTAATTTCTCTGTAAATTTCCGTTCACTAAACAACTATACCGTAAAGAAGGGCCGGGAGCAGTGACGTAACGACCGCTCGGGCAGCCTGGACTTTCGCCCGGGAGCCCGGCCTTCACAACGGTTCAGCTTTGACCCATACATTTCATAAAACAAAACGTTCGTATATTATATTCACGTTTTAAAAAATCCCACTAGTATATAATTCAACCATATTTAAATTATAATTAAAAACTATATTGTATCTACCTTGTCAAACGTGCTTCCTTTTATAGCGCAGGGGTCTGAAAACTTACTAGACAACAGGATACAACAGGACATATATTGTTCAATGATCTGTAAGTTTTTCAAGACCTAAGGCAGGAATATGTCGACAATGAACCAATATGAAAGTTATCTCGAGCGGAAATATAAAGATACAAGCATCTTTATTAAAAATGCATTAAAGGCGAACATATACGGATAAAAAAATCATTGCCTTGCATTTTTCTGTAGCTTATAATTTTATATTATTTTATTATTTATTTTTTATTTATCGTCTTAATTTGCTTTTTATAAGGTTAATATTTGAAAATGATTACTCGCAGAAATATGTTGAGCCAAAGGTAATAAAATGGCGATTTCACTCGGGTAAGGTTAAACAGGTAGATAAACTACCATTTAATTACATTATACGTCACATTTCGTAAGTCACTTATAGAAAATTTTAAATTAAATGTATACATTACTTTAAATTGGAGTGTCATTCTAATTGTTTAAATAAACAACTTTGTTACATTTTATTTCATTTCGCCACATGTACGTAATTACGTGTGCCTTTCGCGCCCGACCTAGGACGAATTTAAATATTCGTTAATAATTGAGTAAGAAAATTTTAAGCGCGACATAATTTTTATATCGCTGTCTATTTGTTAATAAAGAATATTAATTATATAAAGATCTTATGTAAGTATATTTAAATACATATACAATGAAGTAATACACGTTACAGTCACCTCACCAGTTTCAGACTGAGCGCCGGCTACCAATACCGATGGCGAGCTGGTTTTATCCTCTTTAAAGACTGCACTGATTTACTTGAAAAATTTAAATACATATACAATGAAGTAATACACGTTACAGTCACCTCACCAGTTTCAGACTGAGCGCCGGCTACCAATACCGATGGCGAGCTGGTTTTATCCTCTTTAAAGACTGCACTGATTTACTTGAAAAATTTAAATACATATACAATGAAGTAATACACGTTACAGTCACCTCACCAGTTTCAGACTGAGCGCCGGCTACCAATACCGATGGCGAGCTGGTTTTATCCTCTTTAAAGACTGCACTGATTTACTTGAAAAATTTAAATACATATACAATGAAGTAATACACGTTACAGTCACCTCACCAGTTTCAGACTGAGCGCCGGCTACCAATACCGATGGCGAGCTGGTTTTATCCTCTTTAAAGACTGCACTCATTTACTTGAAAAATTTAAAAAATTACTGAAAAATTGTTTTTACTGATACGATTCCGGTCTATACCTTAAGCAATGTTCGACATAGAGTGAAGTAAGTATACAGATTAGAGAAGGTTTTTATTAAGGGCGAGCTTTCATTTATCGAGTTTGAAATTTGAGAAACTCTACACGAATTAGATATGCTTTCAAGATGAGTATCTTTCGAGTATTTTCCTTATTAATATATGAAATGAAATAAAAACGTGGTTATTTGAATTAATCCATCGAAAATAATAATTTATTGAGTACCTAATTTATATATATGAATATGTTTTGAAATCAGACAAAGTACCTACATATATTTAGACTGTTGCTAAAATCAATGTTCCGAATTTAAAAATATTATGACAGCTATAATTTATTATTTTGTTTAATATCATCAACTAGATTACCCGCTGCAACCGCACGTTTGCAAACCTACCCTGCAGAGATGCAGTACTCTGTAGTCAATTTTCAGATTAAAAAAATAATTAAAATCGTCGATACACTTTGTAAAACCATAAAAAGTGTTTTAATAGGAAAATAAGAAGAAGAAAAAGTGAAAAAGTTAAAATCTCAATGCGTAACAAATGAAGCTATTGGTAGAATTTTTCAAAATTAAAATCGCACTTAAACTAACCAATATAATAAAAAAAAAACAGTGTGGTGGGAACAGAAGAAGTAGTAGAAATATGAAATCCTTTTTTTTTAAATGCGTAATACATTCTGCTATCAGTAGCATTTTAAAAAATTTAAATCGCACTTAAACTAATCAAATATTAAAAAACGTAAATACGAAATAAAATCCATACCTTTCAAACGGCAACATCGGCTATTTGTTTATAACAAAAAACAAATACATCGCGGAAATATTTGTTTTCTCATCATTTGAAAATTTACTTTAAAGTTTTTCAAAATATTTAGACGCCATCTTGTGCGCTCCATTTCAAAAAATTGTTTACATAAAAAAAAAACATTTAAAATTAATTCATTTCCACCGAATCATCGACTAATTGCGATTAATCCTCGCATTAAAATCTATATACAAACTTAAAATCACGACTACTGTTTTAAAAGAATTTTCTCGGTATCTCAGAATTAGAAGAAACAGAGCCGACGTACACAACCAACAACCCAAGAGGGTCAAAGGCCTGTTAATCTTTGAGAAGGGTTAGGTTAGATTACTTACCAAAAAAAAAATACCACTTTTCTCGGTATCCCAGAATTGGAAAAAACAGAGCCAACATACACAACTAAAAACCCAAGAGGGTCAAAGGCCTGTTGATCTTTGAGAAGGGTTAGGTTACCACGTAAAAAAAAAATACCACTATTCTCGACATCCTAAAATTGTAAAAAACAGAGTCGACGTACACAATCAACGTACACAATCTCTTCAGGTTTAAAAAAAGACATTTTGTTAACACTCATTGATAAAACCATAAAAAGTGATTTGACATGAAAAGAAGAAGAAAAATAAAAGAGGAGAATAATAATCCATCAATTGTCGAGCTTGTATGAAAAGATGTGTAATGTGGATGAGGCGAGAATTATGTGTCAGGACAGAAGAGTGCGGCGCTCTATTCTCTCTGCCTACACCCGCGGAGAAACGGCGTAATGGTATGTAAGTAAGTTACAGATTTATCTATCATCAGAACTGTTCAATTTAAATATTGAATGACAGACGCGTAAAAGAACAAACTCATTCGGCCGGCCTGTAGTAAGTCACATGTATAACTGCAAAATAATGAATTCATTTAAAAAATCATCATTGTGTCATTCTAGACCTAACCTATAAAAATCTAAAAAAAGGTATAGAAAATTTTTCTTTGTATAATGTATGTATTTCACCACAATTGACCAAATTCCGGAGTGAAATCATCGATTTTATCTTGTGCGGTAAAATATAAAATATCTATGACTATTGTAAGCTGTGAAATCTGGACGTCGACACCTGACATAAAAAACGCGAGAAAATCAACAGCTGTTTATTACAATCGTAAGTCGAAATAAAGTCATACATTTGAAACGTCAAAGAAAAGTGCGCCAAATTACGGACTGCAATAATGACAGGTGAAACAGCTGTTTATTTAATTTTCAGGCAGCCATTTTAGAAAAATGACCAATAAGAGGATTGGCGAATCACAGGCCACGGTTATCGCTTGAAAATATGAAGGATTGCGTTTGATTAATACGTTTGCAAAAAATCAAGCTTTTTCTACATTTCCTTCGTATGTAGATGGGTACGTCGATTTTTCAAAAAAAAAAAATTTTTTGGATTTTAATGGTGCATTTTAAACGATAGTTTACAAATACGAAAATAAATTATAGTCCACTGTGATGTATGCACAGATGCAATAAAATTATATTTTGGTCGTAAACTCGCAGAGAAAAGCTCAAAAACACGAAATTTCACTAAATCAGGCTTCACAAAAAAATTAGAAAAAGAAGAATTTTAAAAAATGTGTGTAACGATACTATCTATCGGTGGCAATTGCCAAAAAATATTAAAATTATTTTAGCTCTTAATTATTTTAGACTTATTAGCGAAAAAAATGAAAAGTTAGGCTAATTAAAAAGCATAATATTTCAAAAAATCACCAAACTAAAAGAGTTGTAACAAATAGAGGAAAAGAAGAAGAATCAAAAGAAAATGTTGTAAAGATACAGTCAACTTTCGCACGTCTGCGAAAAATGTCAGAATGTAATAATAGTTGATATTAAGAGAGTAATTTGAATTCTTGTGTGTGACACGTTTGGTTACATCTTCGCTACATATATACATACAAACAAACTTTGCAAAATATATCTTGTTATTTTAATATATACTAGCGTACCTATATAGCGGCTATCAGACATATCCTGCAGAGACGCAGTACAGAGGGTTGTCATTTGCAGAAGAAAAAAAAATCTCCAATACACTTAATAAAACTATAAAAAGTGTTTTGATAGTAAAAGAAGAAGAAGAAGAAAAAATGTTTCATCTTTTTAAATACATTACGTATTCATCTATTTATAGAATTTTTCAAAATTAAAATCGCACTTAAACTAACCAATATAATCAAGTGTTGATGGCACCAGAAATAGAGGACGTCCGTGGAAGACTTGGCACGATCAGGTAAACCAGTTAATGGAGGATGGTTCTGTTAGAAGCCTCAATAATCGGCGAGCTGGTATGAGAAGATGTATGAATGTGAATGAGGCGAGAATTGTGTGTCAAGACAGAAGAGTATGGCGCAATATCCTCTCTGCCAACCCCCGCGGGGAAACGGCGTGATGGTAAGTAATAATAAAATAATTAAGTATTAAGCGTCTAAAAACAATATTCATAATATTTTTAATTTAAAAATAATAATAGACATACTGGACATATTGAATAAAATTTATGAGACAGCATTCCATTTATGTGCACTGTGCGGCGTACTATCCTCTACGAAATATCAAAATCTTTAATATTTAAATATCAAAAATAAATATATTCACTGAAAGGACATGTATAGAGACATCTACTCGTATGTTTCAAAATGATTATCAAAAAAATACGTAATACACGGCGGCAAATACTATACTTTATACTATTTAAAAATCTACTATCCTCTACGTCTTTTGTGAAAATCATAGAAGACGGTGGCGATTTAAACGATGATGATGATGATGATAATTTTTATCGTGTAAATAATAATAAAAATCTTATCGATAATAGTTTAAAAAACAAATTTCTAGAGCCGGCCGGCCGTGAAAAAACTTTGCGGAAAATTTATTCACTGAAACGACATGTATAGAAACATCTATATTTCATTTTTTTTTTTAATATAAATACATCACGGCTAATTGATTTTAATTTTGATTTTTTAATTATAACACGTATTACACATCTGAGATCGCTATAAGTCGCCTTGAATAGATAAATAGTAGTTTCCGTGAATAAAATAAATTCATTTCTACCAAAATATCGTATTACTCTGCTATTTAAAGGTTGCCAAAAAAATTCCTAGAGAAAAATGTACATGTCGAAAAATGTCAATATACATATTTAAATAAAAATACTCTTTTTAATTCGGATTCGTCACATATTTCGCTTCATGGTGGTCGAATGAACCGTTACCTATATTATTACAATTTATTTTTAATCCCTTTCATCTCGCGTAATGTGTAAAGATTGTTTACAAAAATAAAAACGTTTCATTTCTCATGTGAAAATGGACATTTTTGATTAAAATGAAATAATATTAAAACATAATTTAATAAAAATACTATTTACAATTCGTATTGGGTAAATATTATTCTTCAGGGAGCATAAACGCAAAGATACCTACATTAATAAGGTATTTATTATATACCGCTCATATCGCATTGCGTAAAGAGATTGTTTACAATTCTAAAAATATGTCATTTCTCATGTGAAATCGACATTTTTCATAAATCGAAAAGTCTTTCATCGTTCAGTATGTCAAATAGCCAAAAAAAAACGGTTCATTTGTTTCTTCACTTAATCGCGAGATTCAGCCAAATCGGGGTTATTTGTGTCAGTTTTTTCCCATTTTTGGTGCATCTAGGCAGGTACATACATTTTTTTAAAAAAAAGGGGTTTTTGCAATTAAAAAATGAAATTGAAATGATGGGAGTTTATAACCTCCAGAATAAATTCCGCGCTATAACTTTGTATATCTTGAATAATAAAAAATAAATTTTGGTCGTAATGTCGCAAAGGAAAACTCAAAAACACGAAATTCACTTAATCAGGGTTTGCGAAGAAATTAGAAGAAGAATTTTAAAAAATACGCGCAACGATATCGTCCACCATCGGCTGTCGCGGAAATATTTTAAAATAATTATCGCTTTTAAACTCGCAGAGTTGTGAGCGAAAATGATAGTTAGGCTAAATTTAAAAAAAAATAGCAAGAAATTTACTAAACTTAAACGGTCGTAACAAATAGAGGAGAAGAGGAGGAAAAAAGTGTCAAGGGGAAAAAGTTAGTCATCCTTTAGCTGTTCAAAATTCAAAAATACCCAGATGGCTCGCAGGCTCACAAACTACAGCGTTTTCCGTGTGTGGCGGATATTGTTACAACGCGACATACAATCTTTTCAAATATACCTTACGAATTTAATAATATGGAGATGATTTACAATGTCACGTTGGCGTTTTGATGATATGTATGTTTCATAATTACATACTATTTATGAAACATACAGCTAGTGTTTAAAATACAACAAATAAAATATTTAATTGCGACATACATAAAATGTTTACTTTGTTCAAGAAAACGTTATTTTCCCTGAAAATCAGTAAAAAAAACAACTAATTTATAAAATTTGCTACTAATGTTATGAATAAATTCGTTATTAATTCATACCGTGGGTAAAATATGCGTGAAAACATATATTTTTAGTATTTTTTAACGAAAATTACGAGAGCACGGACTAGACATACGCCGACGATCGGCGCGACGATCTGAAACTAATAAAGAAAATAAAGAATACACTTTATTAGGATCGATATAAATATTATTTAGTAAAAAAAACTATTGCATTTTTTATATCAAACTTGATTTTAAATAGTAGCTGAAGCCAAAAGCATGAGTAAATACAATATATTACTTAAAAACGTATGTTTTCACTAAACGTTTCTTTGACTGTATTTTAAAAACGTCAAAAATTTATATGTCTCGCAAAATGAATGGTTATAACTCTATTAATTATTAAAATGTTGTTAATTTGTCTGAATTGAGATTTGTCTCCGTAATCTTTGCTTCAATATTATACGAAAATATATTTCGTATACGCAATAACTTCCCATATTAAGATAATTCTGTGGCACGCGGAAAATGGTCACCGTCTTTCTTATAATGGTTGTAATATCTTAATTATGGCAAATAACATTCAGTTTATTAGTTTTATATTAGTGTATAGGTCCAATCTAAGTAATACTTTTTAGAAAGGTTAAATCTAGTGCATTAGTTCTGATATAAATTAATAATAAAAACCCAAATTTTCGTAAAAAAACACGTAAATATGAATTATTTTTGAAAGCGAGCCCTTAATAATTTATCATAATTTGATAGTGGTACGTGAAAAATTAAATATTTATACTTATTAATTTTTCACGAACTCACTGCAGCATTGATGGAATTAATACGAAGTTAACAAAAATGATAATTAAACAATATTTTGCATCCGTGGGAATCAAACCCTTACTCTCCCATTAGCTATACTCCTACACCGTAGGGCCTAATATGATATGTGTGCCGTCTACAAAAAATCGTACATATAGACCTGACTAACAAGAGCCTGATGATGAAGTGTTCATCTTCGAATCAGCCTTAGGACCGCCAATGACGCGAACTATTTATGTAATGAAGAAACTCTCCTTATTGACTGTGGTGAAACTGAATCAATGGTGATGCCAATTAACTGACTTTGCAATTAACTTGACCAGTACACCCGGATAATAGTAGCTCCAACTCCTCGGTGATGTATCGCAGTGGGGACTTTATCCGCGACGCCCGCGAGCCCTGGGAGTCTAGGAGACCTTAAAGCCGACGCATTCGCTGTCCGGAAAGTTTAATTCAATTCGCTAAACTCCCACAAACAGGAATTACTTCTGCCGCAGTGAGTTAAGCCCTAAATCAAAAGTTTCCCCACCACCCCCGCCTCCGCCGCCTCCGCCGCCACCGTCGCTGAGGCGCGACCGGCATCAGGTGGAGCCCTGGTAATTATATTCATTCCCTTTTCTCACCCTCGCTTCTTTCTTTCCCTTCGCCTGAACTCTAGACGCCGGACCGGAGGCTGGAACGGTTTTCGCTTCGCCGTCCGATCTTATCAGGCCCTGAGGTGCGCGCGGTCAGCGGCCATTGCGGGGATTATCGAAGGTTTGTAATCGAGACAAGAAAGCTGCGGACACCCGACATTTGGGCTTATTCCTAAAGCAGACATTTTGCACGGTAAATGGAGGTTAAACCGTCATTGATGTAAAAAATTGGAACATAGTAGAACGAGAAATAATCGAGGTATAACCTTGCCGTTTCCCTTCCGAGGACGGGCAGAGAAGATTGAACGCCGCACTAATCTCGATGCACTATACTATACACCCGTGCGCACTTGTCAGGGCCATTTGTGAATATATGGTCGATCTCAGCTTTTCCGTTTCGATCCAATATACATGTCCACTTGCACTTATCCACACACGATCCAGTAACGTATCCCGAATTTAACGGCACCTTTTTTTTTTCAAGGATTAAAAAAAATAAAATTGAAACAGAAAAACATTTAAATGTATTATCGTAAAATAATATTTTTAAATAGAACAAATTTTTGTTGTGAAGTTTTTAATTTTTTATGCAAATTAAATTAATCAACTAGAAAAAATCTATTTATCAAAAAAATATTTAGTCGCTACCGGGATTCGAACCTTCCATTTCTCCGGATAGGAAGAGGTCCAGGTTCGAATCCCAGTAACGACTAAATATTTTTTCGATAAATAGATTTTTTCTGTACATCTTTATAATTTTTAAATTAGATTAGAATTAATAGAATATTTGTTTCAGAAGAACTATCATTTCTTCAGCTTGATAGTGTAGCAGAACCTTGTATTTATAAAGGATGTTTTTTTAGAGGTTTAAAATGAACTTTAAAATGAAATAGAACAGATGGTAACGAAGTAAAAATCGTATTGTTTTGTAATACGCCACGGTATTGACTTTATATATCGGCAATAACGCGTCGAATGTTGGCTTCGAGGTCGTCTATCATCTCTGGTTTATCGGCGTAGACTAGCGACTTAACATATCTCAACAGAAAACAATTTAAAGGTGTTAAATCGCACGATTTTGGTGGCCAATTCACGGGTCCATTAAGCGCTCATCGAATGCTTCCTTCGATAAATAGATTGTGGCGCGCGCTGTGCGGCATGTCGCGCCGTCTTGTTCAAACCGCAGCTCTTCCACATTAATGTCATTTAATTGTGGAACGGAAAAGACAGTAATCATGGGTCTATAGCGCTCTCCGTTGACTGTAACGTAAAATGAACGTAGCGCACGCGTTTAATTTGCGCAATTTACAAGCGTTGTTCTGGCGTAAGTCTATTCATAATGAAACGGAAAACCAAACTGAGCACAAATCAGCTTTCAGCTGTTAAATTGGAGAAAGTGTTGCCAATTCGAAAAACAAACCTTTAAAAAAAAATACCTTTACAATTAATGTAGCACAAAAGTGACACTAAGCATTTCAAATTTTATAAAATTATGTACACGAAATCAGCACAAAATAATTCTGCAATTAGAACTGTATTTTTGCATAACGTGGAGTTCACGCTAGATGGAAGTCATAACGGAAAAATGACGAATTTCGTGTAGCGTCACTTTTGTTTACAATGTGCCAAATAATAGTTTCGAAAAAAAAAAATTGGATTGCTTTGTTAAGTAAAACTGACACGCAAGTGCCTGCTCTTTAAAACAGTTTCGGGGACTGTTTAGTTTGTGATTATTAGATAGTTCGCGAATTGAATGAAAAATTTTAAATGTTTTGTGTTCGGGCTAATATGGTAGTTTTCAGCATTTCGTCCGGAGTGCGTATTTCTGGAATACCACTGCGTCCTAGCATTCACCACCCGTTCAGTGCGATCACTCTTCTCGCACACACCGCATATCCTACTCATCGAGATCCGCAAATCACGTTACATTACTCCTGCATCATTCCCACACAATCAGATCTTCGTTACTAGTTACCGCATCTACATTTTTCGCCTGAAAGTAAACCGTGTTAAAGAAAAATTCAGACCGACCACAAGTATCACAGTAGTTGATTTTGTTAACAAACATCACAGAATTTGGAATATTTTATTCGTTTTCCTCTATTTACACATAATTCTACATGACTGTTGTGTATTGTATTATTACACGTATTGATTCTTTTTTATCAATATTTATGATTAACAAATTATTGTATTAAATAATTTTATCTAAAAATTAAACATAATTTTAATTGGATATTTCCAAGCTTTGTCCAAAAGACACATCGCTGTGCAAATTTGATAATGATTTCCATATTATCACGATTTGAATGATGGATGCCGGTGTAACATTCGTGCGGTCTGGCCGACGAAGATAAATTAGTCCAGTTACCCGGCCAGCTGCGACGGGAGAAGCTTTACAGAAATCACACGTCACACCTGCTCGCAGGCTAGCCGCTGGCCGCTGGCCGCTAGCCGCTAGCCGCCAGCCTCCAGCCGCCTCTGTCAGACCTCCGGAATAACGAGAGAACCGTCTCTCTGGATAAGAAGGGAACTGGCATCCATCGCTCGCGAGTCTAGCAGATTATCTGAGCCCGATAAAGGCTTTGCACAAGTATTTAAATATCTCTCGAGAACATTTTATAAAATACGGAACAGTATTTAAATAGAGGCCGTAAAAGAATTGTGAAAAAAATATTCATGAAGACGTCACGATGGACTTAGAAAGACATGAATTTATGCATGAGAATAGCTTTACTGTTGGATATATTTACCATCGCTGGTATTCAGCACACATAAATAATGGAATATTATAAGTTTAATAGAATCATTTAAGATTTAAGATATTATAGATACGTGCGATTCTAGTGAGTAGAATGTACGATGTATGCAAGGAAAGCGACCTTATTATGAATGTCAACAAGTCGAAAGTGATGGTATTCGAGAAAGAGGAAAGCTAAATACTTGGAGGTAATGAATGGTGAGTTTTTGTATTTGGAAAGTATATTTGATCGAAACGGAAAAACTAAGAAAGATATCGAAAGGAGGGTGACTGCAGAGAATAAAGTGAACGGCGCTTTGAATGGAACTATATCTAACGGGAACCTGTCAACCGAGGCAAGACTAGAGGTACACAATGGAGTCCTGGTACCGACATTGATGTATGGAAGTGAGGCCTGGAGCTGGTAGAAGAGGAACTTAGAGGAGCTGGCAAGTGTTGATGGTACCAGAAGTAGAGGAAGTCCGCGAAAGACTTGGCACGACCAGGTAAACCAGATGGAGGATGGTCCTGTTAGAAGCCTCGATAATCGGCGAGCTTGTATGGGAAGATATATGAATGTGGATAAGGCAAGGATAAAGAAACGTGATGGTATGTCAGTTAGTTAGTTATATACATATAAATGTTATTTACCATAATGAAGACAATACAAATATGATAAGAAAGACCGCGACCATTAGATGCATTTTCCGCGTGCTACAAAATTGTGTTAATTTGCTAAATTATTGCATAAACGAAATACATTTTCTTATTACCTTAAAGCCAAGATTACGGAGACAAATCTGTATCGAACCAAATTAGCAAAATATTAAAAATTAATATATAGTTATAGATCATTCAACTTGCAGTACATATGATCAATTTTCGACGTTTTTAAATAATATATTGTATTTACCCACACTTTGAAGCTTCAGCTACTATTTAAAATCAAGTCTGATATCAAAAACGCAATAATTTCTTACAAAATAATATTTATATCGATCCCAATAATGTGTATTTTTTATTTTCTTTATTAGCTTCAGATCACCGATCGACAACGGCCGTAATGACGTCTATTCCGCGCTCTCGTTAAAAAATGCCGAAAATATATGTTTTCACGGATACTTTTCCTACGGTATGAATTAATATTGAACTTATTTACAACATTAGTAGCAAATTTCATAAATCAGATATCTTTTACTGATTTGAAGGGAAAACAACGTTTTATGGACGTTATTTTTATGTAAGTCGGAATTAAATATTTCGTTTATATATAACAATGTTGCATTTTAAACAAAGCTGTCTGATTCATAAATAGTATATAATTATGAAATAAACATATCACCAAAACGGCAATGAGGCGTTTAAAATCGATTATATTAAACAAAATAATAAATTGAAGCAGTCATAATAGTTTTAAATTCAGAACATTGATTTTAGCAACAATCTAAATATATATAGGTACTTCGTCTGATTTCAAAACATATTCATATATATGAATTAGGTATTGAATAAATTATTATTTTCGATGGATTAATTCAAATGACAACACACATCTTTATTTCTATCCATATAATAATATGAAAAACTTGTATAAGGCTCTAGAGACGAGATGTTTGATACTTGTATCAAATGAGAGAAAATCAACAATTTTATTGTCGTCTCTTTCAATTCAAACCTTCCCCTCTCGCATGATTTCCGTAACAAATAACGTCATTAATTACACTGGGCATCACACATTTTGGTGCCAGTAATTTTTTTACTATTTCTAGGTAATTTTGGGGTGCATAATCCAAAATAGCCATCAGATTTGGTCTATCAGATCTAGTTTTCGAGATACAATATATTGGCTTCTTTTAGAATAAAATCATCTTATTTTTAACTTATGTACATTTCACTTTATTACTATTTGCTTCAACTGCTAGTTAAAAAAACAAAATATACAAAGGAAAATATTTATTTTTTATTTATTATCTTAGTTTAATAACCACAATTGAGTTTAAAAAACATCTACCGGTTTCGGAAAACACCTTTTCCTTCTTCAGGATATGTCAAAACTAACTAAAAATATAGCATTGTTTTTCTATTTATCCAGAATCTATTTTTAAATTTTTAAAAACAACTATTATTTAAAAAGTAAATTTAGTACCTAACTCAAATTGCTGCTCAATACAAATTTAGTCGAATAATTTTTAGGAAAAAATTTTAGAATAGGACTCGTAGTTACATTTAGTTGGCTGTTTAGAATTTCCTGATTACTTTTACATGCTTTATTTATCTCCAACGATTCCAAATTATTTAATTTGTGACCTACACCGTTTATATGCAAAATTGACAATCCCAATTTTTTATCAAAACCATGACTATTTTCTATCAAATGATTAGCAAATTCTGAAAACCCACTATTGTTCAAACATCTCAAATGCTCCTTTACTCTTATATTAAAATTTCTACCCGTTTTACCAACATAAAATGCAGCACAATCCTTACAACTAAGTTTATAGACGCCAGAATTGTTAAATTTATCATCCTTGTCCTTAGAATTTATGAGTAAATTTCCTATACTATTATTTGTGTAAAATGCTGGTCTAATATCTCGTGGTAGTTGTTTAGATATTTGTTTCGAAAAGTTATTTATGTATAAAATCCTACGCCAATTATCATTATTATCATTATGTTTCATCTGTGATTTATATAAAAACTGATTATTATATTCTTTTAATTTATTTTTTAAAATAGTGTCTATCAAACATGTATTATACCCATTGTTAACTGCTATTTTTTTAATTGTATTCAATTCAATATTAAAATTGGATGTTGACATAGGAATATTGACTAAACGATGTATCATAAAGTGGAACCCTGAATGTTTATGTGATAATGGATGATTAGATTCATTGTGTATGATAGTATCTGTAAAAGTTGGTTTTCTAAAAATTTTGAACTCAATTTTATTATTATTTCTAATCAATGTTAGATCCAAAAAATTTAGGGTAGAATTATTTTCCATTTCTAATGTAAATTGTATTTTATTATTAAACGAATTAATTAAATTTAGAAATGTAGTTAGTTGACGTTGTGAACCCGACCAAATACACAATACATCATCCACATACCTTTTCCATAACAAAACATTATTTAACAAAGAAGAATCACAATCAAAAATTTTTTTCTCCAAATCGTCTACAAAAATATCTGCTATTAGTGGACTTGTGGGTGCTCCCATAGGAAGACCTTCTGTTTGATTATATATTATATTATTGAATTGAAAATAATTTTGGTTCATACAAAGATTTAATAAACGACATAGATCTTTTACCAAATTATTAGGTAAATTAGATGAATTTAGTAAATCAAAAATTAAAATTTTACTTTCATTAATAGGTACATTAGTAAACAAATTAACAATATCAAAAGAAACAAGTTTAACATTGTTGGGAAGATCCATGTCCTTTAACATATCCACTAATTGCAACGAATTTTTTATAGTATATTTTGGATTAAAAATATTAAGTCTATTTATAGTTTTAGTAATAAAAGAACATAATTTAAACGTTGGAGCACTACAATACGAAACCACAGGTCTTATTGGAATATCACTCTTATGAATCTTTAATACGGAATACAGTTTTGGAGGCTTAGGATTCATTAAAATTATATCTGATAATACGGTATTATCAGTAAATATGTCACTTATGGAATTTTTTAATGCACTTTTAATATTCATCTGATATTTTTGAGTCGGATCTTTTTTCATAATACTAAACTGGTCACTTTTGAGGAAATTTTCAGTTTTCGAAATATAATCAATTTTATTCATCACTATTAATGTATGACTTTTATCAGCTTTTGTTAAAATAAGATTTTCTTTTTTTAAAACTTCTCGAATGTTTTTAACATGCATTATATCTTGATTTGTTCTTCACTGAATTTATAGGAATTTGATGATTATTTAAAAAATCTGTAACTTTGTAATGAAATGTTTTTGGTTTTTTATATAATGCTGTTTCAATATCTACTGCCAAATTTTCAATAACACTATTAATATTATTATTATTATATTGTAAATTATATTTAAAACCTTTTGAAAGAAAATCAATTTATTCTGGAAGAAAAACATGAGAAGAAAAATTTTTAAAACGATCATAAAATGTGTAATCAAAATTAATATTATTTTTTTCTTTATATAATATTGGTTTATTATCACATAGTATTTTATCAAGTACCACTCTTTTCTTAAAGGCTTTTCTAGATGCAAAATCTCGGACTTTATCATCAAATAAATCCCATTCTATTGCGTGAAGTTCATGTACTAATTCTGTATGTAATAATTTTAGGTCAAGTTTAATTTTATTACGATTTTTAAATGCACTTTTTAAATCTTCTTTTAGCCACGCTTGTTTAGCTTTAATAACAGAAATATTAGAATTATTTATTATTTTATTTTTTAAATTAAACATTCCACATATATATTAAGGTATAACATTATTTTTTAAACAATTTTGATAAAAATATATATTTAAAGACACAATTCTATATTTAATCGTTAGTTTTTTGTAAAGTTTTGCTTTATTAGCCGTACTCGCCATAATAATACTTTTAAAATTAGCAATATTAACTTGGTGGTTAAGATTAAATTAAATAATTTGGAATCGTTGGAGATAAATAAAGCATGTAAAAGTAATCAGGAAATTCTAAACACCCAACTAAATTTAACTACGAGTTCTATTCTAAAATTTTTTCCTAAAAATTATTCGACTAAATTTGTATTGAGCAGCAATTTGAGTTAGGTACTAAATTTACTTTTTAAATAATTGTTGTTTTTTTTTTTTTTTTAAATTTAAAAATAGATTCTGGATAAATAGAAAAAACAATGCTATATTTTTAGTTAGTTTTGACATATCCTGAAGAAGGAAAAGGTGTTTTCCGAAACCGGTAGATGTTTTTTAAACTCAATTGTGGTTATTAAACTAAGATAATAAATAAAAAATATGAATCTTAACCACCAAGTTAATATTGCTAATTTTAAAAGTATTAGGAAAATATTTATTTCACACAATATATAAATATACTTTCATCACTTTTCGCTTAAAAATTTTCTTTTATACGAGTTTCTAGCATGGAGTTCTCGCTGAATACTACAACAGTAGTCGGCCATCACGTGGCTATCCTATCTTCCTTGATATCGATCTTCTACAGTTTTAATGTCCTAATGGAATCTATCCCCCTGTTCTTCACTAAATTGAGCTAGGTTTTCTGGAAACCGATCTAAGTGGTTGTGGAGGTAGTGAACTTTTATGCTCATGTTATAATCGAGAATATTGAAGTTGGAAAGCATATTTTCCACTAATTCTATGCAATTTTCTGCCTTATAATTTACAAGAAATATTTTTACAACTTGAAGAAATGAATGCCAAGCGTTAGATTCAATCTCGTTCATTGATGCGGTAAATTGTGGATCTTTAATAAACTACCTTATCTGAGGACCATCAGATATTCCGGTTTACAGTTTTTCTATGCCAATCCCAGGAAGTTTTTGTGTAAAGTAGTCAAAACAAAGTCCATTTCGATTTTAAAGCCTTCACAAATTGCTTCATAAGCCCCAACTACATATGCAAGGGTGGAAATATGATTTTCTCTCTCGCAACCGAAGGTTCGTTGATTAAGTTTTGTTTTCCTCGAGTTATGACATTTCTTAAAGGCCAATTAGCTTTGCTGTCCCAAAGACACAGAAATCAAGGATATTTAGTATATCCACTTTGCTGTCCTGAGAGGAAGTTTACCATTTTTAGATCGATACAAATCACCCACTGATATTCTTCATCCTAAGTTTCTCGGTTCCCTCCGAACCATCGGCACTACAAACTTTAGGCACTTCCGCTTTATCGCAATTATCCACTGTTCCAAATGTTCAATGCATGTTTTACATACGAAATGTGGAGCCCGACATTTATCCTGGTCTCCCAAATGAACGCTAAAATAGGCCAGACAAGCCCTTTTCACAACGTCAGAAATAGGTTTTCCACTAATGTATTCGTCACATACATAACAAAAACCGTCTAGATGATTCACACATCTGTCTGCTCGCGGATGCCACTGATGGTTTTTATTAAATATTTTATTACTAAATAACCGAAACATTACACAATATGATAGTAAATTGAACCGGGTTAGGCAGAGGTAATGTGAGGAAAATATTAATTAGTTCATGGTGGAGGCTACCCGGATATAGGAATGTTGGGTTTTACAGTCATGAGTAATTGAAACTGACTAATTAAATTTTAATTTTATGTACGAAATTTCAACTTTGGCCTCTAAAAATATCATTATTTCATTAATTTTGCCTTTTATCATAACTAAAATCAATTAGCCTGTATCTTAAAAACTAGAACTGATATGAAAAAAGCCATGCGTTTTTGGAACCAGCACATCAAAAATATCCAAAACCAGTTCTTACTTTTCCGGCACCAAAAAAAAATTTTAATTTGTTGCCCAGTGTTATTTATCTGACACTTGAAATAATTCAATTATTACGGTCATCTTGAAAGCATATCTAATTCGTGTATAATTTCTCGAATTTCAAACTGGAAAAATGAAAGCTCACTTAATAGTATGATTGTTAGCTTCCTGAAAAAATAATCGCTATAGTAATTTACAGTAATTACACACTGATTACATTTGCTATCTCAGATCGATCACACTACCGATAACACACGCTCACTACTCGATCTCTTCTAGAACTGAATATATTTAGAGGGTACATAATATATTATTAGAAACCTTATTTAACTTCTCAAACCTAATCGTCCCAAACCAACAAACTTTATTAACCGAGGTGTAGGGTGCGAGTCCCGGTGAAACTTCGACTGTTCATAACCTAAATAATTAAACTAAAATAAATGTATATGTAGCCACTTGGGTTTTATTGTTTACAACCGGTTTTCGAAAAGGCCACTCTTCCATCGTAGCAGAATACTAATCTAATTTTCTTTGTTTCATTGCGTAATCATCTTCAACTGTAAACTACTGTACTGTAAACCCGAGTTCGTATTGCAAGTTACGAGTGGTTGTAATCTCGTTGTTAGATTGATATAAACAGAGACGCGTCAGTGACGTTCTTAGAATTCGACAGATCTTTAGGTCGAGTTGATTATTTTATTTTAGTTTTAGTGGTTCGTTTAATTCCAAATTTTGTAGTTAAGGCCTCCTTTGTTTAAAAGTAGAATTGTTTACAAATTTTTTTTGTCGCGGCCTGTTTAAATTAAATGGCGAGAAAACTCAGTAATATTATTATTGTTCAAGGACATAAAGTTATTTTATTGCAGTGTATAAAATATATAAGTACAAATTAACCGCTGTAAATATGATACATGTTCATAATCTTCTCGTTTTATGTCGATCACTCTTCACGTAATGGCTATCGGGCGCTCTCACCCTCGCACTCTCAAACAATACTATCAGTTCAAATATTTGGTCTTATTTTCAACTATTTTTATGAAACTTACGAAACGACGCAGAAAAATATCGAATGCCAACAATGTTATGTTTAATTTCAAAATGCACGATTACACCAGTCATTGCAACCAAATCCAGAAAGGTCATTTAAGATATATACAATTCTCTACACCTGAGAAAATATGGCTATGAATTACCCTCGACTGCCCCACCATCACAATGACTTATATACGTAAGAATGGTCCCATTTATCATTTGTCTGTACGTTCTTGATATTTCCTAAAGCAGCGGCAACACAGGTCATTTCGTCTTCCAGAATGCAGACTCCCCCACCTGCTTATTGTTGTCTCTATTGAAGCACTTTCAATTATGACGTACTCCACGTAAGCGACAATGAGTTACGGTTGAACTATTGAACTAGGTTCTATTACTAAACATTTTGCTTATATTCTTGTACTCATTTTTGAATATTTTTCCATCTTGCCGTGTTCGTCTCCTTCCTATCATTTTTCTTCTATAATATTCTTCAAGTACTCGTTAAGATTATATTAACTTTGTTATATTTGTGCGCAGTAGTTCGTATGTATTCGTGCTATTGACGACTTTAGTTGCATTTGTCATCCTGGCATCCTCATGTGTTAAATAAATAAATGAAACGAAGGAGCGTTATAAGTTCCTAGAAAGAAAGAAAAATGATAAAGCCGTTTGCCGTCCCGGGGTCTTAATTAAAAACCTACAACGCATCCGCCGGCTTAATAACCTGTCCACTTTATCCCCGAAAGACTAAACGAGGGGTGTGCGCCCCGGGTGGGGTGTAGCGTTAAATGGCCGAGAAAACTTATTTTTCCTCTCAGACGGTCCGGTCTGAGTGTCGGCCACTCCGCGACGCGAGTTGACAGTCACGGCCGTTCGCGAGATTGATACTCGACGTGACGGCGCCCCCGGAGGAGCGCCGCAAGGAAAGAAGCTGACCGTCTGGCGGAAGTCCGTGCAGGTGCAGCGGACGTAAAATGGCCCTTTATTAGTTTCCGGCGGCGGAGGGTGGTCGAGCATGTTTGACTAATGGAGGTAGTCGGCCGGGGTGAAGCGGGTCTCCGACGAGGTTCTGTTTAAGAGTGCGCGCTAAGCATCGAGCTTTACGACAGGTCGGACGTCGTCTGCGATAACGTGACGCTAAACAGAAAAGTAAAAGTAACTTATGGTCTTGTTTGTTTCGAGATTAACTTTGATATCTCATTTTTATGACGCTTAACAAATAGACAATTTCGCCTTTACAATATGCATCGTGCGTTTTGTTTATTTGAAAACCTTATAACAAATTATTAACAATGTAATTCCATCATAAACAGCAAAAGATTAAATTATTTCATTAGTTACTTATAAATAATTATAAGTAACAATCACCAGTTGCAAAATGTAAGTATTTTAATTAGAAACAACTGTAAGGCTGTGAAGGCTTTCTTTGTATCATCTGAGTACGATTTTCTGAATATAAAATGGAGTTTTGTTTAGCCATACATGTATACACATTTCTATTAAATATTTTAACTCTGTTAACATAAATAAAATAATTTTAAATGTTGAGTTACACAATAAGTGTTCAAGGGTATGAAATCCTTATTTTTTGACACACACAGTATTTTAAGTATTATAGGACTTTGGGTCTATTACCGTGAGTTTTATCTTAGATCTTACATTACTTTATATTAACTCTAGAGGTTGTTGCGTTTTTAACGTCGTAGAATTTGATTTGATTAATTTATTTATTTATGTTTATGGAACATTCTAAATTTAAACTCATGAATATTTAAAATTCACCTTTTATTTCGTCATTACTAAAAAAATATCAAATATAATTACTAACGTTAGTTGGGAAAAAAAAATATTATTCTTCTACTCATTTTTATTTTTCTACGAAATACGACAATCTGCAGTGTACTTAGTTCGACATACTTTGCTTACTTCTATGTACTTTATACAATATAATCAGAAAATATTTTCGAATCAAAATGACGTCCTACGTTGAAAGGCCGTGTTATAATACTTTAATTATGAATAAGACAAAATACACTATTATTGTTTCAATAACGCCGTGTTTACGAAACCGTTCTTTCTGGTGTATCAGCCACATCGCTCTTGGCTTAATACTCCATTTTCAGATGTTGCGCTCTAAATGTGTATATAACTCTCGATTATATAATATATAATAATTATTCCAATTTTAATCTGTTCGAACCCCGACAATGCGAGCACTGATGCCAGCAGTCCACTCTCACCGAGGCACAGCGAGAGGAGCCGAGCGCGAGAATGTACTCCAACCGTGTCTCATGCCATCTCACTTCGCCTCGCGCGCCTCGCCTCGGGGAGAGTGGACTGCTGACGTAACAATAAAATACCTGACTCTACTAGCCAAAATTTACCGTATCATACCTATGTCCGTAGCTTATGCAAATTATAAAGCAAATAATATGCTTCCTTACCATATTCATACAGCAGTGGTCGATTTAGCACGTAAGGAAGAGAGCGATCTTATTCATATTTAATTTGTATTTTTATAAAATCTACTTGACTTAATTATGAAAATAAAATTTTAATGTTTCCCGCGGGTCACCGGTTCGCCATTTATGATGTACATAATATTTAGAATGCGCAGGTTACCAAAATTAAAATTTACTCATACCTGTCGCATCGTGATTACGTTTTGTGAATGCCAGAGGAACTATTACCAAAATGTATATTTTTGGCAACTCCGAAGCGAAGGCGGCCCAGGAGGATGGGTGATTCCAAACTAACATAAATTAAACAGCAAAAAATATTGTACCAAGACAGACAGGGCCTCGATTGCATCTGTAGGGTTATCTAACTGATAGAACTTTAAAATAGATTTTTTTATTTGATAGATCATTCGATGCCATCAACGATGCATTCAAATATGCACTACGACGACGTTTGATACAATGCATTCTTCGGATTCAATTTTCAGCCACTTTTTCACACAAATCTGGTGCAATTCCACCAATATAAAACGAGTCATGTTCATTAGTTGTTGGTTTATCAGTATCAACACGTGACTTTACATATGTCAGTGGAAAATAGTCTAACGGAGAAATATCACACGATCTAGGCGGCAAATTGGCAGGTCGACCATAAAATTCACCAAGTTCACGTTGACTTTGCCGAATTGAAGACTGATTTGATAACTTGTAAAAGTTGTTCCAATGTGAAACGCTCCACGATAAAATGGCTGACTACACTGAATAAAAATAACAGTGACAGCTGTCATAATAATAAACATGGCTGCTATTCTTAATTTAAATTCGATCACAATTGGATAACCCTGTAGTACCGAATTGGCGCCTGACGGGGGAAGACGGAAGCGCATTGACGATAAGGAGACGATGATGTATAACAGTCCGGCTGAGACTCACCTGCAGGCTGGGGTGGCAGCCCAGCTCCAGCAGAGTCCTGACGACCGCCAGGTGGCCCTTGTTGACGGCGATGTGTAGCGCGGTCTGCCTGCGCCGGTTGCGCGCGTTCAGGTCGGCCCCCGCCTGGCGCAGCAGGCGCAGGGCTGCGGCCTCGTCCCCGAAGGCCGCGTGGTGCACGGCACGGTCCCCGTCGCGGTCTTCGGCGTCGGCGTCAGCTCCGTGACGCACCAGTACGCGAATCACTTCCAGGTGCCCGTTCTGGGAAGCGGCCTGAGGAAAAGATACAATCTCTTATTTTCAGTACATCGAATTTATACACCAAAAGTGGACTCATAATTGCTTGACTTGGGACTCGGAGAAAGGAAGTGATAAAGGGGCCGGAAGGAACAGGTCATCGTTCTCATTGTTATATGATTTTATGTTACGGAATGACAGGTTGGTTTCCCACTACTGACACGACCGCCCACCGGTCATCCCAGACAGTCCACCTGACTGGAACACCACCTGACTGGAACACCAGTCAGATCTCGCTGAGGAGCGTACAAAAATATTAATGTTGCCATTCTTAAACACCGTACAGTTTGAAACATATACATATGTTGAATCAGTAGAGATTAACGATATTATCATTTATTTTTATTTTATTGAGGGATTTTGACAGTGTAAACATATAACAAACATAATAACTATTTAACACATGGTACTAATAATGAAAATCCACAAAAATATTTAGATACATGGGTGTGTTTAGATCCAGAAAATAAATGAAAAGAGAAAAAGAGGGAGAAAGGGTAGGGAGGTTGCAACTATTGTTGCGGTAAAGGGAGAGCAACATGCGTTTATAGGTAAAATGATTGGCTAAAATTAAGATAGTGGTGGTTCATAAGAAGAACCCTTTGAGCGTAGTAAGACTAATGTTGTAAAAGTCAATTTCTATAAATTTCTCATTATCGTATTTGCATGACCGGTGAATGAATGAATTTTGTATGTAAGTTGTTCTACTTTTGGGAATGTGGAAGAGTATGGATTGCCGGGTCAATCTAGATGGTACGTGGAGAGATATTAATTCTAATTGACTGGGAGAGTAAATATGGCATTGCAGTAGTTTTTTTTTATTTATTTTTTTTATTTATTTATTTAATTAGCGAAATACAATAGCAAAATAAATGTTATATACATACATGGTTTTTACTTCGCTTACCTCTCCAAAAAAGAGACCACCTCTTGTGCTTGGAGAGGGAGTTACACTACAATAATTTATATGATAATTTTACATGTTCTATTCATTGTCGCTTTGTGTGCTTCTGAAGTATTCTGTAATATTGTTAATTGTCCAATTATGTGTTTTTGAAGTGTTCATTATGTTTCTTTTTAAATTCTTTTATATCCTTTATTTCTTTAATTTGTGTAGGGAGGCTATTGAAATTTTTTATCCCTAAATATATAGAATTTTGCTGATAGTGTTTAATGTTTCATTTAAGGATTTTAAAAGTTTGAAGAGAAGTATTTGATCAGCACGTGTTCTTCGATGTTCAAGGGTTTTCATATTGTGGAAGTTAGCTGCATCTAAATAGGAGTTGAATGATAGATTAGATCTAACACTAAGATATCGAATAAACCTATTTTGTATTCGTTTTAATCTCGCAATATATGTAATCTGCCATGGGTTCCAGATTTGAGAAGCGTACTCTAAGTGACTACGAACGAATGCGTAATGCAGTATTTTGAAGCATTATGGATTTTGGAAGTGTTTTCAGGTTCGAAGTATTCTATAGGCCTTGGAGGTAATTTGGTCAACGTGATTTTTTAAAGTAAGTTTGCGATCGAGGATTATTCCTGGGTCTTTGACATCGCTTTTATTTTCTGAGTGCTGTCTATTGTGTAAGTAAAATTAATATTGTTAAATTTTCTTGAGAATGTTATTTGAATATACTTTTTAGCATTCAGAAGGAGTTTGTTCACCTCACAGTGGGCTGCAACGCGGGTGATATCATTTTGCATTTTATGGCAGTCATCTAGGGAGCTCACTTTGGCAAAGATCTTCATACCATCCGCATAAAGAAGAATGTTGGCAGCATGTGTATATATTGTTAATATAGATTATGAATAATAATGGACCTAGCAAACTCCCTTGAGGAACTCCGGAAGAGATGCGCGCCCAATCTGATTTAAACTATTTTTACTGATGTAGGAGATAAGTCATCTTAGTAGGTCTCCGTGGATTCCTATTTTTATCAACTTGTCAATTAATATTTGATGGTCGACCTTACCAAAGGCTTTACTGTAATCTGTGTAGATTGCATCGGTTTGCGCCCGTTGATCCATTGCGGAGAGCACATAATGTGTAAAGGTGCACAAATTAATAACGTTGCTGTTGCGGGCTTACGTGAGGCTTAATGGCACTGAAAACCTGGCTATGAATATTATTTTCAAATAGTCTGCTGAATATTGATAGTTGATAATGAATAATAACAAGAACCGGGAAGTCCGTGACCGTAGTAGGCGTGTATCCCATCCCTTGACTCGCTTCCGTGATCCAGTCCGCCACGCCGGGCACAGGTCTGGTGTATCTTAACATTATCCGCCACAAAAGTCACCGCCGAAAAATTGTATAATATCAAACAATTATTTTTATACAATATTTTGTCTAAATCGTGTTATAATAATGCAATAGCTTGAACAGAGGCGTTAATCAGAAAACCGGCCTGATTAGACTCGACGACTCGAGACTAAAATTGCCTGATTAGACTCGACGACTCGAGACTAAAATTGCCTGATTAGACTCGACAGAAAATGTTGATATTAACTAATAAACTAATTATCTTTCAATGCCGATGGGTTCGGAGCAAACCGCTTTTTTTCCAGAGCGGTATAAAGTTGGCCAGAAATATAGGTCTGTGTACTGTGACCGCAGGGGTACTGAAAACGGTTTGCGCGAGCGAAGCGAGTCGGTGGACGGTGAGCGGAAACAGACAGGAGGCGAAGTCCCCCATAATCAATTCGAATTCGTAATATCGTAGGTTAAAATATGAAATTTACGAACCGATTCTGTACGTTTAACGTTTTATTAGATAAGGACCCGGGACCGGGCCACCAATTAGAAAAGGATCGATGACCGAAAAGCGGTGAAATCAATTAATCGAAATCAATTTTCTGAATTACCAATTTACCCAAATAGCAATTGATGAAACAGCAATTTATCGAATTAGCAATTTGTCGAATGACGAGTATTTCGTTCACCGAATGTTATCGTTTTTTTTTTTGATTTATTTGGATTTAGATTCGTATGTTTGTCTATGTAATTGAAGAGCTTACTCGATAAATACGATGAATAAAGATATAATGTTCTTATGTATGTATAGTGTAGTGAGATTTGCTTACGTCCAAATGCGAAAACAATTGTGAATAAAATCTATAAATAAAGGAATTAGCTAGATATGACACATCCATAAAAAGGTTATTTATATTTAAAGAGAAAGAAAAAGTTCCCATCAGTTTATTGAAAGGATAAATTTTTCTGAATTTATTTAATATAGCACCTTCGGTAAGTATTGTAGAGTGTTATGTATGAAAATGGTTTAAAAGTTCTGTTGAATGAAACTGTTATGCAATCAAGTTTTCTGTCACACAGCACCTCGCGTCCTACCTTACCAGCGCGGAGCCTGGTAGGATAGGCGTCCTACCTTACCAGCGCCGGCCTTACCGGCCTGGTAGGGTAGGCGTCGTATAATTTTAATATCAAACTGCTAAAACTTGTCCGCTGTAATGACTATTCGCACTCTGCATTGATCATATTCATATTTTGTTTATGTAACTCGCGGCTCCAATAAAATATTTTAAGATCTATTGACAAGATCAAAACGGGGCTTAACAATTAGATTAGAAAATGTATCCAAGGATAGTTATTTGATAGTTTATCTTGAAGTTGCGACACAGCCCCTTCATATTTTAAGTTTTTTCAAATCGTCATATTTAAAAGGTTTTCTGGTGAAGTACAAAACAATCGTCTTTAATGAAAACACATTTTTGTTGTTATTTTGCAATTGCTAGCTCATCATACCCCGGAAACAACTAAAATATATTTATTTCGATAAATCTATTTTTTCTGTACATCTTTTAACTTGATTCGTTTAATTAATATCAATTATAAACGAGCATTAAAACCTACTCGCTAAGGTGCTCCTTATTTTTCGACTTTCGAAAAAAAACCGCGTCAACATGCCATTCCCTTCTATCGTCGAAAAAAATAGACCCGTATTTTTTAATATTTTTTTTTAATGAATTTTAGATCTCGCTACAAATTTTGCGAAAAAAATAAATGAATACCTACTGCTTTCGCATACATACACCGCTTAAATGGCTAATTTTGACTTAAAAAGCGTGCTGTATCGTATCAACTCGCGCCTCGCGCAACAAACTAGTAAAATGCGCACTGTCGGAGGAAGTGCATGAAGTTATCGAGTTATCGTGTCCCGGAACTTAAGGAACCAAATAAATTGCTTACGCTTTGACACTACTGCGGCCAACATCTAGACAACATTGAGAAACGGTATTAGAGCAGAAGATGGAAAAAGATTTGCTTTGGTTAGCCTGTCGCCACCATACAATGGAAATAATGCTAGGAGCAATCGTGAGCCAGACTTATTGGTTTTTAAACGTTTTAGAACTGCTCGGTCTAGTCTAATATTGATCAGAACAAGTTCAGTGGTATCATCAGATCCCGACGCTTTAAGATGCGTAGAAAGTGTAGCTAACAGCACGATTTCATTCGCTGAGAAACAGCTGAACGGTTATCAACCTTGTGATGACTACAAGTTGTTGAAATTCACTATTATATTTTTGGGAAGCGTGCCTAACAAAGGACTATCATTCCAGGCTCTAGCCGGTCTTCATCGTGAACGATGGGGATGGCAAAGGCAATTTATTACCTTAAAATATTCATGTTTAAAGTCCAGTTTAAATTGACAAAACAGAAATTCAAAGTGATCACTGAAATTTGTGTTGTGAAATCCTCCTGCTGCATGTTCGGCGCCAAGAAACGATTTATGGCTTTTAAAAGAGCTTAAAAGCTTTGAAAATATAAACAAAGCTACGGTCAAAGTCCCATAAAAAAGATCTTAGGACATTTATAGTACCTGTCCGAAGAGCTTGTCGCACTCGCTTTTTCCAATGAAGAAATTTCTTCGGAAATCAAGCAGAAAATGGTGACCGCGCTAAATGAATAAGGTTTAGACTACAGCTACAGCCTCAAACGCCTATGCCTAAGCTTGGATACGATTCAAACAGCTGAAAAAAATATTGAGGACTTTGTTTCCAGCAACACTTTTAAGATTTAATATTCTTGGAATTTCGTCAACATTTTTGAAAAAATAAGCTTGTCTCTAGAAAGAAGATGAAGACTACAAAGCTGCTAGCTACTAGCTAGTACGTTCTATGCGAGTTGTGAACGATATTGCAGAGCGAAGAGTGGCATTAATTGAATAATATAACAAATTGATCACCAAAAACGAAGAACAAAAAAATAATAATATTTTGAGTATGTTCAAATTTTTTTAGGAACTATTTACTGGGATCTTATCCCCTGAGGGATTGTCATCAATTCTTGTCTTAGGCATTTCATATTTTCCATGTAAAAATAATAGCTTCGTCTCTGTGAAACATCTATATCTTGATGACAATCCCGCAGGGGATAAAATCCCAATAATTAGTTCCTATAAAGATTTAGACATACTAAAAATTGAAAAATACTGCTTTTTTAGATGTATTATATGTTAATAATTCAAATGAATTTCATATACACACATAAAGGATATATCCCCACACTTCAAAAAAAAATAGTCTCAGCATCAGCGACATCTATACTGTTACATGAGAATGAATATCAAATTTTCAAAAAATCCATAGATGGCGACAGCATAGTTGGTAATAAATAATTAAAATGTTCCATCATGATAACATATATATACAACTTCCAAAATTTGAAAGACATGGTAGCATGCGTAAATAGGTAAACGTTACATTGTGTAAAGAGATCACTTAAGCCAACCGATGACAGGTCGTAAACCCTGTAATGCCCAAGACTTCCATACTTCCCATATAAAAATAATAACTTCGTCTCTGTGAGACATCTATACCTTGAAAAAAATTATACTTTCTTTTAGTCGTGAAACAACATAGACAGAAGTACCCAGTTACCAAAAATTTGTTAACCTAGTTATACTTTCTTTTACTCTTAATTGTTTGATGTACCCAATATTGTCAATTTTCTTATTATAATTGTTGCTTTCTAAGTAAATAAAAGGATATTCAAAAGTAAAAATTAATAAAAAATCATTTGCTAGTAGCGGACCCCTAAACATAAGGTTAAAAATAAGAAATAAATAATTTAATGGGTTTTTAGGTCTTAGAATCGAACAAAAGGGTGACGTGTGAAATAATAAAAATAAAAATATTTTGGGGCAAATAAGAAGCATTAATTAAACGTGACACCCCAAACGAATTGGGTAGATTTCTTTGAGCAGAAGACTTCTGTGAATAGCTTTAATCATTCGCCTCGTTTCAGGAGACCAGCAAGTTAGTCTTATTTTCAGAGTACAAGCGTTATTTGAAAATAGTAAGAAAATTGATGTGACATATATTCTGTGTGCTATATAATCGCATTTATATTCGCATAATTCAGCATTCAAAGACACAAGTTCCTGAATTAAATATTGCTCTCTAACTGTCCATTTGGCTAGTGTACTCGTAAAAAGGAAGGATTTGGTACTATGATGATATGCAATTTAAGATATTTACTATATCCGAGATAAGTTTGTAGAACTCCATAATCACATATTCGTTTAATTTACTTGATGAAACGCATTTTGCCTTGTAACGGCATTATCAATCTAACAATTTAACTCAACAACTTGTATTTATATCTATAGAGGAGAACAGCTATGCAATATAAAATGTAATAATTCATCACAAAGTATGAACAAAAACAAATTTATAACACATAACTGTATGCATCACAGTAAATAGCAAGCAGAACAACAAATAATTTTGATATTATTTTACAATCACAGTTATAATCAAACTCCAAGCACAGTTATCTCATCACTTTTCAGACAGGTCAAAAGATTCCTACTCAACTTGAAACATTTAGGAATTAGCAAACTGCAAAATAAGCAAAATACAAAGAAAATTACGTGTTTAAATAACTTATTAAAATTACGAAAAATAGTGTAAATAGTATCATCCGTTGGATAAAAGTCCTCAATAGGTATTCTTCTTTTATTTTTCAACGTACAGTATTCAGTCAATACAATTGTATTCTAAATGCTTGTTTAAAATATTTGCATGTAGCGTGATGCTACAATAAAATATACATATATTGGGTGTTCTAAAAATTATAAAACTTAAAACTATGCCACTGTATTTTTTTAACTACACAGTCTTTCACATTACAATTTTCACTTCTAGAAAATGAAGTACAATTTGACATTCATGCTTGTAAATTACATCAAAAAAATTAATAAAATATCAAGTGATGGCTTATGTGAATATTTAAACAAAAAACAGTGGCTTAATTTGAATTTGAAGAATTTGGTAACCAGGACATTCAGAGTAAGTAATGTGACAGATTTAAGAATAGTTATGTTGAAAATGATAAAATCACTTGACGAACCTTACGATTTAACCAGAGCTGGATTAGATGTACGTAACCAAGATTAGGAAATTGCTATTAGGTAAGATTCATTTATAATCTTATTAAAGCCATTATGATCTGTATTTATTTCTAACATGATGATGAAATTCAAAAGGATGAAGTTGTACAGGTGTTTAGATTAACCAAAGTATTAATTAAAAAGTATGAAAATGGCTACATATCTTACAAAACAGACAATTATTTGGTTTAAATATTTTGCCTAATATTTAATGTATCCAATAGAAATATTATTTAAACAGTGGTAATCCTTAGATAGTAACTAGTAATTCCTACCTGCAATGCAGTATGCCCTCCGAACACGCCGTTAACATTGGCCTGGGAGGGTGCCGGAGGTGTGACGCCTCCTTGCGAAACTCCGGCACCAGCCCCCGCACCTCCGGAGCCTCCTACAGCCAGGATCTCTTCCACTTTGGCGGCGTCACCATTAGCTGCAGATTTCACCAACTCCTCATTCACATCTCCCGACACGTGGGTCTCAAACAACTTCTTAAGGAGAGCGGAAAGTCGTTCCCCTAAAAAAATAAGATATACGATAAAACAAATTGTGCAACTTCTCTGCACACATAATTGAAATCTCATTTTTTCAATACAAACATTGTGCAATCAGCAACCTGATTTGTAAATAGCTTCTTTCAACGAAGCGCATATTTACAATTATTTTATAAATATTTTAAAATCCATTAATCAAACAATTTTTTTTTTAATGTTAGTGAATTTGTAAAAAAAATAATTAAATCTTATTTTGTAATGTATTAAGTTTGATCGATGACAAGCCAACCTGAGGAATTGCCAGGCACGCTACCATCAGAAGAAGCCACTTTAGTAACAGCATTGGGATTGTACGTCCAAGAAGTATTACACACCTCCACCTTGAGGTCATTGTCATGGTATATTTGTTGGACACGCCCTATCTTGCCCAGGGTCTGTAAATAAGGAAAATAGATCATTAGTAAATTTTGTACAGTTTAAAATAAACAATATGAACGTGTTGGATGACAACAATCACAATGAAAAGCTTTACATATTCAATAAAATTGTTCTGTTGATGAGTAACTTACCGGTAACATGGCTTCAGCCCATTCTCCATGGCCTCGCTGCAGGGCCTTCACTGTCTCGGGATCTCCACACACCTGCACCAGATCTCCTACTACGAAGGCTGTGCTTCCTGCACCACCAACCGCACCAGCAGTGCCACCACTTACTGCATTCACCTGTAATATATTACTACTTCTAGTACATTCACTTTTTTTATGTATGTTTCGATAAACAGAAATAGAGGACGTCCGCGGAAGACTTGGCACGACCAGGTAAACCAGATAATGGAGGATGGTTCTGTTAGAAGCCTCAACAATCGGCGAGCTTGTATGAGAAGATGTATGAATGTGGATGAGGCGAGAATTGTGTGTCGGGACAGAAGAGTATGGCGCTCTATCCTCTCTGCCTACCCCCACGGGGAAACGGCATGATGGTAAGTAAGTAAGTAAGTAGATAAACTTTCAAATGTCACACTACGTAATGGTCATCGCGAGCTAGTAATTTAGATCTACACTAGTAGATATTTATTTAGACGACAGAAGTGTACAGCTATTCTGTAGCAAGCCTTCAATGATTATGTGGATTACTCCTATCCATCGATTCATGTCATCCAAATGCATTATTTAGTCATTACTTACCAAATTCAGATTTTTCAACTCGGATCAATCTCAATTAAAAAATTAACCCATTAAATTAAAAAAGTAAACTCAACTTTTTGGCACAAAATTCAGTCTGATAAACTTCCTACTTTCTAGTTCGACAAACCGACATCCATCCATTTACTGTCACCCAACTTTAAATAATTTATAATTGAATCAGGAATTAAGATGTTTATTCTTAACAAATATTTTAATAACAAAATATAAAGGTACATTTTTGTTAAGAGATTACCTTAGTAAGCACAGCAGGGTTAAAGGTCCAGCGGTTTGCACTGGGATAAGAGACAACAATGTCATGGTCCTCATCTATCCCCACCACAGTACCGGTGGTCCCCAGACATTCAAACATTCCGTCTGTCCAGCCGCCGTGTCCGTGCTGCAAAGACTGGACTATCTCCAGCTCCAAATCCACATTCACCTGAAAATATCCAATATACCCAATAATTATTATATTATCCAAAATGAAATGTTGAAGATAAATCATGGGTTAAGGTTAATATTACAAAATAAATATTGTAATATGAACCCAAGCAATAATGATATGGAAAAAACAAAATTGTGTTTTCAATATCGTCTTAATCTGTAACAGTTAATAAATTTGACAAGATGCTGCAATATTAGTCCCGTGAAATAATTTGTTTAGTTTCCAAAACTACCATTACATCTATGATTATTACAATGGAGAATGCATACAAATTTTTGCTTGTGTACATGTTGAAAACGCAGACTAAAGGATATGATGCTAGGACGTAAGCACAATTGTCCAGAGAGATATAATAAAACCAAAACTTCTGTGGCGAAATATGGGTTAGTTAATTTATAGTTAAAAATTTAATATTAATTTTGAATTCTTTTAATTTAAAATAATAAATACCTGGTCACCAATTTGTAGTCCATGAGGCCCCGCCCTACCCGGACCCTGCTCTCCCAGCAAAGGGAGGTGCTCCTTGTAGACTGTCTGTCCCTTCACGTCATTCACCACCTATAATTATGAAATAAAGCCAATGTATAAATGACCACTTTTTCTGTCAATAAATTAATTTAAAATATGAATTAAATATATTAATTAGAAAGATATACATATAAAATCAATTTTATTGAAAAATATTATTGTTGCGCCACCGGAATTCGAACCTGGATCTCTTTTCTAACCGGAGAAGGTCTAATATCCAACTATGCTACAGTGACAATATTTTTAGTGACAAATTTTCAAACCTATATGTTACCTGTTTGATATTAATACATTTAATCGTTCCATTATTTGAAAGACCCATCTATCTAATTTTTACAAAATCTCAAATACCTTTGAGTAATCTGATAGCAGACGCCAGAATTATCAATTTTTATTAAATTTTGGACGCATTTTTATACAACTTTATTATTAGAAGAACACATTCTTATTGTGAAGTTGTAATTATTCAGTATATAGGTCTGTGATATTTTAAATATGAATTAAATATATTAATTAGAAAGATATACATACAAAATCATTATCCAACTATGCTGGTGGGTGATAATTACACCGTTACTACGCAAATCAAAAAAATATTGTTGTGTTGATTATTGGAATTACGTGAAAGGAAAGACTTTCCTGCACTGACTAATTTATAAAATGTTACCTTTAAATCAGCCATTCCTTCAAAGCCGACTCGATAGAGATTCTTAGCTCCGTTATCCCACACAACGTAAGCAGCAGAACGAGGACTTGCAGCTGACCAATCCTGGACTTCGTTCACTTTTCCTCTGCGCCCATTACCTCCGTCTTGGTCTTCCCATTGCCAATCCACCTGAGAGTAACATGGACAAAGTTTATATAACTATAATCCACAGAATACACTTAATTAGTTTTCCTGGGAACCAAAGATTACATGATATGATTTAATGTTTATATCATGTTTAATATCATGTCCTTAGTGATGAGGAAAAATTTTCATTATGTGTTATATTATATTGCAAATTAATGTTTAGGAGTCAAAGACTATCATTCCACTAACAAATTTACAAAACTATTTCAAATTTATTTACACTTATTATACACAGAACACCTGCATTAATCGTATTTAAAGTAATTTTATAATAATCTACATCAGACATATAATTGTTTTTTTTTATTGTAATAAAAAAACCTGTAAAGTAAATGTGTAGTTACACCTCATTACATATACAAAATAGCTG
Source organism: Eubasilissa regina (assembly GCA_022840565.1). Lineage (NCBI taxonomy): Eukaryota > Metazoa > Arthropoda > Insecta > Trichoptera > Phryganeidae > Eubasilissa > Eubasilissa regina. Next base: position 41,606,202 of record JAINEB010000018.1, on the reverse strand, counting down.
ATTTGATTATTGTCAATATTGTTTACAATTTTAATTAATAAATTAAGTTTCTAGCTCTCCTAGCAATAAGATCCCCCATCTCACAAAGCCAAAGCAACAGTTTCTTCCGTAATTGTTGAAAATTATATAGTCAATTTGAGATGCGCACTGATACAATATGCCATCTGAGATAACTTTTGAAAATGTTATGCTATGAGACAAAATATGAATGTAAAAAATAAACTGAAACTGGGTGTTCGAGAAATAGATTTCTTTTTTAAATTTAAAAGATTTTAAGTGATAATTTACCATTAAATCTTGTTACAAACTAGATTTATTATTTTGAATACCACCCTGGTTATGACATCAGTTCTCAGGGATAACCTTCAAATATTAATGGAGGGTAAATATTATTACACAAAAAAAAATTTCATGTACCTTATTTTTTTATATTTCATTCTATTTAATAAGATAATAAAACAAGTGAAACAACCACATTTTTACCAGAGACTGAATAAATATTGTGTTGTGAAAGAAGTTAAAATTATAATTTCACCACACGCAGGAGCTGCAAAGATTTAACATGTACTATGATTAATAGTCACTAACCCCCCTGACTACACGGGCCCCAGGAAAGATACCCCGCACTGCCTGCTTTTTGCTCTTGCGCCTGGGCTCCACAAGGCAACGCTGTCCGCCGGGGGCGCTGATACGGTAGAAGCGATGCCTCAACTGGTGCTTATCCCCGTGATAGCACACCGAGCAGAGGTCGTAGTTAGTGCACTCCCCACACTTCCAACGGATCCCTGAAATAGATTTATTTTTGATTTGAACAAACGAAAAGCTATATTTATTACATCTATATTTACTCATTAATGTATTATTTATATGAAATGTAATGGGAATGAACATAATAGTGATTTTTTTTTAAAGTTTAATCAATGTAGAAAATATATTCAGAATTACATAAATAGTTCCACTATAAACAAATTCACTTAGATTTTTAAATAGGATGCTCAGTTATGGTCAGCAGCGACAACTGAAGAAGTGAAGATTTTTGCTTTAGTTTCTGTTTTCTTAAAAGTATGTCAATAGTGCCATCGTTGAGCCAAGAGTCAATTTTTGAGCAAATAATATTAGCGCTAAAGAAAGTTTGTTCTGATCCGATGCTTATTATAAAAATAGTAAGGAGTTATTGATGAGCCAAATCTGATTTTGAAGTTGAATCTAATTTTTAAAATTAACCTTCAGGTCTAAAATTTCGAGTCAGTCTCTAAACAAATGTTAATAATTTACAATTTGATTCAATAATAATATGTATTGTATTAACAAAAATCCAATATTACAGTGGTGGAAAATAACAGAATTTTGGTATTATTTACATATTTACAGCATTATTTACTTACTTACATACCATCATGCCATTTCCTCGCAGGGGTAGGCAGAGAGGATAGAGCGCCACACTTAACTCTTGCCTCATCCACATCCATACATACAAGCTCGCCGATTGTTGAGGCTTCTAACAGAACCATCCTCCATTATCTGATTTACCTGGGCGTGCCAAGTCTTCCGCAGACGTCCTCTATTTCTGGTGCCATCAATACTACATCATATATCTTACCATTCTCTCCTCATTCATCCGTTCCATATGACCAAACCACCTAAGTAATCCTTTCTTAATCTTACTCACTGTACTAACATCAGCTTTACATTCTTTCCTTATTTCTTCATTCTTTACTCTGTCATAAATAGATTTGCCACATATACGCCTGAGTGATCTCATTTCCACTGCATTCAGTTTAATTTCGTTCCTCTTCTTCCAGCTCCAGGCCTCACTTCCATACATCAGTATCGGTCCTATGACTCCATTGTGTACCGCTAGTCTTGCCTCGGTTGACAAATCTCCATTAGATATAATTCCACTCAAAGCGCCGTTGACTTTATTCGAACATACTTCCCAAATACACAAACTCATTTACTTGTTCTAAAAAATCATTACCTACAAGTTTTTTGCATGGCGCCTTGCTTTCCTCCTTCTCGAATACCATCACTTTCGACTTGTTAACATTCATCATAAGGTCGCTTTCCTTGCATACACTGCACATTCTAATCACTAGACTCTGTAGTTTTTATGCATTATTCGCCATTAGTACTGCATCATCGGCGTACAATAAACAGCATACAATCAAATCCCCCATTTTTGCTGCTAAATTCATACATTCCAGTTCTTTCACACAGTTATCAATATACGAGTTGAACAGCCATGGAGACATTACACAACCCTGCTTGACACCCTTTGTAATGTCAAACCAAGGTGTGAATGTTCCATTGATTCTTACAAACGCAGAACTTCATTCATATAGGAATGGGATTGCGTGAATAAATTTACTATTCACCCCGTAATCAGAGAGTACATTCCATAACCTTTCACTTACCATATGCCTTTTGTAGATCTACAAAAGCACAAAATAGTTTTTGATTTTTTGCCAAAAACTGTTCTGCCATCACTCGTAGAGAAAATATCTGATCCATGCATCCTCTTCCACCCACAAAGGCCCCTTGCACATCCCATATACTTTCTTTTTGAAAAATATTGTTGTTGCTACCGGGATTCGAACCTGGATCTCTTCTAATCTGGGGAACATGCATTAACCGATTATGTTTTCAAACCTATTTCACACTTTTCAAATTGATACATCTATTATTCCATTATTTGAAAGCCATCTACTTTATTTTTTTTTATTTTTATCCGATAGGAGATGCCAGAATTAACAATTCATATTTATTAAATTTTGGATACATTGATACAACTTATAAATTATTAAGGAGAACACATTCTTATTCTGAAGTTGTAATTATTCAGAACATAGGTCTGTGATATTTTAAATACAAATTAAATGTATTAATTAAAAAGACATACATAAAAAATATATATTCAGGTTCTAATACCGGTAGCAACAATAATATTTTTCGATAAAATTGATTTTATATGTATATCTTTCTAATTAATACATATACATTTAATTAGTATTAAAAATATCACAGACCTATGTTCTGAATAATTACAACTTCACAATAAGAATGTGTTCTCCTTACTGAAAATACCTATTACAAGACTTGAATCCATTAGAATTCATTAAAGTTTCAACATTTGAGCACAGCATTCGAATGGTGCAATACCAAGAAATGACAGAACGAGGAACATCTGGACGATGCGCGCGATCCGCCACAAAAGTATATGAGGTTGTGATACATTTGTCTATATTAAATATAAATTGAAGACAAGATTGTTAATTTCGTTATGTATATATTATTTATTTTACTCATTATTCATTTTTAATTTATTTGTTTGCAATGTTCATTTGATTTCATTATTTCTTTATTTCATCTTATTATAGTAAGTACTAAATAGTTATAGGTAAAAAGTAATGTAACGAAAATAAATAAATAAGTCAATATTATTTATATTGAATCACGATTTGATTGGTCAAAGAAGAATGCGCAAAATATAAATTAATACATTGGTGTTAAGGTGAACAAAAAATTATTTACCGAAGATAGGTTGTTGCCTGCATGTGTCACACATGGTCCCGTCATGCTTCACACCCGTGGGGGCACTGTCCAGCACCCTGAGGTCATAAGCTCCACAGCAGCGATAGTTGGCAGCCGTGCCATTGTCCCACACCACCACCACCTCCTCGGGAGATTCAAAGTTGCGGACTGTGCCCACATGACCCTCCCCACCATCCTTAAATTGTCACATTATTAGCATCATAACTTAACACAGGGCAGGTTAAGAATAATTCTATACTAAAATGGAGATACTTCCGAATGGGACATAAAGAATTATAAATATTAAACACTCAAAAATAGCATTAATAAGTGAAAGAGATCTTAAACAAATGTGAAAAAAAACATGTCCATCATAGCTCCGATCTTCTAAATTAATCCAAACAATTACTAAATTGATTATGTTTATCAGGATGTACAGTAGTAATGTATAACAAAATTGAATGGTACAAGATATCTGACAATCGCTGACAAGCTTTCAGATAGTAATATAGTTCTATCATTATTATTCGTGAGTTTTCAAAAGACTAAAATAAGTTTTATAGTGTTACTGAAAACTTATTGTTTATTTAAAAACTTTTTTCAACCTAACCTGTTTACCCCATTTCCAATCTGGGCCCCTTATTACCCGAGCCCCAACCCCTTCCATCATGAAGCGGGTGGCTCTGCTAGCCGAGGGTGGCACGGAAGTATTAGCAGTTTCCATCAAGAACGTTCTTTAATATTAACCGTAAAATAATAGTCAAGGATTAGTATTTGACAGCCAGTTTGACAGCAAAACACCTTCAAGTTGATGTTACCATCTAATGTAAACGTCATTTACTTTTTAAATAGTACCTACTTTAGGAACGTAAAAAACACTTGGCCTTTAATTTATTCGTTTTGGTATACCTCGGCGTAAAGTGACGCGAAGTTAGCGCATTAATTAGCCGTAAAAAGAAATAAAATAAAGGCAGGAAATCACGTCTCGCAAGTACATGCAGGTCGCTGATGACGAGCCCATATAAACGGGACCGGACATCTCTTAACAAAAAAAACCTAGCAGCTCGTTCAAAAGCGAATAACGACCTTAGTGACCTCCAGCCCAAGTTTTCTGCAATGCACATTAAGACGGGGGGATGAAAATAACGGGAATATGAAGGTTTCTCGAGAAGCGAACATAAATCTGTAAGGGCGCGCTTTGTTTCGAGGGAACGCACCCTGCCGACAGATAAAACCGAAAGTCGTAAGACTATTAAAGCTGGACCCATTGTACCGGCGAGACAATCGATTTCCGAAGAAAGATTTAGGGAATGCACCGTTACGTGCCCATTAGCTAGCGTCCAGGGTCGAAACGTGATGAAAACAAAAGACGCAGTTCCTTTGTGTTATCTGCTTTTAGAATAATGTTGAACGAACCACATGGCTCGATTCGAAATGTAAATGAATGTAAATCCTAGAATATTGCAAGAGATAACATGCCCGCCGATTCAATCCCTAATTGAATCATCTAGAAGATAATAGTAACGTGCGAGAGCCCTTCGTTAGGAATAGGCTTCCATCGATTTAGTTATGAACCATAAGGACAAGATTAAGGACGTAGTAATACATGGTATAGTGGGAATGGGTAGATAATTTAAAAATGTAAATATGTAACGAATATGTAATTATGTAATTATGATAATAATATTTTGATGATAATAATCTCTTATCTTTTTTATTTATAGTACAATGCCTTTCCGGCATAGTAAAAAACAAAGTGTAGTGTTCAATGCATAAATATAAAAAGGAAATCAAGGTGCGAGTGGGTAGTACATAAATACAATGATCAATGTATATAAAAAGTAAAGAAATAAGGAAGAACAAAATGCAATTGATATCATATGGATATTATGTAAAATTTAAAGTAAATAGAATGTTCCATTCATAAAAAATAAAAATAAACTAAGTAGAATAAGAATAAATAAATAATATGTGTAACTAGATATAAGATTCTGTCAAGTAGTGTAAGACATATAACTAAAGTGTAAATAATCTAATTATTATAGATTAATTAATATAAGATTAATTATAGTTAGCGATAAGACGAAGGAGGAGTCAGGTTGGGTTTGGATTGGACATGGCCTCCAGAAGAAGCGGATAGACCAGTAGGATGATGGCCAGTCTCGTGACGGAAAGAGGGCAGATCGGCAGATGGAAAACACCCCACTGTCAAGGTATAAGAATGGCCTACGCACAGCCCGGCTGTCAGTTGAAAGTGAGATTTGGGAGGAGGAGGGCAGTTGGAAGCAAGATTTGGGAGAAAAAGGCAATGGGAAGCAAGGAGCAAGGGAGGAGAAAGAGTTGAAAGCGAGATTTGGGAGGAAGAGGAATTGTAAAACTAGATCCGGAGAAGTGAGTCGAAGACGAGGTCCGGAAGGTCGAGTTGGACGAGGCCCGGAGGAGTCAGTTGAAATCACGCAATGAAAGACACATAGAGTCGAACACAAGATTCGGAAATCGTGGTACGAGTTGAATCCCAGACGTGAGTTGAATACCAGATGCCAGTTGAATCCCAAACGCTAGTTGAAAACGCAGTTGAGAACGAGAACCGGAGTCGTAGGTCGAAGGAATTCGAAAGTGGAAATCAAAGTGGAAGCCGACACCGGAAATCCGACCGAACGTCGCCAGAAAATCGAAGGATAAGCAGCCACGGTTCACCGCAATCCACCCAGGAGCAGCTGCCCAGACCAGTCCGCAGTCCTGCAGAGCAGTTGGCAGGTAGCCACTTACGCCGGGTGCTAACGTCATCACTCCGCTGGCCTAAGACCAGGTCTCCGGAAGAAGATCCGGAGGAACGTCGCTGAATAACCCGAGGTAGACATAGTTTTAGAATAAGTTAGATTTAAGTATTTCCACCTGCCCGTGAATGTAAACGTGTGTATAATGAATGTTTAATTTTTGCATCTTTCGTGTATTCATATTCACCTGTGTTCTTCCTGTAACCATGATACTGATGAAGGCGTGATATCTGATGGATGGGTCGCTAAGCGAACATTTCATTAGAGTACAGGGTATTTTTCTGACGAGCGATCAGGAGCATGATACGTGTTCGATTAATCATCGATTGATTGAATTAGAACTCCCAAACGAACCCCGATTCGAATCACATGGCGCACAACGTCGTGTCCTATTTGTATCAGTTTATTATTACATTTTATAATATGTGACGATTTGCCGCGAATACAATGAAAAGACGGTCATCAACCAGAGATGGCGGGTTTAACATTATATGGTAGATGCAGGTCTCAATCCCTTCGTAACATCCAAAAGATCACATGTCTGTAAACAAATCTATACCGATTATACAATTTATAAATGAAACATTGCATTTACTTTAAGTTTTACATTATCTCTATATGTTATCTAATCGAATTTTGATTTACTCTTTATATGTATTAATTTGTACATTGAACACACTTCATTTATTACTATACCAGAAAGGCATTGTCTCCTATAATACAGTTAAATACTAGTGTAGCAGGCAGGGTACCAAATATATGTCTTACTTTGCTGCAATATTATCTGATTATAACAGTATGATAACTCATTGTACTACACTATGAATCAAAAAGATAAAATATTATCATTATCAAAATATTATTTATATAATTACAACATTCTTATATTTATCACTTAGGTATTTATGTTTTTAAAATAGTCTGCCCATGACATGTTATTTCTTGTAATATTCTAACATTCATTTAAATTATGAACCGAGCCATGTAGCCCGTTCAACATCGTGCTAACAAACCCAACAAAGAAACTGCTCTTTTTGTCTTCCTCATCTATGGCCGTTTTTTGTCCGAAATCCAATTGCTTCAGGCCATTATTATCCGCGACCCTGAATCCTAGCTGTCACGTAACGGTTGTTTTCGGAAATAATTTGTCTTCGCCGATGCAACAGGACCTGCTATAACGATCTAACTAACCTTCGATTTATCTGTCGGCAGAGTTCATCCTTTCGAAACAATATATGCCCTTAAATGTTACGATTGCTTCTCGAGAAACCTTCGTCATATTCCTGTTACGTTTGTTATCCCGTCTTAATGTGCATTGCACAATACTTGGGCTGGAGGTTATTACGACTGTTATCCATTTTTTAATGACCCGCCGGTTATTTTTTTATCAAGACGTCCGGTCCCATGTATATAGGGCCCGTCGTCGGGGATACAATTCCCCATATTTATTCTTGATTCTGGGTCTAATAAATATGATAGCTTTGCGTCATTTCACGTCGAGGTATATCAAAAGTAAACAAGATATGTCAAAATCGAAAAGTGCCCACCTCTGTGGAAAACGACGTAATGGAAAGTTTATCAATTACTACATATATGATCCAAGTTGTTGCTTTTAAATTTTTGACAATTTTTTCAATTATTCTTTTGTTCAATTAGTGTTATCCATAGATAAGGTGTTATCTTTATGTTATATATTTGTGGTCTGTGGTACACTCTCTTGTTTATGGATAAATATCTAATAAAAAATGTTGTAGATATGATACATAGATAAGAATATGATATATATATTTGTAGTATATCTCTTATCTATGAGTATATCTTTTATCTATGGTGGAAAACGTGCTAAAAGTAAACCTGATTTCTATGAAATAAACGAAATAAACCAAACAGCTGTCAAATTTTTGTTGTATTTTGCTACCGAGTTCGTTTAGATTCATACATTTAAGGTATTTTTTAATACATTCTCTCACAATGGGTAAACATAAAGATAAAAAAAGAAGACGTCGCTCCAGGTCGTCCTCCGCTAGTACGGCGGATAGTGAAGAAGAGTCGAGAAGAAAGGATTTGAAAGAACGAGACGAATTTTCAAGAAGATTAAAGGAAAAAGATGATTACAAAACACGCAAAGTTATCGAATCCTCGGAGAAACGTTCGTTTGAAGAAGCAGCCAAAAGACTTAAGGTTGAAGCTGAAGATCGTGATAAAATACTGCCTTCACTTCGGATCCAGTCTAGGCGAAAATACTTGGAAAAACGAAAAGATGATAAAGTAGCTGAATTGGAAGCAGATATTGCGGATGATGAATATCTGTTTGTCGATGACGTGTAAGTTTTTAAATGTATTATTTAGTATCATTCTTTCAGACCTTTTGTCAACAAATTCTAGTAAATTGTGATAAGTCTGCTTGAACCAGTCTATGCTTATTAGCTTAGCTGAGAAATTAGCTTAACCTTAAGTCTATTATATCAATGAAAGTAAAATATGTTTCATATAATTGTGTAAGTCTTGCTCACAGTTTGAGCATATCATTTATTTCTTTCTACCTGAATGATCTCTCTGAAATTTATTAGCTTTATTTTTTTTCACAAACAATCTCTGGGATTACATAAACTGAAATCTGGTCATCTTAACTATGTATGTTTCATTTTAAGTATTATACTCTGACATTGTACAATATCAGCATAGTTGCCATTAATTATTTATATACCCACTGATCGCTCTATGTGATAAATAGAATATCTTTTATATATTAATTTATTATTTTTAATTTTCTTAATAGATATAAGTTAAAACTGTATTAAAGATTGATATATTAATCATAAAATCATTCCTAGGTAATTAACATGTTGTGCTACTGTGAAGATATAATTAATTTTCCCAATCAGGGCAAGATGCATACGCATCAACCAACCTCATTAAATTCACAGTACATGTATTGTATATATCTTTGTAACACAAACGACAATGCAAGAATCATATCTGAATTATACAGCTTCTAGGTTAATATAATACTGATGTGAAAATATTTGAGGTGTTGTATCATGGAACAAACTTATTCACAAGGAATGAAACACCTATAAAAGTAGGCACTGTATGAAATGATAAATTACAAACAGAATAACACCAAATATTTTCATGAAATTCAACATTCTAGTATAGTTGGTATTTGATTTTGCAGCGACACTAGTAAAAGACTCCTAAAACAAAACAAAATCCATAGAGTGAAGATTTTTTAAAAATTGGTTAGGAATTGCAGTGGCATATTTTCAAATATTTTATCTATTTCCAGTTTGACTGCTCGAGAAAAAAGAGATCGTGAGCACAAAAAAGAACTCCTCCGTATCGCCAAGGAACACGAAAGAGCCAGGGAACTTGAAAATGTTCAACGATACCACATGCCACGAGATCTCAAGAAAGGAGAAAAAGGTAAAAAATTGGATTTTGTTTAAGTTAGGAAAAGATGGTAAAGAAAAGCTTGCTCTTGACACCATTAAAAGATATTGGGAATATATATTTTTTAATATAGGGTGTTCTATGGAAAAATTTCAAGATTAAATTGTAATTGCACGTAAACAATCAGAGTGAGGTAAGTGGGAGGGATATTGTTTGACACGCGTAATTTGCGGGATTGCCAGTCGTAATGAGTCACTGGTCGGGAGCGCACTGCGCGTTCGCAGTTGAGCAATATTTAAAGTGCATTGGTTCGTAAGCGTCGCGCTTTTTGTACTCACTTTAAGTGAATTAATAAGGAAAATTGCAGCCTGTACTGGAATAAAAAAATCAACAATGCACATTATTCTGAAAAAGAAACTGCAATTTTACCCATACAAACTGCAAATCATGCAGTTTCTCACCGAAAATGACTATTCTTTACATGAAACCTTAGCGAGAACGATGCTAGAACGTTTTGGAACAACACGAATGCTTGGAAACATTGTTTACTGACAAAGCACATTTTCATATTGATAGCTATGTTAATAAACAAAACATGAGATACTGGTGCCCCGACAACCCAAGGGAACGCTATCAAAAACATTTCCATTGTCCAAAAACGACAGTGTGGTGTGCAATTTTTGCCTGAGGGATAATTGGCCCTTATTTTATTAACCAGCGAGAGACAGTCACTGCTGACGTGTATTGCCGAATGATCAATGAGTTTTTGGTACCTCAACTGCAGTTATTTCCTGGGTTCAACAACAGAACACAATTTCAGCAAGACGGGGCCACTCCACACACAGCTAGAGTTTCAATGGAGAAGCTGAGGGGAATTTTTCCCAATAAATTAATCAGCAAGTACAGAGACATACCCTGGGTACCTTGGTCACCGGACCTTACACAATGCAACTTTTTTTTGTGAGAAAAGCTTCAGTCGAAAGTTTATAGCATCAATCATCGAGCAATTCAGGCCCTACAAGAAAATATCCACAGTGAAGTTGCTGCCATTGAACCAACGCTTTGCTTTTGTGTGTTTGCATATTTAAGAGTCTGATTGCAAGAGTGTCTTGAGAGAAATGGACGGCATTTAGATAATATTGTTTATAAAACATTAAATTAGCATCGTTAAACTCCATTTTGTATAAAAAAATATGAGAATAATATTGTAGTTTTTTTTTTATTTAATATTAAACTTGAATATTTTCCGCTGGACACCTTTATATAGGCACTTCTCGATTTATGAACATATGCTATAGCGAAGATCACAATTTAAGTAACTTTTTTGTTTACTTGAAGTTGTTGAACTGGATAATCAAATGGAACTCGACTGATGTAAGAGAGTTGTTGGATTATTCTAAGGAATTGACAACTGATGAGTTAATAGAAATATAAGTAAATTTAAACACAGAAGAGTACAATAAAAGCTTGAAATTTCACATTCCAGAACATTTACGATGCAGAAAATGGCTGCAGCTTTTAAGTTAATTTCTTAGGGATTGACAATGTTTGAAGAACAGGACTCTAATGTGGAAAATTGTAAAAATGAAAAATAGCATTTATTTCATTGATTGATTTGGCAGTTAGTTTGTGGTGTAACATTTTAATTAAAAAATATTATTTTTATTTTAACTTTGTACTACATGCACAGTTTTTGAGCTAATAACACTAGTTTTAGGAAGAGCAGTTCTTCCCATCTACAGGTGTAAATAAATTAATTTAAATGCATCAATTAGAAATTATAAAAAAATACAGACAGATTAACTCAATTTATCAAAAAAATATTTTAACTGCCACTGGCAGACTGGCTAACTAGGATGCATTTAATTTGTATTAAAATATCACAGAACTATGTTCTGAAAAAATTACAACTTCACAAATAATAATGTGTTCTTTTTAAAAGAAATTAAGTACAGTTGGCTATGGAGCGGTGAGATGTGTAAGGGTGAGAGTGGCTTTATTATATATTGGATACATCAGTAGTAACGGTGAAGTATTTTAAAACGTGATATTCTTTATTAATGATTTTTTCGAATTCAGATTTTTTTCTGGATTTCTAACATTTCATGATTATTTATTATTATTCCGCTATATGGTACCGAGTGGAGTAATTTAAGATTGTGGCTGCCAAAAGAATTGTTTCAGTGATATGGTTAATGAATTCGGAAAAATTATTATTTTTCAGACTTCGTCGATGTTTTTTAATTTGTGTATTCAAATTTCTCGCGGTTTGGTTAATGTATTTTTTGTTACAATTGTCTCTGCAAGTTATTGGATATATTCTGCTTATTTCTAAAATACCTAATTTTGTTTTAGAATTTAGGCATTTATGTTTCAGATATGTTATAATGAAATTTATAATGATAAAAAAAAATCTATCTGTAGTTTTCCATCAAGTTCTATTTTAAAAGAGTGGACGAATCAGCCGCAGCCATTTCATCGGAAGTTCAACTATCCACCTTGAGTGTGCAAAATGGCATGCATATGAAAATAATGAACACTGATAAAAATTTTAACAAATAAAAGTTGAATGTGCTATATATATAGATATTCGTAGCGTATCGTTACGATGAAATGAACACATTCAATGTTTAATACAATGACCGCTAACTTATTTATGCAAAAAAATCCATATTTAGGTGTTTTGACGCTAATAAACAATAACATATGATGAATTACCTCAAGGAACAGAACTCATTTGTAAATGGAGAACTGCCTGTATAACACGTAATATCTATTTAGTGATGGTTGTAGTTTAGTGATGGTTGTAGTTTAGTGAATATGCATGCAATAAAGAAGAAGAATTAGAATGGGGCATCTTTTTTAAATATAGCTTTATTTCAGGTGAATATGTGGAGGTGGATGAGAGAGAAAAGCTTCCCCACTCTGAACAGAGGAAATGGGAACAAGAGCAAATGGCGTCGGCCGTATACAAGTTTGGAGCCAAAGGTTCCGCAGTCGCTAAAGATGAATATGAATTATTATTGGAAGATCAGATTGAATTTATTCAAGCCTTGCGTATGGACGGGGATAAGAAAGAAGGGGATAAAAAGGATGAGAAGGTTACCATTACAGAAAAGAAGAAAATGGATATTGCAGAAACAAAAAAGTCCCTCCCCGTTTATCCTTTCAGAGATAGCCTGATTCAGGCAGTTCAGGAACACCAAGTACTCATTGTTGAAGGAGAAACCGGCTCAGGAAAAACCACACAGATTCCCCAATACTTATACGAATCGGGCTTCACCGAAGGTGACAAATGTATCGGTTGCACCCAACCTAGGCGAGTAGCCGCTATGTCAGTAGCGGCGAGGGTCGCCCAGGAGATGGGAGTCAAACTCGGGAATGAAGTAGGTTACAGCATTAGATTCGAAGATTGTACATCAGAAAGAACTGTTATCAAATACATGACGGATGGTACATTACATAGAGAATTTCTCTCCGAACCTGACCTTGCATCTTACAGTGTGATGATCATCGACGAAGCTCACGAAAGAACCCTACATACAGATATATTATTTGGCTTGGTTAAAGATATCGCTAGGTTTAGACCCGACCTAAAATTATTAATTTCGAGCGCGACTTTAGATGCTCAAAAGTTTTCAGAGTTTTTTGATGATGCTCCGATATTTAGGATTCCCGGAAGACGTTTCCCGGTTGATATTTACTATACCAAAGCTCCCGAAGCTGATTATGTAGATGCTTGTGTTGTATCGATTCTCCAAATTCACGCCACACAGCCTCTGGGTGATATTCTAGTCTTTCTCACAGGCCAAGATGAAATTGAAACATGCAATGAAATGTTACAAGATAGGACAAAACGGCTAGGATCTAAAGTTAAGGAATTGATAATCTTACCGGTGTACGCCAATCTCCCGAGTGAAATGCAAGCTAAAATTTTTGATCCTACCCCTCCAGGTGCCAGAAAAGTTGTTCTGGCCACAAACATTGCTGAAACGTCTCTAACAATCGACAACATCATATATGTAATCGACCCGGGCTTTGCCAAACAGAACAATTTCAATTCTCGCACGGGAATGGAAAGTTTAATAGTGGTTCCTATTTCAAAAGCATCAGCTAACCAGAGGGCAGGCAGGGCTGGCCGGGTAGCGCCGGGAAAATGCTTCAGGTTGTACACGGCGTGGGCCTACAAGAACGAGCTGGAAGATAACACAATTCCTGAAATACAGAGAATTAATTTGGGTAATGCCGTTCTCACCCTCAAAGCGTTGGGTATCAACGATCTGATAAACTTTGACTTCCTGGACCCTCCACCCCACGAGACACTGGTATTGGCTTTAGAACAGCTGTATGCACTGGGGGCATTGAATCACCATGGAGAACTTACAAAAGCTGGAAGACGTATGGCTGAGTTTCCCACTAACCCTATGATGGCGAAAATGTTGCTCGCTAGTGAAAAGTATGTTTTTTAATTTAGTTCTCGCTGATAATAAACCACATTAATTAGTAATAAATTTATTTAAAGAAAACTTAAGAAATTGCAAAAATTCTACCGATAACTTCATTTTTCTCCTGATAATGTTGATTCCCAAACCATTGTGTGTTTTATTAATATTTCCAGATATAAGTGCTCTGAAGAAATAGTGACATTAGCAGCCATATTATCTGTAAATGGGGCCATATTCTATCGACCCAAAGATAAAATAATTCACGCAGACACTGCTAGGAAGAATTTCAATCACCCCGGAGGCGACCATCTCAGCCTAATGAATGTTTACAACCAATGGGTCGAATCAGACTTCTCCATACAGTGGTGCTATGAAAATTTTATCCAGTATCGTTCCATGAAGAGAGCGAGGGATGTGAGGGAACAGTTGGTCGGCCTCATGGAGCGGGTGGAAATAGAAATGGTGTCCAGCCTGCAAGAGGATACAAACATTCGCAAGGCCATGACGGCCGGCTACTTCTACCATATCGCTCGGCTCTCCAAAGGAGGGAATTATAAAACTGTCAAACACAATCAAGTGAGTGTTTTTATAAAAAATGTCACATTTATTTATTATTGTTTTCATATTAAACATATGTTTTTCTAAAATATAACTAGCTTGCATGGCCGCTATTGAGATTTTTCTCATCACGATCATCATTGCCTCTTGCATCCTGAAAGAAATAGGGCCCAATGATTCCGCTAGCCCACATGGCGCACCATACAGTAGCTCTGCATGGGTGTAAAAGTCATTGAGGATTTTCAGTGCCCCAATAATGGTTGTTTTGTTTATTAACAAAACCCGCCATGTTGAAATGAGCTTCGTCCTTCATGATGATTTTTTTCCAAAAGTCAGGTCTGTGCTTGTTTCAATGTTTTAACATATTGTTGAAGAGTTATATGCTCCATAATAAATTGTAATCAACTACTCTCTACAACTACCAAATGCGATCTGACAAATGTCTGCCATACAAAATTGACCTGGAACATAATATTCACCCTGTATTATAATATTTGATGAAGAAAATACACAATTATTTTAAAATTAATAGAGTTAACAACAGTTACAACATTTATTATTGATTTAAATCATCATTAGCAGAGTGTCTGATGATAAACTATAAACAACTTGAATTTCTGGAAAATTAATCATGTGGCTCGACCTGAACACCTTAACACTTAGTACAAATAAAACTAAATACCTAACTTCGAGCATAAAAGAAAATGAACACAATTGTTCCAACTCGTACGACAATATGTGTTAATGCAGTTGCAGTAAGACCCCGCTTAGCGCTGTTTCAGTTTAACACTGTTTTATTTGAATAGGGTATTCCTCGAAAATCGCACACCGCGTGGGAATCCCCGATATCCAAAGCATAACGTGGAAGAGTAGTATGCCGATCGCCGCTGATAAGAGTGCATCTCACATTTACATATAACCCATTCATTATTAATTATTTAACATTTGTTGCCGTTATTGTAAGTATAAATAAATGAAATACAGTGAATGATTTAGTGATAGGTAAATATTACAATTTTCAGTTTTATTATGGGTGATAATAAAAAACACGAAAATAAAGCGACAAGAGAGAGCATTTCGCTGGACACTAAAATGCAAGTGCTTAGACGATTAGATACTGGTGAACGTCAGTCTCAAATTGGTGCTGAATTGAACTTGTCATCTTCAACAATAAGGACAATTCTTAAGAATAAAGAAAAAATAGTATCATCAGCAACTACAACTACAATAATAAATTTCCGTTCTAGACATTATACGATAGAGGAAGTGGAAAAACGACTTTCTATATGGATTGACAACGAAATTGAACGCTATATGCTATTAAGTCAAGCTATTATAATGGAAAAAGTGAAAAGAATTTTTCGTCACATTCAGGGAACACAACTGAAACTGAACTGTTGCAAGCCGAGGGTTGTTTAACAGATTTAAACATCGTAATAACCTTCACAACATAAAGATTGCAAGAGAAGCGGCAAGTGGGGATGCAAAAGCGGCAGCTGAATTCCCAGCGATATTAAAAACAATAATTGAACGAAGAAACTATCTCCCAGAATTAGTGTTTAATGTAGACGAGACACGCTTATTTTGGAAGAGGATGCCAAAAAGAACATTTTTAAGCTGCTAAGAAAAACGTACACCAGGCTTTAAAGCAGCGAAAGATCGCTTAACCCTTTTACCGGGTGGTAACGCCAATGGAGACTTTAAGTCAAAGCCCCTACTTGTGTACCACTCAAATCCTAAGGCGATGAAAGGAATTTCTAAAGCAACTTTACCTGTGATTTGGGAGTCCAATAAGAAGTCGTGGATTGCAATGAAGATTTTTCAAAATTGGTTTGTTGAATATTTTTGCCCCACCGTTAAACGCTATTGCGAAAGAAAACATCTTGAACCAAAAGTGTTACTATTGATGGACAATGCTTCAAGCCACCCAACAAATTTATCTAACTTAGAAACAGGCATTTCAGTCGAAGTGGCTTTCCTGTCATCTAATTCAACTGCCTTGATCCAACCGATGGATCAGAGTGTTATATCAAATTTCAAGACATATTATTTGCGGCGAACATTTACACAGATGTTTGAGAAAACAGATGGACAAGAAAAACAATCAATAAGAGATTTTTGGAAGAACTACAACAACCTAGATGCCGTAGGAAACATAAATCTTTCTTGGAATGAGGTGACAGAAAAATGTTTGAAAGGGGTTTGGAAGAAAATATGGCCAGATCTAAACAAAGAAGATGACGCTATACAAGAGACTGTTGATATCAACAAAATAGTGGAACTAGCAACACAAACGGATGTAGGTGAGGTTGATGTGCAAGATCTTGAAGAGATATTAGAAGAAAGAGCAGAAAGTTTTTCTAATGATGAACTCGAGGAATTGGTGCACCAAGAAGAACAGTAGCAATTCTGAAGAAGAGCAAAAAGAACTTTCAACGGCATTTCTAAAATCTAGTTTAGACACTGTTTACGCGCTTTATACTTCGATAGGTAGGCCTGATATAAAATTTTGAATATGTGTGTTCTTATTGTGTAGATTTAAAAACATAAAACAAAAGCGAAGCTGCTTCTGGGAAAAGAGTTATTGTGATTGGGACGGACTTTTTACGGCGGCAATAATAAAACTTTTAGTATATATAATTTCGGATTATCGGATGTGTGAAGGTTTTCGGTGGCTGACCAGCATATTTGCGGACCATCAGGCTACAAGGATAGCGACGTCGGCCTCAACCAGCACAGGTTCACAAAGGTTTGTGTAATTTGAATTTACATAGATTGAATAACTGTATTCATCATTACCAATAGAAAACCCAGAACTAGCTATCAAAGTATTTACAGAAACATAATTTGGTCGTCCGGGCGGATTGGGTTTTCGATAAAAGAAATTGGTAATTGTAAATTAAATTTTCAGTAAAATTTTTCCATAGCAACACGTTAATATAAATTTTGTTCGGTTTTCCATAGCAACACATTGTTTATATAGATTTCGTTTAAAAATGGCATTGACGGTATTACGGAATAAATTTAAAATTTCTTACGACTGTGATGTGCCCGGCGATTAGGGTGACGCGAATTTCCCCATAGTATGGAGAAAAAAGCACTTAACGCGGTGCATTCCTTAAGGGATTATCAGCATGGGTAACAGGGTCGTATAACCAATTAGGATTAGGTGAAAGTGTTTGCTTTCTTGGGGGGAATTAAGGGACATTTTATGACGGTCCAACCCCAAGAAATGCATCTAATCCTGATTGTATATTGTCGAGGACGTACCTTTCCAAGGATAATGCCCGGTCGGAAATTTTCGCAATCCCACCAAATTAGATGCATTCTCAGAATGCCGACAAGACCTTCCAACGTTTTAGTATTTTCCGATTTTAGTGTAATAATAATAGACTAGGGTAATTTTAATGGTATAGCATGTGCGACCGACCTGTCCTTATGATCCGCGCACACCCTAAGCCCCTGAGGGTTTAAAAAGGCCGGACGCGGCGGTGAAGAGAACACTTGCAGTTAGCAGTCACAGTTCGTCACAGACTTGAAGTTAAGCAGTTAGCAGTCGCAGTTATAGTTGGAAAGTTAGACTCGGTCAGTGAGACTCGTACAGTTGCAGTGAGGCACTAGCCAGTTGGTTACTTGAAGACAGTTAAAGCTAACACAGACAGTTAACTTAGACACTTGGAGAAATGGAAAAGTTAAAACTCTCGAGTTAATATTCTACTCCACCGTCAGCCATCGGACGGCTGGCGACCAGCGCTCGAGGTCGGCCAGCGCGAAGGAAACGCTTGGAACAACAGGCGAAACTAAGACTGGAAAATAGTGCAACTCGAGCGGAGATGGAAGGAAAGCAGTGCAGAGGAGCTGGTAAACCAGACCGCCCACCAGAAGGATGTGTTGCGGAGCGGACTCGCAGCCACGGTCCCGCCCAGACCGCGTCGTCGGTCGCCATCCGCGCGGCGGACATCGATCCTCGAAGCACGGACCGACCGAACTTAATTAAGGTAGAGTTAAGATTAATTTGAGATTAGAATTAAGTAGACCGTAAGATAAATTAAGATAATTTAGCCTAGAATTATTTTTTCTCCTCTCGCCTAACCAAATTAATAAAGTTGTAAATATAGATTAATCATTGACTTATTAATTTTCATCCCCGCCTCCTTCTCAGTGACCAACGTTGCATTGAGATACGATGATCGGGCAGTGAGGAAAGTCCGACGCCGTATCAAGTGGCGCCCAACGAGCGGGCTCGCGTCGGTCGACGCGTTAGGAAATGGTCTCCTAGCGAACTACCCCTGAGATCACGTTGGTCATACCAAGATGAGAAGGGCGGAGAACATGTTGTAGTGTAATAGAGATTTTGGTATTTTTTTTTTAAAATATCTGGCGCCCAATAATTAGATTTCATGTTAGGTAGTTTAACGATTAAGCAATTCGGTTAAGATAATAAAATAATAGATAATGTGTAACTATAAATATGACAAGTACAAGTCATTATAGTAATGATTGTAACGTTCTAGTGGAAAATTTGGACAAGGTCGTCGTACCGGATATATACCGCATGTAAATAGGGTTAATCGAAGATAAGTTTTCTCTTGTATTGTTTTTCTTTGTTTTTATGTTGTACTTTATCTTGACAGTTGAAATTTCCGTCGTCGATTTTTTTTTCTAGTAAGACGTAACGTAAGTTACAGCACCGTGGAATTAGTGAATATGCTGGAACTGCATTTAAAAATAATAATATTTATATAATAGCAATAATTTGATATTTAAATTTATTCCAAAGAAAATCTTAAGATAAAATAACCGATGTGGTTAGGAAATCTTTGAAATCAGGAGCGACTTCGTTTAACGGTAACGCCGCGCGTGAATTTGGAAAATACGCAAGAGCCTAGAAGTACACAAAATAATTTTTTTAACCGTGTAAGACTACATTATTTTTAAAGACAAGAATTAAGCGTAGATAGTTAATTGGTAAATATATTTGTTTTTTAGAAGTCGCAAAGCTTACCGTGAAGCAGTTAATAAATAGAATCGGTTTAACACAAACAGGATAAATTAATCGATTTAGATAGATAGCGCATTTCTTTTGGAGGATCTATGTCAAATATGTGTTACAAAATTGAGTCGAATCTGTGTTAGGGTTATTATTTTATTAATAAGCGTAGATAAATAAAAAAAAATTCAAATAAACATTTATTTACCAGAACCATGTACATATTTCATGATTAGATAGTTAGCGTAAAATACGAAATTCAGGGACTTGCACTAGGATAGAACAAATAGATTATATCGTGGGATTACGGGTTATGTAAAAATTATGATTAAGTTTTCTAGCAGAGTAAGTTTTGTGTCAATTTTTTTTTCTGGTGCATCCGAAGATGTATGAATAAGATATTCGTAGAGATTTTTTTTATAGAGGGGTAATTTTATGTGCTGACCTATACGGCGTACGGGCAACATGATAGATCCGGGGTTAACAAGAGAGTTAACACGGAGCGGCGAATCAATCGAGGAATGATGACGTTAAACGAGTTTAACGGGGGTCGACATAGAGTCACCAAAGAGAGAAGATGAAGATGCACACGAGCGTGTGTGATCGAAGACGGGGATTTGATTGTGTGCAGCGCACACGGATGTCACGATGGACGAAGAATAGCGAATTCCGGCGTTAGGAATGAGGCTGGTCAGGGACTGGCGACGACGGTAGAGGGTACATAGGCCGTATAGGGAAGAGCACATAAAACCGATGCGAAAGTAGGATTGGCATCATCCGGGAACGCGAATTAATCTAGGTGCAGGTGCCATCCACGTAGGCAGACGCCGTCAATGTTAATTAAGACATTGGCGTGGACCAAATCTTGGCATAGATATTAGCCGACTGCGAGGTGCGAAATATAATTTTCATGATGATGAATTTACGCAACAATATTAAACAAATTTTCTCGTCGTGTCAAGGGTCACTTCAGAGTTAATTCCTTTATCAGTGACATTTTAATGCACCGATGGTGAGGGCCCCTATTGGCGGGCAGTCGGTATTCCCATCAGATAGCGGGTTGCAGCGGTGATTTTAATTTAATTTAAATTACAATCGTGTATATATTTAGTTATTGTGATTACGGTTGGTGATTTTGAATGTATTTTTTTTTTAGGGCCGAAGAAATCGTTAGGTTAGGCGTTACGGTAAGGTTAGCATGCAAGGATCGTAGGTAATGTAAATAGTTAGAATAATTAGTAGGATCGCGAGAGACGCACAGTCAATGTACATAAGTAGGCAAATTAAAATGACATGTATTAGTAATAGATAGGCTTAAGTAATATCGAAGGATCTCTGCTTTTATTCGCATCAGGGAAATAATGGACCTCAATCGTCAATGACGTTTCGTTGAACCATGGTATGGCGTAATTCGCGTCAAATGAGGAGGTAGCGTTTGATGTGCCCGGCGATTAGGGTGACGCGAATTTCCCCATAGTATGGAGAAAAAAGCACTTAACGCGGTGCATTCCTTAAGGGATTATCAGCATGGGTAACAGGGCCGTATAACCAATTAGGATTAGGTGAAAGTGTTTGCTTTCTTGGGGGAATTAAGGGACATTTTATGAAGGTCCAACCCCAAGAAATGCATCTAATCCTGATTGTATATTGTCGAGGACGTACCTTTCCAAGGATAATACCCGGTCGGAAATTTTCGCAAGCCCGCCAAATTAGATGCATTCTCAGAATGCCGACAAGACCTTCCAACGTTTTAGTATTTTCCGATTTTAGTATAATAATAATAGACTAGGGTAATTTTAATGGTATAGCATGTGCGACCGACCTGTCCTTACGATCCGCGCACACCCTAAGCCCCTGAGGGTTTAAAAAGGCCGGACGCGGCGGTGAAGAAAACACTTGCAGTTAGCAGTCACAGTTCGTCACAGACTTGGAGTTAAGCAGTTAGCAGTCGCAGTTAAAGTTGGAAAGTTAGACTCGGTCAGTGAGACTCGAACAGTTGCAGTGAGGCACTAGCCAGTTGGTTACTTGAAGACAGTTAAAGCTAACACAGACAGTTAACTTAGACACTTGGAGAATGGAAAAGTTAAAACTCTCGAGTTAATATTCTACTCCACCGTCAGCCATCGGACGGCTGGCGACCAGCGCTCGAGGTCGGCCAGCGTGAAGGAAACGCTTGGAACAACAGGCGATACTAAGACTGGAAAATAGTGCAACTCGAGCGGAGATGGAAGGAAGGCAGTGCAGAGGAGCTGGTGAACAAGACCACCCACCAGAAGGACGGGATCGTAGAGCGGGCTTGAAGCCCCAGTCCCGCCCAGATCGCGCCGTCGGTCGCCATCCGCGCGGCGGACATCGATCCTCGAAGCCCGGACCGACCGAACTTAATTAAGGTACGGTTAAGATTAAGTTAAGATTAGAATTAAGTAGACCGTAAGATAAATTAAGATAATTTAGCCTAGAATTATTTTTTTTCCTCTCGCCTAACCAAATTAATAAAGTTGTAAATATAGATTAATCATTGACTTATTAATTTTCATCCCCGCCTCCTTCTCAGTGACCAACGTTTCATTGAGATACGATGATCGGGCAGTGAGGAAAGCCCGACGCCGTATCAACTGGTTTAAAAACACGGATTTTGCAATTAAAAATAAAAAACAGTCGTTTACGGTAATTAGAACCCGGTTACGGATTTTGGAAAAGAAATATACGTCATTATGTGACACATACGAAGCAATTTTAAATGCTACTAATGATAAAGAGGTGATCATTTATCACAATGAGTTATTTAGAGAAGCGGAAGAGATATATAATGAATTAGATGCGATTTCCGCAGTATATCCGGCCTCAGACAGTACGCATATGCCTACTCAGAGTTCTCAAACATCAAGGCTTCCAACGATAACTATAAATGTTTTTGATGGGGAAATATATTCTTGGTCCAGTTTTTTAAGTTTATTTAATTCATTAATATTGTCTCGGAAAGATATATCAAAAACGGAAAAGTTTCATTATCTGTTAACAAATGTAATCAATGAACCGCGCTCATTGCTTCAACACCTCCCATCTGTTGATGGATCGTTGGACATAGCATTGGAAATTTTGAAAGCCAGATACGAAAATAAAAGGTTGTTGG
Organism: Eubasilissa regina; assembly: GCA_022840565.1. Taxonomy (NCBI): domain Eukaryota; kingdom Metazoa; phylum Arthropoda; class Insecta; order Trichoptera; family Phryganeidae; genus Eubasilissa; species Eubasilissa regina. The sequence goes on along the minus strand of JAINEB010000018.1, from coordinate 41,583,375 downwards.
CGGATTCATATATATCTTGAATCTTACATTTGCCGGTCTTGACTGCCACTTCTGGACTTCGAATAGAGATTTTAAATCCTCTACTTGAATCGACTCGGGCACTAAGCAATCTAGGTTTACCTATCGATAGTTGGAGTTATTTATTACTACATATTAGCCTAACAAAGCTGCCTTTAGATATAAAGATGAGGTTTGAACAAATGTATGGCGGAAGTAGGCTACCTTACCTACATACAATCAGCTGATGGATTTTTTGCAAAATGAATGTAGATTAATTGACACGGCTTCGATGGAACGCGTTAATATTTCAAGAAATTCCGTCCTACATGCTCAAATGAATTCACTCGAAGATCGGAAACAGAAAGCCGTTAACACGGTTCAAAATGCTCAAGTTATGAAAAGAGATCGCAACGGTCCCAGTAAAGCGTGTTTATATTGTCGCTATTCGGGGCATGACATCGACGAGTGCCGAAAATTCGGTAGCATATCCAATGTCAACCGTAAAGATTGGGTGACAACAAACAAATTATGCTTTAGATGCTTCGGGAAGCATACGGCTGCGAATTGTACTCGTAACAAACAATGTACTCGATGCGGTAACTTCGGACACCACGAACGAATATGCATAGATGGCATTTTTATGACAAAAAATAGGCGCGTTTCTCCTTCCCCTCGACTCTCCATTTCACCTGGCAGAAATTTACGTACGGATCGCAGACGGTATGATAATTCAGATTCGCCATCAGCGCAATCTCATCTGCAAAATGGCTATTCTGCATAGCAATCAACAAAGAATAATGTCGCAATGTTGCCTAAGTTATCGGACAATGTAATCTTACCCACGGTTATTGTTGAAATAAAATCGGCGCAGAATAATTTTGTACGTGCGCGAGCCCTGTTAGACCTCGGATCACAAGTAACAATAATCAGAAGCGACTTGGTAACAACTTTAGGACTGAAACGGCATTATTCTTTTACATCTTTAATGGGCGTTGGCGGATTACGGTCGTGCGACAGTTGTCAAATTGTCATAATTCATGTTAAACCAGAAAAATTGGATCACCCAATATTATCGGTTAAGGCGATAATATTAAAAAAGCCAACCACATATTTGGTAGGTCAACCGGGACCTTGCGGCAAATTTAAACTTTCGGACGGCGGTTTCTCTCCGCGCGCGGAGATCGACATTATCTTCGGTTGTGACATTTTGGGACAAATAATTACGGGGGAAAAAATTGATTTAGGTATGGGCGGACCCTATGCGCTGGGTACCATATTTAATTTCTCCCCTTTCGGGCCTGATCAGACTGCAATTTTAGACAATCCGATGTCAAATTGTGAGTCTGATCATTTTTCGGGCATTTCTCTGCTAGGGACGATAGAGAGATTTTGGCGTTCGGAGGAACCGCCAAAAATTACGGTATCAAACCCAGTGGACGAGGAATGTGAACGGCTATTCACATCAACCACGTCACGTGGAACGGATGATGGCAAATACGTGGTTCGGCTTCCACTTTTATTTGACCATCAGCAGTTAGGAAATTCACAGCAAACGGCTTTGAAGCGATTCATGGCTCTATAACGACGGATGCATCGTCAGCCTGAATTTGGTAAAAAGTATGTTCAATTTATAACGACAATTTATATTAAACTCAGACACATGATGGTTTCTAATTTTAAAGTGAATTCGGATAAAGAGATATTGGCTTTAAATTCGAATAAACAAATTAAATCATCTATGTGGCGATTGAATTTATTTTTTGATAAGGACAATATACTTCGGATCGGCGGTCAAATAGTAGCTTCGGAGCTACCATATGAAGCACGACATCAGGTTTTATTGCCAAGAAAAGGTCGGTTCACGAAATTATTATTAAAAACACATTATCATAAAATCCATTGTCATGTCGGGGCAAATACACTTTCGGCAATATTGTCTCGCTCTTGTTGGATTGTTTCGGCTCGGTGCGTTACGCGACATATTGCATTTCTTAGTGTGCAATGTTATCGGTCGAGAGCTCGTCCAACGCAACCCTATATGGTGGACTTGCCACCTGATCGGGTCAGAGGTGTGCGTCCATTTCTCGGGGTAGGTACAGATTTTGTCGGCCCGTTTCATATCAAAACGAGTACCTTACGGAAATCCAAAATTAAAATATGGTGTCCTGCTGAGGCCAATTTACCTTTGGATAATTATTAACCAAGGCAGGGCATGGTTAGGGGGCGGGATGTTTACGCGCTTTATACTTCGATAGGTAGGCCTGATATAAAATTTTGAATATGTATGTTCTTTTTGTGTAGATTTAAAAACATAAAACAAAAGCGAAGCTGCTTCTGGGAAAAGAGTTATTGTGATTCGGACGGACTTTTTACGGCGGCAATAATAAAACTTTTAGTATATATAATTTCGGATTATCGGATGTGTGAAGGTTTTCGGTGGCTGACCAGCATATTTGCGGACCATCAGGCTACAAGGATAGCGACGTCGGCCTCAACCAGCACAGGTTCACAAAGGTTTGTGTAATTTGAATTTACATAGATTGAATAACTGTATTCATCATTACCAATAGAAAACCCAGAACTAGCTATCGAAGTATTTATGGAAACAGACACTATAATGGAAATTATGGACCAATTTATTGAAAATGACACGGATTTTGATAGGAGCTCAAAGGCAAGACGGGGTGTCATAGATGCCTTATCCACTTATGGACAACTTCTTACACAGCGCAAACGAAAAACGCAAATGACATTAGACACATTATTGATAAAAAGACAGAAAATTGGAAATGCGGAGGAATCTGAATGATCTCAAACGTAAATGATGACTTAGAATCTCTTTGATTTTTTCTATTTTTTGCATCAAGTGTTTGTTACTTAACGCACTTTTAAAGGTTGGTTTAAAATTAATAATACCTGGTGCATGTTTATTTATGTTTCTATATTTGTAAGAAATAAATTTTTGTTATATTGTTATAAAAAAAAAACATATTTAATAAACTTAATTGACAAAATACATATTCATTATTAATAATTTTTCCCTAACCCCAATATTTACATGGTGACATAACCTCATTTAACGCTGTTTCCTATAACACTCTACTTTGCTGGAACGTATCCCCCGCGTTAAACGGGGTATTACTGTATATAGAGCGTACTGACCAAATCAAATACTTAGGTATTATATTTGATCCTTATCTCATATGGAGTCATATGCACAACTCATTACAAATATAATTTTTTTTAAATATACTATTTTAGAAATACAGTAAAACTCCATTAATTTGTGTATCCATATTTCGTATTTTCACATAATTTGCACTTTTTTCAAAAATTTTAGCCCCGAAAATAACATTTCATACCAATTATTCGTAAAGCCTTATTATTCGTAGTTCGTAAGAATTTTTATACCCAAAGTAAATCATTTTTTCACATAATTCGCATATTCACGTGTTTTTAAATCCAAACATAAACTTCGTAAACATCTGTAGCTAGCTCCACCCCCTAGCCAATCCTTTGTATTTAAATTCACAACCTATTTTATGATTAATTTCTTTTCGTGTTTCGTTTTCTAAAATGGCACGAACATCTCGTAACTCTTGTAAATCCTTGACCATTTGAAAAATGGAACTTATTTTAAAAACTAACAAAAATTGATGTCAAAGATAAAATCAGCGAGAAAATTTTAATCCGAAATACCTCTCCAAGTTCAAACTCTAAAAATCGCATAAAAATAATAAACTTCAACGAAGTATGATGATTTCAAAGTTTTTAATTATTTTTCACAGACTTTTTAGTATTCCAATTTCTTGCCCAATTTTGATGGAAAAGGCGAGTTCAACCGCTAATCAAATTAAAATATCCATAATTTTGTTGTGTCAAGCACTGGTGAATCGTTTGAAGAAGCCTGTTTATAATGTTGGGCTTGCCACGTCGCCACATTCATTATTCAGGAGAAATTGATTATTTGATAAGCATTATGAAAATCACGATGTTGACAGCGGCGCGCGCAAAAATGCGAAAGTGTAAACCGACGACGCATTTTTAAAAGCATGTTGCTTTTAAAAAAAATTGTTCTCATTATTCGTATTTTTTTTTTTTAATTTCGGTGACATGTGTTACAAATTAACAGAATTTTCTTAATATAAAACTTCTAATAATGGTATACCACACAATCTGTCAATCAATCATAGAGCATGGTATAATTGCTCGGGGTAGAGCGACTATGTCTGCAATTAATCCAATAATAGCAGCTCAGAAAACTATTTTAAAAGTTATCCTCAAAACCCCAATCACAACGAGCACTGACGAAATTTTTAATGAATTCAATGTCTTTGATGTAAGACAAATATATGCTAATACTACTCTTAAGTACAAACCTATTGATTCAAACCTTTAATTATTATTGCCACAAATTTCTCCAAAATAATTTATTTGAAAATCCACTTTCAAATTGTTTTTTCACATATACCTTATGTATTATATGTTTTATTTTATTTTTATTTTGTTTTATTCGGAAAACATACAGTTTATCATTAAATACGAAAATCACAATAAAAGCAAAACAATAATTAAACCAGTTACATGTTTTCCCAGAAGATACTAAATACTTTATACAGTAAGTACAATTTAAAATTTAAGAAGGATATTTATATGTATAGGGTAATAAATGTTAATTCTATCCATCTACTACTTGTAATACTAATTTATTTGTACGTTGTTGCTTGTGAACTATGCCCATCTCAACACATATTTTTACATTTATATTACATAGTTAACAATAAATAAATATGTAAATAGAATATTAGAAGCAAAATAATATGTAATTATGTTATGAATGTTATCACATAAAAATTTAATTTTGATTTACTTCCAAGATGTTAGCTATCCACGACTTATTTGAATATACATTCAACAGTCGCAAGTAGTTCATGCAAACTGCGTACGACCAATCATGAGTGATAAATTCTACCACAATTACTGCCGAATATGTAGTTAAATAATATTATTGGTCAGTTTTGAAATGACGAATCTGCAAAATTCTTTCTCTTCTATCTCTCTGTTGGTAGTAAAATAGTTATGACAGCCGATTCCTGATGATTTTGCAAGGGTTGTTCTCAATATTTCTAGACTAATGAAGAGATATGGATTTTTTGGAAACATTGAAAATAATCCTCAAATAAATTATGTTATGTACTTTTAAATACATTGTGCGGAAACCTCAAAACTTATATACACGTTTAGTAATACATTATTTGTTATCTTGTTGTTTTAGACTGTCCTGATTCATCCAAATAGTTCACTGTTTGAAGAGTTGCCAAGGTGGGTGCTCTACCACGAGTTGGTGTTCACCACAAAGGAGTTCATGAGACAAGTGACGGAGATAGAAAGCAAGTGGCTACTGGAAGTGGCTCCGCACTACTACAAGTCCAAGGAACTGGAAGATTCAACAAACAAGAAAATGCCTAAAGTTATAGGAAGATCAAAACCAACAGAAAACTGATAATAAATTATTTTCATAATTCATGTTTTTTACTTTCTTATTTCTTTTTACATTTGATAGTGAATCTGCTTGTTCTTATGAAGCTGTGGAGAAGCAAAACCAGGGAATTTTGACTTATACAAAGATTTCAAATTTAGGACTTCGTACTTGGTTTTATTTTAAAGACACTTATACAAATTTAACAAATCAAACAACATAATTTATGTACATATTCATTTTTCTTCTTTAGTCTTCGACATTGTACCCCTTTTACATACATATATGTGCATAGTTTTCTAGAAAATTTGTTACAAAAGAATTTGATTTCTAAAATCTATTCATTTCTGATATTTATAATAAATAATATTATCTCTTCAGACAGCTATTATAATTTGATCGTAGGGTCTGCCTGCACGGGTGAAACTTTGATCTAAAAGATGATACAGAATTATTGTGAAGCATACTAAATCATTTATTTTCTGTTGAATTTTGTTTGCCTCAACAATCGTCGAGCTTGTATGAGAAGATGTATGAATATGGATGAGGCGAGAATTGTATGTCAGGACAAAAGAGCGTGGCGCTCTATCCTCTGCCTAGAAACGGCATGATGGTAAGTTAGTTAGAATTTTGTTTCCAGAGCGATAAGGGTGTTTTGTTTGTGCAGTCGAACGACACTACCTCTGGCGGTGCTGCACAGTTGCATATTTAGCATTAAAAATAATACCAACCTGGCAATGAAGGTACATATAGGAATGATATGGAAGCTTTGCTCATAGAATGGTCCTCGGTATGTGGTGGGTCCGTTCTCATTGCAGAGCAGAATGACCAACTGACGCTTTCTGACCTACACCACCAGATCTCTGAGACTCAAGAACTAAGTTTATTTTGTGTATAATACAAAGAAATTAAGAATATTATTCTGTAATATGTATATGGATGTATCTAAAATATAAGTTCTGAATAGCATTACTTGAAAGGTAAATTGATATTGTATTTCGTGACTACTGGTCAGTGCTTCCTGTGAATAAAATTATGATTATCTTATCCCATGGATGACATAATGCATGTTTTGAAAATATATTAACAATAGCAAAATACCTGAATAATGATGGGTATAATCAAATAAATGATAAATTTATCTGGCAAATAGTTATTAGGCAATTTATCCGAAATGTAGCGAAACAGGCTCTTTAATGTTTATTATTTAACTATTAATTTTATTATTTTGTTTTATTGCATTCACAAGGAAAAATTAATATTTTTACCTATCTACAAGCTTTGTTTTCCAGTGCAAGTCTATGGTCAAATAATATTCTCAGAAGTCTTGTCAAATGGGTTTCCATGACAATTAAGTTGTTATTGTTTTATATTTTATTTTACTTTACTTAATCAATAGTCTTCGTTCACCTTATATGTTTGATCAATATTAATAAAATTTATCAGTTTTAATTGAAGTCATTGTTATCGTCATTCTTTACCGCATAATAAAGTATTCTAACCAAAAGTACAACTGTCATAGTATTGAATAATTATTAGCTAATCACAATGCCCGAAGAAGAGAAAAAGATTGAAGGTTACAATCCAGGAGAGATAGTCCCAATACCCACCCGGCCATGGCAGCCGCCTGACACGCCACCATGTTACCTACCACAAAGAGATAGCAAAGTTCCTGCAAAGGATATGGTGATGGGACCTATTGGTAAAATATTCACTTCAACAGATAATATGCCTGAAATGCCCCTTTTCTAATTATTAAATGAAATCTTGAATTATAATAATGTGTATTCAGTATTATGTCGAAATTTGATCAAAAAATCAAATTTATTTTGATAAAAGACCTGAAAAGGATGGTCATTCTCAGGGATTGTCACATAAAAAAATGAACTCAGAATACATCACCCCGGTATCAATACACTCATTTGGCCAGTTGCTGTATCCAGAAAAATAATAACAAATGTCAAGTGGTGTATGATAACGTTGCTTCTGAGTGTATCAAGGCTAATGACCCATTGGTTGTCTTGTGGCTTCGTGCTCTCTTCAATCAGTGTTTCGAGGAGAGCCACTCTCCATTAGATTGGAAGAGGGCTGTTATTATGCCTCTCGACAAAGTCAAAGGGTAGCATATGGAATTCAGTAACTATGGGGCTATTAGTCTACTAAACTCGGTTAACAAATTATATGAAAGAATTTTAATAGAAAGAGCAAGAACGATGATGAAAGAAAATGTACGGGACGTTCAAGTGCCTTTGTGGGTGGAAGAGGATTCATGGATCAGATATTTTCTCTACAAGTGATGGCGGAAAAGTTTTTGGCAAAAAACCAAAAACTATTTTGTGCTTTCGTAGAAAAAGGCATATGGTAAGAGAAAGGTTATGGAATGTACTCTCTGATTACGGGGTGAATAGTAAACTTATTCACACAATCGCATTCCTATATGAATGAAGTTCTGTGTGTGTAAGAATCAATGGAACATTTACACCTTGGTTTGACATTACAAAGGGTGTCAAACAGGGTTGTGTAATGTCTCCATGGCTGTTCAACTTGTATATGGATAATTTTGTGAAAGAACTGGAATATATTAACGTAGGAGCGATTTGATTTGTATGCTGTTCATTGTACGCCGATAATGCAGTATTAATGGCGAATAATGAACAAGAATTACAAAGTCGAGTGAGTTGAATGTACGATGTATGCAAGGAAAGCGACCTTATTATGAATGTCAACAAGTCGAAAGCGGTGGTATACAAGAAGGAGAAAAACAAGACAACATGCAAAATACTTGCAGGTAATGAATGTTTGAAAAAAGTAGATGAGTTTGTGTATTTGGGAAGTATGTTTGATAGAAACGAAAAGATATCGAAAGGAGGGTGACTGCAGGGAATAAAGTGAATGGCACTTTGAATGGATTATGGCTAATGAGAACTTGTCAGCCAAAGCAAAACTAACAGTTCACAATGGAGTCCTGGTACCAACACTGATGTATAGAAGTAAGGCCTGGAACTGGCAGAAGAGAAACAAAATTAGACTGAATGCAGTGGAAATGAGATCATTTAGGCATATAGGTGGCGGATCCATTTATGGCAGAGTAAAGAATGTAAAGTTGATCTTAGTATAGTAATTAAGATTAAGAAAGGGTCACTTAGATGGTCTGGTCATATAGAACAAATGAATGAGGAGAGAATGGTAAGAAAGAAATATGACGCAAGTGTTGATGGCACCGGAAGTAAAGAACGTCCACGGAAGACTTGGCACGACCAGGTAAACGACATACTGGAAGATGGTCCTGTTGGAAGCCTCAATAATTTGCGAGCTTGTATGAGAAGATGTATGAATGTGGATGAGGTAAGAATTATGTATCAGGACAGAAGAGTGCAGAGCTATATACTTTTTGCATACCCCCGCGGAGAAACGGCGTGATGGTTAGTAAGTCTTCAAACTTTTAAATTCTAGACGTTTACAGCTGCCTTACTGTCTTTGGATGTTTCTTCCTTTTTTCTTAGGGTTTTCTTCAAAAGCAATTGTTACAAAGACACATTCTATGATATATGTATTGTACGGGAGAAGAGAAAATATAAGTATAAAACCTGGCAGAACAGATCCATTCATTAAAGAACACAATCATTATTAAGAGAAATTTTTTTTACTCAATAGTGGTTTTTTTCCAGACCGATATAGAAGATTAGCAGACACCCTACCAGTGGTGTTTCCCTTCAAATAGTGTTGCATACAGGTTCATCACAAAATCATCAATTCTAAATATTATTAAGGATGTGATTGCTATTAAACCTTTACATCGAAACATTCCATCTTTTCTTTACTTATATATTTATATTATTATGGCAACAAGATTGGTTCAGAGACTATTATATCTGAGTACGTCACAACTGATGTTATGTATGATAACAGTAAAAGCATGTTTATTAAGACATCATAAACGGTTGGCGGCGTTTAACAGACGGCTACAAGTTATAATACTGTTGTATCTGCAACACAAGTTAAACAGTTCAGATGTCTGCATACTGTGAAAAATCTGATATTGTAAATGATTGAAGAAATCTATCAAAACAATTAGGCTTATTTCTAAGTCTCGGCCTAGTCTCTTCATTAATAAAGTGATATCTTTTACAAAGTTATTATAATACCTATAATAGCAAACATAGAAAGATAATATATTTTTTACATCAGGTCCCTGGGCAACAGGCCTGGTGGATTGGACACCGCTATCTGGAATGACCGGTACTCGACCAGTTGTTGATAAATATTCAATAACCAAATATTCTACTGGTGAATGGCGCCAACATAATGCTGAACTGTTGTCAGGAGAAGCCTTGGGTAAAGCTAATAAGTATGTTTTCAATCAACTGTGTAACAAGTAACGAAGTGAGTGAGTCGACTAATTTCAAAATTTTACTTTCCATTTGGCGTAAACTAATAATTCCACCACACCGTAATTGGAAAATTGTGGTGTGGTGAAATTTTTAATGTGTATACTAAACATATCGTTTTAATGTTAACAATTTCAAACGTCAACTAGTCTTGTGCATGTTTTAGCCAAGTATTATGCGATGAATGGTGACTCTTGGAATAGAGTGGCTTAAAAAAGTATATTATTTTTACACCTAATTAAATCCTTTATATTTAGGTTGGAAATGGATGCCAAAAATGCACTAACTCAAGCATATTCAGTAACAGATGCAGATTATAATGACAACACGGGACGTTTGAAAGAAAGAGCGCAAGAAGTGTACAGGTGGAAAGCTGATGTGGAGTTTGCTTGCAAAGCCATGTCTGATGAAATAGTCATTCTCGAAGAAATACGTCAGAGGCTTAAGTCAGCGTCTTCTGTGCTCTTGCTTCCTGAAGCTATAGGTATTATGCCTTCTAATCATAGAAAACCTATAAAAATAGTTTTGTTGTGCGATCTTTTTAATTGTGCAAACCAACTTTTTAATTAGTCCTTTATTTATATCTATACAATTTATACATTTAATAATTCTTGTAATATGAGCTTTCTCGCTAGAAAAATTTGAGTTCATATTGCATGAATAGTAAATTAAAAATTTTTATGTAATGTTTTAATAATTCTCATAATTCTTTCAGCCAGGGAGTGTTTGGATCTACGGTCTAACAGATTAGAGCCAGATCTTGTCCGTGACGCAGCAGAAGAAGAAATTATTAAAGAGATGTCTCTCATCGGAGCTATTCGTCGTTTATATACACAAACTTTGGTTGAAACCGATCAACAAATGACGAACAACAAATCAGCCAAGGCAAGAATAGAATTTGACTGGAGTGACAAAACAGTTGCTTATGACACAGATTCTTTAAATATTGGGTTGAATACTAAAACTAGCACAATCTTGTTGAAACCGGGTGCCGTTCGTCTTTCTGATGGGTAAAATCATTATTTTCATAATTAAACCTATTTATTTATTTATTTATTTATATATATTTTGACATCCATATTTTTGTACTAACAGAGGTGCATACATAATAAACATACATAGTTTATTGTGTGGGATGGAGTAGACTTCACCTCTGATATATACAGCGTTGTCCTGGCTACTTTGCTAGACTGAAGTCTGTGTTAAAGTAGCCAGTTTTTTTTTTCGTATTATTTGGAATAAAAAGAGAATTCAAATATTAATAAAAAAGTAAAAATATATGGAGTGGGAGTGTTGCAGGACTAGTGAATTATTAGTGAAAGAATTGTATAAATTATATTAAATTATTGGATATCCATGCTTCTGATTTATCTCTACCTGATAGAATCATATATTGGGTCCATATTTGTGTAATCTTATAGGAATTGTACGATTTCCAGTTGGTACTGAGTGTATTGTATAGTTTCGGAGCTAGAAACATGTAGAATCTTTGATAAAATGTCGTTGTTGCTCTCGGAACTGGTGTGTAGATGTTTGTTGTTTGTCTTGTGATGTGTCCATGATTTATTGCTTGAGGAGAGTTGTTGTTAGTATGGAAATATTGAACGAGTCTCAACATAAAGATTTGTCTTACAACAAGGACATTGTACTCTTTAAATGTAAGATCTGATGGATATCTAAAGGGACGACCAATTATTACCTTGAGAATTGTTTTTTGTGCTTTTTTAGCCGACTCCAATATTGTTTTTGCTGCTCCTCCCCAAACTAAAATAGCATAATTAATTAAGGGTAGCACAGTGCAAAGTACACCGATCTCAAGAGTTTGTAATCAACTGTACATTGTATTCCTTTAAAAAAGTAAATTAGTTTTCTTATGCGTTTTACTAGGTTCGATATGTGTTCTTTCCAGTTAAGATGATCATCGATCAGTACTCCCAGATGTCGAATAATTTTGACTCTTGTCAGTTTTTCACATTGGCAGGCGGAAGCCGTGTTCTTGTTTGCTTTTCAGTCATGTACAATAAGTATAGGACTTTGATGTGGTGTTGTTCTTTCGTTAATACAGAAACATACATATTTTGATTTTTTTGTGTTAAGTGATAGGAGGTTCGTGTCAAACCATTTTTTCGCCTTGTTCAGATCATCCTGTGCACGAGTATTGTTCTCTTCCCAAGACTTACCCTCAAAGCAATGCACAGTTAAAAATGCCACCAATTCAATTCAATCTCTTTCTTCTTCATTGAGCCTATAAATTTAAATATTTCTGAACCATCATTAGATTATATTTTTTACAGACAATCTACTCTAGGATACTGGGAACACTTTTGCAAAGAAAATTTAGAACAAGTTGAAGCGATGAGGCAACAGTCCATTGACAGACGTTCATCTATAGACGCCATGCTCATCAACACAGCTCGTGACTTGCGTACTCAAGCGGATAGAGTAGATCAAAATTTGGCAGAAAAATCTTCTTGCACGGACGAGCTCCGCATAAGACTTGAAGATGAATTAAAAAAGGTTATAATTACAAATATTTTAAACAATGGCATAACTTTAAAAAACATGGGATCCAATTCAAATTGTAAAAATGGCATCGGGTCCCAATGTGAAACGTATGAACCTCCTATATGTATGTGTATAAGATTTTTGCTTTTTTTGGTCTTGACTCTAACCCTCTACAGTAAAACCGCGATATAACGAAATCCAAGGGACCAAAAAATAAAAATTCGTAATAACGAATTCCCACATATAACGAAAAAAATAAAAAAATCTACTATATGTTACGCGCCGTCGCCAAAAAATGTTGCACGGCTTCGAAAAAGATAGCAAATTCTGCAAACAAAGGAGGAAAAGGCCATAGGGAACTGAATACCTACATATTTTTAGTAGTTTTATTATTAAAACAGATAAGCAAATGGATAATCAAAGAAATTAAATTAAGAACAGAACCTATTCAAAACCAATTGGAAGATATTTTTGTAAATTCCAGAATATTGCAAACACAAAACAATATTTTAATTGTGTTTAAATGTAGAGCCGCTTCAAACATAGTTTTGGGCATGAAACATACAAAATAATTCAAAAATAACAATTTTACAGTTGAATCGCGGCATTTTTATAAAATGAGTCGTATATAAATTACGAAGGTACTTGCCGGTAACAGCGGCAACCACTTTAAAATATATTTATAATCGTTAAAATTGTTCACTTAAAAATTATTGTTAACATTGTTCACTTAAAATACACGAAAACAATAGTTAATAGAAATACAAAATGCCGTACAAAAATAGTCCATAAAATATTTTAACGAATTATTTATACTATTGACGAGTTTACACGAAAACAATTGTCAAACGAAAATGAATTTATGTAAATATTCAGTTCGGTCATGCAATAATCGCGTTAAAAGCTGAACAAACTTAACTCTACAGACGTTACACTGAGACAGACATTTCCAATAAGTACATACTGCAACTTTCGGGGAGTTCCTGTTAATTTTTGTATTTTCCAGCTGTTTGGGTCTGGGATTGCAATACATATTAGAGGCGTATGCGTGCGTAAAACGTGTCTAAGAGAACGCCGCAAGAATTATGTCAAATGGTTTTATGGGCCTACTATGAACCCAAGAAGAAGTTTGAATTGTTTTACTACCTTGTCGGCCGACCGCCGCGCACCGCCGAAAAGGCCATAAAACCGTTCGCATACGGTAGATGCATCGGCACGGCTTTGTAAGTGCGAAATAATATTTTCATCTTTTAACATTTTTTTATTTCGTTATAAATTTACGTAAATGTATTGGCATTTTTTCATACGGGACAAAAATGATTTTGTTATAAATATTAACGGGATTTCGTTATATAAATGCGTTTTTGTATGAAAAATTGATTTTAGGGACTAAATTTCGATTTTTTTTTCGATATACGTCATTTTTCGCTATATCGGGTTTCGTTATATCGCGGTTTTACTGTATATATAAATAATTTTTTGACATGCTTTCTTATCACAAGGAAGGAAGTTACCTAAATGTAACCCCTGCGACCAATGGAGGGTTACGTTTTGGACACGGGCACTATAAGTGAAATTTCAAATATAAGACTGTAGCGATCGGAATTCAAATCCATCGCCATCTCAGTCGGCATCGACGCTAGCGACAGTGCTGCCGGTTGCTGCCACAAGCCTGGCTCAGAATTCACCGCTAGGCAGTCTCTCTAGTTTCATCGTTCCACAATGGCGGTCTTGCCGGTTCGCGAGAGCCGAGCGAGACCGCCAATTCGCTTCACATCATTTCATTTCGTAATATACACGCACCTTCTACATCATTCATTCATTCATTTCATTATATGTCTTTCTTGTTTTCATCGTAATGTAATAAAACTCAAAACGCGCAAACAAACATTTGTCTTTCATTTAACCACCGACATAACCCCCAAAAGACAATACTTAACTAAATAATAATAATCACAAGATTAATGTCAAATGTCAAAAAAAAATTAATATTAATTTGAAAAAGTATTGTTCATTTTGTAACACTAAAAAAAACCTATTGCACCTCGCTTTGCCTGCCTGCGCTCATTATGTCAAATTTACTGACACTGTCAAATAATCCGTTGTCTTTGTTGTTCTTTTCTAATAACTCCATGATTGTGAAGAGAAAGAAACTTTTCAATGATTTTCACACTTAATTTTCTAATTAATAATTAAGAAAAATATGGTGGGAGTATATTTTAGAGCAGGAACATAAACATGGTGCGTATGATGGAGAAAAGCATATTGAGCCTACAGAAGCGTAAAATTAAATTTCTAAATAATGTGATTGCAATATATCGCCATATAACAAAGCACGATGTATGGGGGTGACTTGTACACATGAGAAATTATTTTTTAAATTCTCTAATTATATTTCTTGCTGAGAAAGATTTAAAAAATTATTTGTCTACATCATTTGTGCTCAGAAAGTATCAATACCAATGCACTGTGGGACATGGAGCTTTTGGGCCCTGGGCCTCAATGCACTACATTGGCATAGTTACACTACTGATTTTAAACCTAGACAAATGAATTTCCTTCAGTTAACTGCTTTGTAGAATTATAAAATTAATTAGAGAAATTCTCCAACTACGGAAGTTAATTTTCATTAGGACAATCAATGTTAAATATATAATTATAATCAATACTATATTACTCTATAAGACTGAATCTATATTACTCTACAAGACTGACTCTAGTATTATAGATATCCTAGATAGTCTAAATATTATAAATACAAATTAAATGTATTAATTAGAAAGATACATATAAAATCAATTTTATTGAAAAATATTGTTGTTGCTACCGGGATTCGAACCTGGATTGGAAGAGATCCAGGTTCAAGATTCAATAAAATTGATTTTATATGTGTATCTTTCTAATGAATACATTTAATTTGTATTTAAAATATCACAGACCATCTGTTCTGAATTACAATTACAACTTCACAATAAGAATGTGTTCTCCTTAATAATATTATATTACTTTATAAGACTGAGATGCATCTCTGGAGTTAAAATCTATTACACCTACCATACATTACATCTTCCAATAGTTTTATATCTCCGGGCCACTTCATAATCGAGTTGGGTTGTGTGATTCCTCAGTTTGGGAACAGCGTACCTTTTTCATTGTTGTATTACTTTTAGCAAAGATTAATCTCGTAATAGTCATCACAACTTATATTTAGATCTTCTATAGGTCAATTGATAGGATAAAGATAACTATAATTATTTGATAACTATGATTTTTATAACCATGTCTTCATTATTAATGATTTTTTTAGACTCTCCAGAAGTTAGCTGACATTGAATTGTTATGTAACAATCTCAAAACAGCATTGCGACAATTGGAGCTTTCAATGAAAGTCGCTCAAACTAGATTAGATAACAGGGGCTTCACGGGACGACCTAACGTAGAGCAATGCAGGGACACTCCGCATTTGGGGTATGGTATATAATCATTTTTCTATCTGCAGTCCTTTAGGATTCTCAATGTCCATAATGATAAACTAAAAAAATTTGACCAGTCTTTGAATAAACATTCTCATAGGAAATATCCACAATTAAGGTTTCATCCACCAAAACTAGAATAAATAGAGTAAAACTCCATTAATTCGTGTACCCATATTTCGTATTTTCACATAATTCGCGTGTTTTTAAATCCAAACTTGCGCGATCATCCTTCTGTAAATATCTGTAACTAGCCCCAACCCTTTAGCTAATCACGGCGCTGTTCCTTATCGCAATAGATCGGCGTGCTTAGAGCTCGCAACTTGCAAGACCGCGGCTGAACTGAGCGATACCATATTTATGTATATTAAAATTCTATAGTGCGTTTTATAAGATTGCGAATTATATATTTCTACTCGCCCTTGTAACCCCTAATAAAAATATTTTTAACAATTTTCATTGAATCTTGTTCATTGAATATGGATGAACTGTGTGCAAATTTTGCGATTTGTTTAATGTAATAAAGGAACTAAAACCTTTGTATTTAAATACAAAGGTTTTAGTTCCTTTATTATATAAAAATATATATTTATTATATAAAAAAAAATATAATTTATTTTTTTGGTGTTTCGTTTCCTAAAATGGCACGAACATATCGTAATTCGTATAAATTCTTGACCATTTGAAAATATGGAACTTATTATTATAAAAACTGACAATAATTATTGTCAAAGATAAAATCAGTAGATAAATTTGAATCCTGAATACCTCTCTATGTTCAAACTTGAAAAATTGCAGATAAATAAAGCATAAAACCTCAACGAAGTATGAAGATTTAAAAAATTTTCATTATTTTTCACAGGCTTTTTAATATTCCAATTTCTTGCCCAATTTAGACGGAAATGGCGAGTTCAACCGCTAATCAAATTAAAATGTCCACAATTTAGTTGCATCAAGCACTGGTGAATCATTTGAAGAAGCCTGTTTATAATATTGGACTCGCCATGTCGCTACACACTTTCATTATTCCGGAGAATTATTTCATAAACATTTGACTCATAAAAAGCTGAAATAATAGACAGCCGCCATGTTTTTCAGGATAAAAACCACGATGTTGGCAGCGGCAGCGCACACAAAAATGCGGAGGCGTAAACTGACAACGCATTTTTTAAAATTTCTTGTAATGTTGCCTTCAAAAAAATTATTCTCATTATTCGTAATTCGAATTTTTTTTTAAATTTCGGTCCCGTGAGTTACGAATTAACAGAGTTTTACTGTACATGTATTTCTTTATACATACATACTTATCTTTTATGCCTATGTGTATGTATGGGTTAATAGCTAGCAGCAGATTTATTAACGTCAAAATTTGTATTAGACAATGTTGCTCTCTTGTTTTTGAATTTGAAAATGTATTAGGTAAAATGAAAAGAAATGTTTTTTTGTGTTGTTTTGAAGTCAGTTTGCTTTCAGTTGCGGTCAAGTAAGTACGTCAGCATTGTTATTATTTTGTAACTCTGTTCCATACTCTTACTGTTTTCACTTCATTTTTTTCATTTTCACCCATAGAAAAAATGTCGAGGCCAGAGATCAAGGAGAAGCAGTTGCGATGTATTTTGTTGTTTTTATTTAACAAGGGATTAAAACTCAAAGAAGCTACTGACAGAATTTGTGACATTTATGGAGGTATTTATTATATACATTCTAAAACACCAACGTTGGTTAAAACAATTCAAAAATTGTGATAGGAATCTAAAGGATAAATTGAAATTAGAAAGACCTCAAAAAATCGATGACGATATGTTAAACTCACTAGTAGAATCAGATCCGCGCAAAACCATCACGGAATTATCAGAAGAGATCGGCTGTCCCAGGTCGACAGTAAAAAAATCATTTGAAAAGGCTTGGCAAAAATCATAAGCAAGAAGTTCGGGCTCCGCAGTCTATCGCCGTCGGCTTTGGTGACAACGTGTGACAATTTGTTCTTCGCTGCTAAACAGATATGAAACTGATCCATTTCTGAGATGAAAAATGGATCCTTTATATCAATCCACATAAAAAAAATAATGGCTTTCCCAAAGTCAAACACCAGTTTCAATACCTCAACCATCATTGACCTTTAAAAAGGTTACTTTATGTGTCTGGTAGGATATTTTGGGTATATTCATTATGAATTATTAAAACCTAACCAAGCCACCACAACCAAATTTTATTGTACTCAATTGGAGAGATTAAAGGTGGAATTATTAAAAAAGCAATCTGTGTTCTAGTTAATAATCAACGGCGCATCTTACAACATGACAATGTGAGACTGCACGCAGTGAAAATTACACAGGACAAAATAAAGGAACTGGATCTTTTTACCCCATTTTACCACATCCGCCTTATTCTCCTAGCACCGTTGGATTATCATTTATTCCGGTTTATGGATCGTTCGCTTCGAAGAGAAAATTTCAATTCAATAGATGATTTCAGAAAACATCTAGATTCCTTTTTTAAATCAAATCCACAAGAATTTTACAAAAGATTAAAAAATTACCCAAATTGTGGTAAAATATCATAAATAACAATGGAAATTATCTTTCAAAATAAATATTGTGCATTTTTATATGAAAAAATTTTTTCTCACTATAATAAAAAATTACATTTCTTTTCGCTTTACCTAATATCTTTGCATTATATATAATAATATTAGGTTATATATTATTCTTCAAACACCTACTGGATTAAGTCCTTTCTCATGATTGTTTAATAAATGATTGTATCTAATGTTGCAGATTGCTGGAAGAAGTTAATACATTATAAATGATTGTATCTAATGTTGCAGATTGCTGGAAGAAGTTAATACATTGGGTAAAAGCATCGCTACTCTGAAGGATAAATTGGATAATGCTAATATAGTCCGTAATAACCTTCTTCAAACCCGAGGGAAGTTGGAGCGAGAATTGATTATCAAAAAGAAGTCACTTTATATAGATCGGGACCGGTGCGGAAGTGTGAGGTCATTCTACCCATCTGCTGCAAAACTCTCAGGGCACGAATAATTAAATCAAAGACATAATTCACTTTTCCAATGACAATTTTGTAATATTCATATTTAATCACCACTTTCATAAATAACTGAAAAAGTATAATTGAGTTGCAAAATCAGCAACCTCCATTATTATTTTTTTCTGACTTTTAACAAAGTTGTCTTCTCACATAGCTTTTACATATATTGTGTTAATTTATTGACAATCAAACTTTGCTCTTTTTGGCGTAAATTGGTCATTCAAAATCACTGTTAGTTGCAAAGCCAATTACTTTTGCCCACTGCCATTTATATTAGGATTCGACCCAAAAGCATAACTACACCAATGCAAACAATGCCGTGCATTTTAGACCAACTTAGACAAAGGCCCGAAAGGTCCGCATCTATACTATTCCTATGGACTAATCATTTTTAAAATCCACCTCATGAATTTATTTTACTTGCGAGTGCATAAAAATATGATATCTAATAATACTCTCGTTTTTTCATGACAGAATGAAAATTACATTTTGACATTTTGTTTGTAATATTTATTATGTAAAACTTAATATTTTTACATTTTTATATATATATTTATATTATTATATTATTTATATTTATATATATATTTATATTATATATATATATATATATATATATATATATATATATATATATATATATATATATATATATATATTTTATATATATATATTTTATTTATATATATATATATAGTAAAAATGTAAAAATATTAAGTTTTACATAATAAATATTACAAACAAAATGTCAAAATGTAATTTTCATATTTATATTTATATATATATATATATATACATCTTATACAGGTGTCCCCTTTTACATTTCGCATTGGAGCCCAATTTTTGTGGTTTTGCTACTGATTCGACCGATAACAGTCTTCGCTACCATGAAATTTAAATAGCCGTCAGTATGGGAACTAGCTTGTTTTAGAAAGATGTTGCATTTATTTTGTATTTTAAATCAGCCAACATGATTATAATTCATAATAAGTACATTAATAAATATATTGTTTTTCAAGTTCATATTAGTTTTTCTCCAAATTAAAACATTTGTAAGTTGGTAACATTGCAACTAATACTTTAAATTAATGTAAACAGGCAGCACATTGCACAAATATGGTCACAGGGGAGAATGTAGAGTATGTATGCTCATAAAAATATATAAATATGTGGTTATGTTAATAAATCTTTCCACCTATAATTAAATTGGTATTTTTTCAATTATCTGATAATTAAATAATAAATGTTTACTTTTCTTTGGGTAAAACAGCACAAATTTAACATTTGCTATAATTATTACAAATATCTAACCACAAAGTGTTAATTTTATGGGTATGAAAACCAGAACATAATGAAAAGAAACAAAGAGAGACTGGAAGCCTTCGAAATATGGTGTCAGAAGAAAATAATGAAAATTAGACGGATGAAAAGGAAATAAAATGCCTAGTGTGCAAGAAATTGAAACAATAAAATATATTTAACCCGAGGAAAATATTTGGATCATATCCTCCAGCACAACACATTCGGAACCACAGTAATAGAAGAATAGGATGGCAGAGGAAAACATTCATGAGCCAGTTGCTCGAATGAAGCATATGCAGCTACAAAAAGTAGTAAAAGACCTGGTGCAGAATAAGGAACGATGCGTCAAGGTCCCTTTAAAACATGGGTGGCCAACCTTTTCAGCAGCCAGGTCAGATTTTATAAATGAGATTTTCTACCGGGCCGTACAACGAAATTAATTTTATTATTCAAAGCAAATGAAGGCGTTGCGAGCTTGCCATAGACTGGCGATCGCACGACGCATCCCACCCCGCATTCACGCTCACGGGCTATCCACGCAAAAAAATTTAAAAAGCGTACGCGCTTTTTTAAATCGGCTGAACGTTGTGATTGTTTGTTAATACGAATATACCATAGAAGAAATTGTCACGATAGTTGAATCAATGTACTGAGACTCTTCCATATGTGAGATATGATACGAACTACACACGTTGGAATGTTTTTTTTGTGGTTTTATGTACACTAAAAGAAAAAATGTGTGCATATGCTCCACGGGCCACAAGTAGACACTCGGTGGGTTGGCCACCCATCCTTTAAAACAAGAACATAACCATAAAATTACCACTTTGAAAATCAAAAATGATGGAAAAAAATTCTGACCAGTTCATGGAAAATAAATTACAAGCGCAGGATATAAATTAAACCAAAAATATTTTTAAACAATTTTTTGAACAATGTATTTTTAAAAAGTATGCATTACAATAATGTTAAATTATTTTAAGCTCTGATTTGTCCATGAAGTATTATTGAATATTGTATGCAGATGATTTAATTGAACACAAACGAATCAACCAATCATTTTCCTTTAGATAAGTGAATCTTTTTAAAGAAACACTTTGATATAAATAATAATCAAATCGATATGACCTGTCATCTTTTTTAGCAATAATTTAATATTTTTATAATAAAGTTGTAAATCACAAAGATAAAAGTTGAGCAACCTCTGCTGGTGTTCTGCGAACAATGGACTCGGGGTTCTCATATTTATTAACCGGATCATGTGCTGCTGAATAAAGATCCTTATAAATTGCGAGTATTACTTCAAAAGACCTTTTTTGCACTGTAGCTTTATTTGTACTACTCATCAAGAGGCTTATTTGAGGCAATAAAAATACTTCAGGCATCGCAATAAAACTATCAAATTTATTCATAAATGACTTTAATGTCATCGGTTCCATCCCCGGAATAGTAGACAGAGGAGCGTGCTCTTGTTCCTGCAGTATTGTGTATATCGGACCTAGGTTCAGATTGGCCACTAAGGAGCTCGCTTGCTCCGATGTCAAGGTGTCCATTTGAGCATCAGATTGGGCTTGTAACCGTTCATTATAATCATTTGTAAATTGGCACAGTGACACTGTGCACTGAATTTGGTAAATACAATTCAGCAAGTACACAGCCATGTCTGTCGTAGAAAGGTGACAAGCCGTTTCATTGATGGCTCTGAGGAGAGGATCTATCACGTGCGACACTGCCTTCGACAGATCACACCTTTCATTTTGTTCAGAAACAGACGTGATAGACAATATTTCTCTTAAAAAGCTCAACAAATCTGTCACCACATTAGACGGGGTCAAATCGGAAGGCGGGGCTTTCACACCGTGGGATAAATCTAATTTCACCTTTTTCTCAACGGCCCCTAAAAATACGTGCTCGCTCTGCAGCTGCAACTCGCTCAAAGTCATCAACAACAAGCCGCCGTGAATTTCTTCAGACAAGATGTTACTGTAGTATCTGATGAGATTAGTAACAATACAGAGTAAGACAGCTTGCTTTTCCGGCGTAAGAATCAACTCCATTCTTACTTTCAGAGGATGACAAAGACCCTCCGTAATTTCCACCAGGGCAGAATAGACCTCATCTTTTAAATTAATCTTATCACAATGCCTAAACAGGGCAGTGAGAGACTCCTTTTCAACAGGCAGAGACTGATGGACCCAGGCAAGGATGTCCCCGATGTAACGTTTGGGATCATGGGCGTAGTATTCAATGGGTTTCCCTGCTCCACTTCCACCTTTTGTCAGAGCATCGATAAATGACCGAACCAAGTTTGATTTTCTAGCAGTGCAATACTCGTCAACCACATACTTAAAGAGGACCGGTCGTGTTTGTAATTTGCACATGGCTCTCGGTATCAAGGAATTGTGATCCGTCGCATCAAAGTTACGGCAGCCGTGTTGGCTCCACCGATAGAGGCGTTCTATGGCAGCTTCTTGGTGAAGACTGATTTTCTCCATTATGTCTAACGCTGCAGTTTCAAAGCCAGAATGAATAAGAGACTTGCACGCATTGTGTAAATTATCTACCTTTTCTAAAAGAGAGAAGAAATCTTGCGTAATAGGTGTATCTCTGGTAACGCCGTGTAATGTCGCATTTTCAGCTGCTGTCAACTGAAAATGAGAAATGAAGGCATTCGCTATGTACAACTGCTTTTCAACTTTTTTCTTTTCATCTTGAAGTGAAGTTGTTTTTATTATCAAGTGATGCGTTTTATCTTTAGATTCCTGAAGTCTGGAAGCCATGTTATCTATGGCAGAATTCATCTTTAAAACATCTTCATAAATTGTATCCAAGTGCTCCCTAACATTGCCGAAAGCTTTCACGAAATTTTCGTACGTCTCCAAGTTCCTTTTTTCTATCTGATTTTGCAAATTGCGCCTTGCCAACGACGAATTGACGGTACAGAAGGTCGATAAAGCACGTAGTGCATCGATGGTTTCTTTTTCAGTGTCGTGACGGGTCTCCAATATTTTACTTATTCGCTTTTTGATACTTTCAGAGTTTTCTTCAAAATCCATTCCCATGATTTTAAATCGAGAATTAAAAAAAGAGCCACTTGACAACCTGACACTTAAAACATTGTAAATATGTTGTAAATCAACGTAAACTGACAGGTGACAGGGCAGATATTCTTCTATGGATGATATAGAAATATACTTTTTATCTATGGATAAGGCCCATTACAGGTTCAGAACATTGATAAGGTTCGGAAGCCAAACGTTCGAGGTTGTTTTTTATAGGTTGATCCATAGATAAGCGCTTGATCCATAGATAAGGCTTGATCCCAGCTCATAGATAAGGCTCAAGTCGAAGGGTTGAGGGGCTAGAGCAATGACGTAGCCACAAAATTGGGCCCAAGTGTAGAATTGAAAAAGGCCTCCTAATAAATATTTTACAATATATTAGATATACGAATATTAATACTACGTGATTTATCCATTTGGTATGCCTCAGCGCGAAGTGACGCGAAGTCATCACATTTATTAGCCGTAAAAATGAAATAAAATAAAGGCTGGAAATTGCGTTTCGCAAGTACATGCAGGTCGCTTACGGCAGGCCCTTATAAACGGGACTCGACGTCTCTTGACAAAAAAATACCTAGCGGCTCGTTCAAAAGCGAATAACGACCGTAGTGACCTCCAGCCCAAGTGTTGCGCAATGCACATTAAAACGAGGGGACAAGAATAAAGGGAATATGAAGGTTTCTCAAGAAGCGATCATAAATCTATAAGGGCGCGCTTTGTTTTGAGGGGACGCACCCTGCCGACAGATAAAATTGAAGATCGTAGGATTATAAAGCTGGATCCGTTGTATCGGCGAGACAATCGATTTTCGAAGAAAGATTTAGGGAATGCATCGTTACGTGCCCATCAGCTAGCGATAAATATTAATTAAAAGAAAAAATATCTATACTAGCAAAAATAAGGATTTTAAATGGACGTGTGGAATAGGGCGTGATCTTTTTGGTCCCCCATTTAACGTGGACACCCAATGCATAAGATTTTCAAAGTATTTCACCATCGAGTGTTTTTTGTCGAACGTATGTGGATAGCCTATTTAAAAATATTTTTTTAACTTATAAAGACTATTCTCGCCTGATATTCCAGTTTAATATTTTTTCTAGCCGCTCTTCTGTTACGAAAATTAGATATAAATAAAAACTTCTTCAGCTGTCATCACAAAATAGATAAATATATTGCTGTCATCTGATAATTGTCAATTAGTAAATTATTATTATCACTACATATTCTAATGACCCCAGAGTTCGAAGTTCTATAAAATGTATATTTTTCCATTAAAAATGGGTTACTTTATAAGTATTTATCGATATACGAGCTGTCAATATCTGCCAGGTAAGAAGTGCATATTTGTATTTGGTTAAGTTATACCTTGATTTAATTTCTTTCTATCGTTTATTATGAATCTCTTATAACTTATACTGTTGTGGTACTCATATCATTTTACTTTACAGATTGCATTAGTAAAATCGCGATTTCACTAAATTATTATTTTGAAAAATCAAATTTAAAAAAAAAAACATTTTTTATCATTGTTATTTTTTTCATACCAATAAAATAATTGAGAATATTATTGAGAGTGAACATTGGCTTCTCTGCCGTCAAACAAAATTATAGATTTTTCTGGATGATTGCAGTATGTCGATTTTGATAGTAGCTGGCAGAACTGGGTGTAGCCTCCCAGGCTAATTAAAAATTCCTTATACGCCAAGGGACTATATTTCCTAGTCTAGAGATTCTTCATCACAAGTCCACTATCTACAAAATAGCGACAATATTAACAATTTTGCATAACTGTTCGCTTTAACTCTCCGAAAGACAGTGGCAAATATACATGCCAATAATTTTATATGGATTTGTTATATTTACTAACTTTCAATTTAATTTCAGCCATGACACGGTATTTATCATCAAAGACTGAAAAACCATTGAGTCCTAAAATGAAGGAGTTTAAAAAAAAGCTTAGAGAAAAGACTCCAATAGGACAGTTAGATGATCAGCCTTTTGACCATCCGGCTCGAGAGAAGGAACCGCTGCTGCCGTGGCCAAACAACATCAACCCGCATACAGGGGAAGTGAATGGTCCCAAGGGACCTGAACCGACACGCTACGGTGACTGGGAACGAAAGGGAAGAGTTTCCGATTTTTAGTCTAAATTATTATCAAACAATCTCCCAACCAAATATGATTTGTGTATTTATACCCAACAAAAATGAATTATTCTACGTAAACTCCAAAAGAGATTCCACAATAATTAATATTTTTAAGAACACATTATTATTGTGAAGTTGCAGTTTTTCAGAACATAGTTCTATGATATTTTTAATACAAATTAAATATATCATTTAGAAAAATATACAGATAAAATCAATTTATCGAAAAAATATTTTGTTGACACCAGGATTCGAACCGGGAACCCTTCCTAACTGGGGAAGTATACTAATCATTACACCATGTCAACATAGTAAATTGATGACAAATTTTCAAATCTATATGTTTCACTTGTTACATTTGTTATTCCATTTTCTTAAAGCAACTTACTTAATATTTACGGAGAATCTCAAATAGCTTTGAGTATACTAGTAGTAGTAGTAGATAGGAGATACCAGAATTAAATTAATTAATCAATTTTATTAAATTTTGAAAACATTTATTATAACTTATATATTTTTAAGGAGAACACATTATTATTGTGAAGTTTCAGTTTTTCAGAACATAGTTCTGTGATATTTTTAGTACAAATTAGAAAAATATACAGATAAAATCAATATATCGAAAAAATATTTTGTTGCCACCAGGATTCGAACCAGGAACCAAAATATTTTTGATTTTATCTGTATATCTTTCTAATTGATACATTTAATTTGTAATTAATATTGACTTGTCAGAAAGTAATATTTGCATCTGAAGTTGTGCTTATGTTTTGCTTGTTAGTCTAGTAACGTGCAACATTCAATTACCACGAGGTTGTGTACTGTGGAAAATATTAATCATCCATAGATCATTTGTTATAAACAATGATAATATAAGAAGTTTTGCATTTTATTTATAATTGTTTAATCTATCAGATAGTGTCAATGCTCTTTGTACAGTGTATACTTTAGAATAATTCTATAGATAAGTAGGTACAAATGAAAAAATAAATTTGTTAAATATTATTTTTTATTTTATTTTCAATTTTGTTCACCGTATGTTGACAATTCACTTCCACCTATTCGACATCGAATCATATTAATGCAGATATCGAAAACCTTCACAGCCAGCTCATCATCTTTAGCTGCGTTGCTCATGTCACACGGATAGCAGTTGTTAAAGTACAATCCGGTTGTTTCCTCCAGTTCCAATGCACTGGCACAGTACACTGATGTACTCGCAGCTTGTTGCTAAAATAAAATGACATAAAATGTATTAACTCACTCCTAATAGCCCATGTTCATGAATGAGATTTTTGACTCTAGACAATCTCTGAGATATAAATTTTGCTTCCATGAGATTCTTTGGAGACAACTCTCAGTTTTTGCAGTCCCCGTATATACACATCTCAATTTTTGTAGTCCTTGTATACACCATATATCAGAGATTTGCCATCTTGTACCTCGCTTCACGTTCATTGTATGTCAAGTGTCATTGTTGTTATTCAGTTAGGTGATTTTGAATCTTATTAATGTTTTATCAATTATGTCTAACTTTTAGAATAGATAGCTGTAAGGATCTATGGTAATGTTAAGTAATGTTTGTGTGCATATGTCAAACCTCGTTATCAGATTGAACATCATGTGCACTAATTTCAGTTTTTGTCTCTGTCTACCAATCTCAAGCTGATCTCTGAGTTTATTCCAGACCAAAATCTCACCACGTGTACATGGTATTGAGACGTATCACAACTAAATCTCTTAGATTATCTCATTGTGTCTCTTTCTGTAAACACGAGCCATAAATAGGAATATCCAAAGATTATTTTTACTATTGTGCAAGGTGGGACTGCCTTTGACAGATTCAAAATACTTTGGCTATGGTGAAAGTGGAGAACCCGACTTTGAAACCATTCTAGGTGCAAGGATGTATGTTGTCTCCAGATCTCTTCAACAAATGGAATAGGTGTACTAGAGGCATAATGTTTGGTGACAAAAATCTGTCAATCTCGGATATACATTATGTGACCGGCAGCTGCTTCCAAAATGGAAAAGGCTGAACTTGTGCACTGAGTGGAATTGGAGAGCAAACAACTAAGGTTCAAAATTGTCAAAATTAACAAAAACAAAACAAAACTAATCATTGTAGACTTTTCAAGAAGCTGCTGAAACTAGTCTTCTAAATGATTTCGCGAGAGGACCAATTTATATAATATATTCAGATCTATTTACAAATACTAGTATGTAGATGCAAAGCTGAAATCTGAAGGAGAATTGGCATGGCAAAATCGGTAATGACTACATTAAGCAAGTATGACAGGATTGCTAAGTAACCACATCAACAAAAAGATATCAAAATGTGATAAAATTCCTTATACCTATTTAGCAAAGCACTACTTGGTGTACAGATGTGAACCCCAAGACAAAAAGAGAGATATCTATCTGCTGGAAGCATTTAAGATGTTGGGCTAACAACGCATAATGCATCTCTTTTATGGCTATTAAATGGTCAAGTGAGACCCTTCATCACTGCCTTTTGTCCCATTTTATATATCTATGTACATAATTTGTTTCTAAAATGTTATTTTAAAAATTTAATTCTAAAATTATTTTTTTTTCTACCATAAAGACATTATTAATTATACTTATAGAAAACCTGAAAGCTTTTATAGTGATGAAAGACTTTTGTTGAACGGGTAGGGCACAAGAAGAAGATAGAAAAGCTAAGATCAAATTTGCTTAAAAATTCTCACCCATGTACTGTATATCAAATTTATAAAATTGTAAAAAACATACATATTTATAGATGAGCTATATATAAAATGTAAACTTACCAAGGATTTTGTGAAAGGTCGAACAATAGTGAAAATCAATCTGTAAAGCCACCAATTACGACTGAGGTTCGAAGAGACCATGTTTCCCGGATGTAGGGCATTCACATAAATGTTTTTAGCTGTCCATTTCCCTGCGAGTACTCTTGCACATAAGACATTGCATAATTTGGAATTATTATAGGCCATCATATTTCCATATTTTTCTGGTCCAAGAGACAGCGCTTCTGCAGATAAGCTGTCATTGGGAGCAGAGAAGTTTGCAAACCTGCAATAAATTATATTAAGTCAGCGAGACTTTATCGATTAATCGGTAGTACTCATAATTGGGTTGATTATTTACGCAATCGAAAACATTCAAGATTGGTGCTTTTCTCATTTTTAAAATACCTCTAAGACCATCCAAAAAAGATCTCTATTTCCCTCATATCAAATAATATATATATGAATGAAAATAAAGATTAGTTAGATAAGTTAGCTTAATCTTTAATCAACCTTTTAAAAAGCATCGCAACATTTTATCAAATACAGAATGACATGGAACATCAATACAAATTAATATCTCACATGTTCTGCACAGGAACTTCTCACAAGAATGGAGAGTGCATATGGTGTATTGAACGCATTTAACAATTCAGAATAAGAAATGAAGCAGTGTTGAGGTATGATGCAATATTGAGGTATGACATGTTCTATACAAACAAAGCGGAAGCCCCAAAGTTGCAACCTAGCTATTTATTATGAACAAAAAGAAAATATGAGGACTTAACTACAGGTATGTGGCTGCTCACCCACCCAGGTTAGAGAGATACTGGACACAACTTACATCTTTCAGAAAGAAAATTGTAACCTTTCATGATGGATGGACAGCCAATCCTGATACTTTAATATTCAATCTCATTCATCTATTCAACACAAAGAGTGAACATAACAGATACAAATATGTATTCAAGTTGTCTGTAATGAATACATACATTGATAATAACATTATGTATAATCATATACGTATATACAAACAAAACAATGTTTGTGTAAACATAAATAAATCCAAACAAACAATATGCATTGAGGCTGGGATTATGAATACAATTGTCTATAACAATGTTTGGCTGGTTTTAAATTGATTAAAATTTAAAGGAAGAATTCGGCTGACTCAGGTTAGACCAGCCACAAAAAGAATTATTCGACTCCATTAATTAGAAAACATTTGCAGAGTAAAATGACATCATGGGTAAATATTCATACCTTGGGTCTTGTCAGGTTTCTTCTACAATCTTCAGTGTTGCACACAGGATTCCGCCTCACGACAGGCTCAGGAATTCCACTGGACGAATCGTTACGATTCAGCGGCCCTGAAAGGGGCCTTTTCTTATTCGGTCCAGTGGCGCCAAGCGGGCCGATGGGCGCTGAGCGCCAGTGGCGGGCTCCGCAAGGGGCCAGCCACCACGTACCAACTCGCGGTGGCGGAGCTACCAGCGAGTGGTACAGGAGCGGTTTGTCGCTCACCATGGACCCGCAGGGGGCATATGGTGGGGCCGCAGGCGGCCCTCGGTGGGCCGCCCATTGTATTTTGTATAGGGCGACCGTCAACTGAATGTAATTGTTTTGTGAATTTAGATTTCGGACGATCCCCCACATTTGTAACCTTTGTCGTGGGTATCGCGAGCTAGCTTGGTAATTAATGTTTAATGCTCGCGATATCCACACACACTTGTATTGTTTTGTATGGGGTGATCACCCATTGAAAATAATTGTGTAAATTACGGGTGATCACCCCCCCACCCCCTGTTTATTCCATGTTAATTGTTTATTGTGTAATAAATGACTTGATTATGTTGTGGATATCGCGAGCTATGTATTATTGGTATTTGTTAATTGCTCGCGATAATCCACAACTATTTTGCATTTTATTTGTTCTATGTCTGGAGCCCGACTTTGGCACAGTATTAAAACCGTGCGTTGTCGGGCTCCGAATATTGTAGTTCGATGGACCACCGCATGGCGGCGGTCGCGTAGCAGCAGTCAAGTGGTGGGGGTTGTGAGCCACCCCCACCACTGCTTGCCGTGTCTGGTTGATACATGAAATAAATTAGGGGGGGTACCGCGGCCGAGACGTTCAGTTCTCGTCGGCGGCCTTCCAGAGCAACATCTCTCTGCCTTTTACTTCTCTCCTGCACACATCGCTTCCTGCGAGCCTCGCATTTGTACGAATATAGCGAGACGGAGTAATACCACCGGCGAAATTGGAGCGCTCGGACTAGCCCGCATTTTTCAATGCGTTCGGTGACATCTGGGCGTTCCCTAGCGGCGGCGTGATTGGGCGACTGCTTTTGTTTGTGCGTAACATTCAGGTAGAACACATTACAAGTTACAAGTAGTGATAAGTTTTTAATTTTACAAGTTACAAAATATTTTACAGAATATTAAGAAAAATTGTTACTAGCACGAGTCACGAAAGGAGAATGAATTCCAAGCCGCTTCCCTGGCATCTGCAAGGCCAGGCTCTGCCGGTTGCATCGCGTACTAGCGCCGCGTCTCTATCGGCAGCTACAACAAGCGTGCTTGTAACCGATATGGAGTGCTTCCGCACGTAACCACAACGTACAACAAGCGTGCTTGTAACATGCTTCCGCAGACCCTCGTCAGATGGCACTTAAGTCCATCTCAAATGTATGAATAAATAACAAATAAATTAAATACCTGTGTGATTCTGACGAGACAAATGAAACCCTGGAGCCTGCAGCCAGTACAGGTTCTAGAAGCAATGCCAGGTACAAATGAGAAAGGTGATTCACTTGGAATGTAGTTTCATAATCGTCTTCAGTCACCGAGTATGGCAAACCAAACACACCTGCATTCAGTATTAGTATATCTAGTTTCCTGAAAATATATGTAATGATATGCAGTTTTTCAAAAATTCTTGTGACAAATTTCAAAACCCTATCAAATATGTACTGTGGTGGTACTAGTAGTGGTACTAGTAGTGGTACTAGTAGTGGGCGACGCAGCTCAGCTGACTGATTTGGATCAATGGCTCATGAATCAGTCAAATTGTTCATTGGACGTGAGCAGAATATTTTCTTACATATATCATAGTAAAACTGAATTAAAATATATTCTTTTCTGGGATTTAAATTGTCTAAGATTTATTTTATAATTAGGGACCTACTGTATGCAGTATTACATCGGTAGCTTGGGCAGTTACTATTGTCCTGGATCCATCCGGCCCGTACATTTTGTGAAACAATGAACTTGTGTTTCTAAATATTGTAAAATTTATATTATAATAGAATTTATTCCGAGTTATTCTACCGTCAGTCAGTTTTTGTGTGATGATGGGCACTGAAATGTGACCCCAAACATCAGATATGATAAATACCAAAAATGTTATCATATTAGAAAATATGGTAACAGTGGTTAAATTTAGTTGGTTATTTATGAAATTTTGGGTAATTTTACAAAAGCCCTATTTAAAAAAAAATCCAATAATTTTGGATCATAAAAAATATATTTTATATATGTAATAATATAATAATTTAATGGTTTGATTTGGTTTTTTATTACCCTAATGAAGAAAATGGTTGATTCGAAACCGGTTGATTCATATATAAAACTCACTTGGTTTAATACTTTTAATATTGATACTGACGACTACAATATAATAAAAAAGTGGAAAGCGAGACATCAAGCCTTGAACTATAACGCTCTTATAATCTCCAACCTAACCTAACCCTGTTGTTCAAAATTATTCACTGAGAACTTTCTTAGTGAGAAAAAGAAAATGCATCAACTAATTTTATTTTATTTTATTTTATTTTTTTTGGAGAAACAAACAGTGTAACAATAATAACTGATAATTACATAATATATAAAAATAACACCAGTGAAGTTTCTTCGGAAATTAAATACGTAGTACATAATAAATTAAAAAATAGTAAATAGTACATAATTAAATACATAGTACATAATAAACTAAAAAATAGCAGACTGATAAACAAAAATGCTTTTACATAAAAGTAAACATAATAAACTAAAAACTAGTATATATTAATAAAAAAATAATAATATTAATAAACTAAAAGAAGAAAAACAAAAAAATAAAAGAGTGATTTTATGCTATGCCAGTATCTCTATACCATAGGGTCCAAACCAAACACTACACTATACATACTAATATCAACAAATTTGTGTACCTTTACAGAATGAATACTATTTTAATAAGTTAATATTCATTTTCTGTAACTGTGTAATAACTTATATCAAACGATTTTGAGAATATTTCAAATTATATTTGACTTACTTGATTTCAGCTTTACAACTTTCAGCAAACATCTGAACATCCTTCAATGAGGCTAAATCTAGTTTCATTGGAATACACAGATCTCCCGCCTTTTTCTTTTCCGAACTGATGATGTTAATCGCTTTCTTAGCTTCATTTATGTTTCGACAAGCCATAATAATCTTACATCCATGTCGAGCAAGTGAGCGTGCTGTCTCATACCCTATGCCGGTATTGGATCCAGTTATTAAGGCTGTTTTTCCAGTTAAATCCCGTCCATGCAAAACCTAAAATTCAATAATTCTAAAACTCATTACAAACACAATATGAATGTGCATCCGGAAATAAAAAACAAAGGAGAGTTGGTGTTAATAATTAAGGGAAACATGATAGTCATATATATACATCTAATATCTTATTATCGTTGTTTTACATAACCTGCGTAAGCAAGTGAATTTACCACATGACTATTTTATTTCAAAACAGTTATCTAATGTGACATTCATATGGCAGTGTAATGTTCATGTTGTGGCAAAACTCATATATTTTAAATAATATTCATTTTAAATACCAGTCTAGGACTAAACAGTTTATGAGTAAAGAATCCTTGAAGCAAATTTTTTATAAATTTATGAATTTTTATAAAAACTGGGGCGCTAAAAGTACCTGGGACATGTGTATTTACAATGACCTTTTCACTTTTGATTTTAAATTTATATTATTCACCTCAATCTTTGATAGGAGAAATAGTTCTGGACTAGTATTAATTTTGAATATCGTAATGTGGTCATTTGCTAAAACAACTGCGAGCTTTCATTTTTCCAGTTTGAAATTTGAGAAATTCTACACAAATTAGATATGCTTTCAAGATGAGGCTAATAGTTAAATTCTTATAAGTATCGGAGAAATAATTAATGACGTTATTTGTTACGTAAATTATGCGAGAGAGGAAGGTTGAATAGAAAGAGACGACAATAAAAATGTTGATTTTCTCGCATTCGATATAAGTGTCAAAAATAACTCGTATCTTACAGTATTTTTGATATTGATATATGGAATGAAATAAAAACTTGTAATTTGAATATTATTGAATATTAAATAACTTATTGAGTACCTAATTCATATATATGAATATGTTTTGAAATCAGACAAAGTACCTACATATATTTAGATGGTTGCTAAAATCAATGTTCTGAATTTAAAATTATTATGACAGCTTCAATTTATTATTTTGTTTAATATTATGGATTTAAAACACCACATTGGCATTTGGTGATATGTATGTTTCATAATTACATAATATTTATGAAACAGACAGCTAGTGTATAAAATACAACAGTATTATATATAAACGAACTATTTAATTGCAACACATAAAATGTTTACTTTGTTAAAGAAAACATTGTTTTCCCTTAAAATCAGTAAAAGAACATTTATGAAATTTGCTACTAATGTAGTGAATACGTTCAATATTAATTCCTAGCTTGGGTAAAATATACATGAAAACATATATTTTCGGCATTTTTTAACGAAAATTACGAGAGCACAGGCTAGACGTCATTACGGCCGCAGATGATGGGTGATCTGATACTAATGAAAAAATAGGATCGATATAAATATTATTTAGTAAGAAATTATTGCATTTTTTATATCAAATTTGATTTTTAAAATGTAGCAGAGTAAATAAAACAAATTATTTAGAAATGCATATTTTCACTAAAACAAAGTATTTTAAAAACGTCGAAAATTTAAAATATGTACTGCAAATTGAATGGTTTATAACTATTAATTTTTAGCATTTTGCTAATTTGGTTCAATTCAGATTTGTCTCTATAATCTTGGCTTCAAGATTATAAGAAAATATATTTCATATATGCAAGAATTTTCTATATTAAAGCAATATTGTGGCACGCAGAAAATAAATCGAATGGTCGTGCTCTTTCTTATAATGCTTGTATTTTCTTAATTATAGCAAATAACATTCAGTTTATTAGTTTTACTTAATTGTAAAGGTTCTATCTAAGAAATAGTTTTTAAAAAAGTCAAATCTATTGTATGACTTCTGATATAAATGAATAATAAAAATCCACATTTTCGTAAAAAAACACGAAAATATTAATTATTTTTGAAAACGTATCATTAAAATAAAACATCAAAAATGTTGAAAAGTTCTAAAATTGAGAGTTTTGAAGTTTTCTTTTAAATTACTTTTATGATGAATCTTTGTATTTGATGTGTGTTAGGTAATAGATTAAATTTAAAGGCCCCCGCCCCAACCAATTATACCATACTCAAAAATAGATGGAGCAAAGGCAAAGTATATAAATTTTAACACATTTATTTTATGTTAGTCTTATGTAAATACATTCTTAATTATTAATCATTAATTATATATATATATATATATTATTATCCCAGTTACTGTAGAATTTGTTTTCCTTTTACCATCGTAAATATCATAGTTATTATTAATACGCTCTTGCTAGATAAATAGTCAATTTACATTGTCAAAATTTGCATTATTTACACATTAATTCAAGTGGATATTCACATTCATTTGAGAATCCTTTTCAAGAATAAGGAATATTTGTATTACTTTAATGCTTCAAATATCCTCCATTATTTTTTAAGTAAAATTATTCCAAAAATATGTGATTTTGGTAATTACTTAATTTAATCCAAAACTAAATTAAAACTGTGTAAAGATACCTGAAGAGCTGTGGAAGAAGAATCAAATCGTTGTCTAAAATCATTCTTATGATTTTTCTCTTCAGTTGCGAAGGCCAGCCTGGGGTCGGTGAATGTTTGTCTTTCGTTTTCACGATCTATGAAGATTGTTTTACCTGTTTCTTCATCTAACTTCTTTTCCCAACCATATGGCAATTCTCCAGATACAAACTTTTTCCTACCAGTTCTTGGGTGTGTCCACTGAGTGCCTTTCGTTGAATGGCTTTTAATAAAGAATACAAATAAAATAAAAGTTGTGAATTAATAATCATAAAACTTTATTCTTATAGTCAGTTTCATATATATATGTATATATACGGGATATGCAGTTTCTAACAAAGTTAATTGAAGGAGCTCTCTGTGCCTTGAGGAAATCCAAAAGTAAACAACAGTTTACCGTAAGAGTTGTGTTCGAATACGTTTTGAAATGTGAGAATCAAGCCATTTACATTAAAGGCTTTTAAAACTTTTGAATTACTATAAAATTTGGATTTTCAAACTACTATAAAATGTGGTTGCACTTTCAGTTGTGGAAGACTGGAATAAAAGGATTGGTCACATAGTTAAGTGTACTCTTGGAATAAAAGTTTTAAATGGTAAACAATTGTTATGAAAGGGTTGGGATCTTGATTAATATACCAAATAGTAATTTACTTGCAGAAAAAAACGCAACCATCCTGAGTAGCCCTCTCTTCCCATCCAGGGGGCAATTCGTCATCAGTATCAGAATCCGGAATGTTTATCGACATTACGTCTGATTGTTTTTGGTTAATTTGACAGACGTCAAAAATAATGGATTCGTTCATACGTACCATAGATAAGATATGTAATCAATATGTTGAGTTGACATTACGAGAATATGAACAGTTTTATTGAATGTTTTTGAACGAAACTTTCAAGGTATTGATACTGATATACCTGAACGGTAATCTGTGTCGCGAGCCGATTTTGATTCGGACCGACCTATCATTATTTGCCATCTGCAGACACGTTATTTTCTCGGAAGTGCATTTCGCGAGAACCCACGTCACACGAGGACCTTTTCTCCCGTCATTGGAAAGCTGTCCTTTGTTTCCTAGGCCATTCATCGGGAATATTTATCTCTTCCGCAATCGCGAGGGATGACACACGTGTGACGCAATATGTTAGGGAGTCAATCGGTTGCCTTTTGTCCGAGGAGAAATCGTTCCGAGAAGTATCGCGCTCGGGAGCAGCCTAAGAACAATATACCGTCAGTAAATTAGGGGGTCGACAATAAAACAATGACTGCACAAAAAAAGGGAACCATTAAGAAGCGGGTGCGTTTTTTTTCGTTTTTCTGCCCGAGGATAATTGACTCCGGGGTGATAAAGCATCTTTTGTTGCATGCGGACCAGCACCCACGTGCGGAAGGGCCATCGTGAGCGACGACTGACCATGGCGTCTTGTCTCCGTAGGGGTAGGCAGATAAAGTAGGACACGTGCGAATAAGTCTGCGCACGCGGATTCAGATCTTCCATATTCATGCACCTCGGTGGTGCGTAGATCAGGCTATTCCGTCGTCAATTATCTATTTAATACGGACAAACCGTGTGAGCAAGTCTCAGATCGACCGCGATTCGATCTAACCGAAGTGTGCCGGTGTAGTAGCACCTCCGCAGTATTCAGTCGCCGTTCGTTCTTGAATCTACTAGCTATAATCAAATCGACTAATACAAATAAGAAATGTAAATTAATATAATAATAATGTAATTGTGACTGGGCAGGTGAGAAAATTATGTAATAGGTATAAGTGTATGTAATGCGAGAATCACTCATGTAATAAAGCTGAAATAAAGAAATCCCACATGTAACTAATTATAAAAGTCTCAAGAGCCAATAAAAAAGGAATAAAATGATTAACTCTTAATTAGGATCGTGAATGTAAAATGTTTTATACTGATTGTATTTTATACTGATTGATGTACTTAGAGGTAATTAGAGATAGTGATAATTCTGGTAAGCTTAATGTGAAAAATGTATAGAATATAAGTTAGTAATGGTTTATATATGTTTGTGGACAATTTAAATGAACAGTGCATTATTGAATTTTACGTGATAAGTCAGGAGTGTAATTAATTACGAAGAAAGTGGGTGGGTCCGAAATTAGGCCTACAAGCGAGGGTGTAGCGGAGATGTCAACGGATGGACCAATGAGGCGTCGCCAATCCTGTGAGGACGGACCGACCCCGAGCGAGAAATACGCCCTCACCACAGTTTCTTTAAAAGGGCCAGGCTGCCATTTTAAAAGCCAGTTGACAGTAAGCAGTTGAAATCGAGAGTTACAGTCGGACCGTCGAAGAGAGGAGTTGAAGTTGCGAACCCGGAAGCGGAGAGCCGGAGGGATGGAGTTGAAAGTACAAAGTTGAAATCGACAGTTGAAATCGGGAGTGGAGAGTCGGAGGGATGGAGTTAAAGTCGGAGAGTTGAAGTGGAGAGTTGAGGCCGAAGAGTCGAAGAGAGGAGTTGAAGCTGTGAACCCGGGAGTGGAGAGTCGGAGAGATGGAGTTGAAGTGGACAGTTGAAGTCGGACAGTCGAAGAGAGGATTCGAAACATTCGAACACAGTTGAAGTCGAAGAGTCGAAGAGAGGAGGTGAAGTTGGAACCTGGAGTAGACGGTCGACGGGATGAGTTATAAGAGAAAACAAGGAAGTTGTAAACCCAGAGTGGTGAGTTGGACATGAGGTCCGGGAGAACGAGAGAAACGAGGTCCGGAAGGGAGTGGTAGGAAGGAAGTCGAAGGCCAGTCGAGAAGAAGTCGGAAGCACGCAGTTATAAAACAAGGTCCGGAGGAGTGAATCGTCAAGGAGACGTCAAGGCAATCATAGTTGGGATTGAAATCGACGGAGGAAGCAGCCACGGTTCATCGCAACCCACCCAGGAGCAGCCGCCCAGATCGGCTCGCAGTCAGCGGATAGCCGCCCACGCCAGGTGCCAGCGGCATCACTACGCCGGCCGGAAACAAGATTCCGGAGGAACGTCGCCGAGCAACCCGAGGTAGAATAAGCTTTAGATTAAGTTAGTTATAAGTATTTCCACCTGCCCATAAATCTAAACATGTGCTTAATAAATGTATAATGTGCATCTTCACTTGTTCATATTCACCTGTTTCCTTATCTATAACCATGGTAATAATAATGAAAGCGTGATATCCGATGGATGGTTCGCGGAGCAAATATTCCATTAGGGAGCGGGGTATCGTTCTGATGAACGATCAGGAGCGTGGTATGAATCATGACTCCTAGACGAACCCCGACTCGAACCGAATGGCGCACAAAGTCGTGGCCCCGGTCGTATCAATACAAATGGGACACGACGTTGTGCGCCATGTAAGTCGAGTCGGGGTTCGTTTAGGAGTTCTAATTCAATTAATCGATGATTAATCGAACACGTATCATGCTCCTGATCGCTCGTCAGAACGCCACCCCGCACTCTAATGAAATGTTCGCTTCGCGACCCATTCATCAGATATTACGCCTTCATCAGTACCATGGTTATAGGAAGGACACAGGTGAATACAAACAAAAGGAAGATGCATAAATTAGACATTTATTATACACACATTTACATTCGCGGGCAAGTGGTAATACTTGTAACTTAATCTAAAACTGTCTACCTCGGGTTATTTGGCGACGTTCCTCCGGATCTTCTTCTGGAGACCTGGTCTCAGGCCGGTGGAATGATGCCGTTAGCCCCCGGCGTGGGCGGCTACCTGCCGACTGCTCTGCAGGACTGCGGACTGGTCTGGGCGGTTGCTCCTGGATGGATTGTGGTGAACCGTGGCTGCTTATCCTCCGTTTCTCTGGCGACGTTCGGTCGAATTTCCGGTGTCGGCTTCCACTTTGATCTCCACATTCAAATTTCTTCGACTTCCAATTCCGGTTCTCGTTTTACAACTCCTCTTCCTCCCAAATCTTGCTTCCAACTGAGCCGGGCCATACGTAGGCCATTCTTATACAGTGGGATGTTTCCCATCTGCCGATCTGTCCTCTTCCCGTCATGGGACGAGCCACCATCCCATTAGTTCGCTTCTTCTGGAGACCACGCCCAATCCAAACCTGACTCCTCCTTCGTCTTATCGCTGACTATAATTAATCTTATATTCTAATTATTTACACTATAATCACATTTCTTACACTACTTGACAGAATTTTATATCTAGTCACACATATTATTTAATTATTTTTATTCTACTTAGCTTAACTTTATTTTTTATGAATGGAACATTCCATTTACTTTGAATTTTACATAATATCCATGTGCTATCAATTGCATCTTGTTTTTCCCTATATAATATTTCTTTACTTCTAATGTGCATTGATCATTGTATTTATATGCTACCTACTCGCATTTTGATTTCCTCTTTATATATATATTTATTTACACATTGAACACTAGGTCTACCGTGATCGTTTGTCACATTTGTTAAGCAATTACTAGATTCGCACTCATCGCTTCAAAACGTGTTCTGTCAAGATCACATTCGCGCGTCAAAACATATTATTTATTATATTCTAGGTGATTAAAATAAAGACTGAATCGGCGGGCATGTTATTTCTTGCAATATTCTAGAATCTAGGAATACATTCATTTACATTTCGAATCAAGCCATGCGGTTTGTTCGGCATTGTACTCAAAGCAGATTAAACAAAGGAACTGCGTCTTTTGTATTTATCACGTTTCAACCCTGGACGCTAGCTGATGAGCACGTAACGGTGCATTCCCTAAATCTTTCTTCGGAAATCGATTGCCTCGCTGGTACAACGGATCCAGCTCTAATGGTCCTATGACCTTCGGTTTTATCTGTCGGCAGGGCGCATCCCCTCGAAACAAAGCGCCCCCTTACAGATTTATGATCGCTTCTCGAGAAACCTTTATATTCCCATTATTTTCGTCCCTCCGTCTTAATGTGCATTGCACAACACTTGGGCTGGAGGTCATTACGATTGTGATTCGCTTTTGAACGAGCCGCTAGGTTTTTTTTTGTTAAGAGACGTTCGGTCCCGTTTATATGGACCTGCCGTCAACGACCAGCATGTACTTGCGAAACGCGATTTCCTGCCTTCATTTTATTTCGTTTTTATGGCTAATAAATGTGATAACTTTGCGTCTCTTCATGC
Organism: Eubasilissa regina; assembly: GCA_022840565.1. Classification (NCBI taxonomy): domain Eukaryota; kingdom Metazoa; phylum Arthropoda; class Insecta; order Trichoptera; family Phryganeidae; genus Eubasilissa; species Eubasilissa regina. Next base: position 41,543,013 of record JAINEB010000018.1, on the reverse strand, counting down.
TGAGGTACATCAGTATAACAAATAAAATTGTAAATTAAATGAATATTATTTCGTTTTTAATCCCGTTGAGATTAAATTAAATCTAATATATTGGGTTTCTTGGCATCGGACTTACCAGCAGTGGTGTAGAAATATTCCCTTTTTTCCTGTTACTAAATTGGTATTAAACATAGAAGTTTTCAAACTAACGGCACTTAGGTCATGATACTTTTTTACACCGCAGTGTTTTAAACTTTGTTGAAAAATGTTAAATTGTCCGAATTCACATTTTTCCTGGCAAAACAGTTTCTGTTTTTAAAAAACAGTAACACACATTTCATAGAAAAACATATCAGAAATAATAATCAACAAACAGAAAGCGATATTTTCTTTTTGTTTTGGAAATGACATTAAAAAAGTAACAAAGGGTACCAGTTATTCAAAAATTCATAAAAGTTCAAATATTTTTAAAACCGTGCGACATTCATTAGATCTATGATGTATTATTCTGATAGCTTGGTCTCAGCTATCGATGGTTTCCATTTGGACCACTACTTACAGAACACTCTGTATATATTATCTGTAAATATGTTAGGATTTACATGGTAATAATAATAAATTGATTTCGTACTTTCTATAATTTTTAAAAAATGTGTGTTATTAGTAATTTTTAATACACTCGCAACTGAAAAAATCCTTGTTACGCTTAACGGCAATTTTCAGTTTGCAGCGATAGTCTGGTCCTTAACTGAACATTACTATACAACATTAGGGCGCAGATGGACTTTTGAGACCCTATCTAACACGGGCTCCAGTGCACCGCAATAGCTGTATTGACGTAGTTATGCCACTACTCTCCAGGGTATAATATTTACGAGAATTATCAAATTATTAATTAATGCATAGAATTAATTCATTGTCATTTAGGTGGTCTATAGTGTTGATAAACTGTTATCATGACTGATTATGTTCGTTTTTAATGATGATTGGTAACTGAGATTTAATTGTTGGAGGTGGTAGAGGAGGTTATGATGAATATGATCTTATGAATATTTCCAGGTATCACATAATCAATTAAATTATGGTTATAGTAGGAAACAGGTGAATATTTAAAACACAAATAACACAGATTAATTGTTTATTTCCATGACACATAATGCATAAATAGACAGGCAGAACATCTTGTAATTAATTAACTTCATCTAATTACGACTACCTTATATTTTACGTACTGATCGTCGAGGTCTTTTCCAGAGACATCGGTTTTCAGTTGACGACATGGTGATGCCGACCATGGCTCCTGTTGTCAGGGTGGCTTCGTCATGGCTGGTGATGAAAATGACTAGCTGCTGACTGCTCGGTGCTGCTTCGGTCACTGATTGGGTTCCTGGATGGATGGACAGCTAATTCGGAACTGACTTAGCGTTCTGATTCTTTTTTCCTGAGGTTTTTGTGCTTTGACTCTTTCCGTTTTCGGCTACGGAGATAGATTTTCGATCTTTAACTGCGGTCAAATTCCAATTACTTTTTTCCCCGACTTTCGATATTCGACTCTCCCGACTTCTCCGATGTTCAACTGCCTTCGATATTCTCAAGTTTGTGGGAAGGTTGGTTGGTGTTCGAGTGAAAACCATTTTTATCAGAACATGTTTCTTCTCGTCGGGGAGAAGCCACCGAGAGCAAGAAACACAGAATACGTAAAGGTTATGTAAAAACGATGCACGGTTAGTGAAAGGTGAGAGTCGGGATATGCATCTGCGGTCCGATCGGTTCGGGTACTCAGCGCAGAGTATTTCGTCGACCGCTTCCTCTGCTGCGGGTATTAGTGCACATCTGTGGTGCACGTGTGTCATGCCCGCTGGGCGGCGCAGTCCAGCCTTCCTCGAACGTTTCCGCTTTGTACGCGTGGGATGGTGCAATACCATGAAATGACAAAACGAGGAATATCTGGACGATGCGCGCAAGCCGCCACATCACTCCCCCATCAGCAGCTTCCTTGATGAATGGAATGAGAGTGAGAAATGCTGCGATGTTGGTCCCTCCGAGTTCCACCAGGGTGAATTGTGTACTGCAGTGGTGCCTGGTTCGCCTCCTGTCATTTTTATTGTGCCCCGATGTTTATTGTGCCTAGACTTCATTTACGAATCAGACGTGTCTGCCCGAACGTGTGGTGTTGTTGGTCCGATCTGGTGGGTTGGAGGCCTTCGTTATAGTCGATTGAGGTGTCGTGGTAGCTTCTGCTGTCATGAATGCCGGTTTAAGGCGGTTGATGCTGACAGTCACGTCTTTCCCCTTCACGTGTACGGTGTAAGTCCTCTCACCTCGGCGGATGACTTTATGGGGGGCACTGTACGGTTGTTGGAGTGGGCTCTTGATGATGTCATCCCTTAGAAAGACATTAGTGGTTGTAGGGAGATCCTTGAAGATGAACTGGCGCTTTTCTCCATGCTGGGTGCCGTCTACTGGTCGTAGGGTACTGCCGTAGTTCTTTCAAAAATTTTCCATGGTCGTCGTTGACTGCAGGCCGTGTTGTGAGGAATTCTCCTGGTAGGCGAAGTGGTTCCCCGTAGACCAACTCCGCTGAAGTGGTAGCGAGGTCATCTCGCCGGGCTGTTCTAATCCCCATTAGGACGGTGGGAAGCCCTTCAGTCCAACGACTGTTTTCGTGGCATTTGATGGCTGCCTTCAGTTATCGGTCGAGTCGCTCCACCATACCATTTGCTGCAGGGTGATAGGCCATTGTATGTATTTGAGTTGTTCCTGCCAGACGATTTAGTTGCCTGAACAGGTATGACTCAAATTGCCTACCTTGGTCCGTCGTGATTTGGAGCGGAGCCCCAAACCGGGTTACCCACCCTTCGTAAAAAGTCCGCGCCACTGTTTCAGCCTCTTGATCCTTCATCGGGAAGGCTTCGGGCCATCTTGTGAAGCGGTCCACACATGTGAAATGATAAAACGAAGAACATCTGGACGATGCGCGCGAGCCGCCACAAGTTCAAACTTGGTGTCAAACTCAAGATGTTCGAATCTGATCCTCCGACTTGTGTTCCGACTGGTAACTCGTCTCTCAGGCTGAAACTGATCCTCCAATTCCGTCTTCCGACTCTCTTTCGAATTGTCCTGACTCTCGTGTTCATCTATCTTTTTCCAAATCTTGTATTCAACTATCTTTCGGGCCGTGCGAAGGCCTTTCTTATTCCCTTAAAAACGGGGTCTCTCAAATCTGTTGATCTAACCTTTTCCCGTCATGGGACGGGTTACCATTCCATTGTCCATCCGCTTCTTCGGAAAGCCATGCCCAACCCAAATCCAACCAGACTCTTTCGTCTTACCACTAACTATAATTAATCTTATATTTTAATTGTTTACACTTTAGTTACATTTCTTAAACTTCTTGACAAAATCTTGTATTTAATCACGTTATATGTTATTCTTACTTTACTTTGTATTTTTTTATTTTTTTATAAATGTTATTAATTGCATCCTATTTTACTATTTACATAATTTTTTTTTTACTTTTTATGTACATTGAACATTGTATTTATACACTAAATGCATTTGTGTTTTACTCTTTATACATATATTTTATATGCTATCTATAAATATTTATATATTTTTCTACATTGAACAATGCATTTATTTACTTTAAGTTCTACAATGTATTTATATGCTATCTAATTGCATCTTGATTTACTCTTCATATATATTTATTTGTACATTGAACCCTACACTTTGTTTATTGAAAGTTTAAAAAAATATTTAAAAAACCGGAAGGGCACTGTCTGCTATAATACAGTAAAATATTAATATAGCAGTCAGGATACCGAAATATATGTCTTACTTTGCTGCAATGTTATTTGATTGTAGCAATATAATAACGCACAGTACTGTACTTTGAATCAAAAAAAATAAATTATTATTATAATTACAAAATTCTTATGTTTGTTACAGAGGTATTTATCTTTTAAAAATTATCTACTCATGCCCACTATACCGTATAACTATATTCTTAGATTTACAGATTTACTTCATATTCAAATCTATTGTATTAAAAATTATTTTGATGGACATGTTATTTCTTGTAATATTCTAGGAGTACATTAATTTAAATTGTGAAGCGAGCCATGTGGTCCGTTCAACATCGTGGCTAACAAACCAAACAAAGGAACTGCTCTTTTTACCTTTCTCACGTATGGGCGTTTTTTGTCCAAAAACTAATTGCTTCGGACCATTGTTATTTGCGACCTTGGATGCTAGCTTCAGGCATCCTTACGTAACGGTTGTTTTCCTTGACGAAAAATCGAAAATCGTTTATATCGCCGATACAACTAGACCTGTTTTAATAGTCCGACTAATTTTCGTAGGGCGTATCCTTTTGAAACAATACGCACCTTTACATTTTACGATCGCTTCTCGAGAAACCTTCGCTATATTCCCGTTGCCTTTGTTATTGTCTTAATGTGCATTGTGCAATACTTGGGCTGGAGGTCATTACGACCGTTATTCGTTTTTGAACGACCCGCCGGGTTTTTTTTTTATCAAGACGTCCGGTCCCGCCCATATGGGCCCGTTGTCGGCGATTTCTATGAACTGGCAAGATGCAAATTCCTGTATTCATTCTTGATTCTGCGCCTAATAAATATGATAGCTTCGCGTCATTTCACGTCGAGGTATATCAGAGGTTTATTTTCTAGTGCGGCAGTTATTGGTAGAAGAATTGTGAATAATCAGTTACCAATCATCACTACAATCAAGTACAATCACAGTCATAATAATAATTTAACCATCACCAGTGGTCTGGTTATAAGAAGTGGTAAGAAAATTTACTACTTGAGTGAAAGTGCACCGTTGAGAGATAGCACCAGAAGTAGGTAGCGTTCGTGAAAGACTTAGCGTCATCACACCGGATAACAGTATTCGGAAGTTTACTGATGAAAAATGAATGTGGATGAGGTGGGAGCATAGGGTGGGAGTCGAAAAGTTTGGCATTCTCTTCTATCTCTCTGCCTACACAAATACCGCAATATGAACGCGGCCGAATACCATAAATAGTATAATCACAATTTATTTTAGTCCCATAAACACAAAGTGCCAGCTGTCATTCGAATGCGGGTTATGTTTTTATTTCACGTTTGTAATATTTAAGTATGTTTTGAATTTTAAACAAAGGCATGACCAAAATTGCGTTTTTGAGCAAACTAAAACAGGCAGTGTATTCGAATTCTAAATTATTGGCAACTTCGTCTAGAAATATGGCTAACAGTAAATTTGAATACGTCAAAGATTTTGAGATTCATGATACTCTCCTACAGAATTGTTGGATTGTGATTAGAATAGATGGAAAGGGTTTTCACAAATTTGCCGATAAACACAATTTCACAAAACCCAATGATATAAGGGCACTAAATTTGATGAATCAATGTGCCTTAAAAGTTATGAATGAATTTTATGACATCGTGATGGCTTATGGGCAAAGCGATGAATATTCTTTTATTTTTAAAAAAGACACTCAAGTATACAGTCGTCGAGCCCACAAACTAATATCCACTGTGACTAGTATATTTTCATCTGCTTATGTTTTTAATTGGACAGAGTATTTTGGGGATGTAAAATTATTATACCCTCCGGGCTTTGATGGAAGATCTGTTCTCTATCCATCGGACCAGAATCTAATAGATTATCTCAGTTGGCGTCAGGCTGATGTCCACATTAACAATCTATATAATACAACTTTTTGGAATTTAGTCTTAAAATCTAATTTACTACCAGTGGAGGTACGTGTTCTTAAAATTGTATTTTAATTTCAATAAATTATTATTATTTCGAGCTGACCCATTCCCAGCAGGTTGGGGTAATCCAACAACTTCCATCGATAAAGATTTGAATATGAAATGCCGATATTTGTATCACAGAATTGCTCATTATTTTTGTGCAGAATTTACACATTTTTCTGATACTTTCTTATTTTTGATGGCTCCATTTTGTTTCCCGAATTTTAACCTAGAAGTCTTTAAACTACAGGTTATTAAATGATCTCACTTTCACAGCTTTCATATATGTATCTACACATGGATTAGGCCTGCCTGTGTAAAACTATTTTACATAATTATTTCAAATTTTGATACTGTTAATTCATATTTTACTTTATAAAAGAAATGCACCATCATAATCAATAGAAGTTTTTCTGAGACAAGCGTTTATATTCTTTCTCAAGGATTTCTAGTTTTGAAATTACCGACCACGCACTTGATTAAGAATAATACTCAGATGCTGAAATATCTGAGATATACAGTGGATGATCCATCGAGAATATTGACTGTTTCCAGGGCCACACATGCATTGACAATTTTATAAGCACTTGTGATCACGCACACCTTAGAGGAAACATTGCTTGCGATCATTTGAAAAGTTAATAGTAAACAATGCATATTTTACCAAAAAATAACATTATAGTTATATAAGACATATCTGAAAATAAAACACTTGTTTTTTAATTGTACTTGTTCAATATACTTGAGACGAATTTCACCATGTGAGGGCATTATCAATCTAACTCAATAACTCGTATTTATATCTGTAGTGGGGGACAGCTGTACAATTTTATTTGTATGAGATGAAAAGGGACAATATTATTCATTGGAATTTTGAGGATTTCCATAAATTTTTTAATGCTTCTAATTATTCTAAGTAACTTTTATGTTTCAACACTAATAATATTTAAGAAAATAAATTAAGATTATGATTTATAAATGAGCAAAATCAAAAAACAAGTGTTTTATTTTCACGTATGTAATTAGAGTTCTACAAACTTACCTCGGAAACAGTAAATATTATCGTTTAGCTATGTATGGCAGATTCCAATGTTTGTTGAATACTTGAATATTACAATCTTACTTCAATATTTAGACAATGATATTAAATTCACTTTTTATAGGCGAAGTTGCAATTTTTCAGAACATGTCATCCTTTAAAAATATTTTACTTAAGCACTAAAAATCTGAGCTGCTCCCAGGACCTTTCTTTCATCGGTGGACTGCTCTATTCAGATGAGCTATGTTGCTAGTTTTACTTGTTACATTTATACTTCAGTGACATCTGTTTTTTTTCCAATAGAAAGCTATCATCTTTTTTTTTTACAATATTTCTCAGATAACTTTGAATGAATCCTACTGGGTGGTGCTAGGAATGGATTACTATGGTTGACACAGTTCAACCGTACAGATCTGACAATAGATATGTTCCGTCTTGATGGCAGCTCAGATGTTTTTGAATGAAAAAATTATCCTCTGCATTTTTTCAGTGATATTTCGATTTAAAAATGCATTGACACATGAGAAACAACTATTAACTAATGGCAGAAAAAAAAATTTCTAAACTGATGTATAATTTTTGTTATAGGCTGAAAAATGTTTAAGTGGAACCTTTTCTTCGGATAAAAATGAGATTCTCTTCAGCAAGTTTGGTATAAATTATAACAATGAACCAATAATGTTCAGAAAAGGAACGACTCTTTTAAGGAAAGAAATTTTAGATCCAGCAGTGAACAAGAAGAGGAAAGTCATAGTAGACATCCATGAAGATATGATTCAAGACAAGTTTTGGAAATCCCACAATGAATTGTTGAACGGTGAAGGCAAAACTTTTGAACTGTATGAAATTGGAGACTATACTCAGTTTGTAGAAGACCAGTTAGACAAGAAACGAAAAAATAAATAAAAGACAATATATCTCAATAAAGCGCATAATATGAGACCAAAGTGTTTTATTGATTATTCATATTGTTATGTACATTTTCAAAAGCCTACATCTATTTTATAGTTTTATTGTAGTGAAATTGTAGGGCAGTTACCCAAATATACTACATGTTCATTTAACATTTTCAACACAGTAAAAAATAATTTGGTAGGTGTATATAACATATTCGTATTTTGGGAGAATAAGTAACTTTAACATTATGGAATGTGGCAATGTTAATATTTACAATTGTCATTAAATTTCTATGAATTTTTTTTTATAAATTTATTTGTTCTATATATCCCACATCATAAAATTCTACTACTTTTTTATGTTTTCATTGAATGGAATTTAAATTAATGTGAGGAATGAAAAATAAAAAGAATATAGCGTATACATTTAAACAACATTTTTTATAACATTTATATATATATACATAAAGAGTGATTAAAAATTAAATACTGATATTACATTGAATTTCATCAACTCGATGGCTGCACCATACAGAGAAAAACAATTATATGAAAAATGCTCAACGCTTAAAAGATAATAAATTATTTGAGTCTGAAATACTTTAGTTCGGGATGGATTATCTCATCCTAAAGTAATACTGTTAACATATACGGTGCAACCTTCAATATTGTGTCGAGTACAGGGTAGGGATTTAGAAGATCGGTATGTAGTTGTCAATCTTAGCCCTGTGCTTCTGCGCCACGCACTCACTGATCCACACAATGTTACGGCACTCCTGCTCCTTGAGTTTCAAGTATGAGTAAAATACTCCGAAGTGGAATTGTTGAAGAAAGGCATGAACATTGAGACGCACCTGAAATACAAAAATATAAAACTTTTAGCACAATCACACACCAAATGGCATTACAGTTACGATTGTGTTGTCACACGACCAGCCAAATTGTGTACGCTCGTCGAAGTTGTTATTGTTTCACTTGTTGAGAACACCTTCGCAGAAAGAAATTTTCTTAGCCAGTTCAGTTGTGTGCCAAATTTCTCTTTTGCATTTCTTCACATGCATGCGAACATAGAAACATCAAATCAACACTCAGTTGAATGAAACTCCGACCTTTGTTATCAAATGTGGGGCCCTGGCCATTCAACCATAGACAATATATATTAATCACCATTGCAACTTTCTGGAATATTTTTTCAATGCGAATTGCACCAGCAGTGTAGAGAAGCACACTGATCCAAAAAGTATAGTGGTCCCACAATTCATAAAACAAGGGAGGAAAATAAAATATGAATAAGATAATTAAAGGTTATAACATCATTGAAAGGACTAAGGCCGGCTGTGACGGAGTCGGCGCAGATATAAAAATACTCACAAATTTTCACATTTATAATTACTACATGTATATATTTTTTTTAATTTTGTCCTCAAATTATTTAATATTATGGATTATCAAGCTTTTCTAATTATAGGTAGAATTTTGTATGAAAATTCATCTCTGAGGGGACAAAATATGATAAAATTTTTGAATTTCAAAATAAAGTTGTTTGTATTAATGAGCTTTTACTGTATATCTTTTTCACATATGTATTTCGTATAGGTACTTGGATGTTATAGTATTTCAAATGTTAAGTTTGACAACTGGCATTAAATATTTTTTTCTTACTATTGTTAATCAAATCCTAATACTTTGTATACAGTTTTATGGGCTAATCTGCTGTGTATATCTAACCTTTCTGGCTAATGTATTTCGGATCCCATTGTAAGGTCTATCATCAAGACTGATGTGATTAAGTGCTGGCTTGAGTATCATGCGGAAAGCAAGGTGTGCAGTTTTTAGATACTGGCTTGCAATACCTTGTCGAAAACAGGTATTGTGTGAAACGCGTAGTGTTGTGTTATATGTAAGTTCCATTTACTGTCGGATCACTATCTGTGGGGACTCTTCGACTCCTATGGCTTTGAAGCCTGCTTTCAACATAGTACTGCATGCCAATGCTTAATCACAATACCAACAGTCACACATCACATCAGCCCTGATGATGGACCTTGCAATGGGATCCGAAACGTCGGCCAGAAAGCCAAGAAAACTACACACAGAAGATTCTAAATAGCCGTAAAAACCTAAGAACATTTTTCAAATCGTAATAATTATAACGAATATCACCTCGTGTTCAAAGAACTTGTCTTCTAAGGTTTTGTCCCCCGCATTATTTCCAGCTCCTTCAAATAGAGCAGAGTACTCTGCGTAGTATTCTGCCACTGCCTTTACTTGCTCATAGTCATCAGCCCGGGCCAGGGCAGCCAACCCATCGGGATGCAGCTTTCCAGAGCGCGGATACAGCTTGGCACGGTCATCCTTTGACAGCTCCGTGCCGAAAGAATTTATAGTAATGATGATGGCTCGGCGGTCAGCCTCAAACTGAAATCAGGATAATGTCATTTCTCGGTATGATAAATAGGAATATGAAAATTCCAATCCAAAAATTAAAATCAGTGTCATATTTCAAACAAAATATAGTGATAATTAAGATGTATTATATTTTTGGTAAAAAAAACAAATATGTTACGTTCATAATGTCATTATATGAATTGTAATACCAATACTTTGAAGAATAAGTCCATATAGGGATACCCTTACATACATAAATTTAAACCACCATACACATTAACTAATTTTCTCTGGAATAACTTTTTTTCTTCTATGTGTATGGCTTTTCACTTTACTATATGATACATATATAATTGCGTTTGGACTGTGCCCGTCTCACTAGAAAAACCTGTGTTGAGACAGGCTAAAACACTTATGTAGTGTGATTTTAATCAAATTATCCTGCCAGTAATATAATTATTAATTTATATGTCTGTACCAGGGATATCATCCCCGTGCTCAATATTTTCACACAAAATTTTTATATTTATCAAAGATTTTTAATCGATGCGCACCATTCATACATGCACGGGTAATGACCGAGACAACTGTAATCATCATCCATCCAATAACTAATATCTTTAGAAATGAGATATGATGGTCTTTAAAAACTGTTTGAAATAAGGTACATTATTATATAGTTAATTTTATGAGAAACCAAAATTAATCGAGAAATAAAAGAAAATAAATCAGATTGAACTTTTGAATAGTGAAATCAATACTAATACGAAGGCGGGTGTGAGGATAAGGTTTTATAAAAACATTTGATAACAATTTTTCCCCCGATCAAGTTTAGTGCCTATCGTGAATTTTGCGTAATAAATATAGTGCTTGACAGATTTGGAATTTAATAAATCTAATCTTACTGCAGCAGCATTTTTGTCATCCTTTATTTGCTTTCTCACAAATTTTTCACAGGATCAAAGACAAGAGAAAAAAATATACTTTTATTTAAATTTATCTATGGAAAAAACATTCCTACTATAAAAGCCACAGTGTGCATTCTGACCCGGAATATATATATATATATTTAATAAACAAAAAAAAGATACTGACAGCTAAAATCTCGCACATTGAATCAGCGGTAGTGCCTCCAATCTCCTTACAGAAGGTGTGGAAGGCTTCCAGGTAAGCCTTGTACAGGGTATTACGAATGATCTCGATGTTCATCTCATCCAAGTCCTGCTCACTAATACAATCCACAAAAAATGGAGCAAGCGGAGTGTCCACCAACACAGCATTGTACAACTCAGCCGGTGTAGCTGCAACATGAATGGCCTCCATCTGCTCGAACGATCCCAACGGATGACACTTGGGAATCAGTTCCGAGATGGGTCTCTGATGCAGAGTGCCCGTGATAAGAAGAATGATGTTGTCTATCATGTAACTGTATGTAATAAAGTCCAAAAAAGTAGACAGTGGTTCCACTGCATGGTTGCGCATATGTTGGAACTCAATGACAAGTTTTTCACGCAGTTTATCATCAATAGTCGACACTGATAGGGGACTGGGCTCGTTAGCAAGGAATGTACCGTAGTCAGTTCCTTGCAAGTGCAGCTTCAGGTCTGCAAAAAATTTAGAAGTATTCACTAAAAAAAAAGCACGAAAATCCTGGGAATGCAGATTAAATTTACTATTTTTATCGGAATCGACACCATTATACCCTTGAATCGTAGTTTCCCAGTTCAAGAGAAAATGCTATAAATTTTGTGGCAATGTATAGATTTTTTCTACTGCGTATATCAGTAATTATTTGTAGAGAATTGGAGAGAACCAACAGTATTATGAAGATGTACAATTGAATCAAAAAATCTTGAAATATTTTACCTTCCAAAGTCTCACATTGCACTAGATTCAGGTAGTCAGCTTGCTTTAATATACCGCACTTGAACCCACGGCACAGGCCTTCCAAATATCCACCGTCAATATTAAACAGGCACCCCTTCATTTTAGATAAATTTACAAAAAGTGCAGCTCAATTCTGACAGACTTTCGCCTCACCCACAAAGCGATCATATGATATTCTCATAGACAAGCTTTATGAAACAGAAAAATTAATCAATATCGAAGTACTTACATATAAAGAACTGGCTATTGAAGAAGTGGCTAGTGACCATAAATAAGACAAAGAAATAGTAACCATATCGCATAGGCCATATAGTAACTAATTAACTTTACATCTTTCCAGTGCAAATGGTGAAGTAAATAGAGAGTGATGTAAACGCAACGTTCTGGTCGTTGCGCAATTAATATTTGTGGTGGTCACGAGAATATTGCGGGAGGATAAAATAAATTGATACGAGTTTCTATATACCAATTCACATATTTATTTACAACACAAGGAAATATGAAAAAAAGAAAATTCTTATTGCTACTTATATCTAACCTTAATTCCCACTCACTTTTGTCTGTCTTCACATTTGTGGTCAATTGCATGGCCACGTGTGGCCCGCCGCGGGCGCGTGCGACAAGCAGTATCTGAAGCCCGCCCCTAGTCCAGTTCACAGACGCGGGCTCCGCAGCTTTGCTCACCATGTGGTCTCCGTGGCCGCGGCCGATCGTCTCGTGGTGGGTGGCCTCCAGTTCTCTGTTGTGAGCAGCGAAAATATCCGCCGCTTGCCTCGAGTCCAAGGTGAGGTCCTCGGATGCCTTCCAGGAGGCACATCGCAGCTTCCTGGCGGCTTCGTCTAGAGGCAAAATTGCGGTCGGCATGGAGCTGCCCGGTGGCCGGCCGCAAAGTCAGCGACGCCCTGAAGCAGGTCTGGTGCATTCGACAAACGTAGAGCGAGAAGCTAGCTTTGGGTTAGCAGAAACCCACCCCAGCCAATGCGCAGGGGAGAAGGGAAACGACCTTTTTTTGCTATAGATATGTATATATATATATATGTTAGGAGTGGAGCGAAGAGAGGCTTGCATTGCCCGGCGCGTGGCCTGCATAACAATATTTGAATATAACTAAATATTAATTTAAAATTTGCGCCGAAAATAATATTCTTAATACGCGAATGTCACACGCAAGATGCGAGCGTAACAAAAGGATAGAAAGCCACAATTTTTTGTCTTGGCAACATAGTTTTTATATATCTTTTCATGTACACTCGTCGATTAATGAAGCTTGCATGATTTAGTATTCATTATATATAAAAGCTATTACATGAAACGAAACAACGCGTAAGATAGTTGCAAATAAATTCAATTTATTTTCATTTCACGATAGTCCATAACTTATTAAATTGGAACAATTATACCTATTTTATTGAACCTCAGCATTTACACTTGCGTGCCAAAACAAAATTATATATACGCGGATAGAGCAGCACGTTACGTAAGTCAGCGATTTAATTGCATTGAATTGTAAACTTCCAAGAAACTTTTAATAATACGGCATCAAAGAAGAAAAATCAATTAACTAATTCGTATCAATATATGAATTATAAGATAAATTGTTTATTATTTTTGCTCTCTTGGTTTCATTCTCGTATCATATTTTTCTCAACTAATTATTAATATATTGAAATAAAGACATGGTTGATTCGTTAAACGGTTTATTTTTTTCTTCACAATTTTCGCGGCTTTTTTTGTTTATTTTTGAAAGATTTTTGGTCTTGGGGTGAATCAAAAACATTCTTACTGGGCAAGCGACTTGTTTTCACTATCCGTCTGATTAAGGAAGATGCTGTTAGTAATTCTTGCGATAGAACAAATGCTGTTTTATTGAAGATTACCCCAACGCCATGGTATGGAGAATTGAATATTCTAAATATGAACGCGATCATTGAGTTTACTTTTTCGTACGCAATGTATGTATTATATTACATATCTATGATTATGCATTCTCTTATCTATTAGCGAAGGCAATACTTCATTTCGTAATGAACGCTTCACGAAGTGCACGTACACCAACTTGAAGCGTTCAAAATGAACGCTTCATTTATGTCGTATGTATGTTCGTAGTATGTCGGTATCACTGGTTGGTCCACTCCCGATGCAGGTCGCAGTCGCTTCGCACTTCATATAGTAGAAGTGTGGTTAAGTCGTTATTTAAACCGTTATTGAACTATACTTCAATGAAGTGCGAAGTATGTAGTGTGATACTTCGCAAAGTATACTTCAATGAATTACATGAAGTGAGCGGAAAATTCTTTCGTCTCTATGCATATACAGTTCGCAATTAATTGTGTGCGTTGCTGAGTGAGAGAATCGTTACAAACAACTAAGTTATTTGTTAGTATGTGTGAAGTATAGCGTCAGCACGATTTAAAACGTGCGAACTACGAAGCGCAAGTATAAAGAACTAGTTCATTGAAGTACTTCGTACAGTGTGGACCCATCGCTATTATCTATCTCTATTCTGTGATCTATGACATCTGCCTTCCCTTCACTTTTCTGCCGCACGTGCTCGTGCTGGTTTTGGGCGCATAAATAAGTCTGCCGTTAAAAGCCAGACCTTCACAAACGCCGCGCGCCAAACGTCATAGTCTCGGTTCAATTTTAGCTTCATTCCATAGTAACGTTTTTAGTGGTTAAACTACTATCACTTTTTTAAATTTTGAAGCTAAAATTTACTCAACACAATGGTTAAGCCGCCTTACAAAGTTGGTAAGTTTATTCCCTTAATTTAAAATGAAAATTAATGTAGTACTCTACGAAATGCATTCTTTCATCTCGATCTCAGTTAGTTTTATGTGTTATATCTCTATCTATCCAACTTTTCTTTCAGTATAAAAGCTGCGTGAAAAAATATTTTTCTATTTTTATTTACTCAATTATGGATAAGAATCGTGAAACGTAAATGAACATAATACCTAAATTATGTTTTTAAGAGGTCAAACTAATTTAATTTGATGGGTTCGTTTTCAATATTATTTAAAGATTCACATTGTCGCAAAAAAAAAATATCCTTTCATGTCGAAGATATTTTCTTGGGTTTGCTCAGCATCTTTATTCCGGGTTTTGCGCTAGTGATGCAAACAACATATACTTGACACGAAAATTTGAAACACACTTGGACCGCTCTTATTAACGATCTGCCTCACTAGAGTAAATTCCAGAATAGGCGTATCCTTAAAATCCTTTCACTGGGCATTCACCATAGTACAACAGAATATTTAAATTAATTTTGAGAGTTTGATAGACATGATGTACAAGGTATGCAAAAAATAATTTTAAATGAGTTTATGGTTTGTAAACAAGGATCTAGCTAATTTTTGGCAGACAATAAGCACTTTTTGTTAATGTAACAGCCATCACAGGGGGTTTCAAAAGTGTTATGGTATAAATACAAATGTAAATATCAGATAATCTGCAAATTTTTCGCAAAACAATAAGGATAAGAAGTGTCCTCTTTGTTTTGTATAAAAGTAAGCTTTGAATATTTTTAGCCGATATGTCTCTGGCGGAATGGGGCCGCAAAGAGATCATCTGTGCTGAGAATGAGATGCCGGGGCTCATGGCTTGCAGAAGGAAGTACGGTCCCTCCAAGATCCTAAAAGGAGCTCGGATCGGAGGATGCCTCCACATGACCATCCAGACAGCTGTACTTATTGAAACTCTCACAGAATTGGGAGCAGAGGTATACATTTTATATTCATCTAAAACATTTTGTAATGGTTAAGAAGATTACCAACAACAATAGTTTCTGCAATTGTTGTTGAAGAAAAGAAAAATTTAGAAAAATAGTCATTTGAGTAGTCGCATTACATTTTTATTTAATTGGAAATAGGTCACCAAATAAAATAAGATTTTTTGATTGGTATTTTTTTTAATCTGATATTTTTCTCACATTTTTATTTGAGCATGCATATTAGGATGGATTATGGATTGCAATAATTGTTGTTGTTGTACCTTTCAGGCCGCATGCTCCATGTGGCCCATAATTTGTTATTGATCAGTAGTTAATAAAATTCTCCTGAACAGATTATAGTTATATGCTGGGAACATCATTTATAAATATGTCATGGGCTGATATAATTTAAACCTTTAAAGTTACCCATGTTAATATAATATACCTTTGAAGGTAATCTATGTCAGTATTACATACGTAGTTGAGGAAAACTGTGACCAAAATAAGTATTGCAGAATTTGATAAACAATAAACGAGACATGGATAATATGGTGTATTCTTGGATTTTTACAAAAAATATGTTTTCCAGTAGAGTTCAAAATTGCCCTGATTTCAAAGATTTAAAAAATATATATTGAGTCACAAATACTTCAAAAGCTATGATACTAAAGTTTTGACATTTTCACCATAATACATTCTGATATTCGACATATGTATAGATAAAAATGTTTTGGGATTTTTGCAAAAGGCATGTTTTCCAGTAGAATATGAATGCCCTTATTCCTGAAAAGTAAAAAATTACCATTAAGTCGCAAATAGTTAAAAAACTTTTGCACTTTAAATTTTCATGAAAACCAATTATTCACCAAAGAAAAAACCCAAAAACAAATCATCCATTTTTCTGGACATTGTCAAATAGTACTAATTAACTAATCTA
Source organism: Eubasilissa regina (assembly GCA_022840565.1). NCBI lineage: Eukaryota > Metazoa > Arthropoda > Insecta > Trichoptera > Phryganeidae > Eubasilissa > Eubasilissa regina. Next base: position 41,526,401 of record JAINEB010000018.1, on the reverse strand, counting down.
ACCCATTTTAACCTAAAGTTCCAAATAACTTTCACGTTTGTACTCGCCCTCTTTCTTTCTTCTATAAATATTTTTGTCATTGCACAATTAACGACTCCAAATCAATTTAAATGCCACATCAGACTAATAAACCACTTTTAAAAAATTTTGAATTAAAAGTGTGATAAATTGTAAATATTTATTATACAATTATTTTATTATAATTGGACAATGGAATATGTTCCTTTTTCAAAAATCTGAGAATTTACCGTACTCTCCAATTGTATTTCATCATCATTTATCCTTAGATAAAGTATTTGCAATGTCAAATTGTATTGTTCAAATTAAACATTTTAAAGTACTTTTTAAATATTTGCAACCCAACCAATTTTTTAACCTATTAGCTGCCCAAAAAAATCATAGGTGAAACAGCATCATGCCACCATATTGGCGCCAAAATTCTTAAAATTCACAGGATAGTTTTTTTGAATATTATTTTTATGAATAAACCATGAAAACGTTGGTATAAAAAAATAAAATACGTGGATACTATTTCACCATAAGCGTCCATCGACCGCGATTTCATACGGTTTTGAGATGAAAAAAGGGAAAAGTTGATAGTGTTGTCAGGCCATAACACTTAGAACATTATTATCTATTTTAGATTTGTTTTTTGGAAGGACGACTTCAGATTTTATTAATATTATTGTGTTTAATGTGATGCTTAAAACAAAAAAATATTAGCACTTCGCATCACAACTACGTACATATTACATATCGCACTTATATAGCACTAACAACACGCATAAAATGATGCTGCCGGCCGCGGCAATGACCAATGCTGCCTAACGGTGCACTCACTGTATTTATAGTAAAACGCTTGTATATTAATTTTAATTAATAACTAAAGAATAATATATTATTCACTTGAATTACTTGGCATAAAAAATGAAAAATATTGCGAACGTATGTCAAAATCTAGCAGACAATTTACTCAAATTGGAACGTTCCAGATACTTTCCAACTTGTTGCGTCTTTGTCATCATCGGACTCTGCGGTAGTAAGGAGCATTTCGGGAATGTCTAATAAGTCAGGAGTCTTCACTAATACAATAAGTCACCGTCCGCCATTTTGTAATGTAAAAATAAATCAAATCAAAAAAGTTTTCGAAAATTCGATCATTGTAAAAATATCAGCACTTTGACGTCGACATGTGTGTTAAATTTTCAAATTTAATAAAATTGTTATCTGGCAATGTAAAAGTAAGTGCTGACTGTCAATTTTGTATGGAGGAAAAATGTCAATTTTTGCACTCAATTTCAGATGTAAATCATTGTTTTCTTGAGTCGAAACATATTTTTATGGGGTGCCATACGACATCACTACTGGAAATAATAATTTAATTGAAGATCGATCCGCGGCGCCAGTGATTTCATGCGTTATTTGATGGTCATTTGACGTGAGAAATAAACGCTGTGGAATGTCACGTGGTTGTCTACTGTACTCACGTCAGCCAACTTAAATTCTGACCGTTCTCATTCCATCTCTTTCTCTGTCGGAAACTTGCGACGTGGGCGACCAAGGAGTTAAATAAGGCCACTGAACTACTGGAAAACATCCCTTTTGCAATAATCTGGGCGTACACTATATTCACCAGTTTAACCAATCTGGTTTCGCTGCCGCTTTGTACAGTCTTATTTTCACAACACAAGCTTTTAGCTTAGTTTGAAAATAGCTAGTATATTGATATAGAGAGTATACATCTTTTTTTTTTTTTTTTAATATATAAATCTTTGTCATATGAATACATTATTGTGTTTTTTTTTATCATTTCTAATTTACGTAATACAAAATGTTTTATGTAATATTTAATTCCAAAGGCTATTTTGAAACTTTTTCTGTCATTATTTAAATCTGCTTGTTGCTGAAAATGATTTTATGTTGTGCGAGAAGTTGTAAAAAAGGTGTTTTTTATTTTTATTTGATGAGGCTGCTATAATATGACTATTTGTAGACGTACAAATTTTTTAATTTCTTACAAGAAGGGCTTATTTTTCAAGCTCTTACTATTCATACACAAAGGAATGGATCAATCGGGCACAAGAAATAAATGTTGTTTAATTTATATATTTTTAAGGAAAAATAATTAACAGGTCGCATTGTTTCAGTATATTCTAAAATAATAAGATTTATCTCCGATTGAATAAATAAGTGATAACTAACTACAAAATTCATTATCAATTCAATGAGTAAACATTTTTATTATTTACATCATGCTCCACAAAATTTATCTCCGACTGTTATTGATTTAATATTCCATGTTACGACATGTAATATTGAAATACTGTTGTCAAGTGATTTCTAGTGACTACTCGTCAACACTAACAATTCTGTTATTTTTACCCATTATCTGCTTTTCGGAATACTTTAGAAATTTTGATGGAATGATGAGAAATTGTTAAAATCTTACAACTTCACTTTGGTTTTCTAACAGTTAGCACCAAAATATATTAAATTACATGAACAATACAATGATAAGTATTAATAGACAGTTATTTTTAAATTCTACATTGAGCATCCCGCAATTTTTGTCTTCCGATAATGTTAAACTACCATTCATTTTTTAAACAGCTATTATGTAAAGGTCATGTATTTTATCATAGTTCATCTTAAATGTTTTAGTCATTTTTGTTATTGCCGCTCTACGTCACAAGTATTTATAGTTGGGGTCAGGCTTCTCGAACTTTATGGCAAAAAAAGCAGATGTTTTTTGCTGTATTACTGCATCAACAATATTATTCACTGCTCATTATAATATTTATATAAGATGAAGATGTTTCAGAAAATATCAAGTGTCAATGAATATTTACACATCAACAATTTTTAAATACTTATACTTATATCTGTTTTTGATATAAAATTTTGCATTTTATAGAATTTTCTAAAAAAAAATATAATACTGAAATGAAAATTTACTTTGTGCATCTTGAATACTTAACTTTCAGTTATTTGCGGAACAAATCAAATACTGAATTTAAAAATTTTTAATTGACTATATATTCACATATCCGGAATTTAGTTGTCTTTTGATCAAATTGAATATCTATTTTTTTTTTTTTACATAAATCTATAACTATATATGATACATTTAACTAAAACTTCAGTCATTTGACTGTCTATAATTTACAAAGGACCTCTTCTCAATGCCAGATTTAGGTAATGGCTGCATCACAGCCAATATTGGTTGCTGCGCAACTATGGTCGGTGTTTTTGAAAAATTGTTAAAAAATAGTCTACCACAATACAATTTAAGGACGTTCCCAAAAAAATCACTTTTCTTACAATCCTTTTGAAACTTTGAATACACATACTTATGAGTGTCTTTTACACGTAGAAATTTTTTTCAATAGTCCTTACGGTAGTAAATTTGTAAATATTGATTATTAAAATTTGCATATTTAACATATGAACCATACCCCGATCTATGTTGTAGCACACGTTTAATTGAATCGTAATAGTAATTTTCTTACGATTATTTTGGAAAACTGAGAATCATTAATTGAAAATTTAACAAATATCTTTCTGTAAAAATATCTAAAACAAGCGGTATTCGTTTAGTTAAAAAAAATGTTAAAAGTGAGTTACTTTTGAATAATTTTGATGTTTCCTTTTATAATTTGAATAGTGAGAGATTTTTGAACATCTGCGCATATGAGCGGAAGCGAAAAAGTACACTGTAGTACCTCAACTTTTATTCTATTCATAGTAATTTACATAAGGGGGAATCTTCTTGAAGATTGAGTACGACTGCTCTTTGGGAACGTCCTTAATTTGACCAATTAATGCCAACAAATACCCAATCAGATATATTTTACTATTTCAAGGACTTGCATATTCATACATGTGGCTCCTGGTGACATTGTTTTCTCGCCATCCTGGTGGCCTAAAATACTGTTATTCATTTAAAATGTTTAAAAAGACTTATAGTATCATTATGTAAACTGTAAATAAATGTGGATTTCTTGAATTAAAAGAATAAGTTCGTTCATAAGTGGTTTATGTCTTAGCTAAGTTAGATTTTTTTAAAGCAGTTGGGCTAAGATTTGAAACTGCGCCCATCATATCCGGTGTTTTAGACTATTTGGCTGTAGTAATAATGATAATGTCGCTTTGATTATTGTTGGCACTTTAGAAAAACGTTTGAAGGGTCTTTATCAAAGGGATTTCCAATCCATAAGATCTTGATGAGATTACAATTGTATCATAGTTTTTTGGTTTTTCGTCCTATAAAAAAAATAGTTGTTGCAAACACCTGAAATCGTGGCCAACATAGTAGTTTTATCATAAACAGTGGATTTTACAACTTACAAAAAATATTACTTCTCCTGTAATGACTTATATAATGATGTTATGCCGTAACTAAAATTGTTTACACAAATGAAACGTAAAGTACTTTCGCCCACAATCTTTTGCCAGTCTATATGAATGATAATTTGAAGCCGTTTCATTAAAAAAAAAGCTGATTTTCACCAAATCCTCGCTTACAATATTCTGCCAGGAGAGGGTTGGCTTAGTGAAATCTAATAAAATATTTGACCTGAATTTGTTGTTATTCCTTTTGTTGATTTAATATAAGATATCTGATGAAAATGTGATCACTTCAGGTTCAATGGTCGAGCTGTAACATCTTCAGCACCCAGGACCAGGCCGCGGCAGCCATCGCAGCCACAGGGGTCCCCGTATACGCCTGGAAGGGAGAAACAGAAGAAGAGTACTTATGGTGCATAGAGCAAACCCTCGTGTTTTCCGATGGAAAGGTATTTATATGTCCACACTGGCCCTAGTCAATATTTTTGGATTAGTCATATGGATTGTCAATAACTTAGTAATTTTTCAAGAAAAAAAATTTAACCGAGATAACTGACACAATTGGGCATTATTTAAAAAAAATATATTCAAGTCAATAATTTCTATTTAAAATTTCATTTTCACACTTTCGTTGGCTCTTTGTAGGTTCGTAGGCCCTAGGCACAGTGCCTACTGGATAAGATGGCCCTGCATAAAGCCCCTGATTATTAAATGTTTATAATAAATCAATAGAATTTTACTATCAATAAAGTGAATAGCATTACTTTGAAACACATTCACTGGTCTTACTGTAGTTAAATTTTAAAGATTATATATAAAAGTAAACTGAATATTAATTAATGGTATTATGTATTTTCAGCCTCTGAACATGATACTGGATGATGGCGGTGACCTGACAAATCTAATTCACACCAAGTTTCCTCAATATGTCGAGAACATCAAAGGCATCACAGAAGAAACTACCACAGGGGTCCACAATTTATATAGAATGTTCAAAAATGGTTCATTAAAAGTGCCAGCCATTAATGTTAATGATTCTGTCACTAAAAGCAAGTTTGACAATCTATATGGTTGCCGTGAATCATTAGTGGATGGAATCAAGCGTGCCACCGACGTGATGATAGCGGGAAAAGTGTGTGTTGTCGCAGGATACGGAGATGTGGGCAAAGGATGCGCACATTCTTTGAGAAATTTTGGAGGCAGAGTACTTGTCACCGAAATCGACCCCATTAATGCGTTACAAGCGGCCATGGAAGGATTTGAAGTGACAACAATGGAAGATGCCGCCAAGGAGGCTCAAATTTTTGTCACCGCCACTGGCTGCGAGGACATCATTACCAAGGACCACTTCCTCTGCATGAGGGATGACAGTATTGTGTGTAATATTGGACATTTTGATTGTGAAATAGATGTGAGCTGGTTAGAGAAGAATGCCGTTAAGAAGGTCAACATCAAACCCCAGGTGGATCGTTTTACATTAGAAAATGGTAATCACATAATACTTTTAGCTGAGGGACGCCTGGTCAACCTAGGCTGTGCCACGGGGCATTCCTCCTTTGTGATGTCAAATTCCTTCACCAACCAAGTTCTGGCACAGATAGAGCTGTGGACCAAGCCGGAGGCCTATGCCATTGGAGTACACACACTCCCCAAGAAGCTGGACGAGGAAGTGGCCGCCCTCCACTTGGAGCATTTGGGAGTGAAGCTCACTAAGCTGACTCCCAAACAAGCTGCATATCTGCACTTGCCAATTGAGGGTCCTTACAAACCTGATATATATCGTTATTAATATATCATGCAAGAATGTTTGTGGATTCAATTGGTTATTTTTTATCGGAAATATTTTTACATATTTTACTTTACAAAAGCAGCAATTTTTTTGAAATGTCCAATATAAAGATAATATGTAATAAATATAGCACAATACAATATGTTGTATGCCTGCAACTCGTTTTATTCATATTCCTGTGTTTACTATAAATTTCTTGCCTCCCAGATTCGAGATCTAAATGGGTGAAATATTTTGGGTGCTCATTGGCTCGAGAGATGAATCAATTTATGAATTGCCGAAGGCGTGACTGATTCTGTTGTTGCACCAATCACAGTAATTGTTAAAACATTAATGACAATGCACTAACAAAAAGGTTTTAAAATTCAAAACATCTGTCTAAAGTAACTTCTCTTAGCTTGCGGGCCATTTTTTATTTTGTACACATTTTGCGGGCCAAAAAACTCAAAACTGTTAGACGAGACTAGACACGCAACACAGATTTAGAAATGATACTAATCACTTTGATAGTTAATACTGAATACATTCAGGTAGTGCTTGTGAGTTTTGATCAAAAAACACAGTTGGAATCTACAAATATTTATTAAAAATTAAAATGATTCATGGGCCGCTAGTTGAACAGAGCTGGTCTTGAGAAATCAAAGTAATTTTCTTTAATCTATTTCTTTGATAGAATTATTATAAGATTATAGGCAATTTAATAATGGTAATATGAACCTTTTTTATATGGGCATGATGTAATATTTTACACTTTTTTAAATTACGTATTTCAAATATTCTGAAAAGTGATTGAAACATCAAAATTTGACATTTATAATTTGCAACTTATTCACATATATTTAGCGCTACAACTGTTGTTAGAAAATATGGTACAGCTTTGCAAACAATTAACACGATGCACAGTCCAAGTGTAAATTGTAGTATTAAATTATACTAAACTGAAATGAGACCACCAAATTTTAACATAAATTGCGGGAAAATACAAAATCCAGATTCCACCACACATTGTACACACAGCGCAAGTTATTTATGTGTGGTAATGTTTGTTACCAGCAAGATTTAGAAGATCGGCACCTCACCTACCCTGGGAAAAACATATGATGTGGGTGATGTTTTTGAAAGTTTGCGAATCAAGATATGATCACCTGCATCCTCCATCTTGATTTATTATTTTCATATTTGACACTATGTTATGTAATGATCACATTTTAGGTTAAGTAAAATACGAATTTACCAAACCTGAATTGTCTGTTCTCCACATAATGCGTAGTAAGAGTGCAAGTACACCTAGAGATTTGTTCATCCCGCAAAGTGGTTAATTAAGAGATCCAACTGTAGATTGCGATTTATCTCCAGCGCTTTTCTGGAACATTAACAAATGCTGATTATATATTTTTATTACTTAAACACACATCTGCCAAAAAAACAACAGGTTGCAGGGGACTCCGGCAACGTACTGATGCTAATAAACATATATGATAGAAGTAGCTCAGCTGTCTGCTGGCAACCCAATGTAGACTATTTATCTCCCCTGCCTAGATAATTTAATTACTATAGCTAGATTTCATCCATTAGCGCTAACCTGAATATGTTCTTCAACTCAGTTTAAAAGTTAAATTGCATTGAACATGGTCGATAGTCCTCCAAGTGTATAATACATGCTCATCATATAATCAAGTTCACATTATCTGCGTTCGAATACCGAGGTCTGCTGTGTGTTCGATATTGTTGAATTTGGGACCTGTACGCTTTGTACTAATCTTTTTATTTTTACTAGTGAAAATGGGATGTTAAAGCCAAGATCGATACATGGAGTTTCACTGTATTACTACATATTTTAAACTGCTACTGCTGAGACATCCGCCATAAAAAGTATTCATATAAAAATATTAAATAGCACATATCTAGCATGTATCTCAATGACACATATCGACTAGCTTATTTTGACAATATTTTTTAAGGATGTGATCGTTATCCAAACCCTCAAAAATAGGTTGAGTATTTAGAGAGCTGTTACGTCTACAGTTACTACATGAATATTTTAAAACGAACCATCATCCAACAAATTTTAGTATTTTTACACGTGACAGGATCAGTTCCAACACTATTAAATCTGACTATAACACAATTGACAAAATGTCCAATATTATACAATAGCAATCAAAAAAGATTGCAAACAGTTTGCGGTAATGACATGTCCAACAGAAAAATTTCAAAATTAAATTGTAATTGCTCGTAAACCATCAGGGTGAGGTAAGTGGGAAGGGTATTGTTCAACACGCGTGATTTGCGCAATTGCCAGTCACAATGAGTCGCTTGTTAGGAGCGCGCCGCACGTTCGCGGTCGAATAATATTTAAAGTGCAGTGATTCATTGGTTCGTACGCGTTGCGCTTTTTGTACTCACTTTAATATTCGATGAGTAAGTGATAAAGTGATAGGCTGAGCATGTATCTTATCTGGTGTTGGGTTCAAAAGTTCAGACAAAGAGAGACAATGTTTAACCAAACTCCTCCAGGACCGTCAACGTCAGCAGCGACGCCAGAACATGCGGCTCATGTTCGACGTGAAATTATGCACAATCCGCGTAAATCGATTCTTTACGTGAAACCTTAGCGAGAACGCTTGGAAACGTATTGTTTACTGGCGAAGCACATTTTCATATCGATGACTATGGTAATAAACAGAACATGAGATACTGGTGCCCCGATAACCCAAGGGAAGTCCATCCAAAACGTTTGCACTGTCCAAAAACGACAGTGTAGTGTGCAATTTCTGCCCAAGGGATAATTGCCCCTTATTTTTTAACCAACGAGAGACAGCCACTGCTGACATATATTGCTGAATGATCCGAGTTTTTGGTACCGCAACTGCAGCTGTTTCTCAGGTTCAACAACAGAACACAATTTCAGCAAGGCGGGGCCACTCCATATACAGATAGAGTTTCAATAGAGAAGCTGAGGGGAATTTTTCTCAATAAATTAATCAGCAAGTACGGAGACATACCCTGGGCACCTCGGTCACCGGACCTTACACAGTGCGACTTTTTTTTGTGAGGATACCTTAGGTCGAGAGTTTACAGCAACAATCCTCGAACAATTTAGGCCCTACAAGAAAATATCCGCCGTGAAGTTGCTGCCATTAAACCAACGCTTTGCTCTCGCGTGTTTGCAAATTTAAGAGTCCGATTGCAAGAGTGTCTTGAGAAAAATGGACGGCATTTAAACAATATTGTTTATAAAACGTAAAATCCACATCATTAAACTCAATTTTGTATAAATAAAATATGAGAATAACATTTGTTTTTTTTTTATTTAATATTGAGCTTGAAAATTTTCCACTGGACACTTTTAGTTATGTATAGTATGATAGTTATTTTTGTGCATGTATAAATATGGAGATGTAGTCACTTTGAGATGGCAGAAGGATGAATGCAGTGGAAATGTTATCATAAAAAATAATAATTAGAGTAAATAAACAAAAATAAATCTGAAAACATCAATATCTCGGACATGCGATGAGACATCTGGAGAAATGCGAGATTTTGAACCTCATAATGCAGGGAAAGATTGCTGGAAGGAGAACATCGCGGTTGAAGAACCTAAAGCAATGGTTTGACCGGTCTACTGTAGAGCTGCACCAGGCGGCAGTGAACAAAGTGATGATAGCCAACGTCCATTGAATGGACAGGGCACAAGAAGTACCTAATAATTAAACAAAAAGATATATATTTTAAAAAAACTAAATATTCTATTATTTAATTAAAAAATATTATTTAAAAAGGGCAGGTAATTTATTTATATGATTGATCGTCGCCAATTCTTGTTGGGCCCTACAGGCACAATTGCATTCATAGTACCAGTCTCACTGGGTTGAGCCCATTCTGAGGCAAACATTTTACACTTTTTGTATGTGCATGATACTTCACAAATTAAAAAAATTCATATAACATAAATTATAATAGTAAAACTATTAATAAATATGCATTGACAATTTTGTATTTGAGTACACATTGTGATATTATGTATTTAATTAAAATAAAATTATTTGATTTGAAATAATATTAAGTTATTTTACGGCAGTAAAAAGAATTAAAACTCAAATTCAGAATCTTTCGTGTACAGTTTTATGTCGTGTATATCTGACATTTCAGATCCCATTGCAGGGTCCATCAGCCTTGATAACCTAAAATGACAAAAAATTTTGTATAAAAATTTACCTAAAAATATATGTATGTCTATTTGCTTAATTCAACATATAAATTATAAAAATGGTGAATGGCGGATGAACTGTCACGTAGCTCCTAAAGTGGTTAAAAATAATTGAATATTTTTTTTAAAATAAAAATCGGGGTTTTGTAACTTGCAAATATTTTATTATACATAACATATAAAAATTCTTAGCAATTCTAGTCAACGATTTAATAAAGTTTACTCTAATGGCCTGTGTCCACGGATGAGATTTTTCTCAGAGCTTTGGCTCGAGTGTGCGTAAAGAACAGTACAGAGTTTAGTGTGATGCGATCTATTAACCATCACCATATGTATTTTGCTCACATCTAGTACACACATACCTCTATCGAATCATTGAGAAATTATCATGGACATGAGTCATAAAATAATCACACGAAAACAACACATCGCTAATTACATATTTGCACTTATGTTAGGTCTCAGAAATACTTACAGGTGTACCTCACTTTACAGCAACTAAAGATTGACAAATTATTATTTTCTCCACTCGCTTTGCTCTTATGACGCGGTGTTATTGCACATACCATCTGACCCCAGTGGATTCGGTATCACTATTAATACATACAACTTTTGCACATCAGTAATAATTTATTTCAGTGTATTTTACAGTAAACCTATACCTTACTTTACGGTCTAGATAAGTTTCAGGAAAATTGGCCATAAAGCGAAATGCCATATAACGAATCATTTATTTTGATACACACCCATACAAATTCCATAGGATCTAGGTTCCAATTATATATAAAAATGTTATTAATAAAAAGTCTATCTCATGACTCATACTGACAATGGTAACTACTTTTAGGTACGGGGAAAAGTTCTATGTCCAGACTTGACAAAATATGGAAAAAAATGCAGTATTTCCAAGACAATGAAGGTCAGGCTTGTTCAGTCTCTAATGCATCCTGAAGGCAAGAAAGAGAAGATGGATTGATTTGAGATGTGGTGCTGGAGACACATGTTGCGCGTACTGTAAACGGCGAGACACACAAATGCTCAATTTTGCAGGAACTGATCATCAAAGAAAGACATCTTGTGAGAAGGGAAGATAGCTCGGAGAAGCTTATAGTCAAGAGGGCGGGAGTTCATGGATATCATGAGAGACCAATAAGGATGAATAAATAAAAAAAAAATATATAAAACAAAAATGTTAAATGGTTCTAAACAGAGCCTAAAGAGAGACATAATAATCGCATGACATTGTGCCATCATCAGCACCACCCATTGTTATCGAAGAACCTGGTTGGAAAAATTGATTTTCTTCAAAATTCTTTTTGCTTCTTTTAGCAGTTTTTCATTGCAGTAATGGCTGTATTAATGCCTCGAGAAACTTTAACACTGCCATCTTCATCGGGATCAGTTTGAAGTAGAATGTTTATTTCTTGTTCAAAAATGATAAGAGTATTTTTTGGGCCGCAAATCAAACCTGAGCAATAAATTTAAAAGGCTGTTATAATGAAAAGCCATATAAAGAGCAGCCGTACAGTGATGTATGGGTGTGCTATGAAAATTTGACAATTTTTATTTATGTTTTATTATATTATTGTACTTATTTATAACCATACAATAATTTCTTAGTGTAGTGCTAATGTTGTGCAGCTCTTTAAATCAATAATAACTGTTATTAAACTGTTATTAAACTTTTATACGGCCTGTCAAACGAAAAAAAGTTTTTATATGTGGTCTGGAACGTAATAACATATTTAAATAAATTTTATTTTAATTATAAGTTCATTAATTTATTTATTTTTCTATTTTAATACAAGCGAGGCACTCGTGTATTAAAAAACGATTGCGTGTTTTGTGGCTGAATCAATTAAATAACCCTATAATGTAAACAAATTTTATAAACATAGAAGCATTGGTGTGAAAAATAATACACCAGAGACATTATAATCATTATAATTGTATTTATTTATGCAATAAAAAATAATATCAGTCTTAAAATTGAGTTCAGTGTGTTCTTGAGAGATGAACAACTTCTGTGGGGTGGGGTATACATAATATTACTGTATATAAGGGATTAATGTCGCAAATGTCCCAAATTGTTACAACCTTATCATAATAATTTGTTTAAACTAGCAGTCAAAATATAATGGATGGCGCTTTTAATAAAAGTTACATTACTACTCTTAATAATCATCCTTATATGTACTGCTATAATACTTTTTAAAAAACTTTTCTGTACTTTTACATCCTTAATACTTATATTATTATTTCTGTGTTTGACAATGAAATTTAATATAATCATTTTAACAAAAATATTTTATTGTTTATGTGTTTGCAAATAAATTAGTGTTCTTTTGTTCTCACGACAGATTATTTATACGGCACACACAAATTTCTCGATCAGTTCAAATATATTGTGGGCCACCATGTGGACTTTTAAACACCCCAAAGATGCAGAAATAAATATAGTATATATTTAACTTCTAAAAGAACTATGTAAGGGACATCTGAGAGCAAAATGAAAGAAAAACCAAATGTCAGAATTAAAATAAATGCATATACATTTTGTCCCTAATAACAATTAACATTTCCAGCATTGCTATTTTAATGTTTCAAAATGGACAAAAATAATAATTTTGCAGACAATAAGATATTACAGTAAAACCCCGTCATACCGAAAAATGACGTATATCGAAATTTTTTTCAAAATTAATTCCCTACAATCAAGTTTTCATAAAAAAATGAATTTATATAACGAAACTTCGTTAATATGTATGACAAAATTATTTTTGTCCCGTACGAAAAAATACCAATCATTTACGTAAATATATATATATATAACAACGAAAATATTTTAAAATATATTTCAGCTGTTTATGTTCATGTTTGTCAATTGTTTCATTGCTTTCGCGATGCGGGCCGGTCGGCGCGGGCGGCCCGCTGCACCCTGGTAAAACTTCTTGGAATCATAATAGGCCCTTATAAAGTCATTTAGCATATTCTCCACTTGTTCAAGGTTGGATTTATTGTCCATTGTCAAAATAGGCTAGAATGGCACCCTTCCCACGTTCTGAAGCGTACACGTATTTACGCATCTAAAAACGGGTCTTATCTAGACCAGCTGGAGAAAATAAAAACCCCCGAAATCGAAACCGAAGTCACACTTTAGGTCACGCGCGCGTCAACTTTGTGTATGGCCCACAATGCTCGAGATGCCTATAATTCTGCGCATTATTATCTTTGATCTTCGTTTTTTATCTTCATTATCATTGTCGACTTTTTACATTATAACTGAACATTTACATCAATTCCAATGAATGGTAATATTGCGTACGGAAATTTCGTTAATGCGTTTATTTGACAATTGTTTTCGTGTGTTTGTTTACCGACATTTATAAGTACTAGTATTCTGTAATTTATCCTTTAAAGTACATTTAATATTTTGTGGAACCCTAAAATGGCTTCAGGTCGTGATAATTCCTGCAAAATTTTAACCTTTGACAATTCCGAATTTGTCTCTATGATTTAAATATGAAGATCGATTGACCGATGCGAAATGCTCAATGCTTGTAGCGGCTCTACAATTAAACACAGTAAAAATTTAATTTTGTTTTTTTTATATTTGCATGACATTTTGGAATTTCCAAAAATATCGCCGAATTTTAGATTATCTTATATTGTTTTGTAAAATGTTTTTAATTTAATTTCTTAATTATTATCAGTTTGCTTATCTGTTGAAACAAAACTAAATAGATTATTCAGAGTTTTCTTTATACAGAAAATCCTCCTTTGTTAGCAGAATGCCTTATTATGTTATATCCCATATTAATTTGACAATGAGTGTCTAGTTTGCGGAACTCACAAACTTTTTTAAAGCCGCGCTACATTTATTTCTACGGCGCGCGCGGAATATTCATATATAAAAAAAAAAAATTCCCTATATGTGGGAATTCGTTATGAAATTTTATTTTTTGGTACCTTGAATTTCGCAACAACGAGGTTTTACTGTATTATTATTTTTTATAAAAGTAATATAATACATATTAAGTAAACACAAATAGATATTTAGGAACATGGACATTGGCTGGGCTAGAGGCCCATTATTGCCATATTTACTTCACTTCATCTAACTATAAAATTATGGTGTATAAAAAAAGTAAGAAATACATATTATTTAAAAAAATTAAATACACTAGAGTTGAAATCTCATCATCCCATACTATTTCCAAAAGTGTACAATACTCATATATTGTATGTATAATTTAATAATCATAATACTAATTAACATTTCTGTCCTTCAAAAAATGAACCACATAGTCAGTGGTGTAGTTGTAAACTTCACAGAGGGTATACTCTTTGTGTGATATCTACCTTATATTTACACACACATTTACAGTATAAATTAAACATATTATTCCCGTATACCCTACCGTGGATTATAAATGGGAAAATGAAATTGAAGAATTAGAATTATTTTAATTTTTGTCTGATGGTAAAATATTTTGATTTAACCAGATACACGCTATTTCTGCGAAAATAGCAGAGGGTATATGGCGTATAACCTTGTAAACCCTCAACTACAACATTGCATTGTTCATCATGTAAGTGTAAGCCAGCGTGATAAATAATTTTTGTTCAACTTTCGTATTCAGATTATTTATTTGTCACTTATGACAAGAATATTGTAAAGGTATTAAGGCCTAACATCATATATTTACCACTACTTTACATTTTTATTTTCCAAAAGCAATTTTAACTTTGCAATTTCAACATCTTTAGCATTAATTTGATCATCTTTAGCAGTGAGTTCCTGACGCAGATTGCTCAACTCTTCACGCAGACATTTAATAGTCTCATCTTTATTTTCATTGAGCCCTTCGAGCAACTGAAGTAATTGCGATGTATCAATTCTTTTGCTGGGTTTTATTTGAACTAGTTTTCCGATAATATGAGCCAACTTGGGATAGCTTGCAGTCACGTGAGCTGGAATATGACCATTACGTAGTTCTTTGAGCGTTTCCACTTTCTCCATGTCAGTTCCAAATGTTTCTATCATTTCTAAAAGAATTATTCCAATACTGTACAAATCACTCTGAAAAGAAAATAAAAGATTATAATACTCGCCATAAAAGGGCTGTTTGTCTGCTATTGAGTTACGGGTAGATTTTGATTTTAAATACTAATTAAATGTATTAATCAGAAATATATACATCCATATAAAATCAATTTTATCAAAAAAGAACAATATTTTTGTTAACAATGTTGCGCCACCGGGACATTAGGACAAAGTAGACCCTTTTCAATAATTAATTCTTCCAATTGAAGATTTTTAATAGAATAAATAGATAAGTAGATTATTAGGTCAATATTTTTATTTATTCATATTATTCATCTTATACTCATATATTCAGATGTATTCTAAAACATACAAGTCATAAAAATACTACGGACAATATTCTCATTGTTCATCACACAAAATAAATTGCTGAAGAAATAGATGAGTTAAACATAAGAGTTCCATTGATGTGATCGGGAATATAATTTGACTTATGCGACTGGAAGAAAGTTCCTATTTACATATGTATAATTAAATATTGTTTACAGTTTCTATATACAGTAAAACCGCGATATAACGAAACCCGATATAGCGAAAAATGACGTATATCAAAAAAAAAATCGAAATTTAGTCCCTAAAACCAATTTTTCATACAAAAATGCATTTATATAACGAAATCCCGTTAATATTTATAACAAAATCATTTTTGTCCCGTACGAAAAAATGCCAATACATTTACGTAAATTTATAACGAAATAAAAAAATGTTAAAAGATAAAAATATTATTTCGCACTTACAAAGTCGCGCCGATGCATCTGCCGTATGCGAACGGTTTTATGGCCTTCTCGGCGGTGCGCGGCGGTCGGCCGACAAGGTAGTAAAACAATTCAAACTTCTTGGGTTCATACTAGGCCCATAAAACCATGACATAATTCTTGCGGCGTTCTCTGACACGTTTTACGTACGCATACGCCTCTAATATGATTGCAACCCAGACCCAAACAGCTGTAAAATACAAAAATTAATAGAAACCCCCCGAAAGTTGCAGTATGTACTTATTGGAAATGTCAGTCTCAGTGTAACGCCTGTAGAGTTAAGTTTGTTCAGCTTTTAACGCAATTATTGCATGACCAAACTGAATATTTACATAAATTCATTTTTTGACAATTGTTTTCGTGTGAACTCGTCAATAATATAAATAATTCGTTAAAATATTCTATGGACTATTTTTGTACGGTATTTTGTATTTCTATTAACTATTGTTTTCGTATATTTTAAGTGTACAATGTTAACGATAATTTTTAAGTGAACAATTTTAACGATTATAAATATATTTTGAAGTGGTTGCCGCCGTTACCGGTAAGTACCTTCGTAATTTATATACGACTCATTTTATAAAAATGCCGCGATTCAACTGTAAGATTGTTATTTTTGAATTATTTTGTATGTTTCATGCCCAAAACTATGTTTGAAGCGGCTTTACATTTAAACACAATTAAAATATTGTTTTGTGTTTGCAATATTCTGGAATTTACAAAAATATCTTCCAATTGGTGTTGAATAGATTTTGTTCTTAATTTAATTCCTTTGATTATCCATTTGCTTATCTGTTTTAATAACAAAACTACTAAAAATATGTAGGTATTCAGTTTCCTATGGTCTTTTTCCTCCTTTGTTTGCAGAATTTGCGATCTTTTTTGAAGCCGCGCAACATTTTTTTTGCGACGGCGCATAACATATAATAGGTTTTTTTTATTTTTTTCGTTATATGTGGGAATTCGTTATTACGAATTTTTATTTTTTGGTCCCTTGGATTTCGTTATATCGCGGTTTTACTGTATTACAATGAAGCTGTTACCTTCATATTACATTCCCCTTGTAATTGTTCCGGAGCAGCATAGAGTCGCGTACCAAGTGCAACACCATTGTGAGATTTTTGTAAAGGACACGCCAAACCAAAGTCTCCAAGTCGAACACTTCTCGCTGTGCCAGAATACCCGATAAATATATTACTAGGCTTCACGTCATGGTGAATTATTCCATGGTGATGTATGTAGTGCAGTCCATTTGTAAGCTGTGTAAAGATATCTATAACTGTGTCAATGTAGGATAAATCATTTGAATACTGGCCATCAAGCGGTTCATTTGAATGTAAATTGTTTGTTGAAAGCATTGGATCTTCCCAATTTGCCTGATTTTCTGAAATGAAAATTGGACTGTCCAGATTGGTTGTCGTTAAAAATATCCTTTCCTCCAACCAAGACTTCAAAGTTTTCTGACACAAAGACATCTGAATAAATAAAGTGGCCCATTTTAAATTAATCTGCGACGCCTCTGATCGGCAACTCAGCACTTTCTTACTGTTGCCTAATTTGCAAAGAATTTTGCATTTTTCGGATGTTTCTGATACAGACGTATTTTGTCGCCAATCATACTCTTCTATTGTTTCAATTTTTTTGCTTCCCCCCTCAAAACAAATTTGTATGTCTGAATCGTCGGTGCAACTCTTACAATTATCATCGACATGATTAGATAAATAACTGGATGATGAATTATTATTATAATTTGTGAATGTTCCCTTTGCGAGCTCATCACTGGTGGTGATGTCTTCACAATCATTTACCTTTTGTGACTCGACGAGAGGTTCCAGCCAAGCAGACTTGTATGACACAATGTTAGGATGGTCAAGACTGGCAAATGTCTTCACCTCAGCCAAATGATGTAATACTGAACTCAAATCATGGGAACGTATAAAAACCTTTTTAACAGCGTACTCTACCCCGTCTAGTCGATGTCTCGCTTTGAATACTTTTCCGAAGCCTCCGTTAGCGATAAATAAAATTTCCTCAAATTCTCTGTGATAGCGAGACCATTCTAATTCAGAAGAAGGGGGTATCGGCCACACTGAATAGTTGACAGCTGGTAACTCTGGTCCGCTCGCCACCCTCACCAGCTGCTGGAGAGCCACCTGGTACTGACATCTCATAATTTCGAATTCCCCCATTGAATATGTCTCGTCGATTAATTTCATTTGATGTAACTTTTCACAAATTGAATCATACAATTTGGTGGCACGTTTATGGTCTTTCTCCAGCATCGTGCACAGCTGTTGAATAAGGGATTGCACCAGAAGACTTATGGGGGTGGTGATAGTTGGTATCACATGCTTCATCAACTCTCCACCGATCACTTGTGTAGAATCACACATTTCATTACTCTCTTTCGGTCCTAAAAACAAAATATAATTAATATATGATTTACATAGCTGAACTAGCAGACCGGCAGATGACAACACAATACAATTGGAGAGACGGAAATGCTTTAACCCATTGACTGCTGCCTTTTTTGGAACATTAACAAATACCGATTTACATATTATTGTTCAAACACACATCCGCTACAAAAACATTAGGTCATGAGGGATGCCGGCAACATACTGATGCAGGGAGCCAGGGAGATCCACTGTCACCATTAATGAAATTGTGGGTATTTCATTGGTGTCATAATATAATAATTATTAGCATTAATAGTAAATCATTGACTGTCGAATGCACGAATAACCTCATGGCGCACAGTAGAGAAGTAGGACTAAAGATCAACGCTCCTAAAACAAAGTGTCTATAAATAAGCAGAAGACATCATCACTATCACAATTCGTTGTAAAATATCATTGATAGCTTTTGAATAGGATGAACATTGTAAATAGTTTATTTCTGGGAAAGAATGTGGCAAAGATCAATAACCAACAAAAAATAAATAGCAAAATTTATTTACTTATTTATTTATTAGATGACATACATATTTTTGTTCTAACAGAGGTGAATATATTATACATAATAAATATAAGACATAATTAATACTCATAGTTTATTGTGTGGGATGGAGTAGTATTCACCTCTGATATATACAGCGTTGTCCTGGCTACTTTGCTAGACTGAAGTCTGTGTTAAAGTAGCCAGTTTTTTTTTCGTGCTGTTGTGGTGTTATTTAGATCATCGACAGGAATGAAAAGAGAATTAAAAATATGTATAAAAAAGTAAAAATAAAATAAAAATATATATAGTGGGAATGTTGTAGGACTAGTGAATTATTAGTGTAGGTATTGTATAAATTATATTAGAATGTTGGATAGCCATGCTTCTGATTCATCTCCACCTGATTGGATTGTATATTGGGTCCATATTTGTGTAATCTTATTGGAATTAAACAATTTCCAGTTGGTACTGAGTGTGTTGTATAGTTTCGGAGCTAAGAACATGTAGAATCTTTGATAAAATGTTGTTGTTGCTCTCAGAACTGGAGTGTAGATATTTGTTGTTTGTCTTGTGTTGTGTCCATGATTTATAACTTGAGGTGAGTTGTTGTTAGTATGGAAATATTGAATGAGTCTCAACATAAAGATTTGTCTTATATCTAGGACATTGTACTCTTTAAATATAAGATCTGATGGATATCTAAAGGGACGACCAATTATTACCTTGAGAATTGGTTTTTGTGCTTTTTTTAGCCGACTCCAATATTGTTTTTGCTGCTTCTCCCCAAACAAAAATACATAATTAATTAAGGAGTAGCACATTGCAAAGTACACCGATCTTAAGAGTTTGTAATCAACTATTCATCGTATTCCTTTAAAAAAGTCAATTAGTTTTCTTATGCATTTAGCTAGGTTCGACATGTGTTCTTTCCAGTTAAGATGATCATCGATCAGTACTCCCAGATGTCGAATAATTTTGATTCGTGTCAATTTTTCACATTGGCTTGAGGAAGCCGTGTTCTTGTTTGTTTTGCAGTCATGTACGATGAGTGTAGGACTTTGATGTGGTGTTGTTCTTTCGTTAATACAGAAACATACATATTTAGATTTTTTTGTGTTAAGTGATAGGAGGTTCGTGTCAAACCATTTTTTCGCCTTGTTCAGACCGTCCTGTGCATGAGTATTGACCTCTTTCTAAGACTTACCTTCAAAGCAAAGCACGGTATCATCCGCGAAAGTGATTATTTTTCCATTGTTTAGGGCCGTATTACAAAAATCGCTAATATATACTAGAAATAATATAGGGCCTAAAATGCTTCCCTATGGAACACTGTGTGTTATCAATGCTGTATTGCTGTATTTTTCATTGTTTCGGACAATTTTACGTCTATTTGTTAAGTAATCCTTAAACCACTTATATGCTGTGCCCCTTACTCCTGTTTTTAAGTTTTTTTAGCAATAGTAGGTACGGTACGGTGTCAAATACTTTTATATCAAGAAAAATCCCCATGCATTTATTTCCTTTGTCCAGGTTCGCGACGATATATTCCACGAGAGACGTGAGGGAACCTTCTGTATTGTGTTTCGATCGGAAACCAAATTGTTGATTGGATAGAATGTTATTTACATCTAGAAATTTGAGGAACCTCCGTTTAACAATTTTTTCTAGAATTTTTGAAAAAACACTTAGAAGAGAAATCGGTCTATAGTCGGATATATCACTAGGGTAAAGACCGCTTTTATAAATTGGGCATAGCAACAAATCTTTTAGCACGGTTGGAAAGACTCCAGTTTGTAGACTCAGGTTAGTAATAAATGCAAGTGGTTCGGTTAAGTATTTCTTCATTTCTTTTACAAGCTTGATTGAAATGCCATCTTTACCTGGAGCACTATTAGTTTTTAATCCCTGTATAACTATGTTGATTTCATGTGGTGTAGTCGGAATTAAAAATATTGAGTTTGATGTTTGCGAATTTAAGCAGACATTATTACATAATTGTAATTCATTTGTGTTCATTCTGAGTAAGCGTTCATCTGAAATTTTTTTACCTATTGAGAAGTATTTATTTATATTGTTTAAGATATTAGTCTGATTTTCATCAGTGTTTGGAATACTTTCATCATAAACCATTTGAAATACTTTATTACATTTATCTATATTAGAATTGGTGAATTCTCTAACAATTTGCCAACATTTTTTTGTATTGGTTTTATTTTGTTCTACTAGATTTCTATAATATAGTATTTTCGCCGTTTTTGTTGCCTTATTACAGATATTTCTATATCGCTTATATTGGATTCATACATCTATGTTGAGAGGATACTGCTGAACTTTTTTGTGAATTTTGTCGCGCTTCCTTATACTTGAAATTAGGCCTTCAGTGATCCATGGTTTTATGTTTTTTCTAGTAGAGTGAGATTTATAATACTTGTGTTTTGTAATGTGTTGTTGCAATATATTATTAAATTCATTAAAAGCTGAGTTTACATCCTCGTAGTCATATACTGAATTCCATGTTTCCTGTTCTAGGTCTATAATCAGTTCGTTGTAATTAATACATTTTCTTTGCAAATTGTTAGTCTTGTGTGATTTTTTGGTGAACTGTTCGATGCCCATCATAACCGGAAAGTGGTCGGTTATAGGTGTTTGACAAATTACTGCGTGTATTGGAGACTTGGACTTAATCATAATATGGTCGAGACAAGATTTGTCTCGCGTAGGTTTGTTTATTGCTAAGAGGAATCCGTGGTGAGCTAGGATATTGAGGTAGCTTGAGTGATGGTAGGCAGTGACTGATTGATGACATCGATATTAAGGTCGCCTGTGATAATTATTTCCTTAGATTGAGAGAGAGTGGTGAGGAAAATATCTAATGACACTACGAATGTCGCAGCGTTCTGAAATGAGGGCGGGCGATATATCGCTAGAACATGAGTAAATTTGTCAATGATTAGGTGTAGGCAGTTTGCATCTTGTATGATGGATGATTCTTCATTTGTGACATGTAAATTGTTATGAGTGTACGCTACCACTCCGTCATTTTAGTTAAAATGTTTGGTTGTAGCGTGCACATTGTAGCCCTCTATTTGCTTTGGTACGTACAAGTAAATAAAATCAAGAAATGCTTGTTACGTTTACTCTACGGAAATTGCTATCACTAACCCCCGTTGGTCGCTCGTTTTTCCTTATGTCGTTGTTCGCGCCTGAGCGAACTGAACTCTCAGTTCTTTACGTTTTTAAGCTAGAATATCAAATATTTATTTACATGTTTTTTTTATCTCTGGTGTATTTATATTTGTAAATCATTGATCGCCATTTTTATCTAAGGGATCAAGGAAAATAAATTCAAAAAAGTTTTTTATATTATACATCAAAAAAGTTAAATAAAAATAATTTAAAAAAAAATAATAATTACAACAAGAAAGTAAATAAGAAGAATAAAGTACCGAAAAATAAAACCCACTTGAAAAATGTCCTCTCTAGATGCTCGGTATAACACAACTAATACACAAACCAAATGTATACAAAAATAGCAAACACATGTTTGAGCCTGGAATATTGAAAAAAACATAATTCTTGGAAAGTAGACGGACCCTCAAGTTAATGTTTCACACAAAAAAAATGGCATCGAATAAACTGTCCGGGTAAGCGCTGCACCGCCGCGTAACCTACGGTGGGTTAAGGTTGTTTAGCAGAATCTAAAGTTTATATTGTATATGCTGCTGATGCTACCGATTGTACTATATGGATACTGCGGACTGACCCTGGTGCGTATCGGCCTATCATGCTTCTTCTAATCTTTGGTCAAGTCTTCGCAATAAGTTGAACGATTCACTTTCAACATGTACAAGAATGGGTCCGTACATGTAAAGAAAAATATGTCATCAGTATCTTCCTGGTCATCTCCGGTGCTTTTGACAATGTATCTTGGTCTATTATATTGATGTACCTAAAAAACCGGCAATGTCCCGTGTACCTATTACCTATGTGGCAGAACGGTTACCATTACATATCAAGAAGTATGAACATGAAACGAACATGGGTTGCCCCCAAGGCTCAGTATTCGGACTAATGTTATGGAACATAACTTTTAATAGTTTACTCCTGCTGCATACGCTGACAATGCCTTACTTCTCGTTTCGGGAAACAGCTATGAAATTACCAATAATAAGTGTAATGTTGCCCTTAAAATGATTTATGAATGGACCAATAGGAATAAACTTGATCTTGCCCCGCATAAAACGGTTGCCATGTTCTTTAAGGGATGACGAATTTGAACCTTATGTTAGGTGGTGTAAGGGTTACTGATGAGCTAAACCGTTATTGTAATTACGATTGTGATTACGAAATTTGTTTTCAGTTGTAACGATGATTAGTAACCGATTAATCATAATTCAGCGAGCAATCACTGA
Source organism: Eubasilissa regina (assembly GCA_022840565.1). Lineage (NCBI taxonomy): Eukaryota > Metazoa > Arthropoda > Insecta > Trichoptera > Phryganeidae > Eubasilissa > Eubasilissa regina. Next base: position 41,502,841 of record JAINEB010000018.1, on the reverse strand, counting down.
TATACTGGAAACTTAACCTCTAACAGTTAAATATGAGTTATGAATCATCGTTATAAAAGAAATCGCACAATCACAGTCACAATAACGTTTAGCTCATCACTAGTAAAGGTGAATTTTGATCTGATTTAGACACAGAGGGCTCATATCTCACACATACAAAGGTAGTCTCAAATAAAGCGGCAGGACTCTTTGAGCGTTTGCGGCTCCTCTCTACGGTTAATTGGTGACTAAAAACTTCTCCCGTGAGATTAATATACAAAGTTACATACATTGCACAAATAATATACATCGCAGGCCCACATAATGACTGTTGGTTTTCATAGCACAAGCATTTAGCTTAGTTTTAAAATAGTAATAATATTAATGTGACATGTATTCCGTATACGCATCTCTATTTAAAAAAAATAGAGGGCAACAGATTCCTCTGTTAGCTTTAACGGAAGTGTGTAGAACTGTGTCCACAATGACTCTGCCTGTTATAGCAGAGACATGGGCCCGTAGGAACCTAAAAATAAGTTAGGAAGTGACTTATTTAGGGATCACTTTTAGACCAACAGATGGATCCTTGAAAGATCTGGTTCTAAGAATGAGACATTTAACTATTGAAAGGTGGCAAGAAAGATGGGATATGGCGTCGCAGTGAAGGTGGACTTTAAAGTCCGACCGAAGCCTCGGCTTCGACCACCTTCACCCAAAAAATACTCCTTCAGCTTTGTCTAATATCTGCCAAAGGATTGACCGAATCCGAAGCATTGTATGGAACCGCCGAAAAGTGAACGAAAATGAAAACTATTACGAATGAAATAAAATTCAGTTTATAATTTCTGGAAAACTGGAATTTAATTATTTTATGGATATATTTACAATTATTATTAACACCATAACACAGAAAACTAAGTAACTGTGTAGAATTTGCATTATTATGTATACTTTCTAGTCGGTGTTCTAAGATTTCTAAGTACCATTGAGCCTTCGACTTCAGCTTCGGCCGTAGGTTATGGCAAGAGCCAAACAATCGGCTTAGTCTTTGACCAAAAACTGACTTTCGATTGGACACTAGTGGACTTATTCCTTTCTTCCTATCATCGCTGTTAAGTTGAAAGGCTGCCTTGAACTACTGTACCTGTTTGTTTGACTCATATATTTGTACCTCTCTGTTTTGTGTTGGATCTTACGTAATGACATATATATTACTATGTTTTTTAATTATTTTAATTTTATTATGTCATAAATCAAAGTTAGCTATGTAATCTATGTTTTTGTATGGATTTATGATAAGCTTTATATATATAAAGACATCACTTAAGAAACGCTAGGTCTAATTTTTTTACTTTTGCAAAATTTCTAATAATCCCATTAAATTTATTTTGTTTGTTTTATATTTTTTCTTATACCGAACAAAATATTGCATTAAAGTCGCGTAATATTATTAGTTTTGATAAGTGGAACCGACAAGGGAACCCTAGCTTCTAAACCAGTCCCGGGTAAAGGTGGGTCCCCCCCCCTTCCAACTCTCTTTAAAAAAAAGTAAATTGGCAAAGAATTAGACCTTCGAAAACAAAGTCTTGTACAAGATTTTACGGCCCAAAACAGGACAACCTAATCAGAGAATGTAGGAGGTTAAAGAACTTGGAATTTTTGGGACTTTCGAGTCCCAAGCGGTCATAAAAGAAGAAAGAAGAAAATCAATACCTGTGTCAAATGACTCCACCGTACATAACAAATTCCAATCAATTTTATTTTCTTGAGGGGAATTCATTTTCTTGTGAATTAATATAAAGTGTCAATAATTAAAAAGTCAAACACAAGCCACATTTACAAAATAACGATTTGTCTGCGAAGCACTCGCCCAATATTTTAGGATTCTCAAATGAGCATTTTCTGTGATAATTTACAACCTTAAGATGAGACACTAAGCTTTGTAAAAACTTGTTACGGCGAATGACAGGTGACAGTAGCAGTTCCCCTCATAGAAAAGATAAATACGTTGTTCCCCTGACAGCCACCTTCGAATGTTTTCTATTGCTTCTATGTAACCATAGATAAGTTCAACTGCTAATCCATAGATAAGTAATATATGTAAGGCCTAGCACACACTGCGGTTCAATCTATGCTGCGGTTAAAAGATGGTTAAGGGCGCGCGGTTTTCACCCGCAAGATATTGATACACAAGTGGGACACGACGTTGGGCGCCATGTGATATAAACGGGGGACACGACGTTGTGCACAGTGATACCCTCGGGGGACACGGCGTGGTGCGTTATGTGATACCTTATCTATGTGTGATACACACGGGGGATACGACGTTGTGCGCCATGTGACTCGAGTCGGGGTTCGTTTATGAGTCATGATTCGATTAATCGATGATTAATCTAACACGTATCAGCTCCTGATCGCTCATCAGAATGATACTTCGCATTCTAAAGGAAGATTCGCTTCGCGACCCATCCATCAGGTATCACGCTTTCATCAGTACCATGATTATAGGAAAAATAATACAGGTGAAAATGAACATACGAAGATGCACAAATTATACATTTATTGAATACACAGTTACATTCGCGGGCAGGCGGAAATACTTATAACTAACTTAATCTAAAACTTATTCTACCTCGGATTATCTTGAGATGTTCTACTTCGGGTTATCTTGAATCTTCTGACCGGCGAAGTGTTGCCGGGAGCACCCGGCGTGGGCGGCTACCTGCTGGCTCCGCGGCTGCTCCGGCGACAGGCTATCAAATTGGTTGCTCGGAACGAGCGGGGCGGCTGCTCCTGGATAAAATGCGGTGAACTGTGACTGTCTAGCTTCCGACTCTATTGCGTTCGATCGGGTTTCCGGTATTGAATGTCTGCTTCTGTGTGCTTTCGACTGCGTTTCGACAACTAAGTCCTCCCGGACCTCGTGTCCGACTCGCTCCTCCGGGTTTCGTTTCGCAACTCTCTCTATTTACCACTTCATTTTCTACAACTTCGATCCTCCCGGACCTCGTGTCCGACTCACTCCTCCGAGTTTCGACAACTGAGTTCTATTACTTCCTTTTCCAACTGAATCCCCAGGCCGCTTATATTCTAATTATTTACACTTTAGTTACATTTAGCTATTTATTTCTTACGCTACTTTACAGAATCATATATCTAGTTACACATATCATTTAATTATTCTTATTCTACTTACCACTAGGCCCACCATGATCGATTGTCATATCCGTTAAGCAATCTAGATTCGTACTCATCGCTTCAAAACACGTTCTGTCAGGATCATATTCACGCGTCAAAACATATTATTTATTATATTCTATGTGATTAAAATAAATACTGAATTGGTGGGCATGTTATTTCTTGCAATATTTATTTACATTTCAAATCGAGCCATGTGGTTCGTCTACTAAACGTTGTACTAAAAGAGTAGATTGCACAAAAAAACGGCGTCTTTTGTTCTCATCACGTTTCGACCCTGGACGCTAGCTAATGGGCACGTAACGGTGCATTGCCTATTCTCGCCGGTACAACGGATCCAGCTTTAATGGCTCTACGACCTTCTATTCTATCTGTCGGCAGGGTGCGTCTCCTTGAAACAATGCGCGCCCTTACAGATTTGTTATCGCTTCTCAAGAAACTTTCATATTTCCATTATTTCAGCCCCCAGTTTTCGTGCATCCCACAATACTTGGGCTGGAGGTCACTACGGTCGTTATTCGTTTTTGAACGAACCGCTAGGTTTTTTTTTGTTAAGAGATGTCCGGTCCCGTTTATATGGACCTGCCGTCAGCGACCTGCATGTACTTGCGTGACGCGATTTACGCGATGCTTATAAATGTGATAACTTCGCGTCACTTCGCGCTGAGGCATATCAACAGTGTGATTCAAGTCAGGGTTCGTTTAGGAGTCATGATTCGTACCATACTCCTAATCGCTCATCAGAACGATACCCCGCACTCTAATGGAATGTTCGCTTCGCGACCCATCCATCAGATATCACGCTTTCATTAATACCATGGAAGTTAAAGGAAGAATACAGGCGAATATGAACACACGAAGATGCACATTATACATTTATTAAACACACATTTACATTTACGGGCAGGTGGAAATACTTATAACTAACTTAATCTAAATTATGTCTACCTCGGGTTGCTCGGCGACGTTCCTCCGGAATCTTGTTTCCGGCCAGCGGAGTGATGTCGTTGGCACCCGGCGTGGGCGGCTACCCGCTGTCTGCTCTGTAGGACTGCGAACCGGTCTGGGCGGCTGCTCCTGGTGGATTGCGATGAACTGTGGCTGCTTTCTCCGTCGATTTCGGTCCCAACTGTGGTTTTCTTGACGTCTCTTTCAGATCTCGTTTCCAATAAATAGAACGCGCTCTTGCCTCTAGCTCTTACTTCCGTTCTCGTCGCGTGTTTACCACTCGTTCCCGTCGCGTGTTTACAACTGCTCTCCGAATCTCGTTCAATTCGTCCTTCCGGGTCTCGTTCCCGATTCACTCCCTCGGATCTCGTCTTTCCAACTGCCTGCTTTCGACTGCGTTTCGACAACTTTCGACTACTTCCTTCCGGACCTTGTTCCACTCGTCCTCCCGGACCTCATGTCCGACTCACTACTCCGGGTTTACAACTGCGTGCTTTCGACTTCCTTTCGACTGGCTTTCGACTGACTTTCGACTGACTTTTTACAACTGACTCCTCCGAGCCTTGTCCAGCTTGTCCTCCCGGACCTCATGTCCGACTCACTTCTCCGGATCTACAACTTCCTTCCGAACCTCGTTCCCTCGTCCTCCCGGATCGAATCGAATCGACCACGATTCGATCTAATCACAGTGTGCCGGTATAGTATAGCTTCCGCAATATTCAGTCTGCATCCGTTCCTAATCTACTAGCAATATAATCGAGTTAACTAAAACAATTAAGAATGAAGGCGGGCAGAGAGATTGCAATGTAAATAAATATAAATAATAATCTAATTAACCGGGCAGGTGAGAAAATCATGTAATAGGTATAAGTGTACGTAATGCGAAAATCACTCATGAATATTTATATCTTATTTATGTCCATAACGTTTATTGTTGCATGAATAAGAGAAACCTCAGTTAAATTGTAACGATCGTCATCGTGGAATTTTTTGTCTTGTGTAAATCGTCTACGAAAAGGGATATTTTATTAATATCTATGGAATTCTGACGTACGTTTGTGGATAGGATAGGAGTTTGCTGTGCTGTCGTAATTCATTGACATTTTTACCGATAATGGAGTTAACCAGTCAGGTTAACGGTCTTAATTCTAAAAAAAAGGATAAAGCAGAAATTAAAGAAAACTTATGGTATGTTTATGTATAAATAAGTTGCAGCAAAATAGCTATTTGCCATATACGGCTTTTATGTGTCACACCTTTAGCACCGTATAACATCACCGCTCGCGTTAGCAAAAAGTGGCATGGGAATCTGTCAAACACATTTATATGTTTTTCCCGATATTCTCTAACTTCATTGTTATTTATCTTTCTTTTTTAGTTGAACTTGGTCCTTTAAGAAATTTTTTTGCTAGACGAAAAGTGAATGACTCATGCGTGTGTGCCACATTCGGTTTTGTTTTAATACAGTTTTCTTACTTTCAGGTCTTCTATATTAGAAGAGGTACAAAATCAAGGAAATACTAAACTTTCAACATGTAAAAACGTATTGGTGCTAGGCGATAACGAATCGGGGAAAACGACTCTCATAGCCAAGTTGCAGGGGGTAGAAGATCCCAAAAAGGGCTCCGGTTTAGAATATGCTTATATTGATGTAAGAGACGAATATCGAGATGGTAAGAATCATTGTTAAGCTCTTTTATATTTAACATAACACAATGCCAGTCATTTTTTATGACATTACTAAAACATCAGGGTGAACTAAGATGAGGTTGAATAATGAAAATTCTATAAGAGCATTTATTACAAGTAAAAGCAATGAAGAAGCTCATTAAGAATGGAACAGCTGTTGGTTATGAGGTTATGATAATACTGCTGTCAAGTTTACCAAGAGTGTCTGCGATTTGTTTCTATCTTGGCTTCAAAGGAGTTCACTTTCAATCAGAGCTCAGAAGAGAGTCACAACTTGTTGGATCAAAGATTTCAAATCATTGGAATAAAAAAACTTGGACTGACACTAATATATCGGCAAATGAGGATGTTAATACCATAAAAAAGTGAACGGATGATAACTTACTATCAATTAATACCGATAAAACATACTTTCTACCATTTACTATTCAACAGAAACAAAACACCGAAATTCATATTAAAATTGACACCAAAGACTGTACTCGAGAAAACTCTTGTGACCGATATTCATCAATTGAAGAAAAAGACTGTATCAAGTACCTTGGAATCATAATAGATAACAATCTTACTAAAGAACATATTACTAATCTCACAAACAAAATAAGGAAAACTGCCTACATATTTTTTAGACTCGGAAACATCTTATCATTTACATTTCTGAAAATAATGTATTACGCGTTTGTACAGTCACATTTGCAATACGGTATTATTGGATGGGGAGGTGCATGTAAAACTTCAATGTCACAATTAGAAATCACTCAAAAAATGATAATAAAAATTATTCTAAGAAAAAAGACCATCCAAGTATATAACTTTTCACAGATTTTAAAGTACCAAAAATAGTAGACATATAAAAAAAAATTCAATAATTCAAATTTTCTAAATTAAAAATTAAAAATCAATTAAATTTTAAAAGCGAATTCCGATCTACAAGATATAGAGATCAAATTGATATCCCAAAACTAATATATACCGCAACTCAAAATCAATATATTTATCAAGGCATCAAATTTTTTAACAAATTCCCCATCACAATTAGAAAAATTACATACTATCATAAATTTGTAACTAAAGTAAAAAAAATATGTACTAACTGAAACATAAATTAACTCATATATGTACTCCTCTAAACACGAGTCTTACTCTCATAGAGAAGAAACAATTGTTAAAATATATATATATATATATATTTCCACTGATCATTCAAATTGTATTATATTTTTAATATTAATAAAAAAAATAAAAAATTCCTCTTGAAAATATGGAATTCGATGATGATAGTCAGTTACTCTATTGGCAAGCTTAGCAGGAAGAATGAGTAGCGCCCTTGAGGTGAAATTTTTTATAAAAATGGCGCTATACAAATTATCCAATATTATTATTAATGAAAGGAATCTTTATTAGTGGAAAAGAGTATGTGGATTGGATTGGGAATGACAATTAAGAAGTTTTCAGCAAACAATCAAAACATGCCAAGAAATGAGTTGAATCTATTATAATATTGGACTAACATATTATGCATCCTATGTTAGTGTCATTGCTAGTAAGAAAAAAATACCAAAGTAGCGAGTATGTCAAACGTATTTTTAATATCTTAAGATTACTTAAATGTTTTCTCTTTTATATATTCAATAACATTTACATTACAGTATGCAAATATATATTTAATTTGAAATGAAGTGTAAACCACATTTTTGTCGCATTTTAAGTTAAGAACTTTGATGAGGAACTTGTAGAAAAAAGTGGAAAGAGTGTAAAAAAAAATTTAAAGGCGTAATTAGCGAAGATTCTTAATTTCTCAAATTTTTATAAAAAACATGTTTTCTGGTAGAATTGAGTGCCCTGATTTCAAAAAGAAATTGGGCTTTAAATATTTAAAAAGTTATTACACTATGTTTTCAGCAGTTTCGACAAGCAAAATTTAGAGTTAACTAACACTAATCTAATCTAAAAATCTGAGAAGTTTCCGTATTCACCATGCGTATTGCGACCTAAGGGTGATTTTTGCTTGTACCAACTCTTGTCTTGTTATTCCGTGCTTTCTGTGCCTAATATGTATATTTTCATAAATTTTTATGAGTTTGCATTAAACTCTACATAAGTCTAAATAGGATCTTTACACAAGAAAAGCACTGTCGGTTGGAATTAATAGTTCTTTCCCAGAATGATTTGCATTACAAAAGATGTTAAATAAGGTTTTCTGTTGTCACTGTAGCTATGGCAAATGGGTCATTTTGTATTTAAACTCAAAGATATTTGTGAATGCAGGAATACTGATGAATAGTTATTTAGAGGTAATTGTGTATTGCCTATTCTGAGCAAAATCCAGTGCTAGCTGCAAATAATATGACTCGAAATCCGAAATTGTAGGCCACTATAACATATGATGTATCGGGATTTCTGTAACTCATTGCGAAAAATTGATATAGAAGTTAAATTATATTCTTAAGATTTTTTCTACACGTTGATATGTGCAAGTGTAAACTGTACATAATATGATTAAAAAAGACAAAACAAGACAATCAAAGAAAGCAAAGTATTAAATGGTAATCTTTGAAAGTCATTTTAATATAAAATATCATAAAATCATATTTTATTTGAAATATACATATTTTGAGATTCGTTTAATTCATTGTTTTCAAACTGATTGTTCGCCATTTCAGATCACACACGATTAAGCGTGTGGGTGTTGGATGGAGACCCTGGGCACACAAATCTCCTGAAGTTTGCGCTAAACGAAGGAACCTTCCCCCACACGCTAGTTATATTAACCGTCGCTATGACCACACCGTGGGGCCTTTTAGACCAATTACAAAGTTGGGCCTCCATCCTCGGGGACCACATAGATAAATTACCACTTAGTAATGGTGAGTCAATGCTTTCATGTGCTGTGAAATTTTACATTGTGAGAAATTGTACAGTTTTTCAACTTTTTCCTTATTAACTCTATATTCATAGCTTCACGCTCCTGTCACCGGTTCGATCTATCCAGAGGCGATATCAATTGAAAATGGGGGGTAAAATCCATTTATTCTCAATAATGAAATATATACCGAATTCATTTTACAACCCAATTACACTCTCTCGCTCTGCTTCGCTTCCCTCTCTATAGTTACTTCCCCAAATTCAACCCATGTTTTTCATTACAATATGCTGAAAATGCATAATTTACTGCATTACAATGGTAAATAATAATCTTAAATTAAATGTGTAAATATGTACTATAATATAAGATTGTGTATAAACTCAGGTTCCTTTCATACAACTAGTACTGATTCTAATTGATCAATAATCGGCCCGATTATGAATATTGCTGATTAATCGGTACAACTTAGTTATCGGTGATTTTATTTATAATTTATATTCTTCCAATTTAATATATTTTTTTGTATGTTTTTGGGATATTACTATGATTACCGGTTACATTAGCAGACCCAAGTAGGTATATTTGCAAGTGTTATTATTTTATTTCTTTTAGAAATAAAATTGAGAAATATGTAAAAGAGAAGTAATAAATGTTTGTACAAATAATGTCTCGTCATGATTGTACTTTTTCACCTTTGCAAGTAAGGTTGCAATAATAATGTCCAGCACAGTAATATTTATGAAATAACCGGGGTGACCATTCTATGAATTAAGTCCTTGATAAAAAAAACATTTCTATTTTATATTGAGATGATTTATGTTTTGCCTACTTATTGGGTACGATGTACCAGTGCTTGGGATCAGAATTATTTGACTTCTTCGTCTGTATGTTTTTGTTATTTGAAGTAAGTTTTTATGCCTAGATCTAATTATCTAGATTGTGTTTATCTATACATATCATATATAATAGGGGTACCAGTTGAAAATGTCGCATTTTAAATAAAAAGGCAAATATAAATTTAAATCATTTATTATTTGAAAAAATTTATATTATATATTCCCCATTACTTTCTAATACAGTCTTCCATCTATTTTCAAGCATTTTTATGCCCTTTGAATAGAAAGTTTCTGGTTTCGACTGGAAATAGTCGTCAAGGGCAGATTTTATTTCATCTTAAGTTGTTGAAATTTTTTCCCGATAAAAAATGCTGTAGGGATCTAAATAAATGGTAATCTGATGGGGCTAAATCCGGTGAATATGGGGGGTGATCGATTTGTTTCCAGCCAAAGGCATTTATTTTTTTTCGAGTAATCGCTGCAGGGTGGGGTCTTGCGTTGTCGTGTTGAAAAAAAACTTTGTGTTCTGCGTGCATTCTGGGTCGCTTAACTTTTATTTCTTCATTTAATCTGTCTAGTTGATTACAGTAAATCTCTGCCGTCACAGTTCGACCATATGGAAGCAATTCGTAGTAAATAATTCCTTTACAATCCCACCATACACACAAAAAAACTTTGCGGATAGTGAGACTCGGTTTTGGGGTTGGCGATGGCTTTTGGCTCTTTGAAAGTCACTGTTTTTGACGAATTCGATTCGAATACGTAATCCACTTCTCGTCCCCAGTAACCAAATTTCTGAGAAACGGCGTATTTTTTTTGTAGCTCCAACAAGTTCTCGCACGCCCGCACACGTGCGCCTTTGTTGTCATCACTCAGCTCGTGCGGAATCCAAACCCCTTGTTTATGGACCTTGCCGATTTTTTTCAAATGGCTTTGTACACTCGACCAGGAGTATCCGAGTGTGTCTGCAATCTGCTGAATTGATTTTGTTGGATTTGCTTCGACTTCACACATTAAAATGTCATCATCCACTTTAAAGACCTTTTCTTCTCGAGGCTGGTTTTCCGTATCAAAATTCCCACTCTGAAATTTTTTAAACCACCTTTGCGATTGGCGAATGGATATCACATCACCGTATATACTGCAAATTTTTTCTGCAGCCTTCCTCACAGAGTTTTTTTGGTGGAACTCGTAGATCAAACAATTGCCCACAAAATTCTTATCTGGTATAAACCCTTCCATTTTAAATGTATCGCTAACAAAAATAAAAATAAGTTTCGAAAGATGATCTCCAAATGTTAAGGAACAAAAGTAATATATATTACGTGCTGACGACTCGACGAGACGGACGCGATCAAACAAGGGCCATACCGAAATGCGACATTTTCGACTGGTACCCCTAATATATGATTCTAAAGCATTTTAGTGGATGTGAGTACGAACAATATTTCGATGATTTTATTGACTTTTTGACAATCATTTGATTGACCCCTCTTGAAGATTACGGGGTCTGCAGTCAATGATTTATGTCAATATTTACCTAATTTATTAAAAAAATTATATTAATGCTTTGTTAAGCTTTCCTCGTGTTGCTAAAAAAACACTTGGACATTTAAAACCTTTACTTTATAATGTGCACTGCAGTGTGGCATACTATCATTACACTTGGATTTCTGTTAATTTTCCTTGCATGCTCTACTATTGTAATTATTATGCCAATAGTATAATAACTAAAGGACGCAAAAGGGGATAAATATAGAATATCGAAAAAATCTAATATATTTTTAATACAAATTAAATGTATCAACTAGAAAGATATACAGAAAAGATCAATTTATCATAAAAAAAAATTTATTTGCTACCGGGATTCGAACCTAGATCTTTTCTTATCTGGGGAAATGTGTTATCAGTTACATCACGCCAACCGAGTAAGTTGATGATAAATTTTCTAACTTATATGCTGCAGCTCTTTTAAATTGAGATTTCTGTATATCTTTCTAGTTGATTTATTTAATTTGGATTAAAATACCACAGAAAAAATTGTAAAAAAAACTACAACTTCACAATAATAATGTATTTTCCTTTTAAAAAAAATCTATTCATTGGATTAAATTAAAGCCACGGGTTTGCTTTGCGAGTAGAACCGACACGAGAGTTGCACAACTCAAAATGCTTCCAGGAAAGAATGGGCCCTTTCCACCATCTGGTTATTTTTTTAAATACTTACCTAGTTTACATTTAAGCTTTTATCAGAAAAGCAAGTAAAAATATAATTTATTTTGCAAAAGTAATTGAAATTCTTCTAATTGGAAATGTACATTTTCCCATATATGATTCTAGAACAAAGACAAGAAGCGAGGCACAAATGTGTCAAGTCTTGGCAGCAATATACTGAGCCCGGTGATGAAATGGAACAGGCGGGTTCTCCCATGAAAAGGTCCTCCCGAAACCTAGGTGAGGAATCTGATTTGGGTCTGGATGGAGAGGATGGGATGCCGCTGCCTGAGTCTGTGCTCGCCACTAACTTGGGGCTGGACATCGTCGTAGTCGTCACTAAGGTAAAATTACATGTCAAAATACACATGCAAACTTATTCCTTACTGATAAAACAATGATTCTAAAACTAGCAAGAAGAAGATCAAGTGGAAAAGAGACTAAGAGGTGGAAGGTTCAAGGCCACTGGTTCCAGGCCAAAAATTATACATATTTCTATCCATGGGCATTCAACTGACTAAAACATAGGGAAAATTGTGCTCGGTAATGATAGATTCTTAACCCATCGGCCTACCTTCCATCTGAATCATGTGTTGAGTTATCTCGAATTTTGTGCACATTCACATATATTTCAGGTCAGAAGGTATATTTTTATATGGTTCTCTCAAACATACACAGACAGACTACATGACAACCCTGGAGAAGGAGCACGACTATCGAGATGAACACTTTGACTTCATGCAACAGTGGGTGCGACGGTTCTGTCTACAACACGGCGCAGCGCTGTTCTACACCAGCGCCAAGGAAGACAAGAACTGCGATCTACTGTACAAATATCTCACGCACAAAATCTACGGGCTGCCGTTCAGAACGCCAGCTCTAGTGGTTGAAAAAGATGCAGTTTTAATGTAAGTTTATAATTCAATTATTTAATGTAATCTATAAAACTAAATCATTTTATAAGCAGTGGAAATTGTTCTACCGGAAACCACGGGGACCGAAATATATTTTTGAGTAAAATAAATTTATCCAAAAACTCTCCACGTTTTCAATGTCTTCATAATCAAAACCGTTGTTATAAAAAATTTAAACAAACATGTTTTTAGTCTATATGTACAATAAGGCACTATCAGGCGCTTTTTACAATTGTGATTTGTTATAAACACTTAATATTTACTACAAAGCATGCGAATACATGTGATATAAAAAATTTTAAATTAAATAAGATTTATTGTAGATTATTTTTTGTGAAAAAATTTGAAATCTTTTGCAGAAAACTCGGTGACGATGCGGCGGGCATTGTATTTTGTGTCTTTAGAGATACAAAAGATAAATAGATGCACGTATGTACATGTACAGCATTTTTTTTATTTTTTCAACAACATATGATTTTTTCCAGTCCTGCTGGTTGGGATACACTTAAGAAGATCAGCATTCTGTATGAAAATATGCACGCATGTAAACCTGACGATTACTATCGAGATGTCATTCTTCAACCTGCAACAAGAAAGGTATATTTTTTTTTATTAAGTTTGTTTTAAAAATGTGCAATGCCATCTTAAATTTGTATGTTAGGATTTATACACGCTTTCCAGCATCTTGAAAATAATTCACTCATTTCATTGTATTTAATATATACATACTGTTTTCCAAACATGTGGCTTATAAACAATTCAACAGTCTAAAATTGTATAATGTAAGCATTCTTTTGATGAATATCTAGCGCTTTGTATAATACAGTAAAATCTCATTTATTTGAAGATGAGGGGATCAAAAATCAAGAAAAAAGTTTGAATAACGATTTAGGATAATGAATATAAATGTTTCAAAAATTCAATTCTTTTTTACATTTTCTAACTAATCTAATTTTTTCATAGCAACTCGAAGTAATTATATGCATCTATATCCACACATTTAAAATTAACAAACAAGTTGTCAAAATACAGTATAAACAAATCACAATATTATTTTTTTAAAAAAACACCATTATAATGGACTATTTTTTCGCACCAATAATAACGATATAATAGTCGAACTTGTCAACACGTCATTTTTCCGCTGAAGTTAGCGACAAAAGTTTCCAGCGCTTTTAAAACATTTGTTTTGTGGTGGTCGCGGCGACATTTGGCACTCGCCTTTCAACGTTAAAGTTCTTTCTGACATCATGTTTAATATTGTCGACAACTTCATTATGGGGTCGCGTATTTTTCTGTTAATTTTGTTTGGGGATAATATTTTTTGTCAATCTCTTATATTAATTTGATTTTTAGCAACTGTCGGCGTTTTGTACGAGTTTCGCATTAATGCTATTATCGAGAATAGATAATTATCAGTCAAAATTATAAAAATATTTTAATTGAAATTTAATGAAATACGGAAAAGTCTAAGGAACGTAAACCACGCATTCGTGAATTTCAAAATGTCTAACGTGTAAATATTAGAGAAAAACAAATAACGTTCTTTACATATAAAACAATGGCAATAAAATAATTAACAAGATACGAGAAAATCTGAGAAACGCCAACTACACATTCTTTAAAATGCCTTGACACTAAACTTAAATAGGAAGAGAAATGTCTGTATTAAAATTAATACAAATTAAATAATTTATAAAACACGGAAAAGTCTGAGGAACTTAACCGCGTACAAACGTTTGTACAACAAAATATACAAACGCTACGTAAACAAAAATAATGATGGTAATAATACGAGACAGAAGATTGGCAAGTACTGACATTCGCAGCTAGCAGATGGGAGAATTAGAGAACTGCGTTACCTATAAGGGCGCAAAGATAATATTTCTATTTAATGAAAAAAGCATGCGACCTTAAGTTAAAGCGTCGCGGTAAAAAATAAATATTTCAAATCGAGGACATACAAGATATATTTGTCATCTTTTCTAGTATACTGAGGGTGAATGAGAAAACAAACAATGAGAATTAACTTTATGCATCGTGAATCGGTATAGGGGCCCATTCTGATGGTCTTGGATATTGAACAGACACATCGCGTAGCGCATGTGTATTTTCCAGATTGCTAAGATCTAACAAAAAAATCGAATTAGGCAAAAAATATATTGACAAATTCATCTGATATGGTCCAAAAATAGCTTCGAATAACGATATTCGGTTTATAACCACAATTTAATATGAAAACTTTTCAGAGGGATCACATTCTGCTCTAAAACTTCAACTTGCGGCGAATTTCGAATAAACGGGGTTTTACTGTAGTTGTTTAATTATTTAATTGTAGGAGCATTCAGAAGTCACTTTGGGGTGGTAAAGTTTGTGTTTTCAGCAATATTGATTATTTTTGTTGCAGAGTGGGTCTAGTCGAGAGGTAGAGGTCCACGCGGAGGATGAGCAAACCTTCTTACAGAGGCAGCTGGGAGCCTTGCAAGGGGGGGCCCCCGGTGGCTTGGCACCTCCTGGAGGCCCACACCCTCCAAGAGGGGAATCACCCCTTCGCTCGACGGCTCGCCAGCCTGGACAAATTAATGCGCAGAGTTCACCCAAAAAGGTAAATCAAATTACAACTGAAACTGTATTGTTTCTTTATTTTGTTGCAAAGTTATTTCCAAAACATCAGCTTTTTCAAGTATAGTGAAGGTTAATTTATATAGCATTCGTCTAGTAGTGCTAAGCTTTTCTAAATTATAAAATTTGTTAACGTTACCTTTGTCATGTTGTTTAGCCTCCTAGAGTTTCAAACCTGTACAGCTTTCTCAATTAATTCTGTTTTCAAATGTCAAAAATATTTATGTGAGAAGTCATTATAAATAGTCGTCATCTTGGGATGTCCTTTGTGTCCGATGAAAATTGTCCTACACGATTCTTGTAGATTCTCATAGAGTAGTTGAATAAACTTTTTCTGGGTCTAGTTTTAATAATCTGATTAGTGGAGTGTTTTCTATGCCACATATTGCTCTGCACAAATAATTCTGTACATCCTTGAAATTGCCAGACGACAGTTTACAGTTGTTTTAGGAATTTATTTACATTATGATATAATTTATTAAATAAGATATTAAATAAAATTAATAACATTATGAAACTCGAGTTGATATTGTGTCATGTCATATTTCTAATTCTAAATTTTATTTCTAGTTGGATGGCGGTAAGATGGTGGTTGGTTCATCGAGTACTCTGGGTGGTGAAGGGGTTTTAGCAAACTTCTTCAACTCCCTCCTTTACAAGAAGACTGGCTCCCCTGGGGGGCCCGGGGCCTCCCCTCGCTCACCAGCCGCTCCCGATAGCCCGATGCCCCCCTCCTCTCCCTCACCGCCGACTGTGTTACCGGATAAGGCCGCTGTGAGATCAGATGCGGCTGCTGAACTCGATCGTCTCACCAGAGCCAAGAAATTACCTTCTATCGATCTAAACGCTTCTGATTGTTGATCACCCTTTCTTAAACAACATTGCAAATTGTTGAATGTCGATTTGAAAATTAAAACTGAAGCTTTTATAATATTTTGCATCGTTGATTGCGAGGGGAGTTATCGCATTTCACTCGCAGTATATAGTGTCAGGGCAGCGAGTAAGGTGGCGGTGAAATAAATCGACGATCACGAGTAAGACGCAAACTGGGACATGGACCGGAAGGATGTGCGGGCGAATCTATTTCTATATCAAGCCTTAATTCATTCACGCAGAATGGTTTTATCTCAGTGCAAGAAGAGTGCGGGGTGAAGGTTAGTGTCGGGGGTTTAGTTTGTGATCTTCCGTGAAGACAAGTGAGAGTAACGTGCAATGCATCCCCGGACAAGAAAGTAGATGATGCACAATAAAGTCACTATTTGTACAAACAAGAATATGATTTAAATTTAAAATGAAAACAGCTTTCTAGTGTAAGGTAACTTGTAAATTATATTTTTATTTATACATCACTCTGTACTAAATTTTTTAAACCGATAGTCGAATATATCTTATGTTAGTTTTTTCATTGATTATTTAATTATGATTATTATTATAGCCTGCTGCAGATTCGTATTATTTCTTTGAGATTAACCCAGAATTTCATTAATCATTAATATACCCATAATTGCGATTCTCGGGCCATTCAGCATTTCGGAGGTATGGGGCTTACAGTGGAGCAGTTGCTGCTTACATTTTATGTTATTTCATACAACTTTCCTAGTTATAGTTTTATTGGTTTTCACTTAAATGTATGTATGCAAAGCTCTTGGCTCACACTTCCCACTTTTCTTCTTTACAGTTGACACTTCTCAAAAAGGGAGATATATTTATCTATTGAAATATCATAAAACTTATACATTTGTTACTAACTGTTAATATTTTAAATCTTAACAGTTAATGTAAAATGCGCGTGTGAAGACTTTCACCTTGCTTATATATATATATATATGTCAGGATTGTTTCACGATCATTTGTCACCCGTAATATTAATTTTATATATTGTTTTATTTTTTATGCAATGTTGTCATTTACTTATTGGGATTCTTTTATATTATTTTATGCATATATTATCATAAAAATACATTATGTCCTGTGTCCACCCATAACCGGGACAATTGCAGATGGCCAAGAGGTTTCACATAGGAAACATATTTTGAAGTACATGATATATTTTACAAACAGTAATTGTTTGATTTAAAACCCAGCCACGATTGCATCTTAACCTGATAAAATATACAATCAGTGCTCAAAAATGGCTGGGTCACTGTGATGTGCCAATTTCTTAAATTATTGTACTTATGTGGACTCCAGTTTGTGACAGTATTGTAACATAGTAAAATAACAAAAGATTATGTAATGAAATTGGTGTTTTGTGATTAACAAATGAATGTAACCGAAAGTAAAGAAGATAAGACGCTATAAACATTTAACAAGTGAATCTACAATAGTAGTTACAATAAACATAATGCCCTATTGCTTATGATGATTAATTTCTCTGGAAAACCATAAATGATGTATTAAAAACACAAAGTTTTTGCACTTGGATTAAACAAGCAAATTTTTGAGCACTGAATTATATTTTTATATGAATTTGTTTACTTTCAGGAAAAACATTTTTATCATTAGATCATTAAAATACGTAATAATTATTAACCCAGAGCCATTCTTACAAATATTCAATCTCATTTTTTCATTAATTTATGAATCGTTAACCACAACCAATACATTTATTTAATTTTGAAATGAAAATATATATTGAACTCACACCCTGGCATTTGAGCCAATGTTCTGTTTCAGCCGATAGTCCTTCGCGGAAACGTTATTGGAACGGATGCTTTGTTCCATAAGTTACGAAGTATTTTTATTCAAAATATTGAGAAAAGAATTCCAGTGATTTACATTTGGTGTTCTGTCATAGATTTTTCTCTATTATCAAAATACATCTCAGTGTAATAAGGGGGAGTTATCTTTAAACTGATCAAGGCGCTGTGATTAGCTGTAAAAACCATAAAAATGGACGAAATAAAATTGAAAAAAGCATTTTTGTATCCCTTCAAATCATGTTTTAGTTTACTCAGCATTTCCAAATCAAAAATTTACTGGATTTACTTATGATGACCAACAAATCTTTGAAATTAATCAAATATTTAACTGAATTCAGAAAACAGTTTAAGGGCCGGTTGTATGATCAGTAGTAACTTTTTACTAACGCCCGTAATAAAAATCCTTTGTATAGTTGTTGATACATCAAATTTACTACTGTCAAAGCATAGATGAAGATATCTATAGGCGCAACAAATAATCTTGAAATATGCTTTACTTTATGCATTATAGATTTTTCTCCTATATGTTTAAAATCTGTCACTTTCATGGTGAATTTTTTTTGTATTATGTGCTAATCTATATTAAACAACGAGATCATCATTGGACAAACTGTCATTACTAAAATAGCGGAATATTGAATGATTAATTGTCATATATTGCAACTTTCAAAGTATCAATGTGTCAGATGGCTTTTGGAACAGTTGTGAAAAGTCCGCTATATTTAACTATCGATTCTCATTCTTACCATTGGATATCAGAGAGTAAATTGAGTTTACTACGGAATGTACTTTCGAGAAATAAATAACTAATAATCAAACAACCCGTTTTCGCAAATTTTTTTACTTTAGTAGCTTTTTTACTATAGTAAAAAGTTACTACTGATCATACAACTGCCCCTAAGAGTAGAATTATCTACAAGATACATATGCTATTTGGATAATATTTATACAATCATTATGAATGCAGGTACTTCCAAGTCTTTTTTATTTGTCATCTATAAAATATCTGCACCCCAGTATTGTGGTATTTTTGAGAATTATAATTTATTCTGTCGATACAGAATAAAATTACATTATATATGCGGATCTCTGAATAATACCTAGATAATAGTTGTTATTTAAATGAAGTTATTTAATAGTTTATCTGTGAGGGTTATGTTCCGCAAACAGTGACACAAGTATATCATTATTTCTATTCATTATGGCGTACATTCTTGGTTTTAGTTCTTGCACTTGCTAACCTACATTAAGCCTCGCACAACTAAATATATATATATATATATATATCTATATATACATCTATTACAAGCAATTTTAGAGCAAAGTTAACTTAAAAACTAGCTTAGCTCAAGTCAAAACAGTTTTATATTGAAATGTATATCAGAATGATGTAATTTGGAGATTGCAGAAGTATTTAAAAAGACATGCATTAATGGGCTTAAGAAGTAATTAATGTTTTATAAATAATAACATTAATATAAGAATAAATATTATTGTGTACACGTAACAGAGCAACAGCCAATGCTTATATTAATCAGAGAAAATATTGAACTGCGTCTAACACAGAAAGATTTTCACTAAATTATTTTTAAAACTTTTTAACAGAATCACACTTCTGAAATGCCATATCAAGCAATGTTCAGATAACACCTTGGATGTCTCGTATCATTGTTGTCAAGCATCAACAATGTTTTGTATTTAACATTATTAAACTGACAATGTTTGACTTGTTTATCTTCGGATGTACCAGCATATCTTGGAAAGTGAGAAGATGTAGATTGTTTTTGGTGGATTGGTTCTTGTTGCTATTTCTTTTGTGTCATCATTTAAAATTGTTTTCAAATTGGAGGGACACAATGTGTTAATATTTATCAGCTAATAAGTAATTAATAATGCTAAATTTTATTAAAATGTGATAAAGTAACATTGTGTATTATTATAAAATTGAATTTCCCTATTTCCCACCACTATTGTACAATTGATACAAAATACTCTTATCTTACATCCCAAAAATAATCAAAAGTAGACAGAAAATATAAATAATTATTTTCCTACTGGCGATCATGGTATGAGGAATATGGAATAAAATTATGACACCTTTTAAGTGGTCTTTGAATTGAATTGAAGATGAGCAAAGCAAAACTCTTAATTTATTTTCCAACTGAAAACTGTCAAAACCTTAATTTAAGAAAGTCAGCCAATAGATAGCAACAAAGCAGTCTTGAAGAATATGTATAGAGGCTATACACCGCAGGGAAACATTTGCTAGATGATCTGACCAGACAGGTGATGCATTGTCGGTATTTATATTTTGTTTTTAACAAGTTATCGTTGATATACATTTTTAATATTTGTGATTTTTTTTAAATTTATTGGTTTTCAGTTATATTTTTTTAAACTCTGGAATAATTAAATTTATACAAGTTTATTATTTTTATTAGTAAACAAATCATTGCTCCCTAAGGTCTTTTACAGTTTGCAAAAATTTATTTATGAAAGTGATATCTAAGTAGAGTAAAGTTCGAGTCGCACTATGCTTGATTTAAGCTCGAGTCCTGCATTTGTGTTGAGACAGAGACGAGGTGCTATGCCATCTACTATAAAACACAAAACCGTGAATCACTGAGGGCCTAATTTCAAGTATAAAAAAGCACGACAAACTACACAAAAAAGTTTAGCAGCACCCCTTAAACATAGACGTACGATTTCAATATAGTGTTACGCCCCAAATACTCAAAGACCACATTCCAGGATAACCACTACAAGAGATTACCAGGATTGCCGTTAGAAGGAAGGACGCGCAACTAACTTCGGAGACATAGCACATGTGCGTCGTTCGTAGTCTGAGCGTGCCCTGAAAATAAAGTTGAAATTAAACCCACAACGTTCTTATTAATCATACCCAACTTAATAATTCAGAAGTGGGATATAGTGTTAGCTCGAAAAAAGACGATTATAAGTTATAAACGTGAATATTTCAGTAACCACAATATACCCACGTGCTGCTCATGTGTACGACGCCGTGACGCCATTTTGATTCCCTTGTTGGCGCGTAAAATAAATTGAACCGGGTAAAATTCTGACCTTTGGAGTGACTTAATAATGAACCGCAGTTTCTTAATTGTGCAATTTTAACTGTCCGATAACAAGTTCGTAGTGTAATTTGAACGCTTGACGGAATAATGAAACGCCACGCGCGAGGATCCCGTTATACCCGAAGATTGAGGAAGGAGAATATTGACACGGAGAGCGAGTCGACGTCGAGCAATGAGTCCGCCGGTGTTCTGTTAAAACGTCTGATGAAAGACAAGCTGAAGGGGATGGTAGAATCCGCGCAAGGGCGCGAAGTGAATTATCGGTGGCGGCATCGCGCATGAGGGCCTGGCTCGAGTTGGCCGCATGGGGGTTGGCTCGAGTTGATTATAATGGTGAAGACCAACTCGAAAAAAATACAAGTATGTGAGGAATCGCGCATCACAGTCAAGTCGAGGGCTAGTGGCTGTAGAGCCAAGAGAGGCATCATATGTCTCAGTTGAAATCGTCGGAGGTGAGGGGTCCACAATCTGCACCAAGCCTCGATATTTTGAAATGGGAGAGACGTGCTACATGCTCCCCATGACCATTGTGTGTGGCGAGACGGGCCTTATATCAGTGTCCAATATGGGGAATAATCCTGTTCACTGGAAAGCGGGACAGACTATCACCCAAGCAGAGAAGTGTTGCGAAAATTTCAGTCAGGTTTGGCAAAATTCAGTTGAACCTAATGGATCAGTTGCGGCAGAAACGAAAGTTTCAGAGCACGTAAAAATGCCAGTCCCAAGGAAATTGAGCATTTTCATGTTGAGTGTGGGAGATATTCAGATGGGAAATGTACCTGCTGACAGTAAGAATGAGTTGATGAGAGTGTTGAACAATCACACAAGAGTATCTCCAAAGCATGAGTATGATTTGGGAACCACAAACCTAACTGTGATGACAATTGATTTAACAACTACAAAACCTATTTACCATATGCCATACAGATTGTCATTTGCGGAAAACCAAGTTGTTAGGTCCAAAGTAAATTCACTATTACAAGCCAATATCATTCGCGAATCAAATTTGAATTATGCCTCTCCGGTGATTCTTGTAAAAAAGAAATCAGGTGACTATAGACTCTGCGTAGACTATCTAGCACTCAATGCTATTACTATAAAATATCGTTTTCCATTACCTCACATCGAGGATCAACTAAATAAATTGGGAACAGGTAAATATTTCTTGAATCTAGATTTGGTGCAGGGATACCACCAGGTACCTCTGGCTAAGGAATCTATCAATAAGACATCATTTGTAACTCCCGATGGCCAATACGAGTATGTGAAGACACCATTTGGACTCGCCAATGGCCCAGCGCTTGATTAATAGGGTGCTGGGAAGCATGAAGGATGAAAGAGTCCTGGCATTTATGGATGACATCCTGATACCATAGATAGATATTCCAGAGGGTATCCGGTTGTTGACAAGATACTTGCACGTATAAGAGCGGCCAACTTAAAACTTAATCTGAGTAAATGTTCTTTCTTAAAGACTGGGATTAGTTATCTGGGTCTCAAAGTCAAAGCCGGGGAAATCATGCCAGGAAATCGGAAAATTAGTGCGGTTCTGATTTTCAGAAACCTACTAATGTTCACCAAGTTTGACAATTTATTGGACTTGCAAGTTACTTTCAGAAGTTTGTTTGCAATTTTGCCATTATTGCTCAACCATTAACATTGCTTACGAGAAAACACACTGTCTGGGGTTGGGGAGACTCACAAGAAAATTCATTCCAAGAATTAAAAACTATTCTTACTTCCAGGCCGGTGTTAGCCTTTTAGCCCGTTAGATCTTTAGAGACTGAAGTGCATACTGATGCAATGCAAGAATGGATTGGGAGGAATCGTATTACAGAGACAATCAGACAGCTGTTTAAAACCAGTTTATTATTTTAGTCGTGTCACTACAAGAGAAGAGAAGTTTTACCATAGTTATGAATTGGAAACACTTGCCGTCGTAGAATCTTTAAAACGTTTTAGATTATATTTGGTGGGGTTGCGATTTCAAGTGGTAACTGCTTGTGTGGCAGTACGAATGAAGGAGCAGTATGATAAGAAAAGGAAACCAGCCAGGAGTTATAAAGTATGTGATTTGGTTTTGTGGAAGGGTCCACCAGCATGTACAATGAGTGGAGTGAATAAGAAACTGGATGGAAACTATTCAGGGCCTTATAAAGTAATGGTCGTTTTAGGAAATGACAGGTATAAGATAAAAAGTATAAAAGGTATGCGTGGGTATAAAAATTTCACTGCTGTCGTTCCAGCCGATGCAATAAGGTTATATGCCCCATTAAATGAAGGCACTTCTGACTCTGATGACAGCAGTGGGGATACGAGAGACCAAGAGGACCTTATTGAGAAGGTTAAGATGGGTCGTAAGTTAACGGCAAATGTGACTCCCTTCAAGGTTGAGAATTGTAAGCACTCTCTTTATGGTTGAGAATTTGAGTACTCCCAGTAAGGTTGAGAATTTTGAGAACTCCCTGTAAGATTGAGAATTGTGACTCCCTTCAAGGTTGAGAATTGTGAGCACTCTCTTTATGGTTGAGAATTTGAGTACTCCCATTAAAGTTGAGAATTTTGAGAACTCCCTGTAAGGTTGAGAATTGTGACTCCCTTCAAGGTTGAGAATTGTGAGCACTCTCTTTATGGTTGAGAATTTGAGTACTCCCATTAAGGTTGAGAATTTTGAGAACTGAGCACTAACATAGCACTCTTCTTACCTCCTTTGCCGTGTGCGTTGTTCGTAGTCTGAGCGTGCCTTGAAAATAAAGTTGAAATTAAACCCATAACGTTCTTATTAATCATACCCAATCTAATAATAGCATTATAAAAGTATTTGTAATGAGGCAACAGAAACAGCGAAAATATTATGTTATAGAAATCTAGTAGTCAAAAAATCAAAAAAATGTTGACAAATTATTAGAGAATTTACTAATTCTAATATCTATAAAAGCAATAAAGTTTTTCAAATGGTTTATGATGTTACGCACCAAATACTCAAAGACCGCATTCCAGGATAATCACTACAAGAGATTACCAGGATTGCCGTTAGAACGAAGGGCAATTAACTTCGGAGACATTTCTTCTCTTCTTACCGCATTTGCCGTGTGTGTCGTTTGTAGTCTGAGCGTGCCTTGAAAATAAAGTTTAAATTAAACCCATAACGTTCTTATTAATCATACCCAACCTAATAACGATGAAAATATTCCAAACACAGATGAAAATCGGACTGATATCTTAAACTATATCTCAATAGGTCAAAAAATTTCAAATGAACACAAGTAAATCACAATTATGTAATAGTGTCCACTTAAATACACAAACATCGAACTAACTATTTGAAGCCCGATTACACCACATGAAATCAGCACAGTTATACAAGAACTAAAAATTAATAGCACTCCAGGTAAAGATGGTATTACAACCAAGCTTCTAAAAGAAATCAAGGTGTATATTTCCGAACCATTTGCATTTATAACAAATTGGAGTCTTTCCATCCTCGCTAAAAGATTTTATAGTAAGCCCAATTTATAAAAGCGGAAACCCTAGTGATATATCTAATTATAGACCGATCTCTCTTTTAAGTGTTTTTTTTCAAAAATTCTAGAAAAGATTATTAAATGGAGGATCCTAGACATAAATAATATTCTCCCATCAACAATTTGGTTTCCTATCAAAACACAGTATAGAAGATGCCCTCCTGTC
Organism: Eubasilissa regina; assembly: GCA_022840565.1. Lineage (NCBI taxonomy): Eukaryota > Metazoa > Arthropoda > Insecta > Trichoptera > Phryganeidae > Eubasilissa > Eubasilissa regina. Next base: position 41,478,088 of record JAINEB010000018.1, on the reverse strand, counting down.
TCGTGGGATAATTTGTCTCGAACCTGGATAAGGGATTTTTCTTGATCTTACAAAAGCATTTGACACATTACCTTATCAACCATTGTTAAAAAAACTTGTAAAAATTACGATGTGCCCCTTACTCAAAGGAGTAAGGGGCACATCGTATAAGTAATTTATCTACTACCTAACAAATAGATGTCAAATTGTCCGAAATAATGAAAAATACAGCAATCCATCATTGATAACACACGGTGTTCCACAAGGAAGCATTTTAGCCCCTATCTTATTTCTGGTATATATTAACGACTTTTGTAATGCGACTTTGACAGACGCACAGACTGTGCACAGCCGCAGCACCATCCGTGACTAAAGCCTTCGAGCGCCTCGCAAAACAGATCCACGGCGCCCTCCTCCATTCCTTCATGATGCTCTGTAGGTACTGGCCACAAAGTGACCTCCTGAGCACCCCACCTACTCGGGTCCTTCCGAACATTGCCAGCCTTGGTCATGATGCCAAAGCATCTCGGGCTCTTGGACTCAGCATTGTCGGGGCTACAGCCCTTATTGCGCTGACCCGATAGCCCTCCGCTACCTCCAATTAGAGATATCGGCCGCGGGTGACCCTCCTCCTCCGATCGCCTCCCCTACATCCGATAGAACATCCTCGGTATTCAAACCACCATCCGAAGGAGAATGGTCCAGAGTCTTTAGACGTTTTACACTTCTTCCTCTCTTCCTCCACCTCCGGTAGAACATCCTCGGTATTTACTCTAGGAACGACCCAGAGTCTTTAGACGTTCTACCCCTTCCACCTCCGCGCCATCAAGAATGATCAGTATTACAATCCCAGAGGAGAATAGACCAGAATTCCTAGACGCGCCTACCACGTTTGCCTCTTATTTTTTGACTTTGATTTTATGTCTATTAGAGTATCGGGTCCGATGGACCCCTTGCCCCTTCATTGGGAGTACGCCTTAAAGGCCTGAAATTTTTTATTATTAGAATTACAACAAAAAAGGTAACAATCTGCTTATAACATGTAGCAAGGAACTGCTAGCGTGCGCAGTAAATTAATCCTCTAAAGGAGGATAGATTTTGGATGTTTATATCGCGACGGTGCGCTCAGGTTGTATTTAGCCAACGAAATGATGGTTGGGTTGGAGTGCTTTAAAAATTCATCGTAAAAACGTTTGGAGATTTGTGTTATGAACTATTTTACGGGTAGAATGCCCGACTCGTGATGAAGTTGTGTGAGCCTTATCTATCTAGGTGCATCCAGTGCTGACCGAATGAACTTATTCTGGAAGGTCTGTAGTTTCTTCATGTGTGTGGGAGCCACGTGACCCCAGATGGAGGCTGCGTACAGGAGTATAAGTCGTAGGACGGCCTTGTATAAGAGAAGTTTGTTGTCTGACAAGTTAGCTATTCTTGCCTAATAGTGGATACATAGCGCGCAGAGTGCACCTCATAGATATGGTGCACGTGAAGCAACGCTTAACTTGTTGTGGATATGTTTGCTATATATATATATGTACAACCAGAAGACAAAACATACCTGATTGATTATCTCAATTAAAAAAACATCTTAAAATGTATGCAATTGTCCTAACATAACAGACAGAAGGCTTAAAATAATGAATTATAATATTATGGATTATTCATCAGCACTAATTACCAATTTTAGAGATAATAGGAGATTAACTAAAAAAAATTGTATAATGTCTAAAGAAAGGTAATGTTTACACGATAAACGTCCCATAAAAAACTTTACACGCATGAGGCAGCAAAATCCTTAAGCTAACCGTAATAACATTTTTCCATTAGTTGTTAACAGTAATAATTTACCGCAGAGGCGAAGCTGTATAAAAAGCAACTCATGCTGCCTGGAGCGCGACCCAACCATTGTGGCTAACGAAGCTGGACTTGCTGGACCGATTGATAAAACCTTTGGATTTTTAATATGAAACAATTTGTGGTCAAAAGTTGGTAACCCAGATAAGAACCGACTATTATTTTTTTCTCTCTTATCGCTTTTATCTATGCTATTCATTATTTTGTATGGCAGCACTCAGCAGTCTGTTGTTTGTCAAATTCTTATCTATGGTCAAATTATTGTGATTAGTAACTGTCAAATTTTCCTTGTGTTAGTGAAAAATTACTGATTGAAAAACTTCGTTTCAAATATTAATCGTTTAATAAATACCCGTTAATATATTAAAATATGTTCGGAAGAAAAAAAGATACGAAACCTCCATCCCGAAGAGCAGGCCAGAGTCTGGCTCAGGTTATTTCAAGGCTCATTTATTTTTTGTATCCTGTTAGATTAGTCACCATAAAATATAGCTGATTGACTTTCTTTATTTTTCGGTATGAGTGTATGCATTTATAATATTCGTGTACTAAAGATTAATCTATTACTAAATAGTTAAAACGAACAAATGAGATTATACTTTAGTTTTGATCAAATATTTAAAAGTGAACCGCTTGCCACAATATAGATTATTATGAATTTATTGATGATTATATTATATTCATATATTGTTATAATATTAATGAGATGAGAAAATCATAAGCTTATCTTGTCTATCGTTAAATCATTTTCTATGGGGGTTAAGAAAGTGTTTAAGGAACAGTATTTCCATTCTTATTGCAAGATGTTCTGAAAAGTTATTTTATTGGTTTGGCAGTATGGGCTATTTGACGTCCCTGATAATCTGGATGATGTCGGTGGAGCCTCTGATGGTGGAGACAGTGATTTAGAGGCCGAGTTAGCGGCCATCGCCGGGGGAGGTGGAAAGGCTAAACCTAAAACTAAGGCTAAAGTGGTGCCTCAAGTGGATCTCGACAATATGGTGGCGGAGAGTCTCAGAGATATCCCTACCGATGAAGAAATGTCAGGTTTGCTATTCATCAAATGTAACATTAAATAATTTCAACGTTTTCACAGTTCACTTTTAATCAGAGAAATTTTTTTACTTGTACATGTCAACTGACAACTATCGAAACATATTTTATTTATATGCCCGAGTAATGCTGGCTATTAACAAATAAACAGTAATATGTATATATACTAGGAAAACATATTATTCATTTATTAAACTTTATAGCGCATGTTAAACACAAGATAGTGGGCGAATGTAAGCCATATCTTACTGTTTCAGATGGTGAAGATGACCCCGACTTATTGAATGAACTCTTAGAGTTGGCAGATGAAGAGCCTGTATCTGAGGCCCCGCCCCCTCCTCCGAGGGCCACCCGCCCTGCCCCTTCTCCTCCCTCTGGGGCTACCCCCACAGGAGGGGATCTTGCAGTTCTGCTGAGGGAACGGATAGAAATGTACATATTGGCTGAGCAAAATGCTAAGGCTAGCGGTGAATCTAGTCGTGCTAGGAGGTGGGGGTCCTATATGTTTTCATTTAATTTTACTCTCATATTTTCTACTGGAATTACATGCCTGTAAATTTAATAGCAGGGCCTAGCAATTATCTGCTAGTATATATATATATATATATATATATATATTAGAATCAAATTACAAAAATTTAGAAATATAAAATACATTTAAGTGCTAATTTTTCAGGTTATCCCGCGGTTTGAAAACACTAAAAGATCAGTTAAAACAAGCTATGGCTGGGAAACCGGTGAACGAAGAGGATATTCCACCAGCTGTCAGCACCGTCAAACATGAGAATCCATCTCCGGCTGCTGATGTGTCCGTTCCAAGTGAAGAAGTGAAGGAAGAACTTCCAGAACCAATCCAACCCTCTGCTGTGACTCCTGAGAGTCCGAAACAGACTGTAGAAGAGCCAGCAGCGGACAATGATATTGAATTATCCGATGAAGCAATGACCACTTTAAATATGTTGAATGGTAATTAACTGTGTATTACATCAATTAATAAAGTTATTAACTGGTAATTTTGTCTTTTAAAAAAGCCCTTTTTTATGATACTTAGCTTGTTGAGATATGAACGATACCCTAACTTTCAGAACGCAAAAATCAATACAAAACAGCGGCTTTATTAGCAAAGAGGAATGGGGACCATGCAACCGCCCTTGCATACATCAAGATTTTGAAGCAGTTTGACCAAGTAGTGGCTGCTGTTAAATCTGGGCAGTCCGTGGATCTCAGCAACATGCCTGGACCCCCGAGGGAAGTAGGTCCCAGCCCTGCTGCTCTGCCCGCCAAACAAGAAGAGCATGTTCAAACGGCAACAGGTACATCTGCTTATTACAACTGTGTCATTAACTATAGTTGGTGTGATGATTAAGTGATAAGTGTCGGTGCAAACTCACAAGTGTTGCTAGATGCAAGATGATGTAATAATGTAGTGGATATGATGTAACAGCAATACACCTACATATATGTGACATCACATAATTAGCAAATACTGGCAAAATAATTCAGTGAGTCTAAAATAAGATTAAAATAAATTAGTTTGACCTCACCGATTAAGATTAAACTGTCGGAAACCGTGGAAGTCGTCCAGTAGACGTATGCATTCATTAACAAATTTGCATTGTTTGTTTGCACAAATTTGACTTATTTGTTAAGTCAGAAAAATTTGCTCATCGATGATTAAGAGAATTTTATTAAATAAAGAAATAAAATATTATCATGGATGTAACACTTATGCTTTGGGGTACATTGGGGGTAAATTGCTTGGGAATTTGAGGTATATAGGTTGAATTTATATAGGCTATTAGTATTTTTATTTCTCAAAATAAATAATAGATCCTTTGTAATGTTGTTGAATTGATCAAGGCCTTTGAAAGCTTTATTCCTTTTTCATTATATGTATATAAATAACCATTATTTTGTCCTCTGATTTCTTGGACCTTAATGATGTAAAAATTATAAGTGAAATCAAAAACTAATTAAGGTGAGTCAGGGTAAGTGCATCTAAGTCTTCTAATTACATTTTAAATTGGATTCCAGTCCCGCAATCTATTAAGAAATGTTATAACTCGATATTTAAAGAGACAGTACGGAGATGGTGCAAATCCAAACATTAGTTTGCTTGTAATACTATTTCAAATGATGACAGTTGTTTGATGACTTGCGAGTTGTGTATACCTTTTCAATTTTTCGTATTTCTCGATAATCTTTTGTGCTAGGACGCTGATGTTAGGTAAGAACCTTTATTTTGAGCCGTAGTTTGTGATGTATATATTAGTTTTGTGATTATTTCTGCAGATTACGATTTATAAGACCAGATACTCTTACCCCATCAATTTTACTGTGGGGGAAGTGCATCTACTCAGTGGTTAGTATGGTATCCCATATATTTTTGTATGAAAACTTTCTCAAATAGTGATGTGTAGACAGTCCCATTCTTTTTTTAAATAATTATAACACATTTCAAAAACAATCACTATAATATGTTACACTCCCCCGTCTAAGCAATTTTACTAGATTCTTTGGAACTCAGCACGTTTTTCCCATCATTAAGGACCAAAATAACTAATTAATATTGTGCTTAAGCAGACCAGTAAAGACATTTTCATTATTTTAACAATTTGTCAGAAATAATACAACTAGATGCTCTTACCCCAAATAAGTGCATCTACTCATCCAATTTTTATAAAATGCTATAAATATCAACTATCCTAAAAGGTTACAATCCAAGTTTTAAAGCCTTAAATTAGGAAATGGTTAATGATCCTTCTATCAATGTTCTATCAAAGTTCAAAGTTTACGTTGATGATTTATGTGCCACACTTTCCCCTATCCAAACAAAGTGTGCAATAATTATCGGATCTGTATATAAAATTCTTAATGGTTTTTACCTAATACATATTGATTTTGTTTGAATCAATGGCTTTATTATTTTAGATAACACCCCTGCCTGTCCTCAAGACACAACTTCTGGTGAACTCTTGATAACAGCTGGTTCTGTCGAGGAAGCTCTACAACAAAGATTAGATATTTATAAGGTTCTTATTTTTTTATTTTATGTTTGTTATCTTTTCATTTTGGTAGAATTTTATTTTCTAGTAAAAATTTAATTACTTTAATCATTAGTTTTTATCACTTGAAAATAAGTATATGTGACAGTCGTATAATTAACAAGCACTCCGTATGGTTTCAATTCTAGTTTTCATGTAAACAATAGATGAAGTATTATATGTTAACTACCGAGTTTTTCTATTAAGAAGCCCACGGGCTTGTATTTGGGCCAAGGTTTTCATGTGGTCCCTAAATAGAAGCCCATGGGCTTATGTTTGGGCCAAGGTTCTTATGTGGTCCTTAAATAGAAGCCCACGGAAACGGAAACTTAACTTAACGGAAACAGGTTTATTTTGAAATAATATTTATTTGATTAATGAAAGGTTATTTTTATTTTAAATATTGCAACAATAGAACAGTTTGAAATTAAAAATTATTATTTTATTATCTTAAAAAAATATAAATATAAAAGATAAATAATAATTGCAAGAGAATTATTTATATTAGTAATTTTCATTCAGAACCTGCTGTATCAGAGCAATCTGAGTTAGTAGTGGAAGAATTGTAGTTTTGTCTTCATCCATTCTTTTAATTCCATTCCATTAATTCTTCATTACTTCCATCACTTTGTTTGTTGCGATATTGAATTTTGACTTTCTTCCGCTTTCAAACACGTCATAAACTGTAGTTTTTCCTGGATAGTATACGATTTTCGTTTACTAAATTTATTATATTCCATTTTTAAATTAAATATTCTGACAACGAGTAAAGATATTCACATCTATTGCAGTGACATTTCGGACATGCGCAGAGCGCTGATATATGTTACGAGAAAACGTGTTATTATTTGTCCCCAATAAAAACCCATGGGGTTCTATTTAGAGAACAAAATCCTAAAATAAACCTATACATGTTTGGGTGGTCCTCTTAACGGAAAATCTCCATACCATTATCATCTATTCCTTAGCACTTTTTTTATATTGTGTGTCCTTTTTCTTTAGATGCTGGATTTATTTTGTATTTTAATTCAGTTATTAAAAAAAACTTATAAAAAAAAAAGATTTTATTATAAACTATGCTTGCAGGAACAAGAGGCAGCTGCTAAAGAAGCTGGCAACTCATCAAAAGCTCGTCGCATGGGTCGAATAGTGAAGCAATTTGAGCAAGCCATGAAGCAGCACAGAGCCGGAAGACCTATAGCATATGATGAGTTGCCCACTCCTCCGGGATTTGCTCCCATTCCTGGGGCTCCTCCCCCTCCCAAGGAAGAGGCCCCTGAAGAAATGCCACCACAACCAGACAATTCCAAGGTGAAAAACTAAAGCAGATTGGGTCACTTTCTTTTTGTTATAGGTTATGCACTCTTATTTAATCTATGATTAGAGCTTACTCAGACGCAAAGGAAATAAACTTGATTAATGTTGTACCGATGTTACAATATGCCGATAATGATTATAGCCTATTGTAATGCACAATTGGATCTGCAAAAAACCACATAGTCCGTGAGTAGCAATTTCATAAGTGAATTAAATACTTTCAAAAAGTAGTCACGAGTAAAGGTACAAGAACAGTTTGAAAAATTATGAAAGTTATACTTATCAAAACTATTCCAGTGCTAAAATTGTATATACGTTAAAAAACACCTCTGATTATTTCAGCCATTTTGGACGCTCGGTTGTTGTTAACAGTCTTTGTTATTGGCCAGTGTTTGTGTTTTTGTAAAAATGGAAACAATCAAATATCGTGTCGTAATTAAATTCTTGCATTTCAAAAACAATACGTATGCATAAATTAAAGCCGAGTTGGATGCTGTTTATGGGGGCTGTGGACGTATCGAAGGAACTCATTCATTATATTTCACATGCAGAATTGAGCAAGAAAAAAGCGCCCTATTAGAGCGATTTAAGTTCAAACAAGTCGGATCTTTTGCGTTAATTAATAACTTTCGATGAAACTTGGATCCACCACTACACTCCTGTGACAACGGAACAATTTTTATTTATAAGGCTTGGGTAACACGTGACATTTTTTTGCTCGAGATAAATCTGCAACTCCATGTCTCGCTTGTTATGGACAACGCACCTGGTCATCCTCCAGGTCTACAAGATGATCTCCTTAAAGAATTTAATTTCATCAAGATCCAGTTTCTGCCTCCCAATACCACTCCATTACTCCAGCCTATGGACCATCAAGTTATTTCTAACTTTAAGAAACTCTTCGAGCATTGTTTTGAGGTGACTGAAGGGACCAATCTCACCTTAGAGAGTTTTGGAAAGATCACTTCCACATCGTTGCTTGCCTCAAGATGATTGACAAGGCGTGGGAAGGGATTATCGAGAGGATCCTCATTTCTGCTTGGAAGAAGCTTTGGCCAGTGAACGTTGTCAAATGTAACTTTGAGCGGTTTGAGACAGTACCTGTGGAGTGTGTAGATTGTATCTTTGGCCAAGGGACTGGAAGTGGATGACAATGACATTGATGAGCTTGTGGAAAAGCACAGCCAAGAGCTGACCACCGAAGAGCTTATGAAGTTGAATCGTGTTTCACAGCAAGAAGTTGTGGAGAAGAGTTTATCAGTGGAAGAGGAGGAGGTAGCAAAGCAACAATCTTCTGGCGCAATAAGAGAAATAGGAAAGAGTTGCGTCGTATATTGAGAAACATCACCCTAATAGGGCGGTGGTTATGCGCATTACAAATTTATTCATTGATAATAAGTCATTTTCGGCATGGAACGCATCTTTTAATTCACATAACTTCGTTAACTCTAAATATTTTACTAAACTGTAAATAACATTTTCTGTTCAAAATTGTATGAAGAAGAATCCCCCAAAGTTTTTGCTACTAGCTATGAGACACCCAGTATAATACTTAACCTTTTGAATGCGAATTTTGAAAAACAAAAAAATATAAAGTTGATAATTTGCCAGGCAGGGGAAAAATCGACAAATTATCAAGAATATTTTTCATTCTAAATTACTTGATTTATCTATCCCTGAAGTTTGGACAACTAGCTACGAGACACCCTGTATAAAAGTAGGTAAACAAACACACGAAAACAATTGTCAAATAAACACATTAACGAAAATGTTGTACGCAATATTACCGTTCATTGGAATCGATGATAACGAAGATACAAAGTGAAGATTGCCGATAATAATGCGCAGAATTGTAGGCTAGGCATCTCGAGCTTTGCAGGCGATACCATACACAAAGCTGACGCGTGCGTGCCCTAAAGTGTGATGTGGCAATCGCGATTTCAAGGGTTTTTATTTTCTCCAGCTGGTCTAGATAAGACCTGATTTTTGAGGTGTGAATACGTGTACGCTTCGGAGCGTGGGAAGGGTGCCATTCAAACCTATTTTGACAATCGGAAATAAATCAAACCTTGAACAACGTGGAGATTATGCCAAATGGCCTTATAAGGGCCTATTATGCTCCCAAGGAGAAGTTTTACAAGGGTGCAGCGGACTGCCCGCACCGAACGGCCCGCTGCGCCAAGGCAATAAAACATTTGACAAACATGACCGTAAACAGCTGAAATATATTACAAAAAATTTTCGCTGTAAAAAAAAAATTTGTTATATATTTACGTAAATGTATCGATATCGACTTTGACAGGCACATCACATAGTGTAGATTACGGACATTTAACAAAAAAAATCGAATTAGGGGAAAAATAGATCGACAAATCCATCTGAAAGGGTCCAAAAATAGTTTCAAATAACGATATTCTATTTATAAATACAATTCAATATGAAAACTTTCCAGAGGGATCACATTCTCCTCCAAAACTTTGACTTGCGGCGAATTTCGAATAAAGGGGATTTTACTTTACCTATATAGCGACAGGCGGCTGCTGTGATGTTTTTTATCAAGAATGATAGCCCTTGTTTCCAAAATCTATCGTTATTAATAATTTAAAAGGTATAATCAGCGCCATACCGATGATTATACTTTTTAAATTACTGACACATGTCTTATCATAATAATTACTCGGCACCTACTCTGCGATCTCGCAATTCTGTACGATATATAACCTTGTATGTAGACAAGAATCCTTGAAAATTTCGAAGTAGGCAGAGATGATGGAGTGCCACATTCACCTGTTCTGACACACAACTCTCGCCTCATTCACATTCATACTTCTTCTCATGCATACTCGTCGATTGTTGAGGCTTCTAACAGGGCCATCTTACAGTATCTGGTTTACCTGTCATGCTAAGTTTCCGCAGACATATATATCTGGTGCCATCAACTCTTGTGCCATATACCTTTGTTACAACTCCCTTGTCTCTCGCGGTCCTCTTTTAATTCTATTCATTGTGCTAAAATCAGCTTTACATTCTCTCCTAATTTGTTAATTCTTTATTCTTATTGTAAATGGATGCCGTATACTATATGCATATAATTATATTATATTAATAATTTATCTAATCTAATTGTATACCTAAATAATCTCATTTCCACTATATTTAGTCTACTTTCATTCCTCTTCTGTCAGATCCAGGCTTCACTTTCATACATCAGTGTTAGTACCGGGACTCCATTGAAAACCGGTAGTCTTGCCTCGACTGACAAGTTTCTATTAGACACTATTGCATTCAAAGCGCTGTTTTACACATTTTACACATTCACATATTTTCCAATTTCATGAACTGATTATCTGGCAGTGTTCCGCACATAGTTTTACATTTCGCATTTCATTTTCCATTTTTAGTCAAAGAAAGGTAATAAAGGTATAAATAAGGATGTTGAAGCTTTTTTTTAAATTTTATTCCTCCTGTTCAGCCACCAGAACAAGTGAGGCCCCCTGCCGCTGGAAATGCAGACAAGCCGGGGAGTCTCGGCAACGCTGGGCGTTCCAACTCTGTTCGCAAGATGGGCAACCAGCTGGGCACAGGGCTCGCTGATCAGCAGTTGGCGACGCTGTTACAGCGACAAAAGGAGTTCAAGGAAGCGGCCCTTGAAGCTAAGAAAAAGGGTAAGGAGAGCTTTATTCTTCTTTATCATTATATAACAATTATATCTACCTAATTATTATTTATCTTGTTGTTTATCAATAATACCATTAACTGCAAGTCTATGTCGGACTCTAAAAGTTTAGTCAACCAGAATTATGGATCCCAAAGCGTGTTCTCTACACACAAGGATCGTATTCATAATCCAACTGTATTAAAATACTTCAAATATTGGCGCACTTTAGAGATAAGATAAAGTTAAAGCTCGGTACTGGGTATTGAAATGAGAAGATAATGTACATTTTTTTTAAATGTCAGAAGGAGAATTGGTATAGCCAAACTGCTGGGTAAAGCCCTACTTTTCTTTTTTCAAACTGAAGAGAAGAAAAGAAAGAAACATCGTCATTGTGCATTCCATGAACAGCAAGACAAACAAATGTCTATATTCTTTAGGAACTACTGAAGATAGACTCTCCACAATATGTGGAAAAAGTTTTTTACTCATTTTGTTATTGTATATCTTTGGAAATTTTGCTAGTAAACATGGAGAAATTAGTTATCACAGGTACAAGGAAGAAGGTGAAAGGATTGATCTCCAATTAGATGGACAGGGTAAGTCTGAGAAAAGACCGGAGCTTCGCTATACGTCACACTAAACGAGGTCCATGATACATAGTAAAAAATGAAGACAAGCAGTGTGCATTGTGGAAGTAGATCAAAGATTAGACGGAAAGAGAGAGATGTATGTGTTCTTTTGGTTTCAGGTGAATTAGCAGAAGCTAAAGAATTTCTGAGGTGTGCCAAGGGTTTCGATCCTCTAATAGATGCCGCCCAAGGTGGTTTACCGGTAGACCTGTCCTCAGTTCCAATTCCTCCACGATCTAAACAGCTTTTAGAAGAGAGGTGTGGTTTTTTATTAATATTTAAATGTCCATCATAATAATATTATTTACTGAATATTCCTTACTTCTTCTTCTTAGCTTCCTTTGATGATTTTTTCAACCCAGTCTCCAACCTTTCTTTAAATTACTCACTCTCGCAATTTAAGATTTTATTTCAGAGAAAGTAATTTTTCTTAATAAATAATATTAATACTGTGACCATCGACAGCTATGATATAGTAAGTCCTGAGGACTGTGTTGCGGACGAGGATGGCCCTGCAGGGCTGATGACCCGTCTGGAACGGCAATTGACGGAGCAGTTGAAGATGTGTCTAGACACCGGCGAGCATCACAAGGCCATGGGAGATGTTTCGGGGGCCAACAGATTCCAGCATCTTGCGCTCGCTGTCAAGCAGGATATTGATGTGGTTAGAATGGCCAAAAGGTTAGTACATATCAATATTGATGTCAACCTGTGGATCCATATGGATTATTTCATATTCACAAATTTGGAGCCAATATTAAGTACATTACATTTATTCTTCTTTTTGAGGATCATATTTGAAAATGTTCATTTTTTTTAAATAAATCCTGGATTCACTAAACATACTACTTTACTATAAAATTCACATTTAAATTTCCGTTCAACTGACATGGTTTGCCGCGAAACGATAGTAAAAAATGTAGGCTTTATTCAAAGATTACTTTTTCCAACTCTCATTTCACGTGACAAATTGTATTTGTGTATCTCTTCACCAGTTAACGAAACATCTTCTCAATATTTTGATACAGTGTCGTGTACATGAAGTGTGTTACATAATTTTTTTTTCTTGCAAGCCATAGAATAATACAGGTTAGAAAGAGCCGTTTGCTACTGATATCGCAAATAATTTTCAGTAATAGGTATTGAAACCGTTTTAATCAAAGCTAAGAAAATCCTACAATTCATTTTAGTGTACAAAAAACTTTAATTCTACTAACTACATTAGTTAAATTAGACTTTTTTTAATGTTTCCGAGGTAAGTTTGTAGAATTCCATATATTCACATATGTTAAATTAGACTGTTAAGATTCCAGTAACACTTCATAATTTTGTGGAGTTTGTGGTGCATATTGTTTTAGGGATTTAAACTAACTCACAAAATATTGTGGAAAGAGTAAAAATATACTAATGTTATCTCCGACTGTTAGTTGTCGGTATTGCAGTATCAACAAATAACATTTGGTTCGTTGACAGCCTGAGTGGGAGCTCGATTATTGATCCAAAGTTCAAGGTTTGTTTTCTCAAGTATTTAGCTGCCACAAGTCAATGCTACGTGTTTTTTTTAATTAAATTTATTATTATAGGTTATGATGGTTGAACCACACACTACTGAGATGTTACACATTACCATTTTTCAATTTGATTTTTGTAATTTTCAGATTAGGTTCAAATTCTGTAAAATTCCATTACGAGAACAAACAGTTTTCTATCGTACAATGCTGCACGGACCTCGGTGATAATGACCTGGAGCTGACTGTGATTCGAGGAATTAGCTACACAGTCGCCAATCCTAAAGATATTGACACTTATGTGAAGTTTGAGTTTCCTTATCCACAGGTAAATTAGAGAACTTGAGTGTCCAATATTTTTCTTCCAAAATATGAACAGAATATGTGCACATTGGTTAGAAATCAAAGATTCTCAATGTTTTTGTAGATAAACTATTATTTGATTGAATTTAAAGAGACGTCTTGGGATCATAAAAAAATATTTTTTATTTGTTATTGATTTGAGTATATAATAGAAAAAATTCAATACACTTCTTAAGCACAAGTCGTATGTACAATAATTATTTGTAGCCATACAGTACACACATAATGATCACACAGTAAACAAAATAAAATACATAACAAATATTATTTTAAACTATGTACAATTAATTGTCCAGATGGGAGTGGTCCAAAAAAGGATTTAACGGCTGTCATATTTCAGGAGGAACCAGTCCAGGATAGAACGGTCCTCGTAAAGGACACCAATAGTCCGGAATATAATGCGGTATTCACAATACCCATCAATAGGACAGCTCGACCATGTCTCAGAATTTTCAAGAGACAGGCTGTTAAATTAGAGGTTTACTCTCGAGGGTAAGAAAGATCAGTTCAGAAATAGTCATGATTTATAAAAAAAAAATCAAGTTCTAAGAAGGTATTTCTGATCATAGTAAAGATTTAAATGTATTCATTTAGAAGTTGTAATGATTTGTGCTGGTTTTTTGATAGTTGAGTTGAGATGAAAATCATCATTTTAATCTCAACTCAACTCATCTTTTTTTTTGCAGCAGTGCAGTGCTTTGCATAACTCGCAAGTGTTCACCGAGTCATTTTATATTTCATAATTTATACAAATCCTTTTTTACTTTCAACAAATCAATGTTTTGTTGTTATGAATGAATCATTAGAGTTTTCTTGCGCTTGTCTGAATGGTGGTGGTCACGGCTAATTCATCTTCGTCATTAGTATATCATTTAATCTTTTCACAATCACTCTCACACAAATTAAATTCAATGTATTTATGTTGCAGTCAACATTTCCTCTAACCCTGTAAGTCTACACATTAATAAGTACGCTGTTAACGTTTTGAGATTATATATATGTATTGTAATTGTCCTATTTTATAAGCAAAAACACTTATCAAAACAGATAATTCTACATTTATGATATGCAAATATCTAGATATCTATCAAAGTTATTTTAAATAATGTTTTTGAGTTGAAGTTGAATCATTGACATTTGTGTTAGAATACTTAAAATTATTGTCTATAGAATATCATTGCCGGAAATTTCAATTGCTGGTAGACTCAGAACAAAATTTATGATTTGGACTTATTGGTTCAATTCAGTTTTTTTTCTATTTTTCTGTGCTCTAAGATTTTTTTCCATAAAAGAAATGTTCCTTATGTAACTTTAAAAGTGCATGATTTCTACATCATTTGGTTATTGTAAAATCATATATGTAACCGACATCAAAGAAAATAGTTTTGTGTTTAAATCTCAATCTTGCATGATTGTGTAACATATCTCAGGTCAATGGATAAATCAATGGATAAGATAGCATAAGTCACTTTATAGGAAACACAAAAAAATAATAAAATACAATTACAGTGAAACCCTTTAATAGGTTTTCCCGCCTAATAGGATTACATTCTTCAGTCCCGAAAAAGTTTATACAAATTACATATTTTTTATCCTTAATATGTTTTCCAAATAAGTTTCCAGCCTAAGAAATAAAAATATTTATGACAGAACTCAATTAATCCATTCAAAAAAACCCATGTAATACATTTTTTGCAGAAGTAATTTTGTTTTACATTTCTAAAAATGATTGTGGCATTCTTTCAATGGGTGCAATTAACTCTCTTTAAATGGGTTTTTCCATATATTGAAAAGTTTATCCATTTACAAAAACGGTAATATTTAAATAAGCCAATAAAACATAGTGCCCAAGCAAAATAAATCCCAAAAATCAACAAAACAGAACCCCAGCCATCATAAACAATATGTTCAGCATGTACAATACCATTGTACAATAGCATTGGTAATTTTATTTTATTTCCACTAATATCTTTCTTAATTGCTTAAAACCCCTTAGAATACACAACAATTCACTTCACTCTTACGATGACTTGCATTAAATTAATCTAATTAAAGTAATCTCTTTACTCGCATTACCCTAATTATACTCCTCTGCCTGAACCTTCAATTTATTTTGGGAATTCCAAGTATCGAATTGCTTCGTCAAATTTTGAATTTATAATTGTATGAATATTATAATTGTCAACCGAGGCAAGACTAGCGGCATACAATGAAGTTCTGGTACCGACACCGATGTACGGAAGTGAGGCCCGTAGCTGGCAGAAGAAGAACGAAAGTAGACGTAATGCAGTGGAAATGAGATTACTTAGGCGCGTATGTGGCAGATCCATTTATGACAGAGTAAAGAATGAAGAAAAGAGAAAGGAAAGAATTTAAAGCTGACCTTAGTATAGTGAGTAGGATTAAGAAAGGATCACTTAGGTGATTTTGTCATATGGAACGGATGGATGAGGAGAGAATGGTTAGAAAGATGTATGATTCAAGTATTGATAATACCAGAAATAGAGGACGTCCGCGGAAAACTTGGCACGACCAGGTAAACCAGATACTGGAAGATATTTCTGTTAGAGGCCTCAATAATCAACAAGCTTATATAAGAAGATGTATGCATGTGGATGAGGTGAAAATCATGTTTCAGGACAGAAGAATGTGGCGCTCTTTCCTCTCTGCCCATTCCCGCGGCTAAATGGCGTAATGGTATGTTAGTTACAAAAAATAAAGATTGAGCTTTGGCAGATAGACTATTTTTAGTAGACGATTTACGGCCTGAAGCAATGGTATAGAATAATAATAATGGATCAATTTCGCAAATATTTATTTCGTAGTAAATCTATTTGATACTTAACATAATTTTGTAAAAATATCACAATAATATTTTCTGTAACGATACAGAATTTGTACATACTCCTTGAACATTTTCGACTCATAATTTAGTCAGGTATCCACACATAAAATATATATAACAGTATGCAACCAATTAATCAACAATTTTAATGCAAACTGCTTATATTTCTTCTTATAGTTATATTACTTAGTTGTAATCTCAGTTACCTCTATATTTTTTACTTGAAGAAAACGTGAAAATCTGAGAGGAACATAAGAACAATCTATTTATTAATGCATTTCTTATTATAAATGATAATCTCCATAATCTGGTTTAAAATACAACATATTCTTCCAAAAATAATCTAGTTTTCATACTGGCGTCCTTTTAAATTTCTGAGTAGCGAAGACTGCTATTGATTGAATTCTAATATAAATGGCAGCGACAAAAGCGACTGATTTCGCAACTAACACCGATTTTCAATGACCACTTAATATAAAAATGAATTAAGTTTGACTGCTCATAAATTAACACTTTTAAAAATTGTATGAAAAGACAACTGCATTAAAAGTTAGAACAAATAATAATGAAGGTTGCTTACTTTGCAACTAGAACTGTCACTTGTAGTTTACAAAGTTATTTAAATATGTATTTATAACTTTGTATTTAACCACTTTTATGAATTAAATTTAATACACCAACCGGCTTCAGAAAATATCTTTTCCTTCATCAGAATGTCAAATAAACTAACTAAAACCATATTTTTTAGCATGAAAGAAATGATATTTTTCGAACCGGTTGATGTATTAATTTAACTCATAAAAATATATATTTTTATTATAATGTTCGAAATCTGATAACATCCGTTTTCGGAGAAATCACAGGGAACTGCTTTCATTGGGAGTTGTTTCATTTTAACTACTTTTGGTTCAGCTTTGATTAATATTTCTTGACAAATAAAATTACAAAATTATTTATTTTCGCAACCGATACGTATTTGAAAATTTATTAACGAATAAACAAAACATAGGGCACTGACAACTGAATTAACATAACTGGCTGATCTTTTTGTTTGCTTGACTTTTTACGTCAGCACAAAATAAATAAACAAAGCAAAAATAACGTCATCATATTTGTTTACGCGCTTTATACTTCGATAGGTAGGCCTGACATAAAATTTTGAATATGTGTGTTCTATTTGTGTAGATTTGAAAAACAGAAAACAAAAGCGGTGCTGCTTCTGGGAAAAGAGTTATTGTGATTCGGACGGACTTTTTACGGCGGTAATAATAAAACTTTTAGTATATATAATTTCGGATTATCGGTTGTGTGAAAGTGGCTGACCAGCATATTTGCGGACCATCAAGCTACAAGGATAGCGACGTCGGCCTCAACCAGCACAGGTTCGCAAAGGTTTGTGTAATTTGAATTTACATAGATTGAATAACTGTATTCATCATTACCAATAGAAAACCCAGAACTAGCTATCGAAATATTTACGGAAACAATATTTGTGATTAAAAATTTTAATCGTAATTAAGGACAAAAATACTATTAATATATTTTTGTAAGTTCGGGCCTGCCATCGTCAATGTCAATGCCAACAATAATTTCCTTGAACTGAGATTCAGCAAAGGTGAATATTCCATGTTTAAACGTAATTCTATCGCAGTTCTTGACATTGCGGTGATGTCTCGATATATTGAGTGTACAGATAAATTATGTAAAAATCATCAAAAGGGACAAATTTTAAGTATGCAGTCCAACAGGTTTTTTTTTCAACAGTACTTTTTTTAAATGTGCATTCTTTAAGTTGGCCAGGAAGAGATACGACATGTCTTGTCATGCAAAAATTTTTACATTTTATAAAAATAACGAACTTTCGTCGGACTGACGCAACCGACACTTTCAGGTGATATCTTCTATCATATGTATTTTATCTCCTAATACCTTTGACCATGCTATTTGACTATGCTATTTTACTTTGCTATTTGACTATGCTATTTGACTTTGCTATTTTACTATATAAACGCTGAATAATTTGAATTTTGTCAGTGATTCGACTTTTACTTTTTGCTTCATCGATTTATTTTATTTAGTTAGTTAGATATTTAATGTCAGATTAATTTTAATTTCGTTTTATAAATTTTTTTTTGCAGTTCAGGTAGTAATACTTTAATGTTCCAAATGTACCAGAAAAAAATATTGATTATGTATTGGAAATAGACAATTTTATGTCACAATTATATTAAAAAAAAAAAAAAAACGATCTAGTATGAAGAACTATTTTAAAAATGAATTGCTTTTAAATCTATTTACCTGTGTAATTATGAATGGCGATGAAAATTTTAATTCAGTTGTTACGGCCTATTTTCTCTCAGGTGATTTTCAAATACATATTCATATAGGTAACTTTTTAAGAATAAATTGTTTATTTAATATTTTTTTATAAATAAAATATTTTCATAATATAAGTGTAATGTTAGTTAAAATACAATATTAGATGTTATGTTCAAATAAATCATGGCATAATTGAAATCACTGTAAATAAGTTTTCCTGGTTAAGAAATTTTTATTTGACGGTCCCTTAGAAAACGTATTAAGAGGGTTTCACTGTATGTAATGGGTAGTTCATAATCATTTATTTTTTTATTCATATTAGTATATATTAAATTGACTTATGTGTCTTAATCTGGTAGTGACTTCATGAAAAAAAATCATTTTGTAATCAAAACAAATAAATCCCATTTTTAACTTACATACTTATGTCCACCGAACCTAGATATATGATACATATATACATAAAACAAATTTGACCTTTAAAGCATGTTTTTTCTTACAACTGCATACGCTGCACATCCAAAAGATATCTTTACTAAGGGTGTAATATACATTTTTTATTTTTAAGTTTTACATGAAAGTACATAAAAATTAATTTTACTTCCCCAATAAAATAAAAAATTATGCCTTAAGTTACATGTTCGTGGATAAAATTTTACCTTCATCTACAGGAGTAATGAACAACACTAGTTCTATCATTAGTGAACTACTTAGCCCGTAGTAGTGAGGAAAATTTCATTGATAGACTGTTAAAGCAATTTAAATTTCCAGCATCAATACAAATCAAATATGGAAATGAAAAAATGCAGAGCTCTTTAAGTACATACAACAATATTCAACAAAAACTATAATGTGTGATGTTAGAGGCTTTGAGGTATTGTTTTGTCTTAATGATATGAGCATAAAGTGCACGGTAGAATAAGAAAAGCTGATCATTTTTCAGTGATGGCTTTTTTACAAAGTAGAGAATTGAAACAGCAGAGGCGCCACTCCACACAATAAAAAAATTTGTGCATAAATATAATTTCCGGAAATAAATCTAAATTAAATACATGTTTATGTAATATATTTTGATATACATATTAAGTTTGTATATTTAAGTTCATCTGCAAATAATTCAACATCCATATGTTCTAACCGACTAGATAGTTAGCGAAAGTTGTATATGAATTATTTTAATATTACTGCAGAACAATGGAAAAACTCCTGTAATTTTTTTTACCAAAAATGCTTCGAAAAGATTATATTTCTTCCCAGACACAACACTTTAGTTTAGACAAATACAGCCCATAGTGGCAACAATACAGCTTATCGTACTTGTATAGCATCATATGCTATGTCCATGTCTAGCGCACGCCATTGCTATACAGCAACTCGATGCTTGCCGTTGCACAATATCATGCACAATCAATTTTGAGTCCTATATTATTTGAGCTATTTAAAATTTAAAATGTTTGTATAAGTAAACTTTGCTTTAGCACAAAAAATAGGCATTTGCTTTCATTTCAATTTACCGCAAAATTTTATGTTGTTTTAAACTTTAGAACATTGTACTGTTATCGTACCTATATCAGATTTTTTTAAACATTTCTCAATCATTTTAAAATTATTTCCTATTTTAATTTATGACTCGATTGGTCATAAGCTATAATATTATTCCTAAAGTAATAAACAAATTTTTTTCTGAAAAATAAATTTCAAACATTAGTAGTCAAATGTGTGTAAGAAAATAGGCAAATTTGCCTGTTAATATTTTTGATCTTGTCCTGTTAAAATAGTTGCATCTCAACTATCTACCGAACATTAATTATTGTTTTTTTTTTTTTTAATTATACCATTGATTAGATATTTCACCTATCTTCATTAATCGCTCACGAGGGCCACCGGGGTTTGCTAGCCAGTCGGTTGAGTGGCTGCGGAATATGTGACGTGGTGTGTTGTGTGTGTGTTGGTAGGTGTTGCGGCCGACCATGCAGTTGCCCCTTCCCTTTTTTCAGTGGTTTCTTCTCCCGAGATGCCCTCATTGGAACCATCAACGTCAAGCTGCAACCGCTCGAAACACAAACTGAGCTGCACGACTCATTTGATGTAAGTTATTACATTGTTAAACAATTACAGTAAGAACCAGAAAATTGCTTGAGATAAATTTATTGAACATTTATATTTATGTACATTTAAAAGCTTTGCAATTTTTTGTTTCCCAAATTATATTTGTGTAAAAGACTAATAACCGGAAAACTATGTACCTACGCTTCTTGCAAAATATATTTAACTTTGGAATACTATATTTCAAAATGTTTTCATATAAAGAACAAATTTCTTTTTCATAACTAAAATTTGAACAAGAATATTAAAACTTAATGGTCAAATTATGTATTGTTTCCAAAAATACAATTAATCTTTTATATTGTAGCGTTTAATAAATATAAAAATGTAAAAAAAAAATTAATGTTTTATCTGAGCAGGGAGATATTGTGATTAAATTATTAAGTTGAAAAAATTGTTTTGTGGCCAAATATTACTCATTATCCATAATAATAAACAATTCCAAGTACAATTTTTATATTTTTAAATACATAACTGGAATATTAGTACAATTTATACATCATTGACTATAGCTTAGAAAAATTATAATATTTTTCTAACCAGATTTCTAAATTATTACAAATTGATTATTTCAGCTGATGAATGGACGTAAGGCAGTTGGAGGGAAATTAGAGATCAAAATTAGGGTGAGAAATCCTATGCTGACTAAACAAATTGAACAGACCACGAGGAAGTGGCTGGTCATGGATCATTGATGCTCTTTTCCTCATTTAAGATGATTCTAAATTACAAATTAAATTATGACGGGCTAAACTATTTTCAATAAAAGACACATTTCACTTTTTTTTTTAAATATATTTGTTATAAAATATAAAGCTTTTATTAAATTTAAGAAATGTAGTAAAATGTTTGAAGTACAGGAAAACCTCTTTAACGCGATTAATTCATCCTTTCGCTTAAGCAAAACCACTTTAATCCAATACAATAATAATTCTAATTATGTAATCCAATATAAAAAATACAATACATACATTTAAGTTATATTAGAGGATAAAAATATCAATGAATAAAATACAAAGCATGATTTTTATTTACTAAATGAATACATAATTAATTGATAAAATACTTTTTCGTTTAAGAGTTTAACTCCTTCATTTAATTTTCAAATTCGCCTTGTTCAAATTTCATCGCTTCATTCCATATTCCCTTTGCGCAATCCATGTGATCAAATGCTCACTCGAGTTCTTTTGCAGCTAACTTCTTAACAATCTTTTTGTTCTTGTCCGGATGGCTCGGGGACAACTCCCAGTGAGCGAGCGAGACTCCCCCCAACAAGGCTACTACTCGGGTGCAGGAAGACAAGCAATAATCAACCGTTTAAAGCGGAAATTAATACCACTTTACTTGAGTACGTAAATCGTTAAGTGAGGTTTTCCTGTATCATGTAAATGGTCATTTTTTCACTAAATGGGAAATGTATGCACTTTTGTGTATAAAATATTGTATTTTTTACCTTCAAGTTTTCACTATTAAATACAATATCAAAAGAAATATATATGTAATATCAACATTAGAATATACTTTGTTTATATTATTTATTGATTTGACAAAGGTTCAGGTGTTTTTATATAGACGGTACCATGATAATACGTTTAAATATTTATGAACGCTAATTACTATATTTTACATAGGTCATGTATACTTTTGATATACAAATTATTATGTTTTTTTTACATTATTTTATGTTATCTATCGCCACTTTTTTAATATATAATTTTTCACCAATACATATGCGTAAAAAAACACTATTTATTACTTAAACTCTTTATTTCTCCTAAACATAAATATTTATAATATTATTCAGGCGGTAGCCTCCAACTCAGCTCCAAGGGGTAGTTGCTTTCTCCACATGAACTCTGATAGATAGGTCTCAGTGGCGTTGTGCCGTTCCTCGATGACGCTTACTTCTCCACCTTGCTGATCCCCACAAACATTCTATATTTTGTGTGTGAACTCCAGTGTTTTCTCAACATAATTGTATCGATGATTAACCTTGAAATGTTGGAAGCCAGCCGCTTGGAGCTCTGTGGTTTTATATCCTCGCCAGCTGTTAAGAGTAGATAATATAACCTTTTGCAATGTTTTCCGCAATGACAGCCGAGAGAGTTGAAGCAGAGCAGAGCAGAGCGGTTGAAATCTTGAATAATAAAACACTTGTTTATTTCACGGTAAATTCCTCCAAAGACACACCCGTGGTAAAATGAGCTCAACATTATCCTTACGCCTTGTGAATAGACTCATCGATTTCAACTATCATCCCGTCACCACCGATCTTGGTTTATTGTCGGTTTATTAGGCTGTTGATACAAACCTCTCTTGTCTAATTGTCCCAGTCAACCATCCAGTGCCATTTTAGAATGGATGTTTCCCAGTAATAGTACCGGGAATATGAAACGAAGAACAGTAACTTCAATAAATCAAGACGAGTTTGAGAGCCAGTTCCCCTTACTGAGACTAATTTGCTGCTTACACTTTCTATTGTTACATTTCCAAAAGATCCTACAACCGAAATAGAGCTTCGTACAATGGCCATTTTTGCGGACTGCTTCCCTCTTCAGTTCCAAAGATTTGTATTTAGACTAAAATATATATATATATATTAAAAAAGTGGTGGCAGATACCCACGATTACCATCTTTACTGCTGTAACTGTGTAATCTAGAAATGTACATATAGAGCATGTTGATTGTACTTCAGCTTAAATATTAAATTCACATACATAATATTATAATTCATACGAATATTGTAGATATTAGTATATATGTATGAAAAGCAGCCTTTATAATGATGTGATCTGATTTTATCTTTTATTTTGTATTTATGTAAATATTAAACAATTACAAGTGCCTGATAATTAAATAGACTGTTTTGTTTTTCATTTCCAGTCAAAATTGTGCATAAATATTCATAAATAATGTTTATTAATAAATAATTTATTATAAAATGTATTTTCCACTACAGCTGAAAAATGTAGATAAAAACATAATGTACATACATATTACTAATTATTTGTAAAACTTCTGAGTCATGCCGCACTATGCATAAATATATATTCTGATTTAAAAATGTATGTTTTATTTTTTATCAATCATATTTTTTCAATACAATACATATTAGGTTGATGCTTAAATTCTTGACATTTTAACGGTTATCTTTTATTGTGAAATTTTGTTTTTTTTTTATCATTCCTCACCCTTTACCTGATTATCCAGTTTCCGTTCAACAGCTGGTCCTATAACAATCCCAAAAAAATTAGTAACGGCCCCGAATAAAATTCATTTATGACATTGCATGCTTTATGAGTTCAAAAAAGGAAGGAGTGCTACTACCGCAACTGAAAATATCTGTTCTGTTTGGGGTGAAGGTGTGGTGAAAAGACAAATGTGTTTTTTTTGGTTCAATAAGTTTCATCCTCGGAAGATCAACGTTCCAAGCTGGACGTTCCATCGAAATTGAAGACGAGGATCTGAAGGCTGCGATGAATGTAGACCCTCGACTAACTTCAATGGGAATTGCCGAGAGATTTAATATTGACCGATAAACCCTTATTTGACCTCTCCATGGACTGGGTATGATGTCCAAGCCGACCACATTAGATAAACAGAAAAGGTGTCATTTTTCATCAAGATAATGCCAGATCACATGTTGCATCAATCACCCAAAGAAAACTAATTGACTTGAAATGGGAAGTTTTATAGCATCCTTCATACTACCTGGACTTGGCATCGGGTGATTACCATTTATTCCGATCTCTGCAAAATTCTCTTGATGGTAAAAAATTTAGTTCAACAGAGCAAGTCAAAACATCCCTGAGTTTTTTGTCCTAAAATCTTTAATTTTTTATGGTGATGGAATAAATAAATTGACTAATTAGTAGGAAACAGTCATATCTAACAATGGACATTATATATTGGATTGAATAAACATTGTTTCTATAAAAAAAATTAAGTATTTTATTGTTAAACAAAATGGCAAGTACTTATGCATCAACCTAATATTATTATTCTGAAGGAGGCGACTTCCTTACTCAAAAAAATATCTTATTTAATAAGATAAATGCTACCTTTTCTTGCATTTAATTTTTATTTGGACAATTTGCATGAGCGTTTATCAATGGAAAAATATTGTAACATCCAAGATCGTAGACGGTATTGAAGAGAATATAATTGTCATTGTAATTATGATTATTTAAAAATAAATAAACTAAACTTTGTACTACATACACAACTGAGTTTTATTTTTGTCACTATTACAGTTTAAGAGTGCAGTCTCAGATGTAAATGACATGCCCCTCTCGTCAGCAGTTGCCATTTACAGCTGCTGATGAGAGAGACCAAACTATGCACCTCTCAAAAATATATTTGAGACAAAAATAAAACTCAGTTATATATGTAGTACAATGTTTAGTTTATTAAAATTTATTAAATAATAATTATTTATGAAGTACCAAAAATTGAGGCCAATGCGTTTTTGAAAGCAGAATCATAACTATTTGGTAATATATTATTTATATTTCCATGAATATACCGATATATTATATTATGATGAATAAGAACAATGCTCGTGTTACTTTAGTAACTTCTGTTACAATTTTGAACTCAACCATTTTACTTATTTTATAATCAAATATTTCATATTCAAATTTCTGTTGAATAATTATTTTTAAAGTAGTTTATTTAACTGGATCAATGAAAGGAGAAGTGAAGCGAGATGAATTGGAAATGTAAAGTTAATATCCCCGACTAACATTTTTTTTAATCGACTTCAGACTCAATATTACACAATAATGAAAAAAATTACAGTATTTTCAATATTTAATATTATAGTTCCCCAAATTAATATAGAAAGTGCGAAAAATTTTATAATATGAAATCCATAATAATATTGGGCTCATGATTGATTAATTTAATTAATAATTTAAAAAAAAAAAAAATGAGTAAGTAAATCTTAGATTTAAATATAAGATAATTTGTGGTACCATTGTTTAATACAGGCATCGGCAACCTATGACCTGCGGACGGGGCCGGCCCGAGGGGGTAGCGAGCTCGGACCTTACCCGAGGGCGTCGAGCAAGCTGGGACGCCTAATAAGCCGAAATAAAAAAAACAAAAAGCGGAGAAAGAGCTACAGTTTGAATATAATAAAAAGTTTATGAGCATTACAAAATACATAATACAAGACAAACGTCATATAGATCCAGAAAAGCCATCTTCTGCTTCTTCAAATATCATCATAAATGTCTCCGCTGAAATGTTGCCCTGGAGAATGGCAGCTAATTCTCCAGTATCACAATAATTACAGCTATGGGATGCCGTTAAAAAAGACTGACCGGAAAACCCACCTGTGCTGTAATCTTAATAATAACTGGGAAATGAGCTAAGAAATCAATGAAGATTCGGAAATTTTAATATTTTGCCCATGTGAAGCGAAACATGAGAGATATATATATAAAACAATACTCTTCACCTTATGATTGAAAGCACAGAGCATGATTGAAAGAGGACCTGGCCGCAGGAGGGCGTTGTAATTGCGGAATCTGAGAGTGAATGAATGGTTCAACGCATACACCGTTTTTTTTTAAATCATGGATGGTGCCCAGAAAAATTTCGCCCGAAGGCGTCACAAAGGGTAGGGCCGGCACTGCCCGCGGGTCACCAATTGACCCATTTGATAATTTCAAGTATCCCACTTGAGTTCCGCAAATAAAGTATAATATGTAAAACATGTGTAGCATGGTCTGAATCCTTTTTATTATTTAAAAGGCGCACGCGCATCTGTCAGGCATGGGCCAGTGAGAAAAAGCCTGTGATGTAAGAGAACGCTTATAATAAAGTTCATGAATTATTAATGAACTAGAGCTTGACAATTGTATTTGTTTTTATAATATGTAATTATAATTTTTATGTTTAGCTTTTTATGTTTTTATGTTTAGCTTAAAAGCATATTGTAATAGTTTTCTCAATAAAATTTATTGTATTATTCACTAACGGACTATTTGAAAATGAAAGTATGCATCGACCCGAGCCGTCTTCTTAATAGTCACATTTTGGTTAATTTTGACCCACAGCCAAAAAATATTGTCGATGCCTGGTTTAGTGTTATCAAAGTTTGAATCTTTGTACGTCCAACCAGATAAAGCCGTTTTAGGATGTCCAGTAGTACATAGTGACAGCCATCCGTACATTACATTAACTATTTCAACGGTATGCACCTAATAGTAAAATTTTTATATATATTGGGTTATCTCATAAATAATGCGGTTTTATTCAATTACTCGATATTAAATAGGAATCGGACAATAAGCCCAAGCCAATGTCAACGGTGGTTCCAGAAATTCCGAGCCGAAAACTACAGCCTAGAAATGGAGCCTCGTCCTGGAAAATATGTAAGGCTCGACGTGGATGTCTTGCAAACCTAAAATCTCATTGTAACTAGCTGAGAAGCTTGGATTTAGTCATTCAACCATTCATCAACACCTATGTGCCATCGGAAAAGTCAGAAAATTGGGTCAGTGGGTTCCTCACAAACTAATCGCGTGCAGAGAGTGAACGTGTGCTTTTCTTTGCTGACACATCTCATATAAATTTTTTTTGGAAACGATGCCCCACCCCCATATTCACCGGACATTGCCCAATAGGATTTTCATTTATTACGCAGTCTTCAAAATCATTTGGACGGAAAAAATATGAATTCTGTCGACGAGGTTAGAACAGTACTGGAGGAATTTTTTCGTCACAGACAAATGAATTTTGGAAGAGGGACCTTACAAATTTACCAGAAAGGTAGAAGAGCATTGTAGAAAATGAAGGAGAGTATATTTTAGATTAAAAAAGAACTTTGTTTAGCTTTATTTTGAAAATAAAAATAAAAAAGTATAAAAATACCGCATTATTTATGGGATAACTTAATAAATAAATATGAACATTTTCTTGCGAGTATTTTCATTTAAAAAAAGTGAAAGGTGTGTTCGCCCAGAGGTCTTGAGTGTGTTGCTACGCCACTAGTCAATGTACTATGCTTTTGAAATATGAGTACAGGCAGTTCTCGATTTACGAACATCACAATTTTAATATTTTTTATTTACTTAACGCACAAAATGCAAACATATAGCAAACAATTTAAAGATTGCTGATACCTTAAACTTAATTCAATACTAATCAGAAAATTCTTAATACATATGTAATGAAATTCTGTAGATCGAAAACAAATGTTTCTTGGCTAATAAAACAAATCTAGTCATTAGAAAATATTACATATGTAGATACACATGCATGGTGCGTATAATGAAGGAGTGACATCTGTATTCAACAAACAAACAATGCATCGACCGATCTTATTTTGCGTCTGATACATGTGGTCTGCGTCAAATAAAAAACATAGACAGTTATTTAAAGGAGCAGAAGGGTCGCTCTGCATTTTTAAAATAAGTCAAGCTGTCATACCATGTACAAAATAATAAAATACACTGTTTGACATGTTTATAAAATGGGAGAATGTAGAAAACAATCCAAGATTTATATGTATCGTACCTGACAAGCTAATTGAACAATTTTGACCCATATAAAATAAAATACCTGGTTAATCAATTTAAAGATAACGTAAAGGGTAGTTCTACATTTGAAGACAGAAATATATATTATTTTTTTTAATTTATCATCCCAAAGCCATGTAATAACTTTAATTGTGATTGTGGTTGTAAAAGACAAAAATTTGGTTTAAATACAAAGCTAGACCTCGTAAAGATGGCAGAAAGATATAATAAGCAGGCGGATATAGCTCGTCATTATGGTGTGAACAGATTGAGTATCGAAACAATAATTAAAGCCAATTAAAATACAATTATGGAGGCCATTAAGGAAACAACACCTACTTTAATAAATAGGATAGTGATAGATAGAAATAACTGTTTCAACTTATTTTACATTTGTAGCGAATATCGTTATAATAAAATGTACACATTCGATGTTTAATAGAACGCTTTTCATATGTACAAATAACCGCTAACTTATACAATCGCATCGTATATGCTAAAAATGTGTATTTAGATGTTTAGATGCATAACAAACAAAAACATATAACCAGCGCCGACGTTACGCACAGACAGAGCAGACAGCTGACTGTGGCAGCGAAATCAAAAAGGCGCACTCGCAGTGTTATTTTATAAAAATCGAAAAACAAAATCTCAAGTTCCAAAATGACAATAGTTTGTAATAAGAATAATCCAGGAATAAACAAACCTATAAAGCAATTCCATTATAGTTATTTCCTAATAAAGCAGTCATCGGTAATCAACACTAATGTCCAGAACTTTCCATGTTAAAAGCCCCCCTTTGGCAAGCCTCAAAATGCCAGCCTAACAAAATGCCACCCCTAACATATGTGGCACGCAGTCGACTGATTTAGGGGGCGGCCAGTTCATGGGAATGATTTTAATGTTTTACAAAATTGAAAACTAAAATCTCAGTTTGAAAAAAGATAATAGAGTGTAAAAATGAATAAAATAATAATTAAGAAATAAACAATTCAATCAGACCATCGTCTGCATTTACAAAGGAAACAACTTTTTATGGCAGTTAGGAGATGAGTTATGTTATGAGTCAACGAGAAAAGGCATTGTTTGTAAGTTGCAGATTAAGAATTCTACCGGCGTGATAACTTTCTTCTAGATATAAACCATAAAATAAAAGATCTGATTACTTATTTTGTAATTTGGAAATATATCATAGTTCATTCCATTTCCGAACACAACATGGTACAATTCAAAACTTGTGTCAGTGATTTGGTGGTCATCTAGAATCTAAATTCTATAATTACAACTTTAATACGAGGTTAATAAATTATTTTTTTAATGAATTTTTGATCAAATACTTGGGGGTCGTTTAAATTAATCATTACAATTAAATATAAAAACACAATATTTAATTTTTTTAACACATATTTATTCCTTGGGGATAACTGATTTCAGATTTACATCCATTATCCACTGACAAAAACATATAAACATGTAAACAACAGATAACAAAAAATGGAAAGTTTATAATTGGCAAGTCAGATTACGAAATTAAAGAATACACAACAAGAAAAAAACTCATAATTATGAATTACATAGTACATAAGTAGTCATTATAATGTCAACTTATTTTAATCTTTAGATTATTTAAGCTAACTACACTGTGATCGAGAATTCTCAAGAAATTAAGTATAGTGAATTTCATTTGCAAACAAAATGTTTTCTCAATTTTGAGATTATCATTTCTCGAATATTTACTCGTAGAATAAAAATAATTGACAGAAACTAAATAATTATTCGCACATGCAATGGAAACAATTTCCCACTTCAATGTAACTATCTCAAAATATTATTTAATCTATTTTCCCAGCTAGTATTGCTAGCGGAGAAAGTTTTTCTCGTTTAAATTGCTGAGCTATCTATTTTGTCAATTGACAAACATAAAAGCAAGAAAAGAAAAATGTATACCTATGATTATGTAATTGTTATTTTTAATTTATTTATTACTAATGTGACTAACATTATTTGTGTTATATTTACATATATATTGAATCCTTTTTTTATATTTATTATTAAATGTGATATACGTTTGATAATACGTCCCGCATTTGAAATTGTCCTACAAAGTTTTTTGAAGATCACCTTTAGTTTTGTCAGGGCGGAAAAATACAATGCTGACTGAGGCGGTAAAAAGTCTAGCGCCGGCGCTGCACACGATGAACGACCTCAGTAACAGTGCTCGCGAACTTCCTCCACCTACCTAGTTGCAATTGCCTTTTGAGGACATATTATTAAAAAAGGATTTATTAAATTAGAAAGATGTACAGAAAAAATATGATCCTTGTAATATTTGTTTGTAAAAAAAAATTCCGTATATCTTTCTAATTGATTTATCTTATTTGTATTAAAAACACCACAGAACTATGTTCTGACATTGCAATTTTACAATAAAAATGTTCTTTCATTAAAAAAAAGACATTTCAGTACAAAAGTCTGAACGATGTCGATGTAAATGCGTCTCGAAAGTTATTACGTAGTACAAATTGGCAGTTGGCTAGATTTTGAAAAATTAAACTCCTTTTGAGAAAAAAAAGTTTCACTCACAATGAGCATGTTTCGCGAGCACCTTTTTTTCATGTTTTTATATGGTAAAAATAAAAGAAATAACGTATTGCCTCATTCTTTTTAAATTGATGGTTGGAAGTTTGTAGTTCAGCAAAAAGTTTAAATTATTGTTTGTAATTCTTAAAATCAGTTAAACCGATCACGCACACGAACAATACCGCGCAGTATGGACATTGCGAGCCATATCCCGGAACAAAAAGAAAACGACGTCGGATACCTGATAAGGTAGACAAGTACAATGGAGTGACGTCTGACACGAGCTGACTGAAAAGTCACGCCGTCACCTGTCGGCGAGTCGGTGTTATTACGAAACGTCAATTCGAGAAATGGCTATTCTGATAATTCGGGACCGCTCTGCGGCCGGTTATAACCGGAACGTTAGCGGGCTACCTCGCCGGTTTATGTTAATACGGCTCTTGACTATATAGGAAATCGCGTTAAATGGTTTTAAACTAACATTGATGCGACCAGTTATTGTCTAACCTTTTACGTTCACAAATACACAAAGCGGGGCGTGCGAAGTCCACGATTGATTCCTACCTAGCCTTGATAGAATTTCCGTGGCGTGTTGTTTCGGTGTTTTTGGACGGAAATGTTCTTTCTATGATAGCGGAAAATCAATTTTGTGTTTCAGGATTTAAATACTCACTGCAGGCGTTTATTTATTTCGCAAGAGTGTTTATATTATATATTTAGTTTATGGAGTTATTTTTGTAATTAATGTACCTACCCACCTACAAAAAATGTAGTTGTGCATGACTTTTATACGTGAACAACTAAGATCTTGTCAAGTATATATGTAGTAAGATTTTTTAAATTTATTTCGTTATATGTGGGAATTCGTTATTACAAATTTTTATTTTTTGGTCCCTTGGATTTCGTTATATCGCGGTTTTACTGTACATAAGTTGCTAGTACCTACCCAGAGCAATTTTATTGTTCAGTATATTTAATAATTTGTAAGCAGATACATAATTTAAAATAAATAAAAGTCTGTTTATAAACATCCGTTTTCCAAAATTCGCATGTCGCGTATGATCACTATTTATCGAAATAGTTAAGAAATAATAAAATCTAACCATCAAAAATAACCCCGTCCGCAGACCAGTAAATTAATAGACAAGTTTACATATAGGAGAGAGGGTTGAAACATTAGTTTCGGGACGAGGAGCATTCTACATACATTCTTTGCGGAAACATAAATCCGATAGTTCATGATACATTTATGCAACAGTAAAAGTGTTTACTCTTCGAAAATTAAATCTTTGTGTACTTACCATCACACCGATTCCCCGTGGGGGTAGGCAGAGAGGATAGAGCGCCACACTCTTCTGTCCTGACACACAATTCTCGCCTCATCCACATTCATACATCTTGTCATACAAGCTCGCCGATTGTTGAGGCTTCTAACAGAACCATCCTCCATTATCTGGTTTACCTGGTCGTGCCAAGTCTTCCGCGGACGTCCTCTATTTCTGGTTCCGTCAACACTTGCGTCATATATCTTTCTTACCATTCTCTCCTCATTCATCCTTTCCATATGACCAAACCACCTAAGTGATCCTTTCTTAATCTTACTCACTATACTAACAGCTTTACATTCTTTCCTTATTTCTTCATTCTTTACTCTGTCATAAATAGATTTGCCACAAATACGTTTAAGTGATCTCATTTCCACTGCATTCAGTCTACTTTCGTTCCTTTTCTGCCAGCTCCAGGCCTCACTTCCATACATAAGTGTCGGTACCAGCACTCCATTATGCACCGCTAGTCTTGCCTCGGTTGACAAATTCCCGTTAGATATAATTCCATTCAAAGCGCCGTTTACTTTATTTCCTGCAGTCACCCTCTTTTCGATATCATTCTCAGCCTTTCCGTTTCTATTAAACATACTTCCCAAATATACAAACTCATCTACTTGTTCCAAACATTCATTACCTACAAGTATTTTGCATGGTGTCTTACTTTCCTCCTTCTCGAATACCATCACTTTCGACTTGTTAACATTCATCATGAGGTCGCTTTCCTTGCATACATCGTACATTCTACTCACCAGATTCTGTAGTTCTTGTTCATTATTCGCCATTAGTACTGCATCATCGGCGTACAATAAACAGCATACAATTAAATCGCCCATTTTTGCTCCTACATTCATACATTTTAGTTCTTTCACACATTTATCCATATACAAGTTGAACAGCCATGGAGACATTACACAACCCCGCTTGACACCCTTTATAATGTCAAACCATGGTGTGAGTGCTCCATTGATTCTTACACACGCAGAACTTCCTTCGTATAGGGATGCGATTGCGCGTATAAGTTTACTATTCACCCCGTAATCAGAGAGTACTTTCCATAACTTTTTTCTTATAACTCTATCATATGCTTTCTGTAGATCTACGAAGGCCCAAAACGTTTTAGGTTTTTCACCAAAAACTTTTCCGTCATCACTCGTAGAGAAAAGATCTGATCCATGCATCCTCTTCCACCCACAAATGCCCCTTGCACGTCCCATACTTTTTCTTTCGTCACCATTCTTGCTCTTTCTATTAAAATTCTCCCATACAGTTTACCTACAGAGCTCAGTAGACTGATAGCCCTATAGTTACCACATTTCATTTTCGACCCTTTGCCTTTGTAAAGAGGCATGATAACAGCCCTCCTCCAATCTAACGGGGTGTGGTTCTCTTCCAAACATTGATTGAAGAGCGTGTGAAGCCACAAGATAACTAATGGGCCACCAGCCTTGATATACTCTGCAGCAACGTTATCATACCCCACAGCCTTACCATTCTTCATATGTTTTATTGCACACTTTATTTCTTCCATACTTATTGCATTTATATCGTTTTCCTCATTCATACTTACCCCAGAGAGCCTCTCAGGTGCTTCGTCATTTGCATTCTCTACACTTTCATACGTTTCCTGGAAATATTTCATCCATCTATCTTTTATTTCATCCTCATTCGTTAACATCTCTCCATTTACTGACTTAATAGCTTTCATACTACTGCTTTCAGCACCACATCGAGATTTTTTGACCGCCTTCCAGAAGAATTTTATATTATCCTGAAAATTCTCAGTCATTTTCACCCCTTCTTCTCTTTTCAGCCGCTCTTTCCTTTCTTTCACACCAGATTTAACTTTTTCCTTACAGACATTGTACAGGACTTTTGCTCTCGTATATTCATCCCCATTTACTGTCAACAGATAGCGCCACGTATTCTTCTTTTCTTTCACAAGTTCCTTTATGCCATCGTCCCACCATGCATCACCTTTCTTCCTTCCTTGGGTAGCTATCCCACAGGTTTCTTTCGCTGATTCGCATAAAATAACCTTAATGTATTCCCATGCATTGTCTATATTCAGATCACTCGCTCCTTGTTCACTCAGTTTTTCACACACTTTCCTTTCAAATTTTTCTCTGACATCATCCCTTTGCAGATTCTCAATTTTGACTCTAGATGGTGCCGATACTGTTTTTTTCATGGACCGCCATCCTTGGAATAAAATTATTCTTGAAACAACGAGGAAATGGTCAGTTTCCATCTCGGCCCCCCGAAACACTCGAGTATCAACAGTAGCGGATCTCAGTCTAGAGTCAACCACCACAAAATCAATCCTCGACCTTTCATTTCCTCTCTCCCATGTGTACTGGTGGATTTCTTTGTGATCAAAAAAGGTGTTTGAGATAAAAAGGTTCCATTCCAAGCATACCTCAAGTAGACTTTTTCCATTCCCATTCATCTTTTTGTCACCGTACACACCAATGGCTGACTCGAAACCATCCCTCCGAGTCCCCACCCAACCATTCAAATCGCCTGCTAAAATTATTCTTTCATTATTCCGTTTTACATTCATTACATCCCTTACATTTGTCCAAAATTCGTCTTTCATTTCATCATTTTCTGAGTTAACGGGAGCATAACCTACGACTAAAAATACACTCGTAAGTCCAATTCTATCTTTGTGTAAACAAGACGTATTTTTACATTAACGCATATTATATTGTCAGCGTTTAAATTTTCGTTCCAATCGAGTCATATATTTTTTTTAAAGTCGCGGAGCTATTTGATTACGTGAGTGATACCAAAATGAAAATATTGAAACAAGGAATTTGCGTTAGTTCATGTCTATATAATTAGTAGTCTCTGGCCCTGTGTAATGTTTTATATCGATGTCAAATTATAACGATTTCAATTAATTTTAATACAAAAAATATAGATAGGTAGGTACTATACATTACTGATCTTAAAACTTACGATCACGTTTTCCCTGGGTGGTAGCGCCTCAACCAACAGGACTATATTTTCCACTCTATCCTCGTATTACCCTCCCCACTTTTTCAATCTGCTGTCGATTCTGTCTTCTGAACGCAGTCTGAATAATCCGCCGCAATACCGACGAGACAAATACGGCATAAACCTTCAAAATCATTATGCACAAAACTTTGCTCTCGAAACTCGCAAAATGTCAAAAGACGACGCAGAATGAGCGCTAAGCGTGCTAAATTAATCGTTGTTTATTGTATTTTATATGACGACCTTTAGCGCCAAATCTCAAACTCTGGGGCAAAATTTCATCCGCGAACACACTTAGCCAGAGTGACTTGATATCACTTTATTGTGTCCTTATAGTTTTAAGATAGTATTATTTTACATTAATTAATGCCTACCATATATCTTATTTAGGAATTCGTATATCAAATATATAAATAAATAAAACGTTTTCGATTACGAATGACAATGCACTTTTACATAAATACACCATTTTCAACATTATGGATTATAGATATCTAATAAAGTAGACATAGACAACTAATGCGTTGCGCAGACAATCCCACCCAAACGTCCACACATCCACTGCTCCGCTGACGGCCAACTCCTGATCTTACCTTGAAGTTAATATTCACACTAGACATTGACCTAAAGGCTAGCCATTCAATTTTTCGTACATTGTAAAATATGAATATTCAGTTTTGTCGACAAACAACATATTTAGAGGAAAATAATTCGCCGTATTAGCCAATATAAAATACCTTAAAATGATGAAAAAATAAAACTTCATATTATAAATGAATTAATCAAATCGCTCCATATTTCGCTATAATCTGATTATTAATAATTTGATACAAAAAGTCTACGCAATGCATCGTCATGTCGTTGTGTGTGTTGCATACCTGTACTGAATTTAATATTTTTAACGTAGGTACTCGATTTTTGTTATCAGCCTAGCACTCACTATAAAGCAGATAATGATCGAAAAAATTCTTCGTTGGCGACTGCAGGTGACGTGAGGTGAACCGTCCTTTGTACCGCACGCGCGGCCTGCGTGACGTGGAAGGCGGCGCTGACGACAGGGAGCCGTCTTATTTCGTCATCTTCATCATCAGAAAGCAGCGTGCACCGGAAATCTACCGGTGCTATCGAACAAGGATTGTTCGATAGACCACTCGGTTGATGATCATAAGATGAAAGTTGAAAAGAAAAATGACAAGGACAAGATCTGAAAACGACACCGAGTTGAACACGGGGAGAGCTGTCATTATTTTTCTGTTCCATTTTGTACACGGAGCAGAATCATCAACCGATGCACGCCGGCCTTTACCACCAGATCGTTATTAGAAATTATGGCTCGGGCAGTTCCCAGGGACTTCACGATTAAGGTCCCCATACTACCAAATCGATCTTTATAGAGTGGATAATTATTCGACATATCGGGCGAGTAGTGGTCTCAGTGCATTGCTTTGTGTACATTAGTCGAAAGACTGTTCGTAAAAAAACAATGGAAGACGGATGTTACTTCATTTCAGAAATTTATCAAATATTATAATAAGAGTATTACGTACTCCTCAAATGTTGTTATCCGGGGAGGTGCGTCGGTCGTGTCGGATGCCTCTTCGCCTCGCCCTCCCGCGCCCACCTGGACATGTTTACTCGGCACGTTCTTGCACACTGCAAAATACCATTCCGAGGAGTGCCAGAGATTAAAACGGCACCATTGTGCGGAACGCGAGTAAGTTAAGCATTAGTGTGAAAATAATTGTACCGGGAGGCGGCGGCCAAATGGGAGGAACCTTGACCTATTTTACGGATTCTATACACACGATTCTGCTAGCGAATATTCTTGTGGCTTAGAAAATGTCTCAAAATATGATGAAAAATATACATACACCTAGTGTGTATCCGTCCTAAGGTATACTGGTGAAGAAATCGGCCGACGACAAAATGGTTTACGCAAAATTTGTTTGAGTGAGTGAGAAGAACCGCGATAGCTCCTCAGGGGTAGTCTTGTGAGTGTCAGAAGAATAATTACTAAGACGTACATTTTCGGTAACTCTGGGGGGAAGTCGCCCCAGACCAAGCTGGTAAATAATAGAACGACGAAGACTTTGAGAAGCGCCTTGTGGAAGCCTGCTGTTCCCCGACCCTCCAAGGACAGTCAGACAGCTGGAACCGAAGTTACGAGCTATGTACCGCTTTGTGCTCACGCCCGCTACTATGCCCACTTAATTTAGGAGGATAATTCAGTATTGATATAATGTAGCCAAGAGTGATAGAATATAAGGCATTTCACCATTAGAAATTAATTTGAATGTTTAAAAAATTTCGGAACTTTTCGTCTCGTGACTGTTTAATTTGTGCTTTTTTCCAGGTTCTCTATGGACGTTCGAGAATTTTTTTTCTTTCATTTTGTTTCCGGATCTTTTTGATTGTTGACGCATCATCCGTCTTACACCGTACATGTCACGTTCGTGTGAAAACATTATTGGTTTAGGCGAACGCGTACTCTATATTATAAATATTCTGCGAACGCGCGGACTAATTGTTTCATCGAAATGCACATAAAGAAAGAGAAAAGTGTCTAAATATCAAAATGCAGCACTGAAATTTAATATTTCGAATAAATTAAAAATATTCCATTGATCCGTCTGACGTAAGCTGATAAGTCATAGTTTGGGCATTTTGCCCGAATTACGAATATGCATGAATGATTCAAACCCTGCGATGAAACATTATTGCGTAATACTTCATCGACAATGATTATTTATATTTATCTAAAATATATATAAAGAAAAGTGTCTGTTGGTTTGTTTGTTTTTTATACAGATCTACAGTTTTATTCTTAGCCCGAAGAAATTTAGCACACTTGACGTTCAAAGTAAGAAGAAAATTACTATATACATCTGATTTCGAAAATAAAACTACCCCCATCTTCCAAAATGAAGCCTCTTCATTCTGCGTAAAGCCCAGGCAACGCCGGGTGTTTCATCTAGTACATATATAAAGATGAGTATCTGTGGGTTTGTTTGTTTTTTTATACAAATCTACTCCGAAAATTGACACACTTGACCTTCAAAACAAGGTCACTGTTTACATGAAATTTTGAAAAACCATCCCTATCCCCTCTTTCTTAAAGCAGAATTTTGGTACTTGATGAAATTTTGCACACTTGAAGTTGAAGAATAAGAGAAAAATTACTGCCTACATCTGATTTCTAAAAAAACTACCCCCATCCCCTAAATGCAACGCCGGGTACGTCAGCTAGATTTACAAGACGCGAGATGAATTCTGTAAAAATAGTATCCTAAACATGATAAATAATCTGACAATATGTTCTTAATAAAAGATGTATAATAAAATTAACCAATTAATCAATTAAAATTGTAGAAAAAAAAGTTGGCCCATGAGGGGATCGAACCCGCGACCTTCGCGTTATTAGCACGACGCTCTAACCAACTGAGCTAATGGGCCAGATGTCGACATCAGCAATATTACATATTTTCTTCATCTTAAAAATGCTGTTTACACTTGATATTTGATATAGTCGGGTCGATCTGTCGGCGAACCTCTATAAAATTTACCTACGTGAAAATTTCATTCAAACATAAATTGAGCTGGCATAAAAAGGTCGATCAAAGACGTATTTCTATATTGGGATACTGGTTATTGGCCCAGAATTAAACTTGCCATAGTATCCGATAGAAGAAACTTGACTTGATCGATTTGCTTTCAGAGTACCGGATCGGTTAGACCCCTCACTCTTCCATAAGAAACAGCCAGTGTACAAAGCCATAATTGAAAATGAAAATATGTATTGTAATTTTACTCGACAAAAATTTGAATGCGTTATCTGACAAATATTTTAAGTATTCTGTCTGCAATTGTTACCAGATCCCTAATATATTTTTTTATTGTTTAATTAAACAAATATTAAAGCAAAGGCTGTATTCCTGATTGCCCGTTTATGACGTCACCAGGGTGACCTCATTATAATTCTGTAACCTACGTACATAAATAAGAGCACAGAATAGGTTGCACGGTCTGGGGTCGCGCATTGCGCAATACACCTTGTTCTCCCCAATGTCAGTATCGATCCATGCATCCCTGCTGCAGTGACCTTGAAGGGGTGGGGCGACACTACCTCGTTGATATTCCTCTAAATATACCTACCTAGTTCGCCGTTTACTGAAAACGGTTCGAGACCGGGAGTGAGTAAAACGCCAGTATATCAGGTTAGCATGCTGGAGTTCGCTCTACCGGCAAACGGCGGAAGCTCGAAGAAAATAAAATTTAATTGTAAAAATATTAAATATATTATGTAAATTATATTTGGACAACTTATAAAAATATTACATTTATTTGTTTGATCATTAAAATATCCCATTCCCCGCTTCTATCAATGATAATAAATAACACCAAAATCGTTATACTTATGTTATAGTATACATATTTGTGTGGAACCAATTAGTTTCTAGGTAAGTACGTGTTCTGAAAACTTGTATTCCAGCATCAGTTGGTATCTGTACGGTCGATTGGTAAATATAAAATCTGGGTTTTTTAAAACAGTTCATCGCGCCGAGCGAAAATGGAATTAATTCTAAAACCGTCGGCAAAGTTACACTGTAAATGATGAGAGTGAAACCAGATTTTGTGGATATTTTGTGCACTTGGCACTTGGCACTCGGCAGATGATCGATATACTGAACTGGACGTCCAGACAAAAGGATTCATTAACTGAGTTGTAGCTTGCTAGCTTGGTAGTGTACTCGTGTGGTGGCGCGTCGTGCATCACCCGCATACTTTTTCAAAATATTTGTTCATAAAGTCTCTTAGAGCTAGACTTATTTTTTTAGAATATATACGAATGTTGAAATTAAAAACAGTAACGTCTAATTTAGTAGTAAGAGACTATATGTATATAATATGTACCTGGTGATTTTTTGACAGCCGAAAGTTAGTTTAGAATCAAGCTTAAGAATTTTCTAATAGAAACCAAATATTTTTTCTCTACATAGATTTTTTCTGAATATATTTCTGATTGATTAATTTAGTATGTTTTTATTTTATTAACATCTGACCCCGTGAAAACCTAGGAATTTTACACTCTGTACCTATATTATGTATGTATGTATCTAAAATAATATTTTATGGTTATAAAATTACTATAAATGACATGATTGATTATTTTTAATAAACAATACAAAAAGAATGTCTGATAGATAATACTTTCCTATAAAAAATATTGCGTCACCTGTGCCCTGACCACTCCTGCAGCGCGTGATTGTTTACATCGTCCGATATGGGCGCAATGTGGGCGTTTATTATCATCACTTCTGTCTAGCGTGCTCGCTGCCCCCCTGGCGCGCGCGCTCGAGTCAGACTACACGGGACATTAACAAAAATATATATCTCGCCAACGGGCAAAAAATCACTTCATAGCGATACTCTGTATCTTTTGGCAGGGTGCTGTCAATTTAATCGACAATTTTTCTGTAGTGACGCCGTGTGATGTCACGGCGTGTATTGATTTTCCGGGCATGCAGCGCCCTCGTGACGCGCTCGTCTGTGACGTCACTCTGATAGCGGGCGCGGCTGTCATGGCCGCCGGTGACAGAGTGAAAAGTTGTTTCGCATTTCTAGCGTCGGATGTTTTCGAAGAATTGGTGAATCGACGCTGTTTAACGAGTGTTCTCCGGATGTGTGGACACGATTCGTTACGGTTTTAGAAGATTTGTGGGGCAACTGGAAATTTGCATAGGTAATGCGCGTGTTTTGCTTGTATTTATTTTTAACAGGCATTTACGATGATAATCAATACATCGAAAATGACCTTGCAAGAATTTTTAACGAATATGCCTCAATTGCAACGATATTATTTGTACATCTGATTGCAGCGTAGTGAACACATTTCATAAATGATCACTGAGGTGGTTTGGCCATGTGGAACGAATGATATCGACAATTTTGACTCAACAGGCAACGGGAACAGAGGACTGCGGAAAACCTGGGACGAACTTCCCGTACGTTAGTGATGTAGGTTTGTCACCTAGAATAGAAAAATAACAAAGCGATACAGAAATATCCGGGAGCAGAGCGTGTGGCCGATACGACTCTGTATCTAGGCCACAGCTAAATTGACCGTGCATCTAGACAATTAATTCGTCGTCAAATAAGTATTTAGTGAAAAAATATATTTTGGAAAATAATGTCATTTTTCATGAATTTTTTGTTTTAAACAATATTAAGATGTTTTACGAAAAAAACGTTCTAATAAATAAATTTAATTATGTCATAATTCAATTGAAGTACGTGTAATAGAAATATATTTTACATTTCCTCTATTACAATGCCTCTATTAATTTATTTTTTGTTTCGAAGACCTTCATATTTTTGAGGTACCTATCTACAATGATACGTTAATTAAAATTAGAAATTTTTTTTCAGACAAAAATAACATCTAAATAATTCAACAACGAATCAAACAAAAATAATAAAATGCGAAGTGTAATAAAATAATTGATTAAAAAACTAGCAAAAAAACTACTGTTTATTATCAAAAACCTGATTTTGTATTTATTATTGGATTATTGTATTGTATTGTATTGTATTATTGGATTTAAAATTCGTATCCTTGAGCGATAACACGATTTACCTTGTTATCTGGCCGCAGATACCAAAACTTGAACTGAGGTCATTGAAATTTAAAATCAAAACGATTAGTTAAATTTACAAAAACATTGACCTATTTCGGTTAAACAAAAAAACATATTTAATGATAGTAGAAGTAATTAATTAAAATATGCAAATGTATTATCGCCCGATAACGGCTATTCCAGTTACGGGGACCGCTCGCGGAGCTGGCAGACACGCGGAGAGCGAGTGGTGACTCAGATAACAAACAAGAACACGCTCTGTACTCCAGTTATGACATATTCCCAGAGCACACCGAACAATGCCTGCGGTTTGTTTTAAAAAGATATTATAATCTATGCCTACGTGCAATCGTGCATTCGTTTTCAGAACGTTTTGTCGATTGCGATGACGAGGAGGCCGTCGGAATTTGGCAGTCGCTCGGTTGTTTGTCCGAGAAGACTTTATATAATTTTGTGTTAATTGCTTTTAAATCCTCATTTTGTTAACGGAAATACCGCACCACTAGTTGTTTCCAAAAATACCTCATTAAATATAGCTTCTATTTCTTTACTGGTCGAAGCTAGCTTTTAAAATAATTTCGTGAATCCGCCCTTAATATAAATTTAAATTCATTTTACTCGTAAATGAGACATGAGACAACCATTTATCACAAAATTCACCGACGTACAAAGTAATAGTGTTTGGCGTATTACCATTTGAAATTGAAGAAGAAAATGTACATTAACGTAAGATGAAATTAAATAAATAACTTTTTAAAAGGTTTAATTATGGAGTTTACTATGCCTTCAAAAAATATTTTTCTAAGTTTATATTTCGACGAAACATGAAACCCTCTGACTGATCTAAACCAAATTTTGCATAGTTACTCTTTAGGACCTTGCGCAATACATAAGCTCTCCCCTATTCGATGACGAATAACATTACTCGGGCCCAATAACTAGTGTAATTAGATTATTTTACCAATGTACACAGCGATTTTCATTTTAACGATAAATTTTTTAAATTACTTATTAAAAAATATAAAGAAAGAACATCATAACAAAACGTTCATGCTTTGTTTGTATCTTTTCACAATTATATTTATCTTGAAAACATTATTCTTCTAACTCTTGTTTAAATATGTTTTTCATTTTGTTTCTTACATCATTTTTAATTCTCTTTAGACAGGAGAAAAGATCGTTCTGCCGAAGTATTTGACGCAGGTACATAATATTAGAAATATTCTTAAAATAATTTCCACATTGGGTAATGTCATATCTGATGCTACTTTATATGCATCAGCAGCCGAACATTCTCATTTTTTAATGCATTCTTTTTTTTCATTTCATAGAAAAAGTGAAGAATATTTTTAAATACTACAAAATGTCTTCTCGTGCCTTTTAACTGCGGTCATATTCTGTTATCAGGTGACCGCAAACTTTATAGAAGGTATAGCGTACGAAATTTTCTCTTACAGAAAACGAGTGATTATTATTGCTTTTTCCATCAATTTTTTGCTACATTGTTCTTCTTTCTTTAAATTTACTGCTCGAATTGTTTTCGATCCTTTTTCAACAATTTCCAATTATTTTATAAAGCCCGGTCCGTCCACCGTTCAACCCACCACCGCTCCCGCTTCCTGCGGCCACCGGCCACCCCACCCTCTCTCCGTGATGCCGATGTGTATTGAATTAATTTTATTCAGTTACACTCTAGGTTCCAGAAAAAGAAAATATAATCACCCCCCCCGGATATATCTCCCCGCCTGGACCAAATTATTCATAATTATTTACGGCTTGCAGGCATCCCGTTCCCGATAAGAACCGCTTGTTCTAAATATATTTAAAAAAAATAACTTTGCGGCTGCCAGTGGTTACCTTTATAGCAGGGGCAAAAAGCTGTGCATAACTAAAAATTCTGGGAAACAAATATAAATTAAAAAGTACATATATTGTATTACATATGCTATATATGATTGCATAATATCATTGGTAACGGCGTAACCTAAATCTATACCTACTGCACGCCATACTATACTAAAGATTTTTTTTGAAAGTTGTGTATAGGCCCACTTCAATATATTATAATACATCCCCACCAAATATAGAAGAAATGGGTTTTCGGACCGGGTGAGAAGTACTGGGATAAGGAAGACCATCACCATGGAACATCTATTTCTATAATACATATAGAAAGATCTCAATCGCGGGAACGACTGTTAAGATATATGTAATCCGGATGGAAAATCGTCCAGGCTGGTGAGTCGCCCTAGACTAAAGCGGGATAAGCAGGAACAAAGAGTGTATGAAGACAGATTGGATCTTATTAGTCAAAAAGTACCGAAGCGATG
The DNA here is from genome assembly GCA_022840565.1 of Eubasilissa regina. Taxonomy (NCBI): domain Eukaryota; kingdom Metazoa; phylum Arthropoda; class Insecta; order Trichoptera; family Phryganeidae; genus Eubasilissa; species Eubasilissa regina. The sequence goes on along the minus strand of JAINEB010000018.1, from coordinate 41,434,010 downwards.
CGATTAGCGATTGAGGAAGGCAGAAGCGTCTTGTTGAGACTTTAGAGGTGACTCTCTTAGGAGGAGACGAAAATAATGATGATGAAAAATAACATAATGTCGAGATCATATTACCTGGGTGGATTTGTTAAATGTTTTAATATATAAAACACGAAGTCGTGGCTCGCTACGCTAGAATAGTCGCATCCACCTGAAACGTCCCTTAATACATATCATGTAAAGATATAATCACTTCATCATTTATTTGATACACAAATAAAATACGCCGTGAATGGACATCTTAATAATATTGAATAAATTTCATATTTTTAGCATACGGTTTTAAATATAATAGTAATAGTATATCCAATATCCAATGCAAAATTTCTTATTACCGATGTATTTCACACTTTTGGAACAGCCGCAGCGAATGATCTCGCGCTTCTGACAACGGCCGATTGTCTTAAATTCAATGCTTTTTTCAATAATGACAAAAAAAAAATTAATATCTAAATGTACGCAGAATAGTTCATAGTTAGCTTCTAATATCGAATTAAATTATAATATTGTAGGGATTGTCGTTGTTGACTATTATTAACTCGCGAGGATCTTAATTGTGTGATCATATCAAAAGGTTTTGTGCGTGGTGAGACTGAAGGCCCTAACCTCTTCTAGTCTCACGCTTATTGGTGCATGTCGCAGTGAATGTGAATGTGCGTGTAAGTATTTATGCTGTGTCTGGAGCAAGGTATTTAAATAAAAAATAACTTACAAAAGTTGGCATTTATTTATTTATTTTTATTTATTTTATTTACTTCTTTTGCTTTTACATGAGAATACATTTTTATTTAATTTAAATATAACAGTACATTTTTAATTGACATTTCAAAATAACAGTTTAAATATAACAGAAAAAAAAATGGCTGAAACTATACACGTAAACCACTAATGCATTTAGGTATAAGGGTACATTAGGTATCAGGCTGCCTCATAATGCTTTTAATATGTTTCAGTTGATAAAAGCGCGCACTGACATTTTTGCGCATAACGTGCACGGGAAAATATCAAACAAAAAATCATGAATGAGGCTCTCGAAGTATTATTTTGGTATGCAATGACATTAAGATTTTTTTATCGGAAGAAACGGAGTTAGCGTCGTGGATTTTATCATTCCCTCCGCACGTTGTTGATAGAAAATACGTTATGTTGTTAATGTTAGAACAAAATGTTCTCTTTTATATTAATTGGTGATATGTGTATTTATTAGTTTAGCAGTGATTACCAGATTTTATATTAAGAGACTATATGAACACCTTAACACTTAATACCAATAAAACTAAATACCTAACTTCGAACATAAAAGAAAATGGGCAACTCTCGTATGCTTACAAAATAAAAATTCACAATTGTTTCAACTCAGACGACGACACGTGTCAATGCAATTATACAGAACGTACTGACCAAATCAAATACTTAGGAATTATATTTGATCCTTATCTCAAATGGAATTATCATACACTACTCATTACAAATAAAATTAAAAAAAACAATATATTTTTTTAGAAATATTAGAAATTCCTTAATATAAAACTTCTTAAAATGGCGTACTACTCTATCTGTCAATCAATCATAAAGAATGGTATAATTGCTTGGAGTGGAGCGACTTTGTCTACAATTAATCCAATAATAGCAGCTCAAAAAATTATATTAAAAGTTATCCTCAAATCCCCAATCACAACCAGCACTGACGAAATTTTTAATAAATTCGATGTCTTTGATATTACACAAATATACGCTAATACTACTCTCAAATGCATATATAAATACAAACAGACACATTTTAAAACAACTCAAAACATAATTTCCACACGGACAAATACAAATAACCTACAAACCCCAAGAGCACATACTACATTTGGTCAAATATTTTGGACCTAAGATGACAGGAGTCTCATAGACCTGGCCGTTTAAGCAATTACATACTTTACAGCCTACCGAAGTAAATGACACCCAGAAAGTCATAGATATAGACGGGGAAGCATTACACATATCGCACACCTAGATCAAAACTTAGAACCCAAAAAATCATTTTTCAGTAGACAAAAAATAAATACGTTTTTCTCCATTTTTTGTTATAATGTTATGAAACTAAATAACATTTTATGTCATAAATGTATCCTAAAATAACACTATTCGAGAATTGGGGCTAAGTTAGTTGCGTATATGACAGAGTATCTAAATTCTTGTTTTTTTGAGTTATTTTACTTTTGATCTTGGTGTGCGATATGTATGTATGTACATGATAATGATTGTGTCAATGGATCAGCAAACAACACACGGTTAACATTTCTCATCAACATACCTGCACGCGTACACGCAGCTTGGCTCTCGTCGGATATTCATATATTTGTAATAGTGACTTTTTTTAACTATATTTCTGGAAGAAAATTCTTCTTTCCGATATTATTTCAACTGCTAGATGTGAAATATGTAACTTGATTTGAGCACTCGTATATTAGAATTAGCCCAACCCAAAACAATATTGCCGAGGTCTATGCGTGTTCAGTGTTTCCATGAACTGAATGCCACTTAAGCAACTGCAGTGAACTCACCCTGATGGCCCGTTTCCATAAATGATAATTTTGAGAGATTGATGAGAATCGAAAGCGTCGGCGGCCTTTACATTGCCAAAATAAGAACAACGCGTCCAGCTTTAACATTAACATTCTGTCTTCATCTCTGTGTTGCCGCGCTGGAATTTCTGCGTATTTGTCAGATGGTTTGGTTCTATTTGATATGTACACAAAAATAAAATATTGAGGATAATATTATTTTTGATAATCCGATCACACGGTGTCGAGTGTAAAAATATGAGCTCGGGCAGTGGGCAGTGGGCAGTGGGCAGTGGGCAGTGGGCAGTGGCAGTCGGGTAGCTACTAGCTACGTGGGAGTAAGTGGGTATGGGGATTACTCAGTTGAGCAATATGTTTGACGTCAGGTTTGCCTATTTTCATATATTTGAAATGTCACGGATTTGTATATTGTACTGGTAAAAAGTACCTAGTGTACGTTTTAGGTAACGACCGCGGGAGCCCTAAATTGTAAAATGATATAATAAATTGTTTTTATAATATTAATAAGTTTTTTAACGTGCCTTTCGACGTAATTTTGTCGACGTGCTTTTTATAAAATAATTATACTCATTATTTGTAGCGATTCTAATTGATACTTTTAAAATTAGCAATATTATCTTTGTGGTTAAAATTCATTTTTTGTTTTAATTTTTTTTTAATTTTAAAAATAGATTCTGGTGAAGAAACAATGCTATATATTTTTGTTTAGTTATGACATCCTGAAGAAGAAAATGATATTTTTCGAAACCGGTAGATGTATTTAAACTCAATTCAAGTGGTTAATAAAACAAAGATAATAAATAAAAAATGTGATTCTAATTGATTTAATTTACGACCCCCTTTAGTAGGTAATCCTGTGGTTTTTTCTTTAAAATTAAGCGCTTTTTGTGTTTTTAAAAATTCTAGTGATATATGATTCGTGTCCATTGCGTCTCCTTCTTCTATTACCATATTCAACAACTCGCCTGATCATCTCGTCTTAGGATGGGTAAAATACTAGTAATAAATTAATATCTCGAGATGATTGTCGAAACAGATAGTTTTATTATACTCTGGAACCGGAGGACATTAAATAATAAAACAAAGTTATTTTTGTTTAATTATTTGAGTTTGGCATTCGTGTCTGCCTTTATTTCTTACCTTTTTGTAATCAAAGTCATACTTCCGTTCATGCTTTTATGTAGATAAGTCGTCATGATCGCGATTGAATGTATGGCGTCATGTTTTCAGTCGTGTTTTAATATATTTTTATACGTGCCGTCATATTTTCAGTTAGGACTTTATTGATTACTAGCAGAAAACGATCAGCTAGCTCTGAGGGCTGCTGGTTGTGACCGCCGCGCTGCCATATGGTGGCAGTCTAGTATCCAAACCGTTGACTTCGGAATTGATAAAACAGTACATTATTATATTATACACAATCCAGTGAGGGTGTAGTGCCACCCCCGCTGGGTTACGCCAGTATTAACGGTAACATTTCACACTTTTTAGATACAATGTAAAATTAATTAAAGTAAATTGATTTAATTTGAATTAGATAAATAATATAGATCGAAACAATTAAGAGATATTTTACAACAGTTAAAAAAAGGAATATATTATTGCATTAGGATGAGAGCGAAGCCAGTTTTACAGGCGTACAAACGAACGATATCTGGTGATGAGTAATAATATTATTATAGCTTGATGATTACGATTTCTAGTAGCTAATATTGTTGTTATATAATGTATATGTACGCGAGACATATCGTGCACGGGTCTTACGATAAGCGAGTTACTAATAGTATGCTCGGAAATGTAGGTTCTATCGAAATCTTTAAGTGTATAATATATTGGCGTCATATCCAAAACACAGAGAAATGCATTTTGATTTATTAATCTTAATAGGTAGGTACCATCTCATTTGATCATAATTAATAATAAATTGAAGAAATAAATAATTATTGGATTTCTTTGTGTATTAATACGGTATTTTTAATCCATTCACGGTGTTATTAGAGGAAAATAATAATATTAAGGATAAAAGTTTTCATGCATTCGTCCTATACGTTATTTGGCAAATAATTCTGAGAATTTTTTAGGGCAAGTAATTCATTTCTCGTTAATAAAATTTGTTTGTGTATTCTAGGAACTATGGAGAGGTTAAAAATTAATTTCGCTTTTATGTTCCTTCCTCGGGAGGTCTTAAAATGACGACTCGGTACTATATTGATATATCACAGGTGCTCAAATGTATAAGGTAGCGTGTCTACGGAGATGTATTTGAAACGAATAGAATAGTTCTTTCTCGTTTGGATTTTAGATACGATCTGATCTCTGAAGGGCTGAGTTATAGTTTAAAAAGATATTTCTCCCATTAAATAATATAGAAGATAATTTAAATCCGGGTAAACAAAGTCATCAATTAGACGATATGCAATAATCGTTTCAACACACATCCACTCACAGGAAGCATCAATAATAAGATACAATAATGGTTCTAACCCATATCTCTCTTCACATCGAGAAAGGTTAAGGTTGACCAACTAAAAGATAGGGATGTGGCTTCGGAGGGTAGGTACATACATAACACGTATCGGTTTGTAGTTGTACTGATTATGAGATTTGTGAATTAGGCCGATTCTAATTGAATTTTCATAATTTGGCGAGCAATCACCGGTACACTAAAAATTAAACCTCCAACGGTTAAATCTCTATTACCGATTATCGTTTAAATCGAATACCAATCACACAAAAAGTAAAAGACATTAATCAGCTGACTGACTATGGTAAATCAAAAAGGTGCAAATAATTTAATTGAATTGAAAAATAAAATATACAATCGCAGTTCTTTTTAACAAAGTGTCTCTAAACTGTATGCCTGCCCGCAATATTAACTGTTAAATTTTATTTTGTAGTATAAAAAGGTTCAATCCCTCACTACACGTTACGACGGTATAAAAGATTGCTCACAATCCTTTTCACGGAGGTTCCAGTTTACCACTCGCAGATTGTTATTTCGTGTCACACCGGGGGTGTGCGCGGCCCGGTCGGGAAGCGGGGCGGGGGCCCGTCAGGCGGGGGCCACGTGACGGCCACGCGGCCGGCGCACCGTGCCCCCGCGGAAAGGCGTGGACGGCCGTGACGCGCGTCGCTAGTCGCTACTGTTCGCACGAACACTTGCGCACAGGGCTGACAAAAGATAATTAAAATGTGTGCATACTCTACATTACAATACAATACAATACAATACAATACAATACGATACAATTACACTTCTTTCTATTCGTGGATTTAATTTAGTTGAACGAAAATAATGCCAGTCTCTCCTGTCTCGGCGTTCTGAGTATGTGTGTATGTTACATCTATCTTTTACGCTGTGTCGTTGGGCATAATTTTCCCAAAATAGAACAATATAACGGATTTCAAAAAATTAACAAGTGGGGTTTTTGAAAAGAGAATTCTTTTATAGGTAGTTAATCACAGACCGGCAAATAAATAAACATATTGTAATAAAATGTTCATCTATATGAGAAGGGTTTGGAACATTAGTTGGGGGACGAGTGGCATTCTACACACATTCTTGATGGAAACATTAATCCGATAGTTTATGACACATTTATGCAACAGTAAAAGCATTTACTTTTCAAAAATTAAATCTTTGTAAATAAGGCGTATTTTTTTACATTAATGGTTATTATATTTAAATTTTCATTCCAATCAAGTCATATTTTTAAAAAAAGTCGCGGAGCTATTTGATTGTGTAGTGGTACCAAAATGATCACGTGGGTGTCACCAAAATGTAAATATTAGGACAAGGAATTTGCGTTAGTTGGTGGCCTGTGGTAGTTAATACATAAAAAAACTCATAAAACATTACTTTAACTGATATTGTCACGTACAAAAACGCTTTAAGTTATTATTCCCAACTATGTTAAGTATGTCATATAATTATTCAGTTTTGAGAGGAATTTCAATAGAAAAGCACACGTTATAACTTTTTTCAGAAACAATGGTATCGAATACTTTGAATGATTTTGTATTAAACAATATTATAAATACACACCGACAGGGGTCCGACGAGAGGTCTCCAATTTTAAATCGGTTCGCGCGAAACGGTGCGATATAACAGGGGAACCTGCAGTTCTACCTCCGGATAGTTAAATGGTAACTGGTCTTCCAAGGGATCAGGAGTCAAAGAATAAGCAACCCGTATTGCGTTACATACATTTAATTTACTTGAGACGCGTTTCGCCTTGTAAGGGCATTATCAATGTAACAATTTATAATTCTAGAATCATTAATGAATTCCAAACATTATATGAATTCCAGAATACCAAAAATATCTCTCTTGCCGTATTGCCTTCTTATGTTATAAAATTATATAGTTGTCCTTTTCAACATATTACCTATGACAAAAATATCATTAGTGTTGAAACAGAATGGTTACTTACAATAATTAGAAACATTCAAAAATTTATGAAAATTCTCAGAATTCCAATGAATAGTGTTGTCCCTTTTCAACTCAAGCAAATAAAATTGTATAGTTGTCCCCCCACTATAAATATAAATACAAGTTGTTGAGTTAAATTGTGAGTTTGATAATCCCCTTTCAAGGCGAAACGCGTCTCAAGTAAACTAAACGAGTAGAATAAAAAAACAAGTGTTTTATTTTCACATGTGTGATTATGGAATTCTACAAACTTACCTCGGAAACAGTCAACTAGGTTAGTTACTTTTTCGTTGGTTTCTCATTATTGAGGATAGTGATTATCGTGACTACTGTCTTCTTCAATATACACTTCCAGTTTTTTCAGCGTCCCGCAGATCTGAGAGCTATCATCAGAAAAGTGGGGAATCTTTTCTTCCTCTCCATCCTTCGACATGACCCACCACAACAAGCTTTTTCAAGCCATCTTTCATATTCAAAAGATGTCCAAAAAATTGAAGGATTCGACATGGCCGTTGATGTATCGTTTAAGTAAAATAGAGACATTTGAGCATCTTGCTGTTTTTATATTATAATATAATATTATTTTATAAAAATATTCCTAATTAATAGTGATAAGAAGTGCGAGCGGCGCCCTGCTATCCGCGTCATACTGAATCGCTCACCAGCTTCTGGTGGATTAGCATGAATCATTGCATTTCAATTATAGATTTGCCTCGCAATTTAATCGTATGCAGGTACTTAAATATCAAAAGATCGGTATATCCTCATCGTCACAACTTGTTCCGGTTTGTGATGTGTGATGTGGAGCGAGGTTTATTCCGTTTGTTACTGAATAACTTGACAATTATCTGATTTTGAAAGCAGCGTGTAAGTTATCAGTATTGATATCTGTCACAATATTTACTGTCTATGCACTGCGGTTTGTCAGTATAGATATCGGTCACAATAGTTACTGTCTATACACTGCAGTTTGTCAGTGTTGATATCGGTCACAGTAGTTACTGTCTATGCACTGCGATTTGTCAGTATTGATATCGGTCACAATAGATGCCTACAATATAGCACACGGTATTATTAGAGGCATCACGTCACGGTGAGATCATATCGTGGAGTGTGACGTCACGGAAAGAAGTTTTCGTTTTAAATTTTATTTTTAAATTTTGAGGTTTGAAATATTGTTATGTAAACTTTCTAGATAAATAATTTATAGGTAAACAGTTCGTATAATTTTTATAACATTCATTTTTAAAATGCAAGTTTTGAAAAGCCACGTAGAGCCGAATATTTTAAATATCATAGTAGACAATACCGAATATCCATACTTTTTATATTGTTTTATGCAAAACATCACTCCAAAGTTGCATAAGAATGATAATGATAAATAATGAGAAAACCATAAATAATGAAAAAGTAAGAATCAAAGGTAAATAGAGAAATGTTAACTCAAAGTGAGGTCAGTGGATAAAAAAATGTAGATGGTTTGGAGCTCGGACATTTGGAGTGTAACTGTCGATAATGTCATAATCAAACATACCGTAAGGGACAAAATATATATTGTTGCAAGGGACAAACGACGTATTGCTTTAAGGGACTAATTATCAAACACCACCATTACGGCAATAGGTCAGTGGTTGTATGGCAATGGAATCTATCGAAAAAATGTTTTTCTATCGATCCTATTGCCGTATTACTACAGTTTTTTTAAATAAATGCATATTTTTGACGAAAAAACTATTTTCATTTCCATTTTGGAAAAATGTATTTATTATGTTTACCACACATAAGGCTTTATATAAACACTTTTTTATGCTTCCTTTAACTCATACAAAATATGTTTCATCTAGACTATCCTTGAACAAATTATTTTTTTAAGGATAAACGCCCACAACTATGTTTTATTTCTATATATAATATGAAGGAAACCCTAAAGCGTCTCATCCTATCCTTGAATCGTTTTGAGAGTTGTTTACTTTCGCATCGATTTTTTTCATCAAAGCAACGCGTGCAATATTTTACAAAATCTTAAAGGCTTTTTATGGACTATATTTAAAAATTATAGCAATTAATTACTAAAACCTCATGGCGCCCCTTCACATTCACATTATTTTTTTTTTTTTTTACTTTATGGCACAATTATTACAGTTGGTCGTTATTACTTTTTTTTATTACATTTAGTCATTAACATTATCATCATAATACCATCATAGGTTGGCTCTCGTATCATCGTACCAGAGCCATACCTTACAATTTGACGTGAGACTCGTTATCATCAATTCAGAAGGCAATCAGAGAGAAGCTATGGAAGTCATGCACCCCTAAAAGGGGAGGGTAAACGTCACATTAATGTGTTGAAGTCGCAGTCCGGCAGAAATTCACCTTGCCCGGGTCGCAAGAGGTGCGAGGGAGAGCCAGTGGAATGCTCCGTTGGGTTTCCTTAGCCGCCGCTCTTCCCGGCATCGTTCATCCCGGCAACCCCCGGCGGGAGACCCACACCTTAAAAAATCCCGAAAAACTCCGAGATTCCGTTAATTTCTTAATAGGTTATCGTTTCTGGGGATTCGATGACCTATTCCTTTTGATCCCGCAATCATGATCATCTCACGTGCATCATTCATAATCACATTCCCAGAGGACGTGCTCCGGCGTCTGCCTCACCAGAGCGCAAGCACACCATAGTTCACAGACAAGTCGTCAGTCGAAGAGTCTATATATAATATTATTTATTTTGCTAAAAATACTAGACAGCCGCCCGCATTAACGAATTATGTTTCTCACTCTTTCGCCAGACTCTTGCAAAAACCGGATAATAACGCAATCAAACCGGTAGGTTACGAGAACTAACCGCGAAAGATTTGGCCTGAAGTAGAATATCAGATCGATAGCTTAAGCTTTTTAAAAAACCTATGAGGATGAAAATATGTATGCACATATTGGATATACGGTTTCTTCTGACTACTCTGATGACTTTGCTAGTACGAATGTACGATAAAAATATATATTCGTAATGCTTTGTGTAAATGTATTTAAAAGATTTATAAATATGGTTGCGTGTCCAAGCAGTCTGAACCGATATGAACTGGGTAAACAAATACATTACGTTCGTAACCGGCCATGTTTCTTATGTGACGATGTGATGTGCGGTGTGTCGAATCGCACAGGTACTTATGTACATATTATGCGATCGTTTCTCTGGAAACTGACACACGGAAGGTCACTCGTACCTGTATAAATACTAATAAATAATAATACTCGATTCTGCGCACTAAATGTAAATACGAGGAGTACTGTTACCGTGTCACGTATTCCCGTGTACATTTGAATGCCCCGGGCTCCGTGGCGATTTCAGATGAGGTCGCTTGACGATCGTTTCCGTGGAAGATAGTCGTAGCTTTGAATTTGGAAGCGTCAGTAATCTGCGATCGGATGAACCGAAATATTACTTTTTATCCCGGGCATGATGTGTCTAATCTATTTTCAGCACAGACAATCGAGATTATTATTGAACTTTGTAGATGTGTACGTACACATGTTACTGGATCTTTCTTTGAATCTTTCTATGATCTTATCTTATGTAACATTCTTCAAATTATCCAGCTAAACTAAATTTTCAACTTATTATTATTAAGCCGAGTATTATAACGTAATTTTAATCAATTTTCTATCCTAATAGCTAGTGTATATGAATGAGAGTAATGTCTTCTCGAGTGAGCTCTCATTCAGTGTATATTATATTTCATAAGCAGAGCAGAATTACCAACCCTTACCGTCAAATCTCCGAGAGGAGAGAGCAGTCTCATCCGGGTACGAGGATTTTAACGTTTGCAATACTTTAACAGACTAACTTACCATCACACCGTTTTTCCGTAGGAATAGGCAGAGAGGATAGAATGCTACACTCTTGTCCTGGCACACCTCATTCACTTTCATACATCCTGTCATGCACGCTCTTCGCTCCTTATCTGTAAATTACTACAATGGAACCCCGACTTTACACCCTCAAAATTCACGTTTTCCCACCATTTGCGTGTTATTTCTGCAGTCCCTTGTCATTTTAGTACATTTAAAGTCCTGTTTTACGTTTATCTTTTCCGCTATTTACGTCTAAAATTTATTCAAATTCATCCGGTTAGTTCGCTCTTCGCCGTAGAGCCGACAGCGTGTTGGTCATTTTCTTGTCGTATATACGCATTTTTCATTTTTTTATCGTTTGAATCAGTAAGAAAATTGTACAGAAGATAGTATAGGCAACATTGATAACCAGGAAAGAATTGATGAGTAACCCTCGCAGGCTCGCTTAGACGTTGACTCCGACCTAATAACATCGGACGTAGTGGAAATTGATTAAATAGTCAACAGTCGTATAAACGAAAACTTGGCAAAAGAAGAAGAAGAAGTGTCCGCTCATCTCATAAACTCAATTCCTACAAAGGACAGTGCCATGAGGCATATTGAAGGCCTCAAAGCATATTTGACTAGTGTCAGTAATGTACCACCAGAAACTTTTAATTGAATTAATAATAATGAAAGAACTATTTAAAACAGCAAAACAACATGTAGCAAAAAACAGACTCGTGATATCTGTTCATGTTGATTCGTGATCTCTCGAAGTTCTAAAAAATATGTTTACATTTATAATTTTGAAATGTTTTAAAAACTTGAGAAATGAAAACGCCATGTAATTCGTTGACGCTCGATAATTGCTGAAGTTTCTAACGGAGCCTTTGTCTGATTTACTTAGTATTCCGTTCCTGTTGACTCAAAGCATCGTATATGTAAATAATAAAAAAAAGGTTACCATCCTCTTTTCACTTATACACTTCTCACAAAATCATATTAGGATCTGTTTCTTATTTCTATCGACTAACTCACGAACTGTTCTATATTCACTCTTAATTCAATTCAAGTTACGTATTGCAATGAAAGGGCTGTGCAACAGGTCTGGTACTGTTACTCTTTTAATTTAAAAACACAGTCCTATTGTTTCAATAGAAGTGTCCTAGATTAGATATTAATAGTAATACATAAATGTATACAAAATAAAAGAAAAATAGATAAAATCATAGTGTTCATTAAATCACATTTTCCCCTCGGTCAGACGAGGCTGACGAAGAAAAAGCCATTTTCTCGTTTTTGTGATATGTTGGCCCGCGGCCACGCCGTAATAATTATTAATACTCTTTTCCCACGACATCATTTTGGCGAATATATCCCGTACATCTCAATTTTTCGAACCATCTAGAAATCTGCGAATAACTCGATCACTTTCATCATCGTCTGACGTCACACGAGGCGGTCACGCAAGAAAAGGAGTGAGGTGGATACTTACTGGGAAAAATGAATGTCGACGACTCTACTGCGTCATCAGAACGATTAGTCAAATTGCTTCTGAAGCGAGCTAGGAAGTTCCCGGCGGCGCGTCTCGTTTCAGGCTTTTACTAAACAAAACGTTTTCTTTTCACTTTATCATTATAAACTTTTATTAAACTTAAATCTCTGGTTAAAACCGTTATTACGGCCTGTGTCCACGGATGAGATCGACTCGAGTTTACACAAAGGACAGTTCAGCTTTCACCGTGATGAATTATCACCCATATGTTTTTGCGCGTGGATTAGGGTCGGTTGTGTGATCAGTGGTAAATTTTTACCATGGTAACTTTTTACTATAGTAACCTTTTCCCATCGTCCATGGTAAAAAACGTTTGCGGGTTGTCGGTACATCAAATGTATTATTGTCAAAGGATAGATAAGAAATCTCGTCTCACAGTGTGGCAAGACAAATAATCATGAAATATGGTTTATATTACGCTTTACCTATGACTTTATTTAGCTTTCGTTCAAAATCTGTCCCTTCGCTGGCGAAATTCTTTCGGATTATGCGCTAATGTATATTAAACAACGAGATCATCCTCGAATGAACTCTCATCACTAAAATAGCGAGATATTGATCGATTGAATGTCGTATACTGCAACTTTCAAAGTATCAATGTGACAGATGACTTTTGAAACAGCTGTGAAGGGTCCGCCATCTTTAGCCGACGATTTTTGGTTTTTACCATCCGATATTCAAGAGTATAATTTGGATTTTTTACCGACGATCAAACAACCCGTTATGACAAAAAAAATTTACTTTAGTAATTTTTTTTACAGTAGTAAGTTACTACTCGGTTATCACACGACCGGCCCATAGAATGACGCATCCATGACGCACGTATCTTTATCGACTCTCAGTGATCAAAGTCTCATCGGGAGATCATCGTGGAATCGGGTCTTTATACTAGATATAATATCGTACAATGGGCTAGCCCGTCACAAGACATCGTGTCTATCTTTTAGGTTCTAATTGATTTCTAATTCTAATACAAGTATATACAGACGTTTGCCTGACCTTGGAGTTGTGATTAATAACTAACTAACGCACCATAACGCCGTTTCTCCGCAGAGATTGGCAGATTGGATAGGACACCGCACTCTTCTATCCTGGCACACCACTCTCGCATCGTAAATTTTCACACATCGTCTCACTCACGCTCTTCGATTGTCGAAGCTTTTAATAGGGCCGTCTTCCAGAACTTGGATTATCTGATCACGCCAGGTCGTCTCTTTTTGTTGCTTCACGTTACATCCTCACTCGTGCCCTTTGTTTGTCCTATCGAGTATGCTACAAACGGTGAGTAATCAAATACGTGTAAATAGATGAATCAAATAAAAATATGATTTATGCTCGCTTACATAACTTTGCCTCGATAGATGTTGATTTAAAGATTTGCATTTCAAACATGTCATTCATTACCACATACCGTTGACGTACGTTTCCCAGAAGCTGTCATTTGTACAGGTTCCCCGTTATCCGTACGTTCATCTGGTCTGGTTTTTTTTTCAGAAAAAATGACAGTGGATCAGTTTGATTTTCCATATTTTGCACTTCTGCGATTGATTGCAGTGATAAAAGATAAACTTAAATTTTTGTGGCAAAATTGTTTAAATTTTTTTTTTTTTTAATATTCAGTGTTTTCCGGCATACTGTTGAGTACCTTATGTTCGATTATGCTGTAACAGTATTTATGCTGGCCTGCCAATATTTCAGCTGGATAGATTACAATCCGTTATAAATGAGGCAGCACGGATCATATATGGAGTTTGTAAATTCTCTCACACAACATTCCTTTTGCGTGAACTACATTGGCTCCGTTTAAATTAAATGGTCAAACCTCGTATATACTCGTATGCGTAGATTAAAATTATTCAATCCATTTCAAACATCTTTTGAAATATTTAAATAAATAAATTAATATTATTTTAAATACAGATTAAATATAAAATATAAAATCAATTTTATCGAAAAATATTGTTGTCGCAACCGGGATTCGAACCTGGATCTCTTTCAATTCGGGGAACGTGCATTATCCGATCATGCTATACCGGCCCAGTAGATTGACGACGAAATTTTCGAACCTATATGTTACACTTTTCAAATGAATACATCTATCGTTCCATTATTTGAAAGCCATCTACTTTGTTTTTACGGAATCTCAAATACCTTTGAGTAAACCGATAGGACACGCTAGAACTAACAATTCATTATTATAAAAATTTGGACACATTGATGATACAACTTGTATATGTGTTCTCGTTAATAATATTATTTTCATCAAAGATTTCCTTTAATTAGTATAACTCAGAGACGCAGCTAGGACCGGCTATCGAACTACTAAATGGCGCCTCAGTTCAACTTTAATTAAGCAGTTTTTAAGTTAGGTTAATAATATGATGTGATGATATTGACATGTTGCGCATCAAACATAGTGTAGTAATCTATCTGCCCACTCGTGTGAATCAACTGATAACAACTGGCACGTTTTCAGCGATGGTCATTTTAAATAAGTTTATATATATAATTACGTACAAATCAGGTTCTTTCGTATCGCAATATTCATATTTATTACAGTCGTGATTACATACATAAATCGCTACTCAATTGAAGTATTATATAATACGTAATATGTAGGTGGAGTATGTACCTACAGTATACAGAGATGAAATCTATTAGCGATAACGCGGACTTCATTATCAAAACTTAAAATAAATAATTAATTTTATTATTATCCTGGAAAATTTATTTTATTCGTCAATATCAATTTAATCATCAATTTTAACTTTATGCATAATAGTCACAAGGGTGCACTTCATGTCATCTTATACATAATACATTATGAATTATTATTATATTTGATAACAATTCTGCAAATACGATTAGATAGATTGCTGCTGGAGAATCTTATATAACACATCTCAATGTTCTTCTGTACGTCGTTGGAGTGAAATGTTCATTTCCTTTGAAATATATGAATGAACTTTTTGTTCTGAAACTACAATTTTTAATTTCTATAGTCGTAAATTTAAAAAATTCTATTTGGAAAACGGTAATTTTTCCGATTGTGAGCTTATGAATAATTATATTATTACGAATAAAAATTATTTTGTTTTGTTTTATTTGATATTTTTTGTAGATTCATTTTTCATTTCATCATTACAAATATGTATAATAATAATAGTAGTATATTTGGTAGTAATATAGTATGCATATAGGCCATTTATAATAATAATAGTAGTATATTTGGTAGGAATATAGTATGCATATAGGCCATTTATAATAATAATAGTAGTATATTTGGTAGGAATATAGTATGCATATAGGCCATTTATAATAATAATAGTAGTATATTTGGTAGGAATATAGTATGCATATAGGCCATTTATAATAATAATAGTAGTATATTTGGTAGGAATATAGTATGCATATAGGCCATTTATAAAAAAAGCGCTAAACCAATACAAAACATCAAATTCAAGTAACTAACCTCTCTTATACAATTCCATTATTTAGTGTAAATAAATAACTGATTAATCGCACTCCGGTACTTGGCTGGGCCACGATAAAAGGTTTCACTCGTGTCCATGAATTACGGTAACATTTTCAAGGATTGTTATGCCATGCTTAACAATGATGATGTTTTTCAAAAACTTTCGCACTGTTTTATCTTTAAGCTGGATGCGCACCACAGTACCGGTCTGGAGTCACGTACCGTAGAAATATCATTAAAAAACAAGAGTCGTCTTATATCCGGACCTTTTGACTGTCGCAGTCAATAAAGCGAGGACAATAAAAATGAAGGAGCCTACTGTCACTCTTCTGATGGAGGCACGGCCTAAAGTTGACCGAGCATCTTAAGGGGCTTAAAAAGTGTCGCGGGTTGTTGGACATCCCGGGTGGCGCGGAGGACGCTCAGTGGCTGGAAGAAAATACTCGACTCCAGTGAAGAAAGTGAACCAGAAGATGTGATCGTTGATAAAGGGCCGATGAAGATGATGCTGCCGGTGAAGTATGAGCTAAATGGTGCACTCCGAACAGTAATTATAATAAATATGAATCGTACGTTAATTCAAAAATGTTTAACCAGTTTTTTTTTTAAATTAAATCAATATGAAGTAAAATAATTTCGTTAATCTCAAACATACTGGTAAGATGCTAACTACTATATGAGGAATCAAACGACACGGAAAAATCGCAGTTCTTTATTTTGGCTTCTTACAAATATCAACACGGATAACTTTTTTTATTAAGTAGATCAGAAATATAAAATAAGATACAATTCTAACACCAAAAAGCAGCATTATATGCTTTATATAACAATTTGACTCAACATGCGAGTACCTAGCTAAGGTGGTAGAGTACTGGTTTACGAAGTGAGAGGTTCCGGGATGGATGATCGGCGCCAACAAAATATTTTTGATTTAAAAAAGGTTACTAAATAAAGAATATTTCAAAACTTTTGAAGGTTATTAAATATTTCAAAATACCGTTTAATTTTTCCTCAAAACGCGACATCTACTCCATGGGTTACGCTAAATTCTATACGACACTTCACATCTGACGTCCGATGGAGTACTTCGTTGCTTTGTAAACGGGTACTTAGTTTGGAAGGTAACATTAAAAGTGCACTTGCGTTTAGGCATTGTTCAAACGCCACGAGGGAGTTAACAAATCGAACTTTTCGATCTTGCGAGTATTAAACACGATTTGATGCCTGCAGACACCGGTTCCCAGCTTTTAAAAAACATATTCTATCAACATCTTTAAACCCTCTAACCGATGCGGTGTCACCGTTCTAGTACGGTCAGTAGATAAAAAATTGTGAAAGGTCGTATTCAGGTTGTATTGTTAAAAATCTCGTATTCCAGAAACACGTAATAAACAGTCTGAAGTCCGTGACTGCCGCGGCCTAGACGGTGATAAGATAAGTCAACAATGAGGGCTGGGACTGATAGTCGGGTTTCAAACCAGTTTCATATCAGAGTTCATTCTTTATTGCCATGTCAACGAAACTCGCGAGATAATAAAAATATTCAGAAATAATCATGTTAACCTCTGTATGAAAATATATGTGACAATTAAATATGATAAAATAATATTCACTTTTGGACTGTCTTGTCACTGGATGATGACAAACACTGGCAAAATTAATACGCTCTAATTAATGCGTTCCAATCTAATTAAGTGTAACGTTAACTTTTCATAACTTAATAACTTTTGTTCCATCTACTCGGATGTTGTTATGTAAGTTTGCTCACTTTGTAATGTGTAAATATAGTACTGTAGCACTATCAGATCTTAAATAATAGTTTTGTAACATAAATTGTGAAAAATTTCCAATTTTGATATTACACACCTGAATTTCCCACACTCGCCGAGCTCAGTTGTATCGTCGTTGAGTCGCGTGACAACCTCATAAAGTTGCTTATTTATGGAACAAATCTTCCAGTGTTCTGGGATTATTATCATTGTAATACTGCCAGCGCCACTCGGATTAACGAGAGGCTGCTACAGTAGCACTCTCGGGTTTCGGGTGAGCCGCCGCCAGTTGAGTAAACACGGAACAGCTCGAGGTCTTGGCGCGCGGCCACCGGCCACCGGCCACCGGCCAGCGCAACAGTCCAGTCGGTCGTGAAATCTTTATTTTATCTCCATATCCTTGATCAATATTTAGCAGATGAAATTCACGCCCGACCTGCTCCGAAATAGAGACGTCAACAACATAATTTTTCGGACAGCGAATGATGTACGGCATTTCAAATGAAAAGATAAAAAAACATTAACGCGTTATTTGCGCTTTTCCAACATTCATTATAAATTTTCCGTTTCATTTATAGTGCATTTTAGCGCACCGCGAGTCGCGGGTGGAACGGTTTATTTGTTTATACAGTGGGCAACTTCGAGATGAGCGATCCGACTACTTTCTAATATTGCGGAACTAGCTATTATTATTAAAAAATAAGCACTTAAGATTAAGCGTTATTTCTGGTAACCGATGATTCGGTACGTATCGTACCGTTATGGACATCTAACAAACAGATTTTTTGTCAAAATATTTAAGGAATGTGGGTTATATTCCTTAAATATTTATATTCCATGGTTATATTCAATATTTATCAATGATACAATTCCACCGAAACATTACTCAATTTGTCAAATAGAACGAGCAAAATATATAACAAATTAATAAATTTCTAAATTGATGCATAAAACCGATACTTTTTTTTTTTATAAACATTTTTATTGTTGAAAACAATACATACAGGTATTTAGATATTTAAAAAATTGTTCATATTTTAAATAAATTTCTTTCATCGCAGATGGAGGTCTATCGCCTTCACAATCAACAACACCGTCGACGACCCCTGAACACACCTTACAAATACCTGGGTGTAAAAATAAGCTCGCATCACCCGCAAAAACATGCTGGTACCGACTGAAAAACAGATTCCAATACGGGCACCCAGGGAGCCACCCCTAGAGCGTCACGACGCTTCTAGTTGTAGACCTCTTACTGCATACACTTCCTATAAAAGTGGCGGGCAACAGACGAATGGGGAAAGGCAGAAAAACAGATAAATGGCGACCTCGAGAGGCAGTAAGCAGATCCAGCAGTAAAGAAACACAGGCTGATGATGATGATGATGACAGATTAAGGTATATTCACCGTGTATGGAAGTGAAACAGGGATAAATATGTTGGAACCATTCGAGATATGATACTGGAAGAGTTCTAATTTTGGAAATGAGATGAGATGAAACGAGTGAGAAAATACTACACGAAGGAATTGAATAATAGGACTAAAAACTAAAACAGTACATAATTCATATGTACAAAGTTCATATTTTATAACTTCTTTGCGGCTCGGGTGTTGATAATTAAAAAATCCACGTTGATTATATCCGATTAATAATAAATATAGGATAAAAAGGATAATGCCTTTTTAAATATGGTGTTAGTGAAGAATAATGAAGATATCCTGGGTGGATGGAATTCGAAACGAAGAAGAACTAAAACGCATAAAAACAGAAGAGTACAAAACTTAAGTACGTTTGACAAATACCAATAAAATTATTAGGCGAGAAAAGTATGAAATATTTCGTGGTGCAGTGTAAGAAGAAGACGTACCTACTGGCTAAAAAACTTGCGAGAGTGGTTCAACTGTAACACAAAATTATTGGTAAGATCAGCTGCGGATAGAGTAAAAATTGCGCAGTCGTGGTGTTAGCCCACTTCGCGGAGAGCAACTCTTTGTCCTCCAACATACGGAACAGTGCTTCAGATATTTTTTATTTTTTAAAACTGAAAATGCACCTATTTACGTGATCTTATTTTCTAGTAACAATTTTTAATTTTAATTACTAGGTTTGAACTAAACAGTTCATGTGTAAATAATATATTTTTTAAATAGCCCTGTATAGGTTATCCAATGTTATTATTATTATTAAAATACAAATTCACCGTTGTACAGCTCATCCCTAGGGTCAGGATTCAGGGTGCACGATATCACATTTCAAAATAGGGGGGATTTTATATCATACGAGCTTGTATCAATGTACTTTTAAATAGACATGGAGTATGTAATCAACGCTCAGTTTGCCGACTGATCGACCGGGTGGCACATTAGATGGAATAGATTCAAAGGAAGAAATAAGTGTACGGAGTGCGGTCCAGAGCAGCACCACGCACTGTTCACGTGTCGGGAGCGTCCGCAGTCCGCGTCCATAGTAAACATTGAGCGACACGGAACGGGACACGGGTGGGAGCCGATCCCAAAATACTTTCTACAACTGGTTCAGGTGCAGGGCTACCGGAATCTCATCAGATCGTGGAAACAGATTCTGTGCCAACTTTGATATATATATATATATATATTATATTTATGGTGTTTTTTCGATACAGATGATACGCGGGTTCACTGTTAGACCCGCCATACACTAGCCATCAAATGGTAGGTACAGTGGCCTGGACAGACAGCTTCTACTTCTTGTTAGCCATCTGTCACCCTACAGGCAAACTGCTTAAACTGTAACATATTTTATTTGGTGCCCTTTGACTCGGTCCATTGGATCGCGGTGCCCGGACACGGAGTACGAATCGCAGACTTAACCGCAAGTCGTCAGTTTTTTGATGGTCCATATTACCTTAAAAATTGGCAAATACCATGCCATATAATATTTTCTGTAAGCCGAACTACGCCAGATAAAAAAATATTCAAAATAGGCATGTAAGTTTTTACCGCTGCGTGTCGGTTACCCTAGTAAGTTGATGTGATAGCGACAACCCGTGTGGTGCTCGAGAAATTAGACGAACGTTTAATACTTTTATCGATAACACTGCACGGATTTCAACACCGAGTTGTCCATTTATTTTTATCCAATTAATTCTCGATTCACTTTTACAAACTCTCCGGTCACTCGAATAGAGCGAGAACTTTTACAACTGTCGGATCATGAAGCCCGCGGACAATTTGAACAAATCACTAATGAGATAACATATGCAGATGAAATCTGACGACATTGTGTAGTGTTACTATAACTTAATCGGTAATGGAAAATTCCGGATTCGAGTCCCGGTTGTGACTATTTTAATAGATAGATTTTTCTGGGTGCCTTTCCAATTTTATGAAATTCATCTTTTTTTTTAACAAAGTCCTTAACAACACTTTATCCATACGTTCACCAACTTTTCAAGTATTTGTAGAATATCTGAGCCGACCAGAAAGTGCAAAAGACCATTTTTACATTTTTTACGAACCGACATCTTCCAGAAAACATTTTAAAGAAGTTCTCCGGTTTTCAGGATTATTTTAATTACCCTAACAGGTCGTGCTCACAGAGCCATCAAATATGGCATAACAGCCTGGAAATTTCTACGAAGCAATATTTGAATCTTCGCTGGTCGGTTGGCAACCCTGATAAAAGTCTTGTACTCTTCAGGCACAGTGTACCGACTTCTTGGTTAAATTATGTATACAGGTAATCATCGTAAATAGAATGGTAGAACATTTGAATTATACATATCTTTAATTGTTTTCCCTCACTTTCTAAATATATATTTAATAGTATTTATTTTTCATCTATTGAACCTGCACAACCATCAACGTCAACATGTTGATCAAAAAATAAACCTTGTGAACAAAAATACCAACTGTGTACATTTTAAAACTTACAAAGCATTATTTTTAAATGTATTTGTGAGTAATTACGTAGTTTCAAATTAATAAGGTGGTAACATTTTAAAATCATACGCGAATAGAGAGATTGAGAAATAATGAAAAGTAATACTCGTAGGTACTTAGAGATAAATATAGGTAAACGTCATTCATGTAAATAAAAATTGTTTTCTTTTAAATTTATTCACCTTAACTGATACACCAGTAGGCTTTGACGGCAGTCAGATGAATAATATAATTTTTCTGTTTATTAATTTTGTATACCCTCAAATAATCCAAAATAAATGCTCTAATCTCGACAGCTAGATTTTCTCTTTCTGAATGAAACATTATTTCACTCTACAATCTAATAACCATATTTTTATTTTAAACTGATATAAAATGATGTTATATTATTCATTTGAAAAAACTTACAAACTCTGTTAGTTTTTTAAAAATTAACAATTACGTCCAACCACAAAGTTCCCGCTAGAAACATTAAGAATATTATAACCTTATATTTTTCACGGTAAACATGAATTATTAAATTTATCCAAGTATTTTTTTATAAAATCAGACATATATTGTATGTATGTATTTATATATTTTATTTTGATGTAAAAAATCGTATAATATTCTTACATCTAGTATGCAACACTAATCACATTATCAGACTGTTATTTTATTCCCACTCGGTACATATCATCTTCAGCCAGTATCGATCCGTTGCTGGATGAAGACCTTTCCAACCAGCTACGAGTATGTTTGCAATGTCATTTCCGCTGCTCCGATTATTTCGAGTATCCAACAAGACTTTGGGCGTCTTCTTTTTTAACAAAGTGCTATTTCTTATTATTTATATAATATGTTGCTACAAAGTAATTTTGTAAATATTGAAGAAGGTTATTACAGTGTTTACTTCTATAGAATTCTGAATAACTTAATAAATTTGAAGGAATGCTAATTAACGTATTTAATTCTGCCCTTTATATATCTGAACACGGCTCGGTGGTCTCGGTGGTCCATTCTATTGTCAATAAGTCAGCTTATTATTCTGATTGTGGCATTGAACTAAAAATAGCAGCAGGTCGGCGACCGGGAAACAGAAGTAAACACATCTCCGCTCGACCCAAAGGTCAGGTCCCAGGTCCCAGGAGCTGCGTTCCCCGCTCTCCGCTCCCCTGCTCCCCTGCTCCCATGCCATTTGACACGATCCGATCTCTGATCAGGTCTGCGTGACAGCGTAACGGCGTGACAGCGTGACTGCGTGTAGCCGGGCCGGACGTCGCGCATTATATATAACCCAACCTTCGGCCGGTGGTGAGTTAGATCCACTTCGCACACCCAGTTCCAGTCCAGGTCACTGGGTTTTATCGCAGAGAAAGAACTTGGAGTTATAAATACAGCGCGGGAAACGGCTTGTGAAACATTGTTGGCTGATTACATTTTCTATCCGCAATGAATTTCTTTATTTTTTTCTGTTTTGTACCCAAAAATTGTGGGTATTTTTGTAAATGCTACCAATTATTATAAAATATATTCAAATTCAACATATTCACGTAGATAATAAACAAAAATTATAACTGAAATGTTTAAATAAATCCTTCAAAGGGCAATAAAAAAGTAAAAAACTTACAATAAATATTATTATTTAATAGCGCCAAATTAAATTATGATATAAATGCCTGTGTATATAGCAGTGGCGGTCGGTAACTTTTTGTAGAAGAAATGCTGAATATAAAATACTATCAAATATACAAATTTATAGACTAGCCCACGAACACATACAATTCAATTAAAGTCGTTTTTTGTATGTTGCATGTTAACGAATGCGTATACAGTATTCGAAGACCTTAACAGGCGGAACTGAATGCCCATACGCGAAAATCGAATACTTTCAAACCTTGTGGATACGGAACGAATGATAGAATTCACTGTTACTGCTATCTGTGTATTTACGCGACACATAAATGTTCGAAAGTTGAGAATGTACATGTGTTTACACTCGCTCCGTGCGCGCGCCGTGTCGTACGTAGTATGTGTTACGACTGGTCTCTAAAGGACAGGACGAATTTATTTGCAACAGTGTTGTTTTCGGCTAGAAACAAAAAGTCCAAAGCTTTTTTACTCTAGAACGCAAAGCATGTATGAAGCGACTGCCTCTGGTATACGGGTACTATAAACATATCAAATAGTAGATATATTTTTCGGAATATATTTGGGACAATTTCCACTTATGTGTTTATTTATTATCTTTTCAAGAAACTCGTTACAGATGTACGGTAATTTATTAAATCTTTGTCAGACTTAATAAAGAGGAGCCATCATTCGCTTTGAGGGTAAGTCTCGGGAAGAGGTCAATACTCGTGCACAGGATGGTCTGAACAAGGCGAAAAAATGGTTTGACACGAACCTCCTATCACTTAACACAAAAAAATCAAAATATGTATGTTTCTGTATTAACGAAAGAACAACACCACATCAAAGTCCTACACTCATCGTACATGACTGCAAAGCAAACAAGAACACGGCGTCCGCATGCCAATGTGAAAAACTGACTTGTCAGTTGACTCTTGAGTCAAAATTATTCGACATCTGGGAGTACTGATCGATGATCATCTTAACTGGAAAGAACACATATCGAACCTAGCAAAACGCATAAGAAAACTAATTTACTTTTTTAAAGGAATACGATGTATAGTTGATTACAAACTCTTGAGATCGGTGTACTTTGCACTGTGCTACTCCTTAATTAATTATGCTATTTTAGTTTGGGGAGGAGCAGCAAAAACAATATTGGAGTCGGCTAAAAAAGCACAAAAAACAATTCTCAAGGTAATAATTGGTCGTCCCTTCAGATATCCATCAGACCTTATATTTAAAGAGTACAATGTCCTTGATATAAGACAAATCTTTATGTTGAGACTCTTTCAATATTTCCATACTAACAACAACTCTCCCCAACCAATAAATCATGGACACAACACAAGACAAACAACAAACATCTACACACCAATTCCGAGAGCAACAACGACATTTTATCAAAGATTCTACATGTTCCTAGCTCCGAAACTATACAATACTCTCAGTATCAACTGGAAATCGTACAATTCTTATAAGATTACACAAATATGGACCCAATATATGATTCAATCAGGTAGAGATGAATCAGAAGCATAGATATCCAACAATTTAATATAATGTATACAATTCTTTCACTAATAACTCACTAGTCCTACAACACTCCCACTCCATATATTTTTATTTTATTTTTACTTTTTATTCATATTTGATTAATCTTTTTATTCCAAATAACACCATAACAGGACGAAAAAAAAACTGGCTACTTTAACACAGACTTTAGTCTAGCAAAGTAGCCAGGACAACGCTGTATATATCAGAGGTGAAGTCTACTCCATCCCACACAATGTATGTTTATTATGTATCCACCTCTGTTAGTACAAAAATATGGATGTCAAAATATATATAAATAAATAAATAAATTCAAGCAGGACCTGATCAATTTTTTTATTTTGATACAATCTAATTTTCGAATCCTAGGATTCGATTACAAAGATTTTGTACAACATTATATAATATTGCACATTGTCACATAGAAAATACATTTGTTTTTATGGTCTTAAGTCTGGTCGCGGAAAGTTATCTAGCTGCCTGCCTGTACGGTAATGTGTACGGCATTCACCTGGGTATTCAAATATTCTGGGTTCTTTAGTATCAAACACTAAAGGGGCTGTGAGGCAGATTTGAAAATAACAACCGTGACAAGGTCCAAATTGGACGATCTTAAGAAGATGTGCGAAGACTGAAACGTGATCTAAAAGCAGGAAGATAAACACTAAAAATATATGCTGACGACACGTGTTAGACTGTGGACAGCCCGTAGGACTAATATATCAATCCTCGAGGAACTTAAGTTGACCAACGCCTGATTGACAAACAAATTGGCCAATATAGCCCATGTTTGAATGTGTTATAATACTTTGACCACACCACAAGGCGCGGGGTGAAGTGGGAGAACCATTCTTAGAGCGCACACGAACCCAGAGCGTGCGATGGCCGTACGGAGTAAAATGGCGTCAAATAATTTCCACTGCAGTGACTAACGGCCGTGACTGCTCTGATAAAGAGTACTTCGAAGAAGAATATTGTAAGAGTATAGAAAGAATACCGAAATGTTCAATATGGAGGAGAAGAAAATATTCTTTGACCGCTTTAATCTTCAGAGTGCACTTCAAATTGGCAATTCTGGCATAAGCTGTTAAAAATTGTCTTTAAAGCCAAATGCTCACTATACCTTAAATTATTTACTCTTTTGTTATACTCTCTCGGAAGAAACACCGTGCGGGTGGTATGTGTGACTACTTTTCTCGGTACCATCGCATCGGTCATTTCTGGATTAATCTCTAAATTATGCAGTTCTTAAACTGCTCCGACCTCGGCAAGGTGACAGCATGCTTCTGATACGACGCTTCTGGTGAAATGTTATTTATACAGTCGAGAGTTCGCTGTCACCCGTGCGGCAAGACGGAGAACGATGTGTAGGTGTATAGTATATAAACCAAAACATTACTAGACATATCTTGACATGTCAAATGGTTCGGTTTATTCGACGGTTTATTTTGACATCGTGCCAAAACCACTAAAATCCGAATTAATTAAATGCATGATAAATTATTCTATGTCGCTAGAAAATTAACAAAACATCACAACATATTTTAATCTTTTTATATAATACCTAAATACCGGCGCGCGGCACACGGTGCGGCCGAAAGTTTTAGATGACTTTGGTGCGTCTGAAAACATCCTTGACAAATTGATTGGTAACGAAAATTCGAGACGTAAATGTTAACGATACTCCTGACTGATCGCCGAGTTTGATTCTGGCTTATCTACTATCACTCCGCCTCGTTCCTCCTAACTTATTCCCCGAGGTTGATCGATAAACGAGCATAAACTGTTTATTACCTACTCGTAGTTTCGGTTCCATCTTATCGGATTATTCAACAATTAAATCTAATTTATAGTCTTCCATGTTGTATTTCTAAGATGGCTAAAACTCAATTATCGAATGTGTTAATGTAAAATGAAATATCTTCTCGTATTATCATTATCGGTTATACATCTACGTATCTTCGGAGTTACACATTACGAACGGTTCGAACTTCTATGGTGATTCGTACCACAGGGTCCAATGTCCAATCCAAATAAGAAACAACACCGATTGAGCAAGAACTCCAAGATGTTCACATAGTAATATTGCAACAATATCCTGGACGGTGATCCGGGTAAGGAAATCGACAAATATAATTACATAAATGTACTTACCTAATTAGGTTATAATTACATTATTTCAAAAAATGGTCGATGGCACTAATGGTATTTCTAAAAGTGGTATTTAATATCTCTTATCACAGAGAACAAATATTCAAATAAAGCCGGAAATTGCCTGGGTGGTGTATGTTAGTTTATTGTCAACCATATCACCAAATGTTCAGATTTAGACTAGTCAAGATGTTCACGTAGTTTTTTTTATATTTTATCATTTTTACATCTTTGAGACATGATGAAACAGCTCTATCGTATGTAATTTATGATATTATAATTTCTGAAAAATAAAACCACATCTTTTATGACAAAAGGGGAAGGTAACTTCCATATTAAATGGCTTACCAAAAAGTGCAAGCAAATATGAATATTACATTTGCGAATATCTTTTTTCTGGCGTGACAGAGAAACAGCTCTCAGATTCTAGGCCCAGTGTTAGACAACTCAGCTTAACATTTTCTACTAACACTTTTCACTCGATGACACCAGATTGCGTAGAATTGGAATCTCTCACTTGAATATATTCCACTGCACACTGACTAGATACAATGGTGGAGAACATTTTTGAACCTGCTAGTTCTTAATGTACGCGCTTGTTAATCTAGTGGTTAAGACACTCGCCTAGTGTTCGGTTAGCAAGTTAGTTATATTTTCATAGCACAAGTGTTTTGATTAGTTTGAAAATAGAAAGAATATTAATGTGACACGTATTCCATGTGTGAGATTCTATTTCTACGCTTCTCGTACACACCCGGCGTCCGGACGTTCTTCAACGACTATACATAGGTTATACTTGGCGGAACTATTGGAATGAACTGATGGCGGAACTATTGAATGAATACATGAACTGAGATGGGAAAATGCGAAAAAACTAGTGGTGGTTCGCATTCAATGTAGGAATCTTGTGGCGGCCATATATGTTTCAGCAAGAGAGCAAAAAGAAGAAGAAGACTCTTACTGTTTGTGTGCAAATTGTGATATCGAATTGACTTTGGACCGAGAGCTCGGTATTTATAGAAACAGTGGAAATCAAAGCTGTGTCCGAGAAAACTGCAAATGTATCTACGCAGAGACATCTTCTATTTATATTCCTCGAAGAGCCAAAGTCCATTGGAAATATTTTTGGCCAAATATTTAGAGGGATTCCACTGATCCACAGTCATAAAACATAGAGTGTGTGTGTGTGTGTGTGTATGTGCCGTGACCCTTCCTTGTTGACCTGAGTTATCTTATTTAATCTTTTAATCTATGTTATTATTTTATTTACAACTTCTTTGTTAGTAAAATTATTTTACATCTGAATACATAATTCGGAAGTTGGTGAACAAGCATCTGCCTAGTCCGTCAGTAAACAATCAGTAGCTATATTTATAAAATTAATGAAACCTTTTAATTGCCATGAGCGAGTTAACATACCAAAATTTTTATGTTATGTCAAGCCATTTCCGATCTTGCAAATACGATTTTCAAATTCGTATATATATTTGAAATTATTCTGTCATTCGCGGACGACAGTTCCCAGTTTTTAATAGATATTTAAGTCAACACCCTTACAACCCTACGCAATATCCCAAATGTCCAATATCATTAGTAGGCAAAAGGTTAATAAATAAATTTTAGATAAAGGCTAAATGTTGCTAAACTGTTGTACCACTGTGAAGTTTGAAAGCGCAACAAATTGCAAAGTTAATTCATCAATAATATGACTGATCAAGGGACGCCAATTGAACAGAATCCAAATGTTGAAGAGCTTTTTTTATTTCTTAATATACTCATTTTCCCGTGTTGTTGTAAATTAAATTAATAAATTCGTCACAAAACAGCGGCAACAGCCTAGCAATAAATTATATTTGTATAACTAGGCCTGTTTATTTTGATCAAAAGCTTACCGAAAGTAAATATAAATTATTTGGTAATTAATTCTCCATCGCCCAAGCTTCTGGTGGAACCCGGAAATAGGTGAGTGCCTAAGGAACCTAGGCCACAATCCTGTACTGGGTCCTCACGCAGGTCACGTAACATAACTAAATACAAAACTTTCTGCACACGAATTTCGCATTATTAAATGACTCAGTGTATTAGTCAGTAGCCACGAAGGCCGAGTTCAGAGCGTCGTAAAAACCTGATAATTCATTTTAAAGGTGATTAACGAATGAGTAGAGAAATTTACAAGATTTAGTATTATCACAGTATCGAGAGTCGCAGGACTTCGGTCCTCGGGGCGCATTCAACGCTACTTCCGACAGTTAGTTATGTGAGAATTTTCATTTATTTCCCCGGATAGGAAGTGATCCAGGTTCGAATTCCGAGAGCAACTAAATATTTTTTCGATAAATAAATTTTTTCTGTATATTTTTCTAGTTGATTAATGTAATTAGTATTAAAATAGCACAGAACTATGTTCTGAAAATACTACTACAATAATGTGTTCTCTAAAATATAAATCAAATTATAATCTCTTAATAATAATATCAGTCAGTGACAAGATTTTGTACTGTGCGTTTGTTTGCTAGGGATAATTTTGTATATTGGACTGATATGTGGACTAAATTTCTACGGTTCAGAAAGTGGTTTCTACCGGGAGAGTGAATTCAAGAGAAGAAGTGAATCCAGCTGAAGCGTGGCTAAAGACGATAACGGAATTCGAACCGGAGGAATATACCTAGCCTTAGGTCAGGGGTCGGTAGACCGCGGCTCGTGAGCTGCATGCGGCACTTTTTATAGGAATTTGCGACTCTTCGCCTCATTTTCGTCTACAATCATATTTGATTCATTGAATAGTTTGCCTGAAACATATGACGCAATAAAAGAACTAGCATTTGCCTCTCACAAAATGTTGCTCTACCTATTTATGCAAACAAACATTCCCTTCCGCGAATCAAATAAAAAATAAGTTAAGAAGCAAATTAATTGACGATAATTTACAATCATGCCTAAAATTGAAAACGAGTAGTTCAAAACGAAGCTTTCAAATGCGATTCAAGGTCGCCGTTCTAACAGTCAACTTTACAAAGCCCAAAGAGTGTTTAATTATTTAGGTTTTCTTGTTTTATAAGCTTATGACTTCTATTTTCTAACTATTAACTATATTCTATTAAGTAGCGTACGACTGTATTTTGAATTTGAGTTTTAAATAAAAATCTTGATTATATCCCATTTTTTCATCATTAAAAGCTAAAAAAAGTGAAAATTAATCTTGCATCTCTATGAAAATGTAGAGATTCTCTTTACTTAATATTTGGCTCTTCTCGCTAGAAAGTCTGCTGACCCCTGGCTTAGGTGGACAGTTTACGAAGCTGAATTATAAATGTATATAAGATGGAAAAACAGACAGAGAATCATCTGTCGCTTTAGATAGGAAAAACATTAATCAATTTTTCCGTCACTCGTTTTCCACACGAGTTGTTCGTGAAGAGCCGAAGACAAACCGGTCTAATTCCAGTCTGCCGATCTAATCGGGGGATTAGCTCCGTCTGGTATGGAGCAGTGAATCCGATTAGTTATCTCAAGTACCTGTCGATCGATACCTACCGTCATCTGTGTGATAATAATCGGAAGAGAAGTAAAGTTATTCGGGAACTGCGTCCTTACCCATGACGCTTGCAAAATAACCACAATTGCTATAACTGTTTTTAAGGAAAAATTCTTTTAAATATCATATTTTTCATAAATATTTTTTTTTCTGTATATCTTCTAAGATGATTAATTCAATTTGTATTTGATTTACTAATAAACTATATTTACTGATAAATTCTATCTATCGTTCATTCGTTTCGTATCTAGTGAAGAATGAACAAATTAGTGGCGAATCGATAGAATTGAGAATGGGCTGTTGTGGTGGTTTGATTTTGTGAAACGTAAGAGTGAGGAAAGGTTAGTACAAAAATAATGATATTTTCTTTATGAAATAAGATGTAATTGTTGAAAGCTACAAGAACAGCGGACGTCCGCGAAAGACCCGGCAAGATCAGTTAGACCAGATAAGGAGGGCCCTGTTCGAACTTTTAACAGTTGACGAGCGCACGCGAGAAGATATGTGATATTGAACGAGGTAACGACGAATATGAACGAGTGATGTGCCAGGACAGCAGAACGTGTAGGATGTTGCTAGTAGCTGGACCGAAAAAATGAAACGGACAGCACTTACAAATTATTCTTTTCTCGCGAGAAGAAAAGGATCACTCGATAATGATGAAGCATTAAGCAAATCGTTTAGTTTTGTCTGAAAAAGATTCAATTTGTCGAGAAAATTATTCAAATAGATTTTCATGAACCTCCTTTTACAATACGCGTCGCGAGTAGTCGAGAGTCGAGAAGTGCCTCCTGAGTAGCTAGTCCACCGAGTCCACTGGACGACGCCAACAGTGGTGGTCAAGGGGTGACGTGCTCCTTTTCAGCGCAGCTTCAGTGTCAGCGGTAATTACTGTTCCGCTAGATTCTCACCGAAGCCAGCCAGCGTCTAATTAGATGCGGCTTGTGTCATCTCTTTTTCTTATCATTCAATATCATGTGACCGATTGATGCGTCGTATTTATGAGAGGAGGGTGAGGGGATTCATTCCGTTGAAGAAATTGTTTAGTACGCTGCGGTATATTACACAGGACGACACGACAAGCGCTCGTTAAAAGATATTGTTTAATGATATTGAGAGTTATATCCAGGCTTAGGTGCATGTGGCTCTTATAACATTTAGAAGACGGAACATTAGATGTATTTATTTGAAAGAGCTGCAGCATGTAAATTCGAAAATTTGTTAACTTACTCGGTTGGCGTGGTGTAACTGGTAACGCATTTCTCCTGATATGAAAAGATTCAGGTTCAAATCCAGGTGGAAACAAAAATATAAAAAATATTTGATTTTTTCTAGTTGATACATTTAATTTATATTAAAATAGTTCAGAACTATGCTCTGAAAAAACTACAACTTCATAATAATAATGTGTTCTTCTTAAAATTAACTATAAGTACTACTTTCAACTGTTGAAAAGCCGTGAATCAATAGCTCTGAGACGACTAATATACAATTATATTAGCATCCTCCTCCTGTCAATTAATATTTGAACAAGTATTTTTAACATTGAACCCATTGAAACATTTTCACGATATAATTGATTACATTGTTTAGTCTTTTTAATTATGAATAAGCGCAAACCTTCCTCGTTAAGTTCGAGGTTTGTACGAGTATACGAATGGTCCGATGTTTCTAGGAAGTATAGCTTCGTATTTCGAATGTTATCTCAATAACTCGTTAGCCATTCCCATATTAATATTTTACACGAGCATCTACTGGAATGTTCGATCTATATACTGAGCACATCATTCTGAATTCAATTCTGCGTTGTGTGATCAAGTTCCGCGCAAACTGAGATTTTGCGAACTAAATAGTGCAAAAGGTAATGTTTTATACCATTATTGCCTCGACTTATGTTCCACGTGGACCGGACCAAGGGAAAATCTCTACGAGAGAATGTGAATAAACGAATGTGAAGGTATATTGACACATTCCTCAAAAACAAAACAAGACGACTGATTGAGGTTATGGAAAAACTATTTAAGATATCTGTGTTCAGAGTTTCGCAATGCAAATCTACAGTCGATATTAGCGGTGAATAAGCTGATATTGTGACTGTGATTGTGTTCGATTGTAACGATAGTTGGTAACTGATTATTTGTAATTCCTTAAGCAATCTAGTACTAGTACACTAGAAACTAAACCTCCAACAGTTAAATCTCAGTGGAACAAAGTTAGCATAACATCCAGCATTAGTAATATCTATATACTATATACCATATAGTAGGTAGTAATAATCGCTACCGTTCTGTTTAACTTCCGACATCGTGCAGTGCTGGAATCAAAATTAATCTCATACGCAAGGTGTAGCTAGAAAAGTACGCGCACTTGTAATAGAAGACCGCACTTGACATTTGAGTAAAGATTACATTGCACGCCCCCAAACGGTAGAGATAACGCGCTGCCGCTGCTAAATTTGAAATTTTGGTAAATTTTGAATTTTATTATAAAATATTATTTAAATAATTGGACACGGACGTTCGTATCGAAATATGAGGAAAATACTTTTATTTTCACCATTAGAACATCAGCCGTGGGCGCATCCATCTTTAACTGACTATCTTTGTCTGTCGCGTGCATTGCACAAACACGCGGACTTCGTCCAGCCTTTCTAGAACTATGCGTCCTCGCGTCCAAATGCCGCTAAAGGCTTTGAGAGAGCGATAGAATGAGAGATTAAGATATTCGTCATAGGAACGATGTAAAATCGTAGCCTGCCTCGTTAGGCAGTTCTTCTTCGTTAAGAAGTGACAATCGTTGAAGTAAAAAGATGCTAGAGTAAATAGATGACTACGTACTGGTAGCTGGCGCAGATCACGTACTGGTGACAGGAAGTTGCTGGATGTGGTGCAGAGGGTGCATTCTCTAAATGTATCATTTAATGTGAACTGTAGTCCAATCCGACGGATAAGATTTAGCGAACAAGATATCAGAGCAGACATGCACTTTTCGAACGTAACCTTTATTGTGTGACTTGAAGGCTATTCTTGTCCTATCTTATCGAGTCATCAACGCGACTACACGTTGTCGCCGGGTGAATTCTGATTTTTTTCCGTTCATATCAGTAAATGTATTATTGTGTCATACATTTACCCTTTGTGGAAATGCTTCAACCTCGAACTTGTCATATCTCACACCCGGGATGATCAACCTTTTTGGATATATTTAAAAAAATACATCCAACTTATAAAGTTGTTCGTCACGCACTGGTTTTAAATTTTCTAGCCACGTTATTATAATAAGTGTAATAGAATACGCAGTTTATATTTTAAATATCAAATTTTCTCGAATAGGTTTGTCCACTTACTGTTCGAGCAGCTCGGGGTGACGAACATCGCAATGCGGTACGAAATGTTGGCAAACAAAACTAGAAAAACATGGCTCAAAAACCCATAAAAATCCACTGACGAATGGATGCCAAGTGTATAACGTTATCTTTGTGGTTTTAATGGCGGCAGTCAAAACGTTGTACAAATTATGTTCCTGTTTAATCAGTAGGTTTAAGAAAATGGATTAATAACGGCGTTTTCGAGAGCTCCTTTGATTTCAGTTCTCAAAAATAAATTGTGCCAAGATTTGATCTCAAGTTGTCCAAGACAACTGATTCTCCGTATTCATCCGTGCATCGTAGTTGCACTCGATACAATATTCATTTTCTATTGTTCGTGTACTCGTATATTTAAAATTAGAAATCAATATCCACACTTTGCCAAATGCATAATACTTTGCACAATATACCACAAAGTGAATCCTTCTAGGTTTTTCTATACATCGTGATTATCAGCATCTTCATTTATTTATTCTTAATATAGTATTTTTATATATGCTCTAATATAAACAAGATCAAAATCTTTTACTACATCTCATGTTTCACATATTTCCTTAGTTTCATTTTGAATCTATTTTGTTTTTTAGTTATTTATTTATTTCATTAAAAATCTTCATCGCACTTTACATCATCGATGTTCGAGATTTAGCCTTCTTCCTGAATGGCAGTCTCGGTCTATCTTTTCCTCTTGTATGATGTTCGTGCTCATGTTGAATTGCATCAATTTTTGAATTGAATAAATTCTGTTTTCTGTATGTTTTTAGTGACGATTTTATAAATAAATACCATTGCATTTAAATATATATTTTGCTTAAAGATTATCAAATTCAGATTTTTCAGCATTGCACTGATCCGAGTATAGCTATTTTTCCTGTGTATTATTTCAAAGCTTTATTTTGCACCACTGACAATTGTTGCATTTCTTCTTTATTAGCCAAAAACAAAATACTGCTGCAGTAATTGATGTGAGGAATAATAACAGAGTTATAAACTATTTGACAAGACTCAGTACTAATGAATCTCCTGATCCTTCCCAGAAGTGAGACTTTTTTAGCAATCTTTTTAGTCACGTGTCTCGTATTTTGCGATAAATTCAATTTTGAATTATGACTCCCAAATATTTTATTCCAGTCACTTCCTTCAGACTTTCACCATCTATGATAATTACTGGTGTAATCGGTATTCTTTTATTTCTAATGTTCATGAATTTAGTTTTAGTTTATTTTCTTCAGCCATATTTCTTCAGCCATATTAAGTCATAGTATAAATCATTCAGTATAGTTGCATAATTGTCTCCCGTGATAGATATGAGAGCATCGTCTGCAAATAATCTAATTTTGCAATGTTTTAGCTCTGCGTCTACTACTTCTGACATTCGGATATATGCCTCCCCCAGTTCCTTAAAAACTTATCTGTTGCTGATATCACGACTCCGCGTATATCATCGACCCTTTTCACATTTCACCTTGCGGTCTGAGGTTTTCATTCAAATACTTTTTAGTCCATCTGTTGTTCTCTCGCTTCATCCACTGCCATTTTAGTTTTCCTAACCGGTGTGCTACGTCTTCAAATTCGATTTAGCTACGTATCTACTCACTAGTTCTTCATAAAATCCCCAACATGGATCTTCCCATGGGTCTTTGAGCCTCGTACATCAGTCATCAATGATCGTGGCAATTGTGAGTATCTAAGTTTCACACCCGTTCGTCAGAACAGACAGTGCGCATTGCCGAAATGTGTTCTTCGTGGTATGTTTAATTTGAAGATAATCTAATAGATGATGTATCTAATCGTAGAAGGTTTTCCTGGTTTGTCATCACACTGGTTTTATCAATATTCATGCACAGGCCTACTTTGTTGCCAGCAAAGTTTAGTTGATCAGTGAGTTTAGACTATAGCTAGAAGCATCTCAGCAATTTCCGCAACACAAGGACGATGTCAGGAAATCAAAGGTATGACAGCACTTCTCCTCTAATGTTTAGATATTCTCAATTTCTTATACATAGTTATACGAAACAAGGACAATACATCATTTAATATGTCACTATTTAACATAGAACTCTTCTCCAATTTGCAGGTATGCTGTTATTGCTGGCCTCCTCCCGTCTAGATAAGACGATGGAGATGTAGCAGCCAGCTTTATGAAAGCAGCTGAGGCAGACGGTACTTCTTTGGTGGATGTAGAGTTCAAGACGAAACCCACACACCCCGCAAGACCACAAAGGGCTGCAGGCTGCTGCTCGCTCGTTGTCTTTATTTTATTTTCGCTTTGCGGCGATGGCCTTGTCCCTAACCTGACCTGTATTAGTGGGCACTACTATGTTTTCATATGTCTATGTAATACATGCGAGAAATTATTTTTTCAAGGTTTTATAATTACATTTCTCGCTCTGGTGGATTTATAAAAAAAATACAAGTCCAAATTAGCGTTGGGAAAAGTATCCATACCTTAAAAAAAATCGATATGATAAAAGTTTCGTAAGGCGCAGACCTTTTGGGCCCTTATCTAACGTGGGCCCTAATACACCGCATTAGCTGGGTTGATGTAGGAAAGGAAAATCAAAAGATTGTAGACAAGATTCCCCGGTAAAAGTAACCAAATATGTAAACTAAGAGATAGCAGTGAATGCACAACACGTACATATATTATTTATAATAATTTACATCATATATGTAGTAAGTAAATATGCATGCACAACACGTACATATATTATTTATAATAATTTACATCATATATGTAGTAAGTAAATATGCATGTATATAAGTGCTGATTAATGTAAGATGATACATTAATCTGAGTACGAGATTGGAGATTAGGTTAATTAGAAAAGAAGCACGTAATGGCTATTTATAAGAAAATAGAGAGATGGACCTGGAGGTTCCAAAGTTGGGCAGTAGAAGCTGAGGTTGTCAAAATACTGACGACCTGAAGAGAAATGCTGGCCTAGCGTGGATCAGAACTGAACAAGACAGGTACCAGGAGCAGAGTTTGAAGTTTATACTCAAAGATAGGTGCAAAATGGCTGATGAAGAAGATAATAGACAATATAATATACAAGAGTACAGAGATTACTTTCACATTTATTTAATAAATTATGTAAAATACATTGTATTATTATAATGCTTCTGTTAAAATCAAGGCTTACATTATAGTATCAAAGTGCAATCTGCGGGTTCACCTTGCTTAACCAGGGGTGAGAAATCACTAATTCCTTGCTGTATACATTGTATTATTATAATGCTTCTGTTAAAATCAAGGCTTACATTATAGTATCAAAGTGCAATCTGCGGGTTCACCTTGCTTAACCAGGGGTGAGAAATCACTAATTCCTTGCTGTATACATTGTATTATTATAATGCTTCTGTTAAAATCAAGGCTTACATTATAGTATCAAAGTGCAATCTGCGGGTTCACCTTGCTTAACCAGGGGTGAGAAATCACTAATTCCTTGCTGTATACATTGTATTATTATAATGCTTCTGTTAAAATCAAGGCTTACATTATAGTATCAAAGTGCAATCTGCGGGTTCACCTTGGTTAACCAGGGGTGAGAAATCACTAATTCCTTGCTGTATACATTGTATTATTATAATGCTTCTGTTAAAATCAAGGCTTACATTATAGTATCAAAGTGCAATCTGCGGGTTCACCTTGCTTAACCAGGGGTGAGAAATCACTAATTCCTTGCTGTATATATACATTGTATTATTATAATGCTTCTGTTAAAATCAAGGCTTACATTATAGTATCAAAGTGCAATCTGCGGGTTCACCTTGCTTAACCAGGGGTGAGAAATCACCAATTCTTTGCTGTATACGACCCCTACGTATGCTTTGTGGCTATAATATATATATAATATAATACCTATATGTATAATAATTTTAACATAATACCTAACTGTTTACTGTCTTTGGATACATACTTTAGGGACCACAATGGAAGGCTTACATAAAGAAGACACAATGATTTATGAAACTCTCAATAGCCTTCTAAACTGTCAGTTAATTAATTATGTATTCTTGCTATCTTCGGCTCAACGTACTCCTGCGAGCAATCATTTTCAAGTACGAACCGTATGTGAATATCCAAGCAGTAAAGTTATCAAATAACTAATGGTAAATAGATTTTTACCTAGATACCTGTACTAGGCCATATTAAGTTTAACCCCTCTGCCTATCCTCCCACTTTCCTAGAGTCCTTCCTCCCTGACCCTTTCGCTCGACTAAAGCTCGTTGTCACATTAGATTTGCGGGGAGATTGATGTTTACATTTATACCGATTTGAAGCGGTGACCACTTGGGGGAAATTTCCCAGGAATGTCGCGCCACACCTCGACCTCGACTCCCGTTAGGATATTATTAGTAGATTAGGTAATTAAGGCACGTCAGTCTGATGTCCTAAACCTTGGTGGGAAATAGTACACAGTTTGCACCGATTCGCGCGAACCGAGAAAGCAGAACGGTAGCCATTTTTAAAAATTATTTTTACAGCTTAACTACTCCATTGAATTTTTACTAATGAGCCTTTCATACAAGATGTTAATAATAAATATGTATTTTTAATTTAATACAGTCGTTCGCGGAAATAATTTCGATAGTCAGGTCTTGGTAACGCACAGAGTATGCAATTCCAGATTATGTAAAAAGTAAAACGACTAATCTGGTTTTTCTGGCCTGCAATCTCCTGGGCGGCAATCAGATGCCTGAAATCTTCCGTTTACGATCTGGTGATGATCTCCGATACTCTTTTGACGATAACAAATAGCGATCTATATCTCGCGTTTTCCGCTGTTAATAGATCTGTAAGCGAGGGCGGTCCGATTAGCTCTGACGCTCGCAAGTTTTGTATCATAGAATTACCCACACAAAATGGTAAGTACGTACTCCGTATTTTGAAAACCGAGGATTACTAACCGAAACAAGTATAACGCTCAAGCAATAATAAATATCCGATTAAAAATAAAAATGTAATAGTTCCACCACATCGATATATAAGGTGGGTAGCTGAGACTGAGCAGTTGATGGATGAAGCCCGATAATGATGAAGAAAAACAATAATGTATTGTACCCCTTCTGAATTTAATTGCGACCATTTCTAATACACATCAAATAAACATCGCATGTCCTAGTTGGAACTTATAAAGCACTGTAGCGTAATTGGGATTTTTTATATTTTTTATTAGTACCTAAGTATATTTACCAATATAATAACCACAGCAGAGATGAGCACCCCCAAATAAGAAAGATCTAGAATTATGGGGGTGACTATCAACATTTATATAAATCAAGATCAAAATCTATAATACAATGTGAAATAATAAGTATTTATTGAAATTTAACAGATTAGAATAAGTGAATAAGAAAATGTCGGAATACATCATTATTTAGTTATTTTGGAAACTTTTTGACATTTTAGAACCTCTTTTTTGTACAGATTAATACATTATTGCTGCTAACTTAATTGATTTTGGCTGTTGGTTATACAGTCTAGGAGCAATGTACGACGCATGTCTCTGTCATTTTTAAAGTAACATGTTCATTGGTTTTACTCCGAGACTGATAGTAGTGATGGATTTTTATTTTGTCGTCTTTAAAAAAATGAAATAAAAAATTATTTTTTCATATAAGGAAGATAAATTTTAAAATATATTTGGTTGGGTAATCTCTAACCTTTTTTAAAAATTATTTTTATTATATCTTTAGAGTTGTAATTATTGGGTGGGATAAGTACCTCCCCAGCCTATTATTCGGTATTGTAATATTGATTCAACCATTGCATGGTATATCATTTGAAGAGTTTGTAAATCACAATATTGTCTAAGGACATAGAAGTAGAATAAAAATGTATGTAATTTATTATTTGGGAGGGTTGTGTGTTCTTTGAAGTTTAAATTATTATCCAGAACAAATCCTAAGTATTTATACTTAGTTGTTCTTTGTATTTATAATGAATGGTTTTACAATTACATTAACAAATAGTGTTCGTTAAAAATCACAATCACAGAAATGCAAGATAAGTTTATATTCGTCAGTCGGTTGCCCTATTTTTGTTGTTATTTAATAAAGGTAATATAATTAGTTTTATCGGCATTTGGATTTAACATATTACAATGGAGCCATTTTTAAATTGATCGAATTCCTAATGTCGCTTCTTTGAGGAGCTGTTCCTAGGTATCTCGAGCTGATTTGGATAACTATATCATCCGCGAACCCGATTATCTCCCCTGAAAACGTATTTATTTTATAGATGTCATTTATATAGGTAGAGAATAATAAAGGGTCCTAAAACTGTACCTCATGGTACTCCGCAGTTAACCACTAGTTTATCACTTATGCAGTCATTAACTTTATCCTGCTAATCTCTGCTATTTAGATAGTTTTGTACTAAGTTAAAAGCTACACCTCGAATACCATAGTTTTCTAGTTATAATAACAGTTTTGAATGACTTACTGTATCAAAGGCTTTCTAAAGATCTAGAAATGTAGCTAGACATTTTTTGTGATTATCTAAATAATCAGTAATATTTTTGATTAATTTGTCAGAAGAACTCACTTTATTTCGAAAACCAAATAGATTAGTTTGATATGGCGTCGGGCTTTCCTCCCTGCCCAATCATCATATCGTCAATACATCGTTGGTCACTGAGAAGAAGGCGGGGGTGGAAATCAATAGTCAATAATTGAGTACATATTTACAATTTTATTAAATTGATTAGTTCTTAATCTATCTTATGGTTTACTTAATTCTAATCTTAAATTAATCTTAAATCTACCTTAATTAAGTTGGCGATGATTCGGCCCGGGGTTCGGTGATCGATGTCTGCCGCGCGGATGGCGACCGACGACGCGATCTGGGCGGGACCGTGACTTCAAATCCGCTCTGCAACTCCATCCTTCTGGTGGGCGGCCTCGTTCACCAGCTCCTCCGAGCTGCTTCCTTCCACCTCCGCTCGAGTTACACTACCGCTCTGGTCCGATTCCTCCGATTCCGCGCTGTCCTCCATTTCCGCACGATACAACTCATCTCTGTTTTTTATTTGTTGCGCGAATGGAACTCTCCCTTAACTATCTTGATTAAAGCTGTTTCCACTGTCGTTCGAGAATTTCCGTTCTAATTGCCGGTTCTTCAGCCGACTCCCCGACTCTCCTCACTGAATTTTTTTTTTCAACTCATTGCTTCTAAGTGCTGTTTCTAAGTCTCGTTTCCAAGTGTCGTTTCCCAGTGTTCTTTCCAAGTCTTCTTTCCAAGTGCGGTTTCCATGTGTTCTCTTCACCGCCGCGTCCGGCCTTTTAAACCCTTTGGGGCTTGGGGTGTGTCCCTGACACGTCTTTCGGTCCATCCCTCGAGCGGCGGTCGGATCGAGCGCCCGCTCCGTGACCACCAGCCCCGTCGTCGGCTGCAACAGTGGCCGTCCCGGCCGCGCCTCCCGCTGTGTCCACAGTCGACCGCGGTCCGGCTGCTGTGATGACACACGTAGGCCCCAAACTTGTAGTCCGTCTCAGGCCGTCCCCTATCATAATCTTAACTAACCCTGACACATATTTACATTAACTACATTAGAACACATATAGCTACTTATAATTACTATTATAATACATATAGCTACTTATAATTAAGTTCTTAAAACCTACTCTAGTCTATGTACATTATTACCTATT
Organism: Eubasilissa regina; assembly: GCA_022840565.1. Lineage (NCBI taxonomy): Eukaryota > Metazoa > Arthropoda > Insecta > Trichoptera > Phryganeidae > Eubasilissa > Eubasilissa regina. The sequence continues at coordinate 41,392,537 of JAINEB010000018.1, read as the reverse complement.
ATTACAACGACACATATTTACATTTTTTATATATATATATTAAAATATTTACATTATAGGCGCTTAACACTACCCTGTGAAAATAAATATATCCTAGTAGACTAATCATTGCCTAATTTAAATTATTATGTGGATCGTAAAGACAAGTCGGTCGCATATATTATACCATTAAAAATATGCTAGCCTATTATTATTACACACAATGTATAAAATAATAAAAACGTTGGAAGGTCTCGCCGGCATTCTGGGAATCATCTAATTTGGCGGGCTTGCGAAAATTCCCGACCGGATATTAAAATCTCCGCAGATGGCCGAGGTCTATTGTTAACAATATTTTTGGATTTCCCGTACGAGATCTGAGACCCTTTTTCGGCTGGTTAATTACGCCCGTCGTAAATGGGTACTTTCCCAGCCATTTATTATTATTGAAAAGGTACGTCGCCGACAGTTAACAATTAGGATTAGATGCATTTCTTGGGGTTGGACCGTCATAAAATGTTCCTTAGATCCCCCAAGAAATAAAACACGTTCACCTAATCTCAATTGTTACACGGCCCTGTTACCCATGCAAATCCCTTAATTCGTTCCCTTAGTTCGGATTAGCCGTTAAGTGCTCTTTTCTTTCTTCGTAGTATGAAGGGAAGGGGAAATTCGCGTCACCTTAATCGCCGCGCACGTCGAGTTGATATAATAATTTAAAATGCTAATTAAATGTATTACTTAGAAAGATTGCGGACTACTCAAAGGTATTTGAGATTCCGTAAAAACAAAGTAGATGTTTTCAAATAATGGAACGATGGATGTATTAATTTGAAAAGTGTAACATATGGGTTCGAAAATTTGTTACCAAAAGTACTGTCTGCTGTAGCGTAGCCGCTTAATGCACCTTCTTCGGATTGAAAATCGTCCAGGTTCGAATCCCGGTAGCGATAACAATATTTTTCGATAAAATTAATTTTATATGTACACCTTCGTAATGAATACATTTAATTAGTATTTAAAATATGACAGACCGTCTGTTCTGAATAATTCCAACCCACAATAAGAATGCGTTCTCCTTAGTGAGATAATGAATTAATAATGATTCTTGTACTCGTTATTACATCGTTCCCTTAGGGTCGATACGACCACCGTTACATAACACTAAAAGTACATTTAGTTTCAGGTAGCCCGATGAACGTGCAGAAATAAACTAATTCTATTACAATATAGTAACGTTATTTTTACTATGTAATTTGAAATCCACAACACGTTAGGAAACATGTTGTTAATTAATAACATGATGTTATTAACTAATAATCTTTATTGCCATGATTCTGGCGGAGCGTGTAACCAGTGTTTAATAATAGTATTTTCCACGCTAGGGATAAATCTGCTAAAGTAGACACAAGTTCTAATGTAACAGAATACAGATTGTACGGGAAAGGCGATCAGCGGGTGAGGGGATATTGAAAAACGTGTTTCCGTGACGGTCGGGTCTAAGGTGAAAACGTCAAGGGATCGTGACCTTTCGGTTTGTATTTGTTTGTTGGCTGATAAGGAGCACACCGACAAAGTCAAAGGTCGAGGGTTCGATTGCCGCAGTCGACGCCACAAATTAATCTTATTTTCACAGCTCAGTGACGCGGTAAAACTATAAAATGATTAATTCAAATTATATGTATTAATTTGTATTAAAAAATATCACAGACCTGTGTTCTGAAAAATTGCAACTTCACAATAAGATAATTATATTTTTCTATTGTTACATAGTCGGGTAGAACTATCGCATTTAGGAAGAAGATCACCCATCAGAAAGTAGGACTCGCGCGCAGAATCTGCGCAAGAAAGCTCGGAGTTTTGCTCATTAATTATTTAAAATAAACGACCTTGACATTTACATATTTTTAAATTCAATATTGTTGTAATTTGTGATGCACTCTCGAAGTAACGGAATTCCTTTGGTAAAATATTCTGTCAATTTATTGGATACATCCGGTCACGACATTATTTATGCGAAATCATTAAATGAGTAGTACTTTGCACTCAGCCTCGGAGTTTTCCCGTTCCCACTGGTCAATACGAACGCTGCAGAAGACCGAGCCGGATGGAGAACGATAACACAAGCGGGAGCAGGGTAAATGAATTATTCCGTTTCGATACAACTGAGCCTATAAGGTCCACTAGACAGTTTGTTTTTATTGAAAATTATTGTTTTACCTACGTATGCATGTTGTTTAGTTCTATTTTACTTTAGTTCCCAAAAATATCCTATTTTATTATAAAAAATAAAATTGATCGATGCTCGTATTGTAGTTCTGATAAATTGTTTTGAAATCAGAAATAGTCATGTTTTATTACGACCAATATTTGTGAATATGTATTTATATATCTGACGCCATATACCTGGGCATGTACCTGCCTAGTACATTCAGCAAGTATCACTCATTTGTCAGTGTTTTATCAGTACATTTACTAGCTATTTACTGACTATTTTCATAAAAATAGTCAAATACAAGTTTCAGTTATGGGGTTAATTTATGTAAGTATATATTTTAAATATATGTAATCTTGTACTTTGTTAACGTTCTTTACAGCTTACAGTACTCGGTGCTTATAATAGTTTTAATGTTATCGTCATCTATAAATATAAATCGAATGTGCGAGTATGTGATCTGTTCTCTGACCGCTTTAAACAAGATAATGCGGTTAATCTGTAGCATCCTGCGCTAACTGTAGACATTCCGTCCCGTCCCCTAATATCGTGCATTATATTGAATACTGTCTGCCCCAAATTTTGCTCAGTTGCGCTCTAGGACCCTGAAAAAAAATATCGTCATCTCATCCTAAAATAGAGACACCCCCCTCCTCTCCATAACTTCATATTTTAAATAATTATAATTAATTCTAAATCCAGGGACCGCTATGTTGTATTTTGTTTGTTTTCGTAAAAAAATGTTAAATTACATAATTTATAAATATGTTATACTGTAGATAAAATCTTACACGCGAGCGATGAATTTACAATCTTACACGCGAGTAACGGCGGGTTAAAGATGATAAGATATTGTAACAAAAATAAACATCGTAATAAATAGTAAAATAACGAATCAGTGTTATTATCGAAAATTAGTTAAGTATTAAACAAAAAGTCACTGCCGGGGAAGGGGAACCGAGCAAGGAGGAAGGGACGCGTGACGCTAGCAGTGCCGGCGGATGTACGTCATTAAAAAGCGGTCGATCGACACCCCCGTCCAGTTCACATCCACATCCACATCCACATCCACAGTCACATACCGCCAGGTTGTGACGTGTCGCGGATGGTTGCATAGTTCGCGAGAGTTAACAGGACGCGAGGACTAACAGTGGCGGTCACAATCAGCACAAAGTCCACCCTGTTTTATCAACATTTCTCTTTTAATTATGTTTCTATTTTTATACGAAAAATAAAATGATATTTTGAAATCTTTATACCGACCGATATCAAAGAGACATCTAATTCAGAACTCAATGAAACTAAAACTAAGTAACTTTTGAATAATAAGATAAGAAAATCACTTTGTTTAAAGTCACTATTTATTGCTTCTTCAAGAAACAATGTGTACTAAAATTAAAAATACACGCATAGATAAAACAAATCCGTAAAAGTATAAGTGGCGGGTAACTAATTAGGAACTACTGTGAAAACAAATTTAAAAGATGAACATTTGCAAAAAGGATTTGGTCATTTATAATATTTAATTTTTTATTAACATTTTTTCTTATTTCTAAAATTTCAAATTTATTTAACGTCTAAACCCTTAAATACTAATTAAATGTATTAATTAGAAATATATAAATATAAAATCAATTTTATCGAAATATATTATGTTGTTGCGCCACAATAAAATATAAAAAATAATAATGTAGCTGTAGCATTGTTGAATAATGCACCTTCACTGATTTGGAAAGAAATCCAGGTTCGAATCCCGTTGGCGCAACAACAATATTTTTGGATAAAATTGATTGTATAAGTATATCTTTTTAATGAATACGTTTAATTAGTATTTAAAATACCACAGACCGCCTGTTCTGAATAATTACAACTTCACAATAAGAATGTGTTCTCCTAATAATCTAAACCCTCGTTTAATATCAAAATAATGGTTTGTACTTCCAATCCTGAGTAACTTATCATCAGTACCACCATACTCCGCAAGGGTAGGCAGGCAGGAAGGAGGTATACCTGAAGCTGGGCAATTTTATGGAAAGAACACACTAGTGGAAACTACTCAGTTCGATCTATCGTTGGTCGTCTTTTGTCAGCTTCATACATCACTTCCATGTATATGTTCCAGGCAGACATTTGTCAGTTCGCATTCGGTAGTCGTAGAGACTAGTCGATTACAATTAATTACGAAGCATCTAACCTGTTGAAGTCATTAAAACATTTTATCCAAATAATAATGGCAATGCTGCAATTAATGGTGATCGCTATCGTCACAGGTTGGAAAACTTCTTAGTGGCCGAATTGGGTCGATCGGGCCTGTAACGCGTGCGGTGTCAACAGGACAGTGCCACCTCGCACACAACCCGAGCTACGCTTGAAATTTTTCCCGGCTGTATAACGTCAAAAGGTGGTGATATCGACTGGCCTCCTCGATCACCTGATTTGACGGTAGTGCCACCGACGATTAGGAGAGCGTCTCACTGCCAAACCGATCGAGCACAATTGCTAATCTCACCATTATCTCGAGGGGCACTGTTTATAGTTTGACACCGTAGCGATATCAGTCAGTCGTTCAAGTGCTTAGTAAATAATATAACAAAAAATATGGGCACTGTATTGTATTTTAGGCTGCTGTGGATTGTTATCGCTAAATCTTGATGTTCAGCGAATAATTCCATATAAATATTTTGAACTTGGGGTAATAGTCATTAACATTGTCGATCCACTGCTGGATAAAAGCCTCCTCATGACTCTGCCATTCTCTTCGGTCCCTCGCCAGTCTTTGTCGTGTGACCTCGAATGTATTACGAAGTTTGTGCTTACTGTCAACTGAAATATCGCGTAGCTATCTTTTGAAAATTTTATTTCCTTTTAAACGAAATATTGTTTTTTTTAAATAGAGATGCACACACGTTCAATTTACGTAATCTAGAAATGTAAGTAATTTCAAATGCATAATATTCCTATTACGAGTTTAGAATCAAAAGGTATCAATCTATGTATTCCGAAAGAAATTAATTGATACTTCACTCCGATGTACTATATCATTTTCCTTTCAAATCTGTATGTAAAAAGAATGCGTTAGACACAAAGCTGGGCGTTACATTATACAGTATTAGCTTTGCAGTCAGGCATATTATTAATTTAAACAAGTATCTTTAAATTCAAATTAACCACGTCGATTATTTTGACGTCTACTGGTTTTGATAGCAGTAGAACAAGCCGAGTAAACGTTTGTCCTGACGAGAATACAGTGGTTTTGAATCCAATCGCCAAAGTAATTAACGTAGTTAACACAGAGTTATTTGTTCAAAATTTTCTGTGTACAAATTTCTGGACTAATCTACCGTGTATATTTGATCTTTCTATCAGACGTTTCGAATCCTATTGCAGGGTCCATCAGCCCTGATGATGGACGCCGAAACGTCAGATATACACGGCGGACTATAAAAACGTTTAAATTTGTTCAAATAATAATTATTTTATACATATATCCGCACATTGAAAAGCATAAAATCATTATAAATTTAAAGTCTAAAGAAATATTTTAACGCTTAGCAGATGCGAACACTCCCGTTGGTTGTGTATTGTATACGCGATCTATAATAACCGATTCCATCAAATTGAAGGCCGCTGAGCAAGCATCCAGGAGACACTGCGTGCAAAGAGACAAACACTTGCACCTAGCCCTAAACGTCGCTGCGATCTGAACCGACTGTTTTTACGGAGTGCCGAGCGTCTTGATCCAATTATTATTTCGAGGCGTAGCATTGGCAAAAGTAGCGTGTTTATTGTTTGTACTGACGAGATGAATTACAGAACCGTGTTCGTCGAGGAACTGACGAGTTAACTGGTGAGATTTCAGGGCGCGAGCTCGAAGCCGAGGCGCGGTCAGCTCGTTGAAGAGGATTGCACGCCGGGAGAGCGTGGTCCGGTTCCGCAACAACAGGCCGTTATCAGCGCGTTGGGCGCGAGGTTATTACTTCCCTTTATCTCTGAAGTAATTATAGCTGACATATTGCAGATGTGTATTTATGAAAAAATAGGAAAAACTGTGTTGTTACGTTGCATCTATTATTGGATATCGCTGACCCGTGTCTCGGTGATTTACGGCCGCACTGCTGTCCCTCGATTGGAATTAATTTTTTACGATTAGTCTACACCGGCGACCTCAGAAATGTGTCCCAGCGTACTGCATACATTCACTCCTTGCACGCAGCTAAAGAATGCGAGACAATAAAACATACGTCGCTCGGTGCCAATGTCACACATGCTCGCTGTTTTGGTGGTCAGAGTTCAGAGCCACTCTTGTCACTAAAGTTTATCATTATTTTTTAGTGACTTTGGGGAGCAACGCGTTAATCCTAGTAGTATTGGTGGAATCTTGATTTATTGAATTACTCGTACGGAACAACCAATCTCAGTTTCAATCATCTGACATTGAATCCGAGATTCCAAGTACGAATATTAATTTTTTGATTTCTTCGACGGAGCTTGTTTCAGCGCTAATATGGTGAAATTTTTACAAACAATATCACTATATAATTTAGAGTAACTGCAACCGATTCCTGATTTCGAGTACGCTATATGTATAGTAGAATATATTAAACATATATTTTATTTGTATTCAAATAGTCATTGTTCTAGAAATAACTTTGTATTAATTAAAAAATTTGTAAAAGATTTTTTAATTTTTATTTCCTGTTCTAAAGAAAAAATTATTGACAGAATTTTAAAACAAAAAAAATAAAAATAGTCCAAAATGTCACACGTTCCAAGGTCTCTATATGTATATAATTTTTTTGTGCATTATTTTATTGTAGGTACTTCCGTTTATTCTCCCAGAAAAATCTATTATCACCTGATAACCTGTAAAGGCCTACGAGTATGTTTGCAGGAACACAAAACTATTTATTTTCAAATGGCTATTGGTTCAATCGTGATTCTCGTAATAAATCATCAGCATCATCGCTTATCAATGTGAAACGCCCATTTTAAATCTTAGGTAGCAAAAATAAATTGTACGTATTTATTTTCATTACACAATGAATCTAGTCCTAGTGAAATATTTTACGATCACTGCCGTGTTCAAAGATCATGATAATTGATTATTTACTGTTAATATCGCTGAATTAAGTAATAATTAATTTATTAGTGTAATTAAATAATACAAGTCCGTATGTAATGTAAAATTATAAAAATGACATATTACTATTTTTAATTGAAGAGTATTAGATAAGATGTATAATTAATTGATTTCAGTGGTGCATATATTCTCGACTGTAGATTAATGCTGATGATGCCTCCTAATGATGTATGCACTTATCGCACAGTGCAAGGGTGCAACCAGCGTCTTCAGAGGTACATTACGAGATATATTTTAATTATGAGCGAAAGCAACATTGATTAGATTAGAAATTATGTTAATTTTTCATTGTCGCGATTCTGTTGTATGTATTTACGTGGAGAAAAGCAGACGCAAGGACAATATGGAGAATGAAAGTGTAGAATGACGGTCATTTTTATGGCGGACGAGATTCGACCAAACCAGAACATGTGATGTTTGAGTAACAGAATAGGGGTAAGTAAATAAAATACCGATATCATAAATATGTTTTTTAATCTTATTCATATATCGCCGTTTCCGCGGCTATCGTAGGTAGGTAAAGTACAGTACACGCAGTAAGTTTAGCATAATAATTCCTATAACTAAGATAAGTCGTTGCGAAAATAAATATTTTCTTATAAATATTCTTACGTCGTAAGAAAGTAATCACAGATAATACGGGCCTCGGCGCCCAGTCCGCGGTATACACCAGCACTAGTCTATTAAAGCTTCAGTCCGGAGGAATGGTGAGGAGATCAGTACAGGGCCAGCAGGGCCGGGGCGGGGAGCGGACCGGCGGGCGCCGCGGGCCGCGAGTGCCGCTTCACGTGCTTGGCCAGGTGGTCCGAGCGCATGAAGCGGCGCGCGCACACGGCGCACCCGAACTTCTTCTCCCCCGTGTGCGTGCGCTTGTGGCGGGACAGCTCGTCCGAGCGGCTGAAGCGGCGACCGCAGCCGGCCCACGCGCACAGGAAGGGCCGCTCGCCCGTGTGCGTGCGCGCGTGCGCCTTCAGGTGCGAGGACTTGAAGTAGTTCTTGCCGCACGCCGGGTGCGCGCACTCGTACAGGCGCCGGCGCGCGGGCGGCGCGGCCAGCAGCAGCAGCGCGCCCCCCAGCAGCAGCGTTCGCGGCGCCAGCGCGGGCCTCGGCGCCAGCGCTGGCAGCGCGGGTCGCGCGGCCGGCGCGGGCGGTGCGGGCGCGGTCGCGGGAGACGCGCCTCCCTGCCGCGCGGCCGCCTCCTTCTTCATGGACAGCGGGCTCCTCGCGGGGGACGGACTGGCGGCGGCGGGGACGGCGATCCTCTCCTTCCTGTTGCCCATCTTGTACTTGAGCGTCTTGAGGATGTTCTCCCCGGGAAGGTCTGACCGCGGGCGCTTGGCGGGTGGCGCGGGGCTGCAGGTGCCGTCAGAGTGGGCGCGCATAATGACGGAAGGGCGGCAGGGCGGCTCGGGGAGCGGGGGCCGCTCCTCTTCCTCGGAGTCAGAGGGCTGCGGGGTGAGGGGGCCTGCGGGGCAGCGCGGCCCCCCGTGAAGGAAGCTCTCCACGCTGTGGAAGTTTACCTACAACAAGAGAGAAGGTCAGAGGTGGCGGGGAGGGGTGCGCCTGCGGAGCGCGTCAGCTGTTCGGCACAACAATGGTGTTTCGCAGAAAATAAACAAGAGTTATCATTTTTGTTCTGTGAGATCTTAATATTACTTAGTAGTAAATAGATTTTAATACAATATAATGAAATTAGATATTAATATAATTAATGTATATACGTAATGAATTGTAACTCATATCCGAAATGACATTTTTTTAGAAGTCAATTAGTTTCATTATAGGATTATAGATCAGAGATATTATGACATGTTGAAAATATGTACGTATGTAAGTACGTACATTAAAAATAAAGTCGTGACTTACTTTGCTCTCTTTGAGAGGAGGCGTAGACGGCGGCGACAGCGGGGCGCACATCTGGCTGTCCATCACTACTCTGCCGCACTCCATATTCCCACAAACCATCGCCGTGACACCGGATGCACATGCACTTTCGATGATCACCACAAAAATATTACTGTCTACGAGCGGTCGGGACCGTTTCACTTTCAAAACAAAAATATCCGGTGAAAGAAAATATAATAAGTTTTTGTTTTTCTCACAGGATAAACGTCTGTTTTATAATATAAAACTCCGAATAATGATGCGATGGGTAAAACGTATACTACTCTTCACACTGACCGATTACGAAAACTGTTTGAATCTGGACCACTGTCTAGGCGGCGCTCGCGTCTCGCCCGCGCGGGAAACGATCAGCGAATGAATGTTTTCGCCCGGCGGCCGCCGCGTGTTATGGTGCCGGGGTAGGGTGTGCGTGCGTGATAGCCGGGCGGCGGCCAATCGGCGCCGGGGGCTCGGCGCGCCGGGCCAATGGGCGCGGGGCCGTCAGCCGCCCGCCGCGTGATCGCGGGCGTGCTGTTCACGTGAACAGCGGCTGTGCCGGCTGACGTCACACGGGGTCGCGTCATCGCCGGATCACGAAGCGACCGCGTGCAACTCTACGCCTCGTTCCGGCGCGGCTAAGTTTCGAGAGAAGCGACATGAAACTCGACAAAAATGCGTGCGCAATGCGTTACACCGAAAACAAACGGTCGAATCTTTCGAAGAGTGTTCTTATTTTTAGTTATCTCGCGTTGCTCGCTCCGTATCGTAGTAGCGTCACGTTGCGGGCCGTCGGGGTTTCGAAGAAGAGGCGGCGGGGGGCGACCCACAACAAAGGATAAGCTCGGTCGGCAGCGCTACAGGCGCTAAATCGAGTGACAGCTAATTTCAACTAACGAGACGAAAACACGCGGAATTCGTGGATGTTTTGATCCGATTGAGATGGAACTTTTTGATAATCTTCGCGTTGCATTCGCGGCTGTGCGTGCACGCGCGTGTTGCAAACGGTTCGGGCTATATGCTGTTTGACAGGTATGTAGAAAAACTATGCAGAAAATATAGTAAACGTCAGAAATGTACGGTTTTCTAGAAACCGGATGAAGATTCTGGATATGTACATTATTAATCCTTTAATAAATTAATTTTATATAGATTATTATCATTAATAGAATAATTTTGCATAAATATGTCATTTAATGTGGGGTCACAATACGTATTACAAAAATATGATTACGTTGTACACAGTAATATTATGATACAACGAATAATTGGACCAGAAATATATTAAAGTGATGTGATTGCTTACATTTAAAAAAAATGTATTTAACAGTTTGTTTATACGTATATGTAAGTATTTAAGTGAAAATTTGTAAACAAAAATGTACAAGTAATTTTCACTTTTTAATCCATGAATATCCGTTTACTATTTGTAACGGTAACTAGATGGGTAAGGAAATGTAACAATGAGGTACTTCTTTGAGATGTAACAAGAATAGAAAGTAGTGTATTTTGTGTGATTCCCAATATATTGCGAGAAAATGAATTATGCGAGGGCGGAGACATTGTCACCATTCGCCGTTCTGAGTTTAGCGTCAGGGATCGATCATTTACAAAATGTCAGGCCGGGTTGTAGAGAATAAAAAAACATAGTTTGGTGCAAAGTTTAATGTTGAATTGTTGAACGCGTGATGGAAGATATCTCATTCAATTCCAAGGAAAATAATATATTATTTCATTTTGTATTAGCTTCGTACATATGTTTAGGGTAGTATGTTTCTAGGATGAAATATATATGTATAATATATAGATATTTAAAAAAAAAGAACGGTTAGTGCTGAAATAACAGATTCAGACATAAACTTATTTGCGTATTCTCATTGTATAATAATTTTTAGCCATATCCTAATTCAATTCGGAGAGGTAACTTGTTATGCGCTCCAGTCGTTACCGCCCCTGAACCAGAGCCATACACTGGTACAAGGGTGGGAGCAGAGAATGCTGATGTCATAATAACACTTTCGTTCCATAAACGAACTTTAGTGAGGTGAGGATTTTATGTAAACATACTCGTAATTTTTTTTACGAGTGGCACATAGCTTATGTAGGTACCGATAAAGAAAATGCTCTCGAAATATCGTACGGTAAGTAAAAAATATCACAGTAGGAATAAATCGTGAAATCATTGAGAAGCGAGAACAGGTATGAGCGTGGCTGACCTAGCACGCACATACAATCGATCTGCATCAACGATTTGCACTATCTTCAATTATTTTTTCGGCAGGGAACGCATTATCGTATTTTACATTGATTTCTATGGAAAAAATTGTTTCGATTAACGAGTGTTTCGCATTACGAATAAGATTCGGGGACGAATTATGCTCGTTAAGCGAGGTTCCACTGTATGTGTTTGTGACAAAATAAGCGAGCTACGTACATACATATCTTATGAGTTTTATTTTGCTCTTCTATAACACCTTGTCATTTAAAAACTTTGCAGTATGTCAATTTCTATCTCAAATCTCGGATAATAGTTGGAAAAATATTACATTATTTATTTATTGAATGAAAAATTGTTACGTGATATTGTGTTTCAGAGCCAGCTCACTAGGTAACAAGCCACATTTTATTTTCATTTAACGCTAGGTAACAAGCTACATTATTTTTTATTAAGAAATATTTACAGCCATGTATTTTCCATGTAGGAAAGCGAAAATAGTTTTTTACACGGGTAAACAGTTCTATTAATATTCTGTTTCACATACAAAGGCAAAGGCAGGTATGTAGGTACTGAATTGTTGAGCTAATAAATGATAAATGATAATAAATTAAAATGATGTAGAAATAAATATAAAATACACAAAACGAAATACCTGCTGAGTATTTGAGATAAATCACAAGTGCATTTCTGTACCGTTGTTTTTACGATTCTTTACTCGAATATGAATATGTACGAGAATACGCGTGTATTGCGCCGAAATGATGTGTCAATTTCTGTCGAAATACGAATTAAATTGATGCGTGACCGTAACGTGGTTCACAACTTTATGAAAGGAAAGTTAATACAAATTATTAAAAAAACTAAATATTGCTCAGCTTTGATGTAAGATTACGTATTATTACTGCAATTAACAGCAACAGCTCAATATATTAAAACACTAGCTGCTATTTTTATTCGTGTGTTCATGATCTGACATCTAGACCAGGTGCTCGTCCAGATAACAGGAACAGGGAATCCGCAGCGATGACAGCTTCCGCTTTCTGGGAGGTGAATGTTCATTTACACGGAATGTGCTGTTCAATGGAATGTTTATAACATTATTAACACAACAAGATGTACTCCGATCTGCGAGAGCTCAACATCAAAGACAAACTCTTAACCATTAGTCTGAGAGGAATCCTTTAGTTTTTTGCTTCTAGCGAGAAAGGAAGATAGCTCGGAGAAGACTCTCGCGGTGGGCCGCGTCGAAGGACGAAGAGCGGCACCCGTCGGACCGACCGAGCGGAAAAGGCAACAGGCACTTCTCCGGTGACAGCCCTAAGATCCGCAGGATGCCGATAAAAGTGGAGGAGCATAGTCAAAAGGGTCGGATTTCGCGGAGATCGCGATCATCAGTCACGAGCAAAGAGATCGGTCACGAGAGACCATAGTGGATGATGAAATGAAACAACTATTATCAAGGGACAGCTGTGAACTCGGCTATAAATTATTTTTTATTTGAGAAATATATTTGATCAATCACAACATTGTCGGACCGGCTAGTCATACGATTACACGACACGACGTCTCAGGACGGGCTAACCCTTATTAATAGTAGATTAATAGGACTCGGCGTGACTGTTCTTTTGATCATCGTGTGTAGTAAAAAGGTTGTGGAATAATCTCTCTAGACGATCATCTCCTCATCGAGTGTTATATGGGTCGAGCCTGAGCGGTTAACGAAGCTAAATATGTATTTCTTTATAAATATTCATATTTCTGGGTTTTATTTCCTAGGAAGAGTTTGTCGCCTTTGAAAACAGCTTATTTTTTGACTTGACTTTGAATAATAATAATACATAAGTTAGACGCAGTAAGCTTCGTCACTCGTCAACAAGCTCGGGGAAGTGATAGCGCACAGTACTGATTATATTATGTGTGTTTCACAAAACTCTGTAAACAATTCACCGCAATCGGAGCCGAGCGGGGGAGTGGCCGGTCGCCGGTCGCCGGTCGCCGTCAGGAGCCGGGAGTGTCCGCGGAGCCGAGGAGAACGTATTCCCGCCTGGGCCGGCTTCGGCCGCCGTCGTTGGGCGAGTCCGCGCAGAAATAGAACAGTTTGGCGGCTCGTCGGGCTGAACTCGACCCGCCGTCACGTAGTCGCGCCGTCACGCCGTCACACCGTGAGCGGCGACCGGACTCGGATGATCGCTACGCCGAACGCTCAAATCTAGAGGTAAACGTGAGATGTCAAATGGGACGAGGCGTGCAAATCATACAAACAGTCGGCTGGGTCCCGGCGGGCCGCGTACTACTATCGTACATAATTTACAATATATATAATTTACAATTACGATAACAAAATGATATTAGGTTTAGAATCACGCTACATGAGCTATTTAAATAATTTATGAATACAAAATTTAGAACTGTTTGTTGTCAGTTTACTATTGAAGTAGGTATGCCTGTACTTCAACAGACAGAAACGTGTCAAGTGACGATATTAGTCGACACGACACGGTGGTAACAGTATTCTGCCATATTCATCAGTATTCATATCGCGAAATTAATATATGGTTAAGATTCCGAGCAATAAAAATAGCACGCTGAAATGTATAATACATTTTTAGTTTATATTGTTTAACCGGTATTGGTACAGGCGCTGAAGCTGAAAAATGTAAGTTACAATAGTAAAATGACATATTAAGCATTCAGAATATTGTAATTAGGAGTAAAATTAATGTTTTGTTAACAAAGGAATGAGAAAAACAGAAAGTAGGTGAGGTAGACACAACATAAGAGTAATAAAAGGGTTTTTAAGGGTCAAGTATTTGGTATTGGTATTTATATACTTTTTTTTTTTGAATCTTGATATTTCTTGGTAATTTATTTTGAATGTTTTAAAGATCGATACCCTTCGAAGGATTCAGGTCCATACATAGGTCATCGAGAAAAGTCTTAAAAGTAAACTTACGAATGTCTGATTATTTATTTTATTATCGCATGCGAGTCCACATAACATATTTTTTATTGTGCAAGTACATAAGAATTGCGTTTTAAAAAAACAATATAATTGAGCAAACATATTTACGTTTAAAAATAATGAAGTAATAAAAAAGGGTAATTTTGAATTACATACATTGTGATAAAATAACAATAATATTTTTATTTGCTTACTAGGTGAGTAGGTACATAAAATTTCAGAGAAATATGTGAACTCATAAATAACAAATTTATTGATAATAAACATTTCTAACTGAATTTAAAACACTTTAAATAGTTTTTTTTTTTCGATTTCAAAATAAGTTAGACCACATTAAAACTAAAAAAAATGTAAACAGTGACGATGAACATGTTTTTTATTTTCTAATTAAGGTGACTGCTATGAGACCTTGACCCCTTAGACATTCCTAAAGTAAGTAAACCCAGTTTAGAAATAATGTAATACGAACCGACATGAAATCTAGATTTTTATATAAAAAACTACCTTTACAATAGGATTACTTTATACAAAAGAATATGTAATTATGTTTCTCCTTTTTAGTTGTGTCATACAGCCGGTTCGCACCTGTTCACGCGAACCGGTTTTTTAATTTCAGGCACGGTTCAGCGAACCGGTTGTTAAATTCAGCCTCGGTTTACCGAACCGGTTGTAGAAGTAAATAAACGAATATAAAAAATTAACTGTATTTTTTTGTCTAAAATTGCGTTTGCTAGCTATGCTTATGTGTTCTAGTGTTCTTTTATATATTGGGGTTTCATTAATAGTTAACGTAATCAGTTGATAATTTAAAGTTGTTCAGGCTACTTGTCTGTGTTAATTGAGATAGTATTATCGTTTTATAGATCTAAAAAACCAAATTACGGTTTAATCAAAACAATTCAAATTTTTATTACAGCCGCACATAATCCGTCGGCCATTCAGCGGGAGATGTCAAAATCTCCCCCGCCAGATGACGACTGAGACCGACACAAATATTTACTCGCATGGTCTATTGCGGCATTACTTATTCACATGTAGTGTATAATGTATACGAGTTAAGCGGATTTTTCCAGTCACAAGAGTTGTGAGCACGCGGCGGGATTGTGCTCGAGCTGGTGTCGGATGCTGGACAGGAGGCGCGCCACTAATCATTTATGTAGTACGAATTACGTATCTATTTTTACAAAGTTTACAATTTTGGCAAGCTGTTATTATATGTTCTGAAATAATCAATATAGGTACCTAGGTTTATTAGATGTTATCCTTATCCTAGGAAGGTCTGGGGCCCAAAGAATAACGAGGCGTTTCATTTAATTAATATACACAAGTAAATTTTTAACTAATTGCTATTCAGCAATTTTTTTCGTATTATTATGGTTCGCGCTTTAGATAAAGGAGGGCATATTTAAAGTTTTGTCAGCGTGGGCGGCCACGCGATATCCATCCCATTTCCCAATCGCGGACAAACTTTAGTGTTCTAAAATATATTATTAAATGAAACAAATAGCTAAGATAACGCTAAAAATACTGGAATGATTTTTGCCTAGGTCAGATAATAAGTTATATATTAATGTTCACTCAATCTAACATTGAAAACGCGATGAGCAACAATATTTGTTATGTCATTGAAATGCGTTCGGAGAACTTAGAATGTTACCTCTGCAAACGACGCTGTGACCATCAGCTGTGATATAAAGAGATTCGAGTGATGCACGCGCACGAAGATGACACGAATACCTGACGAATAAAGCATCCGTGTAAGTTATTCACTAATATTGTTTATTTAAATTATCATCATCATCATCATCATTACAGGAAAAATTACCATCCTTTTAAAATCTATCTGCATCTTGACACTGGAGAATAATATTGTAGGGTCTAACGTCTTGGCAAACAGGAATATAAGCGGTCTAACTATACACTTGTATTAAGCTGATGATTCAGCTTCCTGTCGCAACGTTAGTGTTATAAAGTAGATACTTTGAATGCTAATTGGAAGACGTAATACGTGGATGAAATTGAATTATTTTACTTTGTGCTAATCGCATAACTGGTTTAACAGTAACGTTGTACACGCGTAGGAAATATTATTATTGCCGTTTTCTAATTCCAAACCAGCAATTACGTCATCATGCTTCATGTGAACACATTGACGGGAACGTGGAATGTTATTCCAGGATATAGTTATTGAATTCCCGAATTTGTGTTGTCGCTGCTTGCTATCGTTATACCGAGTCTGTAGTCGTAGCAATGAGGTACCAGAATAAATGATGACTAATGTACCGTAGAAGTCTTGTTTGGAAACCTATTTAGTCGCCATCTTTTGTACATGCACCGCGACAAATCACAAAACACACATCTCATAACATAACCTAACCTAACTTTTAATTACAACTATAAATAATAATAAAAATAATATTTAAAAAATGTAGAAATTACAAATCCAGTTCTCAATGATTTTCTTGTTTTAAATGTATCATCCTCCCTTTCTTTCCTTCCTTTACAAATTTACAAAAATAGTGTTATTATTTTTTTTAATGATAAAAAAATTAAAATCTACCACAATTAGTAAAACTAAATTCTAAAGCGGTTCAAGGAATAGGACAGAGAAACGCGTTGCTCTTATATTATGCAACCGAGTTCCAAAAAAATAAATTAGAAGCAATAAAACATATAAAAAAATCATCCAAAAACATCTGAATGTTATACAATAAAAATAAATAAACATGTCGAAAATTTTTTTATAGGCTCAAATTTGATCAATTCTAATAAAATACTGTTATAATTTAAAAAAATATATTTTGTATCATATTATGTTGAAATAAATTATTATTTATCATAATTACTTTTTCTAGCAGACAATAGATTGAATTATCTCGTCGGTGAGTAAGAAATTAAATTACATTAACTTCTACTACTGTTTCAGTGTAACTATTTACAATTAAACGAATTTGAGCGTGCAGTTAGCGGCGAGTGTACTTAGTTCCCGTGTTTAGCGACAAAGATAATTAATATATTACACAGATCCGCTTTAAAATGGGGATCTGGATATACTCTAAATATGCCGTCACTGACCACAGCAACGGCAGCCGCGATCGTTCACCGTTCAACTCAAATGATACATCACGATGATACTATAGCCATTGCATAATATGTACAAACACAACTAGAACGGGAATAGGAAAAACACATGATTCATACATCGTCCTTAGATATAATTAACTTCCCAAAATATTAAAATTGTGTGTTAACTCTTAACAAATAACAAATATTAACTGTATGGCTGTATCATATTAGGTGATTTATAGTTTTTGTTTATTCTTCAAAGGGTTCCATTCCAAAGTTTAAGTTTGTTCAAATGTGATCAATTAAGTTTTATAGAATCTTTTCTAAATCTTATGTACAGATGAGTATTATGTTCAAGGCCGAGGTTTCACTCATCAAAATTGCTGGTTGTGTGAGGTGGGACCGTCATATTGAAACCGCATGTGTTGCAGGCCCGATCGACCCGATTCGGCCAGTTTTTACAGCATTGCCTCTTGCATCCTAAAGAAATAGGGCCCGATGATTCGGGCCCTATTTCTTTAGGATGCAAGAGGCGTGATATGCGTGGGTGTAAAGGTCATCGGTGGATCAATTGAAGATTTTCAGTGCCCCAATAACGGCTATTTTATTTATTAAACAAGGTACTTTATTTATTAAACCTGCCAAGTCGCTCGTGATGATTTTTTTTTCAAAAATCGGGTTTGTGTTTATTTTAATGACTTCAATACGTTGTTGAGGCGTTATATGCTTCATACTAAATTGTAATCGACTACTCTTTACAACTATCAAATGCAAACTCACAAATATTTTCCAAAACAAAATGGCAGCCAAACAAAATCGGCCTGGAACATAATATTCGCTCTGTATATTATAAATACCTAATTTCCGTCCCTTTCGCACGGCAATATAAAACAAGCAAGATCTTCGGTTAAACTAAAACAAAAATTATTTTGTTATTATATGTTCGTCGATTTTCTAAATTAATAAAAACAATTCGATATTCTTCTTATTTGAAGGTTTATAAAAAGTAAGGGTATAAATGGAAATAAATATTATTATTACTTTTTTTTTGCTGAAGTGTCTCCAGCTGACTACAATTTTTCGCATTAGTCCGTGGAGTCTGGCTTTTCGCTGCGGTGGGCTGACGGGCTCGATCGCGGCCGTGGGAGGGCGCTCTGATGTGCGAGGGTCTGTATTCTGGCCCAGCGGGTGTCAGAAAAAAACTCAAATGCGTCATTTTATATTGAGAATCATTCGACACTTCCTTTCAATCTCTCAAAAGCCCGGGCTTGGGGAAACCTTGCCAGACTCGTAAGGTTTAACAAGACCAAAGACAAATTCGAAATAAAATATTGTGGCTTATTAATTATGCACGAAAGCAATTGCAGGAGACGTACATCAGTCGTGTAGAAGATGTAGAATTCTGACGGGATTCCTTTATCCTTTATAATTTCCTACTATTGACAATATTGTAGTCGTCACATTCCTATCAATAAATTCTGCAAATTCTGCATAAAGTAATAAATGATCTATAAGTACCGATGTAGATCATCAACGAGAAGAAAGTAATTGTTTCTACAGTTGTATTGTACATTATTCGTATTTATGGAAAATTACTACACCAAGATAGCGTTAACTTAATCTCAGGATTGTTTGCATTTCTCACCTTTTATTCGTCGTCATCTAGCCGCCCGTACCAGGATGACCAATGGTCAACCAGCAACTAACAATATTTTACTAATATAATTCGTTAATGTTTTTGTTTACACACGTTCTGACAATTTGTATTGTAAACGTCTCGGCTTGCGTATCTCTTTACAATTTATTTATTGCTTGTTGTTTGTCTATTATTTCCGCATTTTTATAGTTCAAGATATAAATTTTGTGCAAGACGTTGAAAAATACCGCTAGATTTACAATTAGATTAGATAAAGTTGGAGAGAAAATTCGACTAAATATTGCTAATAAAGCCATCGGTAATGAAGAAAACTGCGCTCGATCCTCCGGATTGAGATGCACACAGAAGCGGACAGTGTGGACTGAACTCTCCAATAAATGACTATGTAATAATAAAACAATATTATTAAATGTAGTTGTAATTTATTTTAGTTACCTCATTCATAAGTATGATATTAGAATAAGGCGGCACTGCGCGGCACATCAAGAGTCGCGCCTAGTTTATTTGAAGCACTTAACTTCCAAACAATTGTCTAGAGGGTTTTTTTATAAGAATTTTGTACCCTTCCAATTCATGTATTAATATAAAACACATATGATGTTTATTACAATAAGGTAGTTAGCAAAAGTGTTAAAGCGATTAGCGCTGATGCACTCGTAGCAGTAGATTTGGAGGTCTAGCCGCATGTAGAGTACTCAGAGTATCGTAGACTCTAAGGAATTGGAAAACAAAAATAGAAAACTGATAAAATATAAGAAAAAATGACGTCATCACACGAAACAGTTCCCCATACACGTACATGATTAAAAACATCTAACATTCCTTCGATTTATTCACTGTTTAAAAATGGCAACAATGAGTGATAGAAGCATTCACGAGACTAAGAACATCAAATCATTTCATATTGAGTAATAGATTATACAATACTACAATGTTACCGTAGAAAAATTAATTAATAACAGTATTCTTATTAGAGTGAAATATTTCTAAAGCTTTAGTTGCATGTCGCTTGCCGCCCGTTGTTTCGGCTCACCTGAGCCTGACGCCCCTCGCCGACCTTGCGCACCATCACAACAGAGAAGGAACAGTAGTAAACAAAAGCGGGTACCTAGGTGGTACGTGCTAAGGTTAGCGACCCGCTTTCCTTCCATTGTTAGCCGCTAGATGGCCAGAGCCGCGCCCTCCGAGGCCGAGTGCCGAGACGCAGAAGCATTATGCAAACGAAATAAAACAATGGGTCTATTTGACATGCAAATTAAATAAATTTTCGACCCTGGGGCTGGGCGCATGACGAGTTTGTGAGTAACTAACTGATAAGCGTTTCAAATTCAAAGATTTAGATTTAGATTTTTTTCACAAAAAAGTCAAGAACCATTAGCATCAGCTAACTGATATTTTTTAATTCAAACACTATGAGAAAGGTGTCAAAGTAGAAAGTGAAGAAAATCTAAATGGTTTATTATAAAAGGACAGTCTTACGAGCCATTTTGCGTTGTCACTACGTTTTTAAAAACAAAAATTTGAGAATGTTTAATTTTGACAAAAATAGATATTTATGTCGAATGTTGATGATATATGAATTTTCTTCTACCTCTTTTTATAGATACAAAAATGCATCAATAATTTTAATTGTATATTTAATGTTTTAATATAAAAAAAAATAAGTAAATTCTGAGAATTCGAAAAAGCAGTACGAAACATGAAATCTCAAATAGAGTTCTACAGCGACTAGCGACGATTGCCGAAACCTTTTTGAAATCTGTTTTTAGGTGGTGAGGATCATGAATAAGAACCAAGAAGATAAATTAGTTAATATTACTGACATCTACAAAATTATATTTCAATGACTTTAACACGCTACTAACAAGTGGAGTAAACAAAGTTGAAACGCTTTGCTGATAAGGTATTAATCTTTATTTTTGGAACACATTCATTATTTATTTCACAGAGATCACTTTCAGGTCTAATTTATGAATTTATAGAATATTTTACTTACTTACTTACCATCACGCCGTTTCTCCGCAGGGGTAGGCAGAGAGGATAGAGCGCCACACTCTTTTGTCCTGACACAATTCTCGCCTCATCCACATTCATAAATCTTCTCATACAAGCTCGCCGATTGTTGAGGCTTCTAACAGAATCATCCTCCATTATCTGGTTTACCTGGCCGTGCCAAGTCTTCCGCGGACGTCCTCTTTTTCTGGTTCCATCAACACTTGCGTCATACATTTTTCTTACCATTCTCTCCTCATTCATCCGTTCCATATGACCAAACCACCTAAGTAATCCTTTCTTAATCTTACTTACTGTACTAACATCAGCTTTACATTCTTTCCTCATTTCCACTGCATTCAGTCTACTTTCGTTCCTTTTCTGTCAGCTCCAGGACTCACTTCCATACATCAGTGTCGGTACCAGGATTCCATTGTGCACCGCTAGTCTTGCCTCGGTTGACAAACTTCCGTTAGATAGATAGTTCCATTCAAAGCGGCGTTCACTTTATTTCCTGCAGTCACCCTCCTTTCGATATAATTCTCAGCCTTTCCGTTTCTATCAAACATACTTCCCAAATGTACAAACTCATCTACTTGTTCCAAACATTCATTACCTACAAGTATTTAGCATGGTGTCTCGCTTTCCTCCTTCTCGAATACCATCACTTTCGACTTGTTAACATTCATCATGAGGTCGCTTTCCTTGCATACATCGTACATTCTACTCGCCAGATTCTGTAGTTCTTGTTCATTATTCGCCATTAGTACTGCATCATCGGCGTATGTATATTTTACAACCTATAGAAAAACCATTTTGGGGAGAATTTTTCATTAAACAACCATTAAAATATTTTGAATTTTACGACACTTACAAGAAAAGTCTACATGCTATGAAATAAAAAATTAAATAACTGGGTAGTTCAGATAATACATAAAATATATTAACCGAGAAAAAACGCAAATTAATAATTCACTACGATCGAAAGAAACAAATTTTGAATTTAATTTTGGTATATAATTAGGATGTTTTAAAATTAAAAATTAATTTTAATTTCTCGTTATATGACAATAGAATTTAATAATAAAAAAAAACCACTTGTGCCTTTCATTATAAATAAGTAAGTATAAACATAAATAAATAGAACGGAAATAAAAAATATGCATATATCAGTATATGTTGTAGACAAGTATTTAGGGTGCACTTGTTTGATGTGTTTCACTCAAAGTGATTATATTCACTAGAGATGAACTATGCTCTTGTACACAGTAAAATGTTGAAGCATGGTATACGGGGGACGTCATTCGGGTTATTCGGCGATGATCGCCAGTTCTCGAAAATACCCGAATGTAAAGGGCGTTACTTACAATAATACCTTAAGTAAATGTTAACCAAACAAATAATTACATAAATGTATTTTATTTTAACCCTAATTTTGTTTATTTATTATGATAGATATTTATATCGTGTTTTGTTTGTTTCATAACGTTGCCTTGTCATTCTTTGAGATGTTTTCAATTGTTTATAATCGTCAAAAATAATTTAACGTTGAAACTCGTTATATATTTTTATTCACTGAATTTATGAGTTTAATGAGTACGACCAAGTTTGTAAGAATTCGTTACTAAATGAAACAGGATTAGATTTGCTGGGTAGTGGGTAATTACGGAAACAAAAGTACGACTAATGTTTCCGTAAAATCAATTTTCAATGTTGATATAATATACGGTTTAAAACACGTGTTTTACACACGAATTTTAAGAAAACATACATTTTTTCATCATATAATTACTAATAGTGTTATAACATTGGGTAGTACAATCACATTGGTCAACAAAAATCAGGCTGTGCGGAAAAAATTTGAGCTTGTTGATTTTTTGTATATTTCGTTATTTTGTCATTTTAAATAACACACTAAAAGATCTCGTCGATATTTCGTGCGCTTCAAAAGTTATACGGTGTCAAGGCTATAAAATCTTTTTTTTGTAAGTATCTCGCTTCCTGTCGGTCTTCCGACAAAAATAGTTTTAATAGAATTTGAACATTATAATTTTATTCGTACGAGCAACTGTTCTCACGTTGTACGACTTACAAAGTTTCAATTGGATAAACTTGTAAGAAGGTGGCATGATACAACTTATTTGTATCATGCCACCTTCGAGGTAAAAAGGATTGTAAAAAAGAGAACAAGTAAGTAATGAATGAATTATAATTTTTGGACTCGACGCGTTTATGTGATGGGTGCCGGTGCTAATGTATTTGCAATATAGTCACCGCTCAAGCTTCACATCACCGCTCTGTCTTCTACTCTCTGTATATAATCTCTTTGGTTTCTCTACTTTCAGTGTGTCGACATCTAAAATAATTTTCAAGTATTTTGTGTTGGTAAATTTCTGTATGCAAAGGTGCGTTTTGATGCACGCCATACTCGTAGACACAACCGAGAATAGCGATCAAAACACAGTGATCACCAACTCTAATGATTGTTTTAGTATCCTCTCTGGTAGGGTGGTGCTCTCTGATGTCAATGGGGGTGAAAATACTGCGGCTAATACATTTTTTACGTTTTGCAAATAACAGCCTCAGCCTTTTTATTCTGAAGGTGCATTTTTGAAATAGGAAAAAATGACATTTCTACTGTCAGAAATTCTAAAGTTAGAAAAATGTATACGGATTTTGGAAATTTATATTATTATACTGGGTGCCCTATAAATTTGTTCATATGTTTAATATTTAATAACGGCATATTTTTTTCAGATTAATTCTATTATTATATCCTCCAATAAAATGGACCGTTTTATGCTTGCACAATGCATTAATATGATTGTTTTTATCTTGAAAGCCAATTAAGTGTTTCTGAAACCAACCAAATTATTGTTAAATTTTTAATATTATGCACTCCCTCTCGTGGGTCTTCCTACATAGATTATTGGCGAAGTTTGAACAGTCAGGGACAATCAAAGATTCCAGAAGAACTGGTGGACCGACAACTTAATATGTGGCCGAGAGTGAGCACCCAGAAACCATCTCAACCTGAAATCTGTTCTTGTCAAACTTGCGCCTAATATGTGGAAATAATTCAAAATTATTTTTGCCTGAATTAAGATAACAAGTTGAGCAGTCTCAGTTTTAACAAGATGGCGCCATTTATCATACAGCGAAAGTTAGAATGATCCTCTTCAGAGAGCATATCCTAAACCGCTAATAATTATTTATGTAAAAAAATGGTGATTTGAGATGGCCCAATGCACCAATCTAACGTTTCCAGGCTTCTTTGTCTGAAGTTATCTGAAGATAAAGTTTACATGGATAAATCACAAACTTTAGAAATACCTCAATGAAAATATTCATGCTAAAATTTAGGGAACGAATACCGAAAGTAAGAGAATGCAGTTAAAAGCAAGTTTGTTAGCGTACACAAGGTCATTGTTTACGTATGTTGATTTAAATAATATAAAGATTATTAACGGCCAACCTTCGCGCGTCTGACAGTGCAAGGCGCTGGGAGATCGTTAATAGTAACAAAACACCTATTTTTGGTCTTCGGACATCTCTTCAAATTTATTTATAAATCATTTAAAGTGTTTTACTCATCCTAAGAGAGGCATGAGTAAGATTAGGAAAGGATAACTCAGATGGTATGGTCACATGGAGCGAATAAATGAGAAGAGAATGATGAAGAATGATATATGATGCAAGTGTTGATGACACCAGAAATAGAGGATGTCCGCGGAAGACTTGGCACGACCGAGTAAATCAGATACTGGAAGCGACAATAACCGGCGTAATAATAAAAGATGTATGAATACGGATGAGGCGAAAATTGTGTATCGGGACAAAACGGTGTGGCGCTCTATTCTATCTGGCTACTCTCGCGAAGAAACGGCGTGATGGTAAGTAAGTAAGAGCTGTGTGCTGCTTTAATCCTGATTTGTAAGCTACCAAAGTTTTGTTATTGCGCATTTAAAATCATTCTTAAAGTTTTTAATCCCTTTCTTCTGCCCATCTGCGTTCAGTATTGTACATGTTACAGTGAATGTGTATTAACAGTGAAGTTATATTTTCACTAGTATAAATATAATTTCACTAACTCAGCCAGTTAAAATGTATCAAACGAATGGTTAGGTCAGTGAAACTGTATTTATTCACAAACAGACGATCCGGTACATACGTTTTGTGTCATTCATGCCGTTAAATCAACCAAAACGCACCGTAAACTGGTAAATTTATTAATGACCGGAAATTATTTCACTGTTATTCAGAGAGAAATGTCGTATTGGGAACTCGAGAAAAATTGAGGTAAATATTTGAACGTTGCATTTCAAAATCTGATGACTTGTCGACCAACAAGTATTGAATCAGAACGAGCGTTTTCATCTACGGGATAAATATGTATAAAATTCAGATCAAGTCTAAAAAATGAAAGTATTGATATAATTTGTTTCATCAGAGTATATTTTAATTCTGAAAAATGATTATGTCCAAAAAAATATTATTTTTTAAATAAATTCAATAAAAACATTCAGTTGTAATATTATTTTATTTTAATTACGAATTTATATTAGGTGTATACAAAGTATGTATTCATACACCTAATGTACGTTTTACATACATCAGTAAGTTAATGGATAAACTAATAAGTTAACAATATTAATTCCTCACAGACAGGTAAACAAAATATTGTACAGTCGTAATTCAAATTAACCAAGTTGCATATACATAAGGGATTATCTGATCTCCCATTACCACATCTCAGTAAAAACAAAAAGGACATCATATGCATATATATATATAGGGTGTTCAGCGGAAAAAATTCAAGATTAAGTTGTAATTGCTCGTAAACCATCAGGGTGAGGTAAGTGGGAGAGGTATTATTCGACGTGCGTTATTTGCTGACTTGTTCAAGTTCGACGTGAAATTATGCGCAATCCGTGTAAATCGATAAGGAAGATTGCAGCCTGTACTGGAATAAAAAATCGTCAGTGTACATTATTTTGAAAAAGAAACTACAGTTTCACCCATACAAACTGCAAATAGTGCAGTTTCTCAACGAAAATGACTATTCTTTACGTGAAACCTCAGCGAAAACGATGCTGGAACGTTTTGGAACGGCACGAAGGCTTGGAAACATATTGTTTTCTGACGAAGCACATTTTCTTATAGATGGCTATGTTAATAAACAGAATACAGAGATACTGGTACCCCGGCAACCCAAGGGAACGCCATCAAAAACGTTTGCATTGTCCAAAAACGGCAGTGTGGTGTGCAATTTCTGCCCAAGGGATAATTGGCCCTTATTTTTTTAACCAGCGAGAAAAAGTTACTGCTGATGTGTATTACCAAATGATCGACGAGTTTTTGGTACCCCAACTGCAGCTGTTTCCCGGATTCAACAACAGAACACAATTTTAGCAAGACGGGGCCACTCCACACACATGTGGAGTTTCAATGGGGAAGCTGAGGGGAATTTTTTGAAATAAATTAATCATAAAGAATGAAGACATACCCTGGGCACCTCGGTCAGCGGACCTTATACCGTGCGACTTTTTTTTGTGGGGATACTTTAAGTCGAGAGTTTTCAGCGACAATCCTCGAACAATTCAGGCCCTACAATAAAATATCCGCTGTGAAGTTGCTGCCGTTGAACCAACGCTTTGTTCTCGCGTGTTCGCAAATTTAAGAGTCCGATTGCAAGAGTGTCTTTGAGAAAAATGGACGGCATTTAGACGATATTGTTTATAAAACATAAAATCCGCATCATTAAACTCCATTTAGTATAAATAAAATATGAGAATAACATTATAGTTTTTCTTTATATATTAATATTAAGCTCGAAAATTTTCTGCTGGACACCTTTATGTATTTATATAACATTTTTCACCTGAAACGTATTTGAAATTATTTAGGTTTTAATCTAAGACACCGTTTATAGTAAAGGTAGCCACACACATTTATACTTTAATCATTTAATCTACGTCTATTTTATTTTTATTTACCGGTAAATAACCGGTATTCAGTAAGGGGAAGAATTATTTACCGTATTCTGGTAATTGCAATTTGACGGTAAATTGCAAGCCCTAACTGGAACTGGTGATATGTTGCCCTACAACTCTGTTTTGAATGTTATCAAGTTGTTTTTTTTATATTACTTATTAATATTGTTTATGATATGTTAGTTAGTTTTAGGACTTAAAGCTTATCGGTAAAATAGTATTGTCTATGTGTTCGTTCGAAACAATAAAAATACAATTTTAATCGAAATTTTATAGAATTTTGACAACTAGACGACAAAATAACTCGGATTAAATCCTTTTTTACGAGTATATATAACAAATATAACAAAAATACGCAAATCGACGTTTCACTACTGTCAAATGAATAGTTTAAAGCAGTATATAATCCCACTAGCGCCTAACAGTTAAAGTGTATTTATTATCCGGTGAAAATGTGAATATGATTTCACTAAAATGTTTGTTAAATATAACTTCACTGGTGATACACATTCACTGTGACATATCTGATCGTCGCGTCTGAGAACAAGTAAAAGACTAGTTGCACAATACAATAATGATATCCAATAGTACGTGCCTAATTTTAACCCCTCTCAAGCTGCCTCCTTTCCTGTATTCCAGGATTTTGTAAGCAATGTTAAGTTAAAAAATATCTCGCAGTAGATATTTTTAAATATACAACTTAACATCGCTAAAATTAAATTTAATAATTTTTCCTTTCTTCCACGCCTATTTCCTTACTGCATATCCTTGTGCATATCCTTTGCTTTGTGAATTTATCATCTTGCTGTCACAACGCTAAAGGATAATATATTTTTTCTAAATCACAAGCATTAATTATGATCAATTCTATTATCCCGTCATGCATCTCTTTTCTTTCTACTATCATCCACTGTTTGATCCATAATATCCTATTATTGATAATTGTGATCTTATCATTCCTACAATAGTTCCTTATGTGCGGATTGTGATATTCGATGGAAATCCTTTGAGGTTGAAGAAAAGTAAAAAATAAAAACATTTCTTATATGTTTTAGTAAAATATTCAGATATAAATAAGTCTTTGAACTATTACAAAATTATATTTTTTGGAAATGTTATATTATTATTGATAAACGACGCGAAACGGAGATCAAGGGAGGAAAGCTCTCGAAGAGGCCGAGACCCTCACGGGCCAATAGATTTGATTGTTATTTTTCTTCTATATTTATAACGTATTTAAATTATATTCTATTTTACTATCCTAAGGCCACGTTTGCCTAATTAAGGTAGAGCTGCCATTATTGGACCGGTGCTTCATTGGACCGCTTCAGTATATCAAAAACAAAAGACGCTAGAAACCGTTAGTGAGAACCGAGAACTAGAGAACCGTTAGAGTTAAGAAGGAGACATTACAACCCCTGTGCGACCTCTCTTTGTCTCAATCTTACCGTATCCGCGGTGAACGAGAGACATGCATCGATGGGTTGATTGTGATCACAGTGTAATAATTACATCAAACTAAAACGAATGTAAGTATAATTCTATTTACTAGATTTTAGTGTGTTTATCAATAATATTAGCAAACATATCATCGTTTGCATTCGTGAAGGTTCATAGTTCATATTTTTTTAATGAAACATCTTTTCGTAACAGAGTCCATCGTTGCCATCGATGGACCACCATGTAGCCTTATCGTCGGACTGGTCCAATCGCTGCAATGACTACTTAACTTCTTTCTTATTTAAAAATTTCTTGTATTCATTCCAAAAAATGTCTAAAAGAGGGATTTATTTTTCATGGAATGAGAGCGGCACGCCATTGGAATTACAAGCCTTAAGAGAAAAAGAAGAATGTTTCAATGAAGCAAGTCGAATATTTGGAATAGTGAAACGACGGCTTGATGAAATTAATCAAAAAGCCAAAGAAGAAATTTAGATAGTTGGATCCGAAGGTGATCTCCTTAAAGAATTAGAGACAGAGACACATTTTCGCGCTGGAAAGTTGTTAGTTTGGTGTCACTGTGTGAGGACTGACTCCACCAGGATTATTAAATGTGTAAAAGGTACATGTTCTATATGCAACACATACATACCTACATGTATTGTTAAACCGCGTATTTTGGTTATACACCTTAATTTAAATACGATTGGACCATGTGTGCAAAATGTTAGCAAGTCCAATGATGGACACCTAGTGGTCCAATCAAGGTGCCTGTGGTCCAATGAAGGTAAAATTTCTCTTTCTCTTAATTTTCGAAGATGGTTAAAATGAATAAAATTAAAAATACAATTAAAGAGAACTATTGGTTTTATTTGATCCATCACGGGTGGTAAATAATGTTATCAGTGACACGGAGCATCACCGGCTAGTACGCTCGCTGGCCCGTATACCCACCAGTGCTATGTCACGAGAAGACAGATCCTCCACCGATAACTGAGGCCCAAGTCGATTGGATTATTAATAATACTGGCCCTTCCAAGGTACCCGGTATACACAGTATCACTGGGTTAATTGTGTAGTATGTCTGGAGATTTGCAAAGGATTAACTTTGACATATATTCAATATGTGCTTCATGTATAAAATTTTCCCGAATGAATGGAAGATTGGCCTGCTCAGTGTCATTCCCAAGGGCAACAACAAGCCTAGATTAGATCCAAGTGCTTATCGACCGATCTCGCTTCTTCCCGTTTTCGGGAAAGTGCTGGAAACGTCTTTGATCTCACGCCTGCATACAACCGACAGTTTGGGTTTGTCCGTGGGAAATCCACTAAGCAAGCCATTATATATATGCAGGAATGAATGTGTGCATGTACGGGTAAGTATGTTTTATGTATTTTCCTGGATGTCCTGGATACTGCTTGGTGGTGCATGATCCTCACCAAGCTCAAATTGCGGGGATGCCCGGGGTATCTTTTCGAGATTATCAATAGCTATCTCGGGGGTCGTTCTGTTGTTTCGAGCTATGTTGGGGTCAGCATCTCAAAGGATACTGACATGGGATGTTTACAGGGTTCTGTCCTTGGACTTATCCTGTAGAATATCCTATTTGCTGACATTCTTCTACTTCCACTCCCTGATGGGTGCGACTCAGTGGTATAAGCGCTTGCGCCTCATACGACTGTTGCTTTAATGATGAAAGGAAGTCTGAATCATAATAGGAACTCGACTATAGAATGTGTGATATAAGGGTGAAATTTGAGAGGTTGTATTTGAGAGTTATTATGTATGTGTCGGGTTCCTTTCTTGCTCATGTGAAGGCGGTGTCGGAGCGCGCGGCGAACTTTTTCCGCTCACTTATGAGAATGTCAACCGCTGAATGAGGTCTCTAGCCATACGTCTCACACGCAATGTGATGCAAGTCACATACACCGCGGAGGTACGGGCGCACCGGCTTCAAACTGTTATTGCTTCCGCGTTAAATAGGGGAGAGTGCCGCTGCTTGCACTAACTGGAACGTACCGGTCAACATCGGGCGTCGCCCTTCCGGTGCTTGCGGGGGTGCTGCCTGCAGATCACTCGGTGCTGGAAACGTCTGCCCGGCGTGCTCTAAAGAAGGGCCTGGAAGTGTCACTTGGGATACACCTTCAGGCCATTGGATGCAGAGTATAAGGTTATGTGCTAGCGTTTAAGGGCGATTACTCTAGACAGATAGGAGGCGGCACCTCTGAGGAGATGGAGTTTTTCCTTCTTCCCCTCGGTTGCCGTCCAAGAGAAAGGTCGGGGGGGTTCTCCGGCGTTGGATCACTATTCGGTGTAGCTATTTCGGGACACGGGGAATTTAGAAGCGAGCTTTGCGATTTAGGACTTGCATCGGACCCGTGGCGCACCTGTAGCCTTGTGAGACAGACGCCGGATCACGTCTTTTGGCATTGTGCTGTACTATATTTGATTGAGGGTATGGTGGGAGTGGATCGGGTTTCTATAGGAAATTCCGGTCTACTCAGTTGAAAAAGGAATTTAGAATTGTTCAGGACTCTTGCGTGTGTGGGTGTCTAGATGGGAACTTTGGCGGAGCCCGGTGATTCCTGAGAGTCTCAATATTTGATGGGGTTTCCCAGTGTGTTTTTTATTTATAATTATGGTTTTTCATGCCTATCAATCTGTAATGTTTTGTGTAGTTTTGTTTTGGAAACGTTGTTGGATAGTTGTCATAGTAGCATTAAATAAATGCCAACCTGGCGACGAATGAGTAGGACCATATATTATATTTTGCTTATAAACGGTCTACCCTCACAGGTAAATGATCCAATCATAGCGACTTTACCTTATTTATTAATACATTTGTATGTATCTCGGTCCTCTTTCCTGTCTTTTTACTACTGTCATCCTTCAATTCATAATTTTACAATATTTTTTAGATACCTGTTTTCTTTAATTATGTGACAGTTTTTTTTCTCTGCTTTTTCTGTTTCTAGATTTCTGATAGTGTTTGATAGTGTAGTCTGTCATTTATTTTTATACTTTCTAGTGTTCCCTCGTTATTATCTCAGTTCATCTAGATTTTCCGTCGCTCTCCAACACCACATCTCAAATGATTTAAGCCTATTTTTTCTTGTGATTATGATCCACTCTTCGCATTCTCGTGATATTATGCTTAGATGGTTACAGGTTATTATTTTTGATGTTAGAATATTTATTTCTTTGTTAAATTGTACTTGATTTACATATAATTGCTACCGTTTACAATTGTTTCAACATCTATAGGTACACGTTTTGGAAATGAAATAATGTTAACATTTCCACAGATGTTTATTGGTGATGATCCAGTCTGAAGGCACATTATTGTAGTACCGCTATAAATATATTAGAAGTAGCACATAAATAAATGGTAAAGTTAATCATTAAAATGAGGGTGTTAGCGATACACAATTATTTCTGCAGCCAAAATGATTACAAGCCCTCGCGTGAGTGCGAGTCCTGCCGAGCTCATCCCCTTCTGCGAGCGGCGACAGGTCCATTGCCAGCAGTCAGGGCGGGCCCTTGCCGACCGTCGAGGCGGTCCATAGACAACACATTTAGGGCGGGCCGCAGCAGCCCGCGCCGCCGGGAGGGGACGCGGCGCTCCGTCCCGACGCCGAGCAGTTTGAAAACTTTTTACAAGCAGAGCGTTAAAAAATATTTTCTTCATAACGTCGTGACGAACGGCTCGTACGAATGTCGCGTCACTTTCCTTCGCACGTCTTCACCTCGCCAGCGGGACGAGCGGCGCGGGGACCGAGCGGCCGGAGAGGGGGCAGGGATCCCCACCTCTCGCCAGTTGCTCGCGAGACGCGGCGTGAGTCGGTCGCGTGATGCGTGTTCGGAGTCAGCAGTTTGACGTTTCAGCGCGTAAATATTTGGCGAAGGACCACGCGCTAATCATTTTTTGTGAAGTTTCTTTATTTTGCCAATTCGCTTCGTTACTTTCGACGGCTTCTTTTGTTTTATTTTTTTTATTTGTGACGATAATTATTATGATTGAATATTTGTTTTGAATTATTTTGGCGTTCGGATATGTTTTGAAGTGCGCCGTTGCGTCGGGACGAAGATCTCCGCCGGTCCCGGAGGCTGCGGCAGGGCGGGCCTGGAGGGCGCAGCGCCCGCAGGCGGCGCGGCGAGGGCGGGCTCCTCCGCCCCCCCGCCGGACATGTCTCGCCGCAAGCAGAGCAACCCCAAGCCTCTCAAACGTGAGTACACATCTCTTCCCGCGCTCCGAGCGCTTCCTGTCCACCGAGATCGGACATTCCTACAGTTGGTCACGTACCGAACTGATTCCATTTACTTCACAGATGATGAAATCTCAATCCCGTAGAATATTATGTGCAAATTGATCATTTAATGAGAGATACGTCACACCCTGATACATATTTCTTCGCGAGGTCGGTACTTAAAAAATATAACGCCCAGAAAAAACCAATTTCCTACCAAAGTAATACGAAACTTATAATATTACGTACATGTATATATATATATATATATATATATATATATATATATATATATATATATATATATATGTATATTATGGTCGACCTGTCAATTTGCCGCCTAGATCATGTGATTAGACTATTTTCTGTAGAGATATGTAAAGTCACCTGTTTATACCAAAAAACAACCTAACCTGTTATTTGTGAAATTACACCAGATTTGTATGAGATAGTGTCTGATTCGAAGAATTATCAAACGTAGTCGGGGTGCACATTTGAATTAAATTATATTCCATTGTTCCATCGGATGATCTTTATAATTAAAAATATATATTGAAATAATACCTGGTTTTTAAAAATGTAATTATTGGAAAGTTCTATTGCGCTTGTTGGATAAACTTATATATTGTCAACTTAAATGAATATTATTCTATTAATCCTGATGTATCCTGAATTGCGTGATGTCGTCACGCATCATACTCTAGAAAATAATAATAATCAATGTTGACATGTACTAGGTAAGAAATCCATACATGTACTGATTTTTGTAATTTTGAGTTATTCTGCCGTGAGTCAGTTATTATAATAGCCGACGTTTCATATATCGTAATGTAATATAATATAAACTATCGCTCGGTGAAACTCGGAAGAGAACACAATTGTATTGTAAATTATTTCTGACATACGTACCTATTTTAAAAATAATTTTTGGTTGTCCGTTTTGACGATAAATAATATAACGTTGTGTGGTTTAATTTCTTAAGAACGTTCGTGTATATTTATAGGAAAGGCATGATGTAATAGTGATATGTGAAGATGGTTTGAAATGATGTAGGTATCTAATTGAATCTCCCGGGACCCCCCAGGTAATAACACGGTGTGTGATATGTGCTCTTTTTACTATCCAAATAGAAGTTGATTTATTGCCCGACTCGGGTACACAACCTCCTCCTTATCTGCCCAATATCATCTCCCAGCCCACGTTCGGTTTATAGAAATTGCACTTTTTTTACAGGCAGTAGTTACCGCACGGACTTGTTTATTTGTTCGGTACCTACTCGTATTATTATTTTAAATGATATATTAGAGGTACGAGTGCCCATTGTTTAGCTGTAAACCAGTAATTAAATTGATATGTTACCTCTTTATGCCATTATGCAAGATTATAAAAATTATAATAAATAACCGTAGCGTGCAGGCCCGGACTGCGGTCCGCTGGCACCTCAGGCGGGGCCCGGATCTCGCCGAGGGCTCGAGTGAGATAGGATTAAATTGATGATTGGCGAAGACAACAAATGCAAACATCTGACCTCCGAGCAAAGATGTTAATAAAGCGATATTGCCAATACGATTGATCGATTTCTTATCGATCAATTGTATTACTCTTGCAAAATGTATTAATACTATTACAACTGACTGAATGACTTTTTATTTAAGTACTACTAATGTGAGAAATCATATTAAATAAATAAAAGATAATTTGCAATTGTCGAATCCTCACCATTGATTAATTAACGTAATACCTATTAGAAATACACTTAGTTTTTTGCTAATAATTTGCATTCAACCACATCTCGTCTGTATACAGTATACAAACCTATTCAAAAAATATTAAACGGACATTTTTTATAATATTAATCCACCCGATCGAATACATTTCAAAATATCTATAATTTAATACACGGTTGTTACACACTGTTCCAAAAATATTACTAGAAAATTTGCTAGGTATATTTAAATGACGAAATGTAGTCTCTTGATTTTTCGGGGGGCCGGATTTGATATCTTATTTAGGGTTCATTATTTGCTCAATCCATCCCTGGTAGAGTGGTATCGTGGTTATTTTATTAACGAGTTTTTGTATTATTTTTTGCAGTGAAAAGCGTGCACGTAGTTTTTTTATAATATTCCCAAAAATTAAACTTCTCGCTTTTAACTTCCTCATTTATGAAGCTTGTGACAGAAGATTTGCTAATTTATTTAATTTAAACATCATTTTAAAAATACAACATTTATTTATTTATTCCTATGTATGTAGAAAAACTTTAAAAAATTGAAAAATCAAAGTACTTTAACGGTGACTTTCTATGAGAAATAACTATTTTTTACATATTATACAATTGTTTTTCTCTTATATATTTTTTACGCCTTTACACATGTTTGTAGTATAGTTATGCAAAAGCGTTGAAATAATTTTTCCACTTCCTTCATCAGGATGTCAAATTAATTAACTAAAACCACATACGTCAAAGTGTTGTGATGTTTTTGAAATTCTGTTTAATAAATATAATTAAAAAATAAATCTGGTAGGTACTCAGTCATAAGGATCATTTTATTACTTAAATTATTACGATGATGAAAGATGCTGAAGTTGACTTAATGATATAAAATGATTAGAATTGTTTTAAAAATACAACTTGTAGTTACATTCAGTTGGTTATTTATAATATTTTGGTTCATTTGACATATTTATAATGATTCTAAATTATTCAATTTAAGACCAACACAAAAGTATGATTATTTTCTAATAAATGCTTGGAAAATTCTGAATAACCATTACTATTTAAACATCTTAGGGTCGGTTGTGTGATCAGTAGTAACTTTTTACTTACTCTCGTAGTAAAAATCCTTTTCAGGTTGTTGATACATCAAATAATCATGAAGTATGCTTTATTTTTTGCATTATCTCTGGATTTTTATTTTTTTATTAATTAATGTTTATTTTATTTTTGCAATTAAACTAGAAACACAAAGCAAAGTTTCATAAATCCATTTCACGCTCACAAGTAAGACAAATCATTATTGATTTATGTCCTCCATCCATACTTAGTGGTGATTTTGGGAATTCTTAAATTCTAATTAGCCACACCTCTTGTGTTTTTTCCGTGTCCGTATCTGTCACTTAGATGCTGATTTTTTTTCGTATTATGTGTAATGTATATTAAACAACGAGACCATCATCGGACGAAATCTAATCATTAAAATAGCGAAATATTCAATGATTAATTGTATACTGCAACTTTTGAAGTATCAATGTGTCAGATGACTTTAGTCAGCTGTGAAAAGTCCGCCATATTTAATTATCGAGTTTACTACGGAATGTACTTTCGAGAAGTAAATATTTTTTATTAACTATCAAACAACCCGTTTTCGCTAAATTATTTACTTTAGTAACTTTTTTTACTATAGTAAAAAGTTACTACTGATGACACAACCGACCTTTAGTGTAAATTCCTTTTGTTATAGATATTCGGTTAAAATACATTTTTAGCGCACAGAACTCTCTATATGAATTTAATTTTAAAATTAATATGACAGTTTTTTTAATGATATTTTCCGAAATTGGTTGGTGTATTAAATATAACTCATAAACTGGTTAAAAACAGTCTTTTAAATAATCTATATTAAAATTAATAAAAATCACAATGTAAAATTTGCAAAAAATATGAATTTAGCATATTATAATATGATATTATATGACAAAATGAAATGAAATCACTCTGACTGAGTGTGTAAGATGTCCTGTGAATATGGTTCTTGTAAAGCGTCCAGTCTGTCGCCGTCTTATATAATCGGTATTGCAATACGATGTTCCAAGTCGAATTGCAGTCATTTGATGTCGGTGTAAAGAATGTAGTGAAATGGTTAGTGATGTCTAGTTCTAGAAGCGGATGTCATATTTGTTGATGCATTGTTGACATATATGTAAGTCAAGGTAAGGAAGAGTAACGAGAGAATAGAGTGGAAAGTAAATTAATGAAGCATTGTGGAAACTTCGCTTTGTGTAACGCGCACCTTGTTAATTTTTCATATCTGGGGAAACATGTTTAAGGTTATCGATATAACGTATTTCACTGATCTGTATTGTCGGAGCGTTATTATTGAGCGCAGTTAAAATGTGGAAGAAAGCGGCTCAATCTTCACCAGCTACTTGAAGTTACGATAGTAAAAAAATATTTTAATTCTGCAGTAGATGTAACGCAGAACACGCTCGTCGAGCAGTTTTGACAAGTGATGTTGAATCGTTATTGTGACCGTGTTGGTGACTAACATTTAACTGTCGGAGGACTACTTTCTAGTG
This sequence comes from Eubasilissa regina, assembly GCA_022840565.1. NCBI lineage: Eukaryota > Metazoa > Arthropoda > Insecta > Trichoptera > Phryganeidae > Eubasilissa > Eubasilissa regina. The sequence continues at coordinate 41,355,446 of JAINEB010000018.1, read as the reverse complement.
TACTAGTGATTACCTGAAGAATGATGAATAAACAATAACCAATCACCATAATTATAGTTTTACACGATAATAGTTGAACCACCATTAGTTTTGACAGAGTAATCTCGCCATGCTAGAATTTTATTTATGATCGAACTTTCCTTGCAGAAGTAACCAAAGGTCTGCTTTCATTAAACATCGCTTTTGCACGGAAGCTGATTTGAGTAGGTATTAATTAGTATTTAACAAATACACTCTTTATCTTTATAGAATGTATGTTTGCTATAGTTAGTATTTATTACACGTATTTATTTCTCTTCTTTTATTTTTTATTTAATACTTTTTTCCATTTTAACTCGTAACGTGTTTTAGACATTTGATTTCGTTTTCGGCAATTGATTAAGATTTGATTAAGAATTTCTCAATATTTCTTATGATCTACATAATATAATATAGCAAATATTCAGATTGGAAAATTGTCCATCGACTCAATGTATTTTTATTAGATCTCCGTCGGCTAATTTTATTTACGACTATATAATATTACGGAAGGTATTGTTCAATATTATATTTATGTATCTATCCATTATTTGTCAATAAATATTTAAATAATCATTTTTTACATGTCTTATTTTGGTAGGTATGTATACGAACAAAACGCAGAGTGTATTTGAATCTATTTGAATATTGTTTCTAGAACAGAATTAGTTGTTGATTAAAATATTAAAATGTACGAATTAAATTACCGTCAAGGCTGGTTGAATCTGCTGTAGTTTTATAACCAACTAGGCCATGCAGGGAAAAAAGATTCATCTGTGTTAAAAATCTATGGCTTTAATGATGGTTACTGATTTAAAACTTCCATAAAATTATTTGTTTCAGCCTGCCCTGTTCCTATTCCCCACCGTGAGCGACTTAATGCGCGATAGGCCGCATGGCCTACCACTCTGTAAGCGAGTAAACGCGCGACACTGTGGCTACAGCATTGTGGACGCATATTCAAACACGAATTTAATGAATATAAATTCATACCGACTGGCGGAAAGTAAAATGGATGTATATACTTTACTATCATTAATAAGAAGTGAAATACAAATTGTCGATTTTTGACGTGTAGTTCGGATTATAAGAGAACATCGTTCGATCCAACAGCTACTGTGCTACGACCGGTTCTCGCAGAGACGTCGATATTGTACAATTATACAATGTTCTGCTACGTCAGTAGGGTCCTCGCATTCGAATCCTCATAAACTATTAATATGGAGAATATCAAATGTGCTACGTGAAGTATTTTATAGTTTAAGAACTTAACACAAAAATTATTTTTTCGCTTTTGTGTCAGAAATAGGTGCGTCGATTAGGCAATACAGTTGGGAATCTAATTATACAATCGGAGACTAAAGTAGAGGGAATGACGTGTCAAATTATGATGAAAGGTCAGTCTGCGAGATGTAAATTTGCATTTGTCGCCGAGGTTATACAGGTTGTAATCTAGCGTTGAGGTCCAGAGGGCTCCGAATGTGTTTTTTTGGCGTCTGTCAGCGCCGTCATGTCCCGTCACGGGTGACGTCAGACCGGCGTCTGCAGCCCGTCCGCGGAGACATTCAGCTGTCAACGGGTCTCTCGGCCGCGGCCTACCCTCGCGTCCGCGCTGCGGCCGCGCACACAATAACCGATAAATTATGCCGCCATCTCGGTCCGATAAAATAAATATATTCCGATTTACATACATTCTTGCGCGCGGTATCGGGCGAGCTCGGTGGCCGGGTCGGGCGTGCCTCGGGGCTGCCTCCCGGTGCCTCCCCTGAAGCCTCGAGACAGGGGATGGTTCAAGTTGTGCTCTAGGACCGAGCATTGTTGCAATGTTAAAATCGTGAATCAATATCAAATAATTGTTAATTGTCATGATAGCTTTGTTTTCATAAAGACATGTTTCATCAAATTTTTGATGAAATAAAAAACGAGATGGAGAGGTAGCAGATCAAGGACAGAAGTTAGTAGTGATTGATTTCAGTTTCGGTACTTTTATTTTAGTCAGAAAAAGTTATAGACTTCTACATTTAGAAAATGGTTATTATTCTTAATTACATATTAGTAGACTACATTTTATAGTACCGTAAGGCGGACTCAATAAAATGTTTTTATTATTTATAGATTTTATCATACATTAATTGTTCTGAAAAAAAAAGTAACGTAAAAAGTAAGTAAAGTAAGTAAAAACTTGTAACGTCTATCGTAAAAAGCCCAATTGGTGCCGTTAATATATGAATAAATAAATTTAAAATAAACTGAATACTTTTCAATAAGATAAGATAACCTACAAGAAGATCCGAAGATTGAGTATAAGATAAGATAAAAAATATTATCTTGTTCTGTAGGGCTTAAAGAGACTGAGCAATCTTCTTTAAAACACGATTTTAATCATGTTTATGAATACTGAATATGTTTATTTATTTTTTCTTATCTCGAGTTGTTAAATTCAATTTATTTCGATTTCGCAATGTTTGCGATGTTTTAATGTTTATATTTTTATGTGAAATTGTTGCATAATGGCGTCTTGGTATCGATACTGGTGTGACAGAGAATTATGGAAGGAGCAGAGGAATAAATGACATCTGACTTCTTGAGAAGAATATGAAATTATGGGCGACTAAGAAATGAAGGATGTTAATGAGAAATCAGGGTGACAAATAGAAACATTATTTAGTTACCACCTAACTGGTGTTAACCGTGTTCCACGGTGGCCATTTACAATGTAGTTAGGTATTCGAAATAAAAAAATCAAAGACTGTACATACATGTGATCGCTGATCATTGAAAAGTTCTACTTTTCTACCAACTAGAATAGTTAAAACCGTAGAAACTTTGACCAACGTCAACAATATTTTTTTTTAATGATAACTGACTTTCAAAAATTTATTAGTGCAGAATTCTGTTTATTAAAAAAATGGAATATAGCATTAAAACAATTTTTTTTTTTTTAAATGAGAACTACATAGATTAATTCATGTTTGTATATAATTCAAGAAAGAAAAAATAATACCGTTAAGTGAGAAAATCAATATTAATAAAATACCTTGTTGTAGCAAGTGCAGTTTTTCAATCCTCACACACGGTAACCTGGACTCTGAATACTAAGAAGATCCAGGTGATACAGTGCAGTATGGAAGAAGTATGCCGGAAATTACTAGTAGACAGAAAAATAATCATTTGGGGTAGAACAGCGAACGAGGTGAAGGATGTGATTGTCTCACGATTGTGTCCGCGAGACAAAAAAATCACCTAGCCCAATATCTCGATAGACGAAATCATTGGAGCAATTGGAGTAACGCGGCAAGATTGGAGGAGGACTGAAGAGTCACGGGGAGGTATTTGTTAAACAGCGGAACGACAATGCCCGAAGATGATAATGGAGGACCATAACACGGAGGGATAAGACGCCACACGTTCCCGATAATAAGTCTTATTGCACATGTTCGATCCATGTTATACAAACAAATAAATGTAATCCAACGGTTAAGAATTTCGTTCGATAAAACGTAGGTGGTTGAAATCAATTTTCCGTTCAATTTGATTTCAGCAACAAATGTAGGTTGTCGCTATGTAACACTTTTCTCTTGGACTTAAATCGTCACACGCACCGTCTCCGAAATATCCACAATACGAGCTAATATATAATTACATAATTCAATATATATTAGCAATTTAAGCTTGAAGTAATTTAAGAAGTTTTAGCGATTTCAGCTAATGTTAATTCAAGAAATTTCAGCGATTCCAGCTAGAGTGCTACCATATGTTTGATTGCCATATCGAATAGATTCAATGGCGTCTATCTCGTATATTACACACTTTCGGTGATATTTGGAGATGTTTATACTTGAGAAGTATATAATCAAATAACGACTGTTATATAATGGCGCGCTGATAAGATTTAATGACTACAAATAACATGTTAAATAGTGTACTCGTAGATGATTTAGATATACATATATGTAATACACATATTATACATGATGTGTCTTTTATCACTAATAATTGATAATAATTCCCGGCCGAGTATGAACAGCGATAGATTAACCGGAGGTTTGTAAACAATTCTATTATTACCTATAGTTTAAAAAGGTTCTTGATTAATCTAATCTTATCGTATATATTAGGTTGTTACAAAAATAATGGCCGATTTTAATATTAAATCATATTGAACCATTTTTAATAGAAAATATTTGTTTTTGTTTGATTATTAGGAATTTGCTATATTTATTTATCGAGTCGGATATTTCATTTCCACCACTTTAAAGCTTCAGAAATGAGATGGAAAAATAATAATAATTACGTGTAATTTTTTGAATCAATTTACATTTCTGCACTATTAAAGAAGCATAGGGTGAAGGAATCACTTTTGAACAAACAATGCGGCGTTAGTTTGAAAAGTTTTTGAACGGATATGTAATCCTGAAAGATAAAGAGTGTCGAAGACGTCATCTAACAGAAATTGAAGCTCTGAAGGAAGAAAATATGCAACAAGAAAACAATTGGCACTGATCGACCTATTTTGATTCGCGATAACTTTCATCTTTTGAAGTACTTCAATCAAAAAATCAATGCAGCAAAATTGCATTTAAAGATTTCTTGGAGTCTAATTCGCCTTAATTTTATTCTATCGGCACGAATGAGCTTAGCAAAAATGCTTAGAATCAGATGGTTCTTATTTTGATGAATAAAGTATATTTTATATAAAGTTACGTTTAATTAATTCGGCCATTACTACCGCTATATATTCCATTATTTGGCTAGTAACACTTCACGCAGTGTACTTTTTCAATTTTCTGAAATTCTTATTAAATGCATTACACCTGGCGGTCTGATTTAGTCGTGTTTAAATTATTTTCATAAAATTCTTCTCTATAAACGAATGACAAAATGAGAAGGAATATGCAGAGATTCCATCAGGTTCGCGGTCAGGAGTGGGAGGAGAGTGTGCAACCATTTCTGAAGCCGTCGGGGTTTGCCTGCAGAACTGGTTTCTTGGGCGCCACCCTGTTCTGACTCGCCTTCCATATTCACCGTTCCGACGAGACTCCGCGGATGCTGGGTGCCGAGTACCGCTGAGTGCCGAGCCGATCTCCGCCAATGTTTCAGCCGGCGATAGTGCGCAGTAATGAACCATGATTTGGTCCGAGAGATAAATGTGGTGTGTGGACTCATTCGAGATAATGTTTATTATAAACTGGGGAAACTAACACATTTGTTCGTTATTCTTAAATTACTGATAATATTATTTAATTAATTAACATAATATTATATATTTATTTACGCTGGTCGATGTTTTTTTTAAATTTTTAGATAATAACCGGTACGCGGCTGGTGATTGGAAGAAAATATATTTTTTTCTCCTTTATTTCTTTTTATTACAATTTTAAAAATAAGAAATTTCACCTTGTTAAAAATGATGATTTGTACCTATTACATATACTAGTTGACATACAAATTTGTGAATACACATGTGTGTGTGTGTGTGTGTGTGAGAGAGAATGTGATCTGTGTCTATGTCTCACGGTCTATTCTCACTTACTACGAAAGCAAAGGAGATTCTCGATTGTCCAGGATAATGAACTCACGATAGGTAATCTCGTTTAATCTGTACTAATTTCAACTAATGAAATCAAAAAAACTACTTATGCTCGTTACGGGGTCTGGTCTCTAAAGAAGAGAGAGAAAGAGAGGAAGAACATGTATGTAAAGCATATATAATAAGAATATCTAAAAATTTGAATTTAAGAATATAGTATGATTAATCGGTATGGTAGTAGTGGACAACATTATTATAGTAATTAATATTTTTATTGAAGCAAACTTTGTATTGCACATACGACAGAGTATTAGTATTTTTATCGTTACCGATTGCGAGAGGTACGATCCCTAGCTACGATCAATAGCTAGAAATATCCACTAATTTAATTACAAAAAATAAATAGAGTGCCACAAGAAGACACTTCGAATATAGGTACCAGTGGCGGTCGGTGACTTTTTGTAGAAGGGATGCTGGAAAACAAGTTTATACCTACTATCAAATATAACTTATAATCGAAGGATATTCAATGTTCCAATAATTCAGCTTCAAGTATTCAAGCCAAACTGTTAAAAATGCGTTACACAAACAAATTTCTCAAAACAATTCGCTCGTTTCGTAATATGTATGCTATTTTGTGTATTATACCCATAAACATTAAAGTCATTTTTTGTACGTTGGATGCTGTTAACGAATACGTATATATCGTATTCGAAGACGTTTAGAGGAGGAACTGAATGCGCATGCGCGGAAGTCGAATACTTTCAAACTTTATGGATACGGAACGAATGATAGAATCCACTGTTGCCGGTGTGTATATGTATTTCGTATATGTCGTAGTGTGTGTTATGACCGGTCTTTAAAGGATAGGACGAATTTATTTGGAGCAGTGCTGTTTTCGGCAAGAAAAAAAAGTCTAAAGCTTTTAAACTCTAGAATATAAGAGATGCGGAGCATCCAAAGCATGCACGAAGCGACCGTGCCTGTAGATACCACTGCCTAGTTTTATCTCTCGATTCATCTTCATTTTCTTTTGTTATCAGTGGAATGATTGCGGTCGCGACTTCGTCTACTAAACTTTGCCAATATTGAGCCCTTAATATGATAGACTAAATTTGTTTGACTTAATACGTGTGTTATAACAATACACTGTGGCTACCGTGTCCCTGAGATGTCCACAGACCTGCTTCATCGAATTTTATAGATTATGATCGTTTGTTATTTATAAGTGTAGTAAGCGCTAAATGTAAATTGGAATTAAATGTAATCTTTGTCATAAAACAATTTCCAATATGCGTCAAATAAGTAGGGCTCGACGCTACCGCTACCCCCGGAGATGCTCCGGTGGGGGTTGTCGCGGATGACCCTCCGGTTCCCACGGCGGGGGTTGGGGGGCGCACGCTCACACACTCGCCAGCACGCGACAGCTTTGTTATCTAAGTTTTTACATTATGCCTTTGACTTTTGATATTTTGCAAAGCGGGAAACCGGTTTTGAAACTAATTTGAGCAGCGTTAGAATATATTTTAATTGTAGAATAGCTTGCACTAATGCATCAAAGTTGTTTTTATTTCTTTGAGTTGTTCATTATTAATAAAAAGAAGCCGCACCTCGCTTTAAGTATATGTTTTAGATGTTTGAAGAATAAAGAAGTCGTCAACGTGTATTTCTTTCAATGGAAGAGTTTTTTGAATTGAGGTTTTGACTTTTTATTATATCTATAAATAATATAATGTTTTTGTTGAATTGTCACGAAATACATACTAATGATTTTCGTAGATTTCACCGGAACCGTTTAGTCGGAACATTGATTTGACAGCTTAGACGTTGCAGGCGCTAGTGACGCGGCGAGACAGGCAAAACGAAAGGTCCGAGCGGCCATATGAGTTCAATTTATTCGGATGGTTATAGCGAAAGATTAATTATTATTAGTTAATTAGTATTAAAGTGAATTATAGGTCTGACTACGTTGTTTATAGTATTTTAATTGATAACTTGGCTTATTTTAGCTAGGGCGGGGTTTCCACTAAAATGTCACCTGGACGGAATAATAATCAAAAGCTTTCCACAGCCATAATATTTCAGAATTTCAACTTTGCCTCAAATTATCATTCATTATTGGTACGCATTTTTATTAACGATATTAAATATATTTTTATTGAATAGAGTTTTGAGATGAGTGATATTATTGTAATCAAATCAAATTCGCGCGTACAACTTCCAACGCGAATGAAAAATTGGAGATTCTACAATTCTACGGCGAACAGTCGCTGGGAGGTACTGTTCCAAGATTATTTAATATGTTGCAAATTTTACTAATTTTCACAATCTTTCCTACTGATTTATTCTCTCGTATACTTTAAGAAAGATATATAAAAATAATTATTTTGCAATACTAATATTTGAATTGTACTATAACTGCTGTAAATAAAAACTGCGGGATTTTAAGAGAAAATAACGGAATTTTAAAGAAACTTACTCGTATTGAAATTGAATTAAAATATCTCATAAATTGTATTATCATAACTTAAAGGATTATAGAAAAATACACGTATTGACTCTATTCCGACGTTTATATCATAGTTTGTTGCATTTTAGGAAACGATGACATGGTGGCGTGAACAAACGAATCGCGGCCGTGTATCAAAACAGTCTAAAAAAATCCCCGGTTTAAATTTTCGTATTACCTTCATTTAAAGAAAGTATACGTTGCATTTTACAAATTATACATTTTCTCATTATTCAATTACACCCAAATGACGAGAGGTCGCGTATAATCGGCCATTTAGCGGCGCCCGCGATCCGTAGCGATCGGCTGACAGGTGACAGGCCTCTGATGGTATCGGCGCGTCGGCCATGACAGGACGCCATAACAGGATGATTGTTGCCATACTTCCCGCCGAGATGCTCGCGCCAGGAACTGGTGTCACCGCTCGCCAGTAGGTGAAGCGCGCGACAATTACCTGTGCTCTGCTGATAAAACTATACATCACAATGTGTTCATTTATTTATTTTATTATATTGTGTAGATGGTGATAAATTCGTCAATTTATAAAAAATTGTTGTAATGGAATTCTTTTTTGTTTTACAATATAAGTATTAAGTGAATATATTTAATTTATTGACATACATTTATGAATTTGACATTTAACATCATCTGGTATTTTAGGTATCTGATTTTGTGTATCGCAATTCTTAGAATAATTTTCTCTTCAAAACAATGTTCTAGAAAACGACAATTTCCCAGGAGACAACAAAATTATTTAGTTATATTTAAATAGCACTTGTAATATTTTTTAGAATAACTGTCGATTAACTGAACAAATGAAATGAATGAGATGTAATACAACATGCCTGAAATTAGGCATACGTTTATTTTATTACCCAAAATTGTACAGCAATATTTTTGTAAAAATTTCGCCTCATACTCGAGTGAAATCGAAAAATGAATATTCAAAACTTGGAAACTAAATACCACACTTTGATTTAAATGATAGATAATACATTTTTGTTTCAAAAGCACGATTTGTCGTAAAATAACATTTAAGAAATTAATTTTTCAGTTTTTCAAAAAGAAATATTTTTTAAACACCTATGTTATTTCTATTGAGAAATTGATAGTAATACTCGTACTTCGTTTATAATTTCATATAAGCAAATACTTAAGTCGCATATCCGCCCTACTATGTAAATAACTGTCAAATGCAAACTTTGTGAGCAGAAATAAATGATCAGTGCGATATTATTTAGAGTATTCAAGTACGTACGTAAAATTGTGTATGATTATTTTATTGAATTATAAAAATGCGATGTCGAGTGATGGAGACGACCAAAAACGACTTACTACGCGTCTCAACAAAATTTAAAATTCTACTTCACAATGTAAACCTAAAATATCCATCAATGTATTTTATCTTGCCAGGACGCACTGTACAGGTCTAGGATATTTGAAGAAGGATGTGCTGAAAAACAGATTTGTTCCTGAATTCCTTTAAAAGCCAGTAATTGGCTGTTGCAAAATACTATTAGGTTCCAGCGATATCGGTTTAGTCCTGGGTCAACCGCAGATCGGCCGTTCACCTCGGTGCAAAATTCTGAGCTGACCTCGTTACTTTTAATTAATGGAAATCTCTCGAAGCGTGAGTGACACATTTTGACTCGTCGTTTCAATCAGAAAGGTGCTCGAATGATAATTAATTTATCGAGCGCGTTATCACTCCTCAAAGGTCAACCGAAGGCTCGCGCGGGCCGCGGGCCGCCCCGCGAGCGCTCAAAAACAACACAAATGAAATATTGCCAAATGTTTTGAAATACTGTGGTTCCTCTGAAAATTTATTGTGATCCGATTGGCCGTCGCGATAGACATCTTTTGTTTCGGAAATAAATTCCCAGAATCAGCCGTCATCGTGATATACACCTCGTCCCCGCATTCCTGCTTTCCTCAGGGATCCTTCCTCCTCGGGCAGGTTCTACTCGTCTCGGAGATCATACGCAAGACGAGAAAGCTACTCTCCCAGTACGACACGTGCAAATACATACTATCAATCCGTACTCCACAGGGGTAAGATACCTTTTTTCCTTACAGATATTTCATATATCTTTTTAATACATACTTGACGTATTTTGAATTCTCGATATTACCATTCTCAGTATTTTATTTTGCTTTGCCAAGCAAGATGGTTCCTGGCTACTCACAAATTTTATTATTCACTCTCTACACTTCTTCGTTTTTGTTGGCGCTATAGCCCAAATCGAGCCTCGCCTCTTCAATCCTCCGCCTCCATGATATTCGGTGTTCTGCTGGCATTTCCAATTATTCAACAGCACCAGGTTCTTAGCGTTCTTCTTCACACTGTCTCTTTATACTTTGGATTCTCCACACTCTTCTATCATTGACGAGTCGATATATTTTGAAGTTATCTAACAGCTCAACATTGTTCACCGATATCCTCAATTGCTCTAGTACACTACACTCGGTAGTTTGAAACGTAACTCTAATTTCCTACCCCCAAAATGCAGCACGATATATTTATTTATTATTATCCACGCCTTATTCAGGCATTAACATAATTTAATTAAAATTACAGCAATACACAAAGGAAAAAATTACATAGTGTCAGCGTGTTTTTATATAATTAAAAATAAATATAAAATGTGAAGTAGCAATTTATTCGTCACCATTAGCTGTTGTCGCACCTGCGTATTGGACTTTTTTAAAACTATAATAATAATAATGTTTTTTTTAATTCACAGTGCAGTGCGGTGTGTTATTATATCGTTATAATTAGATAACATTGTATAATTAGATAACATAGCAAAGTAAAACATATATTTGGGTACCCTGCCTGCTACACTAGTATTTTACTGTATTGTAGCAGACAGTGCCTTTCCGGTATAGTAATAAACAAAGTGTAGGGTTCAATGTACAAATAAGTATATATAAAGACTATACATAATACTATATACATAGATTACATTGGAGATAGCCTGTAACTAGCCCGGGGGTTCAAAAATAAATGTGAAGAAAAGTCTGTGCAACACAGCTTGTCGGGGCACTCCTCAATCCCTGGTTCTCGCGGGACAGAACATTGAGAGTCGAAACTTTCAATCTGGCAGTGTACGCCACGAAGAATGGTAGCAAAGCTAGCACTACATATAGGACGAGTGAGAGCAATTTTCAATACCGTGACAATTGTTTTAAGCCCGTAGTTATACACGGTTAAAACAAAATCTCGCTATCTCAACGCATGGACTCTGCTAATACTTCTAAGGCTGCGAATCCTAGAATCTCATCATGATCCAAAATTAATTTTTGAGAACAAATGTTTGCGGATAATTTTTGGAGCTTGACGTGCTGTAGTTTGACTTCACGAGGAAAACTAAGATAAGGGAACGACTCAATAGCTGATCAAGAATATAAGATTTATATAGTTTGGCGGACACATGTTGTACTCGGAGGAACTACGGGACGTGGGATTGATATACGGCCATATGTTCGGAAAAAATGGCAGAAATCACTGATTTTCAAAAATTGTATAAATTTGAGTTTTGCATGTCATTGAATTCGGAATTAATTTTTATATTTAAAAATGTATGTTTAATTTTAAAAATACGCTTTGTTAGCTGGCAATATTAAATATAATGTTAGAGTGAGCAAAACCAAAAAAGACTTTCAAAACCTGCCATGTTTTTTTTACTGAAATACACATTTGGGTTCAAATTAATACAATAATTAACGTAAATACATAATAATTTTATTTTAGATGAAAGTAATTAAAGTCATTAAAGCCTGTCATTAAAGTGTGGCTGTTTTGCTTGATTTTCTCCATATTATGAAAACATGTTACAGCGGGTATTGAAAGTTAGCGACTCATAAGCTTATATACAAATGTTGTATAATAATTTCTATATAGATATTGCTGGCTTTCTAAACACCAAAATCGTAAAATATTAATGTAATAATCGAAAATATAATCTAGACGGAATGTAAAAGAAAAACGAAGTTAGCAACCAATACTAAGAATATAAAAGAGCATCATTTTTCTCTGTCCGACCCCTTGACCGGACACATAATGAGACTTGATCTTAAGGAATAATTGAAATGAGTCATAAGTAAAGGTGATCTCCTATTTCCTAAAATTCGTCTACAACGTCCTGCCCGAAGAGCTCAGTAAACACGATTCGGGAACAGTCGTCGGTTCTGCAAGTACATATTATAATACGAAATCAATTCTCCGAGTCAGCTTTGACTAGAATCAACGGTCTGCAGGTAGATTATGATTTGGTCCCACGTATTATTTTTTTCTCGAAACTATAATTATATATCTTCCACTAAATGATTGATTGAGTAGACTTACATTGCAAGTTGACTACATCTAGCAGAAGTTCACATGTGATGTCTGGTCCAATCGTGTGGCAGCTTCTATCCCGTGCTGGGTGTAGAGGAGATCTTATCTCAGATGGAAACATTTGTATAATGAGCCTCGCTGTGTTGGGTGCCCTTTACGGATTTATAATCGTGATAACTATTCAATACAATATGTGTGTACAATGCACACACACACACACACACACACACTCGCACGCTCAGACAGTTCATGACGTCACGCTGTCGGTAATGACGATCATCAATCTCAAGATCGTTTTTATCAGTTGCAAATCTGGAATTATCTCAGATGCCGATTTTGAATATTTAATATTACGCGTTATTTGTTGAGATTGAGCGCATTCATCTCGGGATGGCCATCCTTGTATGCAGTATGTTTAACTACATACGTATAAGGGATTGATCGAGTGTACATAAAATATGTGCACTCGATCGATGAATTTTAATTAATAGAGAAATCTGATTTATTTATCTTGATTACATCATTAAAATAGCTTAGAACTACCGTTAATGACTATAACGTAAGATATGTTTCCATAAGACCGATGCAAGAAAACAGTATATCGGGTGACGGACCCGTCGAAGCTTTGGCAGACAATGAGCTTGCACGTGAAATGTAAAGTGTGCCAGTTCTATCTTCCTCGTTTTCGCCCACGTTCAATATATACGAAGCATATACGAGATTATAAGTCCGCCAAGATTATTGACAGAATTAAGTAGGGTCGCTGAGATGGATTGATCGTGTGGAACGTACGAGCAGGCGAAGATGGAAACGAAAATGTATATATAGTGTAAGCGGGTGTCGAAAGTAACAGGAACAGAATAACATATATTTGAGAACGGCCCTGTTAAAAGCTTCAACAATCGCACAGCGCACACGAGACGTTTGGCTGGTGGTGGTATTACTTTAAAGGTACAGTGATGATACTCGGCTGACTCAGGTTGGACTATTACATTAAACAATTATTCATCTCCATTAATCAGAAAGGTGTAGGAAGAATGACACCTTGGGTGTGTTAAATAAAAATAAGCATTCCTTAGGTTTTATTGCTATCCACAATCAGGACACGCTATCAATTACAGGGAATTGTATGATTTGAAAGTTACACATTAATTTACACTTTAAAAGAGAATTACCGGTATGCGGCTTTTCGTCGTGCTTTCGCGAACCATCGCTAGGTGGTACTGTGAGTCCGCCACAGATGTATGAAAAAAAATGAAGCAAAAGAGCAAGGACAAAAGAGTGGGGCGCTCTGAATTCTCTGCTAGTCTTTGCAGGTAAACGGAGCTATGGTAAGTCAGTTAATTAAAACAGTTAATAAACGTAACGATGTTTCATTTGTGTTCTTTATTAAAAAAAGAAGTCTACCTTTTATTGTATTGTTTTATACGAAATGGATACGAGATGCATCGGAATTTTTTGGCAGTGAATTAAATTGAACATTTCGTAAGTAATATAATTTTTTATATTAATGCTAACCGAAGTAAAAAGGACTCTGGTGCGGTGGGGAGACGAGTCTGAGGACAGTGATCTCACGGACGGTACAGATCTTCGTCTAAAATAATTTTTAATGCAGTTATATAAAGGATTGTAGATCACAGACCAATACATTAATAGACATGAAATAAAGTGTACATATTGGAAAGGGGTTCGGAACATTTGTTGCGCGGCGAGGGGCATTCTACACATATTATTTGTGGAAACATAAATCCGATAGTTTACGGCATATTTATGCAACAGTAAAATTATTTACTCTTCGAAAATTAAATCTTTGTGTAAGACGTATTTTTTACAATATACAACATTATATTGTCAGCGTTTAAATTTTTGTTCCAATCGAGTCTCTTATATTTAAAAAAAAGGCGCGGAGCTATCTGATTGCGTAAGCGGTACCAAAGTTTTCACGTGAGTGACGCCAGAATGAAAATATTGATACAAGGAATTTCTGTATATTTGGTGCTCTGTGTTGTAGATGATATATTTTAAAAATAATACCAGAAAGCCATAAAAGTGAAATTTCACACTTTGGAGTTAATCTCCAAATAAAATGTGATTTCATTAAAATTAATTGATTCGTTACGTTTATCGTTTCCTATTAATTAAATTTACTGGTAATAATAGTCCTGGGAGTAGATCCTGCTAGTAGGTTTTTGAGAAACATCGTCTTCATTCTCATCCTCTTACGCTAGGATGGCTGGAGGCTCAGTGTCTCGTCAAGGTGCTTCAATCTTTTCCTGTTTTGAAAAAAAATTAGAAAGAAATTTCAAAGATGGAACGATGAAAAAAATATACAATATACTCACTAATACTGTAATATATGTAGATGGAAAATGACTATATTATTTAGTGTCACTATAGTTAAATTGGTTAAAACTATGTATCGGAATTATAATGTTCCGGGTTCCAGTCCCCGTTGTGAATTAGGTCAATTCTTTCTGTGTACATTTCTGAGTGATTCAATAATTTTTTTTTGTTATTAACAAGAAACTGTGATCTGATAAAGATATTTTATTATATATTTTAAAGAAACAGAAAAGTCGACAGATGTGAGATGTAATTTGTCTAGCTGTAGGTATCCATGATTGTATTTCTCTATTTTGCATAAAATTACTTTTGTGACTGTCGGTGTGTCTCGGCCCTGTGGCGAAGTTTGATCTTCAAAGTGGAGGCGGGTTTCGGAAGAACACATCGCACTTGACAAAGGAGTGTTTCCGCTGTAGTGTTCCAACAGCGAGGCAACAAATGTTCCTCTTCTTTCAGGAGCGGTTCCACATTACTGACTGCCCCGATGACGTCTGTATGCATACGCTTCATGTTTCGTGACTTGTGCTACTGTTGGGCGAGGGTATCTGATGATCCCGCGATAAGCTGACAAAACACAACTATCTTCTCTCGTCTGCTGGGAAAATAAATTACCCACTCTCTTCAGACGCCAAAAAAACTTCAATCTTCAATCTCGGATCGGGCATGCTGCCTGGGCCGGGCGGAGCTCTCCCGAGATTTAAATGGTTCTTAAAAATTCATTCAGACCACATTAACGTGTCAGGCTGGCAACATTATACTTTTTGTTACCAGATAAGACCTCGTTAATCGGGGACGTCAAAATAGATGTTTATGGAATGTTAGTAGTATACAACAACATAAAAATAAGTAGGCTCTGATACCAGAAAGGGTCGTTAATACACGTGCGATTGGAATTAAGTAGGTAAGCCGTTTGTAATATAATAAATAAAATTATTGTTAATTGATATGGTTCCCTTACATACTTCTTATTTTAATTTAAAAAATATGTAATAATATTAAGTACAAATAGGGAGGTTAACATAATTTGAAAATTAGAGAGAAGTAATAATTCGCCTGTTTTTAATGAAACATGAACGCGATGCAACGTAACACGTTTCAATGATTTTAAGACATTTATAGAAATACAATATTACCGGACAATTAAAGAACTTTCTAAATAATTTAAAATATGTTTTGCCGGTTGTGACATTTTAGACGAAGTTAACATATTTATATTCGAGGAAAAATAATAAAAAATGTTAATTAACACAGTGAAATAATGCAAAATCGTCACAATCATTTTCCTGTTTTTGGAATACAATTATTTCCGTCTATATTAGAAATCAGATTAAATGATTTTATAATCAAATCAACAATTATACTGAGTTACAATATGCATTGATCAGTTCCACAACGAGCAAATCAGAAGCCCGACCTGTCTCGAGGAGGGTGCGATGCCTACCTGGCTCGTGATTAACACGTACCGTACGGGAGAGGTTGGACTAAATGCTGTCTTGTACGTCTCGACACTAAACTCTGAAACCTTTCGTGTCCTTCTGTTCTTTCTCTTTCTACCTAGTCTCTGCACACTCGCATTCAGTTGAGTACGGAGCTCAGAGGTGACGATACATTGTTACATTCCTTGTATTCTTTATATAAATCCCACCTACGAGACAAATGTGTATTTCAGACATTCATTAAAAATGTGTATTTAAGTATAAATATATACACGATATGCCAATTCCTTTTTAGGATTTTGTGATAGCTTTGTCATTAATTTGATAAATTAGTAATGTCGTAAGACATGTTTATTTGTGGATTTAATTACTAACACAGTACATTTTTCATTTTGTGGCTACTTCTTGAAGGAGCGAGTGAGGAGTGAGATTCCCTCGTCGCCGTATCGCTTTTCATTTATTACACTTTTCTGCTGAGAACTTCCGGTTTCTGTACCTTCCGCATACCCGAACCGACAGCTGGTATACGAAACCCTCGCACGGTCCGCCTCTGCCTCTCCGCGTGCCTTTTTTCTACGATCATTATTTTCTTTTCACGGGTAGTTTAAACTTTTAACTGCCGGCGATATTTACTGTAGGGGTTTACCGCGTCGGGCGGGAGTAGGCTTTAAGTATCTATAAAAAGCTGACAATTGTAAACAATTCTTGAGAATTGTGATTAATCCCGTCTCTGCATGGTTAACCGCGTGTAATCTCATCAATAAAACCGTGTGTAATCGCGTTTATTGCTTAGCATCGCGTGCAAAGTTTGCCGCGTCATCTGCTCGAAGCGTTTAAAAGATTAAAACTAACTACAGATGTATCGTATGATGCTCATAGAGCAACGGTATCAGCCTCGGTAATGGATCTGGGAAATACGACATAGGAAAGCAAATCCGTATTGTTAACTGAAAAAGATAAAATATAAAATTTACGATGCAACAATTAACAAATTGATGAATCTGTTTCAAAGATGGTGGCAATATAAAAACCGTTTCTTCACCGTGTGTTCAGAATGAAGAGCCATTTTCGTGCGGTAGCGTATTTTGTTTTCCCTCCTCTCTCGGTCCAGACGGCAGTTTTGACTTAAGTTTGAATGTTGTTTAATTAGAATGCTCCACTCCTTCATGTCTCACCATCCATCTTGTCTCCATCGACATCTCTCACTCCTTCGGGTGTCCCTAAACACGATGTCGAGATAAGCCTCGCGAGTATGAGGCGAGCCCCAGAGAATACAACAATGGGATATTAAGGTGCACACAGACACGGGGGTGTCTCGGTGTCGGGCGGATGTACGAGTTGTGATGCCCTTTTCACCGTCGCTTATTGATTCATGCCTGACCGAGCGGTGCGCGGAGAGACAATGTAATCATTTTACGTAACGTTTCAAATAAGACGAGCCTGATCGGAAGCTGATACCAGGTTTGTTTAGCGGACTACCTCGGTGGCTATCGAGCCTTTCGATATTAGCCTTTTATTTTAAGGAATGCATAAATACTCAAATTAGAGCCAATATCAAGTACATACAGTGGAATCTCGATTATTCCAATTAGTTTTGTCGGATCGCGGATTTACCTGGGTATAACTAACATTTTTAAATATTATTAAGTATATATAGGTAATAATAATTATTCAAATACATAATATGTACCAAAAAGGTAATCTCGTAAAATTGATAACATCTTAATAAATGTGGCGAAATTGTCACGGGCAACGGAGTGTTGTATTATTTGGGCGCGTTTAGAGTCGTCATTACATCAACTTGTAAAATTTTTTTAATAACAATTAAAAAATATATATTTATATATACTTGAATTTTTTTCCCCATCTCCCCGGAAAATCGAGATTGTACCGTATTTACGTATGGAGAATGTTACAAATGGGTGAGAATTGTTTTAGAAGAGTCATTTTTAATATTTTTACGTGCGTCGCGTCAAGAGTTCTTGGCGCGGGACCCGGGCTATATTAGAATAAAAGTTCACTTAATGGATTGGAAGCGATCGACGGCCGACTTTTGTACTAAAATGAGGTACTGAGAAATGAACTTCTGTAGTATGTTAAAAAATATATGTTATAAGTAAAACATCTAGATCACCATGGTTTTTGAATTTTTTCAAAATGTGCTATACTTTCGGGGATATTGGCGTTCAAAATTGGGCTTGTTGATAATCGCTCGGATTATCATATCCACCGTGTGACGTCACATCTCTCGTATGTACCAGCACAATATTATATGTAACAATATTAGTACGAAGATGATCGTTCCTCCGGCGAGACTCGAATGATGTGACGTCATACGATAAAATGGTATAAACTGATCGATTTTAAAACACGCAACATTGAACATATGTAACTCTGTCATATTTCAAGATTTCAAAAAAATTCTTTCAGTTTTGTAAATGAGATATTTGAAGAATTAAAAAAAATATATGACTCCACTATCTCGCTTTCAGTTTGCATGAAAATTTACATTTGTATCTGATTACTTCCGCTGCACATTAAAAAAAGTTTAAAAAAAATAAATAATCATTTTCAAAAATGTGCATTTGATACTTCGTTCCGAGTCAATCACAGTTAACAGATTATGCATTGAAGCCGCCACCGCCGTATTCTGTGGCGTACGATCTAGTTCTAGATATTTTACTGACAGATGGTGAGGTGAGTCTTCCCAAGGTGCCGGGAACTAGGAACCTCGACAGCCGCACGTTACGCCGCTCGCCGTTATGCCCGTGCTCCACCGAGCCGCCAATCTGCTCGGCCATCGCGGCCCACGCCCCCATCCCCCACTCCCCGCGCCGCACCGCCGCCCCGCGATCACGATTCCTTGTTTATTTTTTTATTTATTTTAAATCGACAGGCCGATTAAGCGTTTCTTTATTGTTTAATACGTTCGGTTGGCTCTATTGTACCGCGGAGTTATTGGGTCGTGAAAGGTGGCCAGCGGAGCGGGAGGATTAATTGTATTTATTAATCGAATTATCGCCCTTGTTTTAGAAGCGCGGAGAAATTCACATTTCAGATTTACAACTTCTGTTCATTTGCGCGGACGCCAGTTTTCCTCCCACCCCCGCCCCACGATCGCGAGGATATTAATGCCGCGGCCGGCGATTCCGATCTGCGCGCGACCGGGGCTCGGCGAAGCGCGAGGGACGCGGAACCGCTCAATCAGAACGATGCGGGGCTGGGCCAGGGCATTCGGTGTCGTAGGTCCAGATCATTAAAGAATGCATCCTTCCATAGTTGGAATGTCACGAAACGAAGAATATATTTGCTTAAGGCTAAATATTTAGTAAACGGCGTAAATAACATACGTGCTGTTAAAAAACAAAGGGAAAAATGAATTATCCAATTTGGTTCATAGACGGCGATGGTGTAGTGGTACTCGAAGCGAGTCCACATACTAACATATATACAACTTTCAAAAAATTTGATAAATGTGGAGTTTGAGGGATGAGAATTGGTGAACGGTATATATATACAAAGTGTTCACTTATGTCAGGAAGACAGGTAATTCCTCCATATTTTCATATATTTTCCATTAAATATGATAAAAGATAGCTTTGTCTCTGTGAGATATCTGATATTTGTTAAGTTGTCTTCATATATGCATTCAAACTCACGTATTACTACTATCCGTTGACTTTCAACGAGAGGTGAACGGAAAAATGGTGGATTAGTGGAAAGTGTACAAAACACGACTTCTTAATTCAGATTATTAAAACAGAATATAAAATAACAATTTTTGATATTTCAATCATCTTTAAATCTATCAAAATGGATTAGTTTTTTATTAAACTTTATAAGACTTTTTATTAAATTATTCATTTGGAATTTAGAGTATTATTGTCTAGAGTATAAGTAATTAAGATAATTGTGATTTCTAATAATAACAGATGGGGCGGGCGCCACCTATAATTTATAGTTATTTAGTGTTGAATAAATAATATTATATATAGTCGCGTGTGAAGATTTCATTGTCAGTTGATATGTCAGAGCGGGGTTGTTGTTTTTAATGCGGTTTTTATTGGAAAATGTATTAATCTCTAATTAACTATTAATAATTATAAAAAACAAATAAGATTAATGAATTAACGAAAACAACGATAGCCATATCTAATTCTAAATAACGCGGGGGCAAGGATTTGAATAAACGTATAATTATAATAAACGATATAATTTCAGGCTCTTCATCAGAATCTTGGAACTGCACACAAATTGCATTTAGTAGAATAAAGTGCGATATCCGCCGTCGCGCGTCGCACAGCTCATTTGCAGTTTTTTTATCCCCAAGATAAGTGATTCATTGTTTAGTGAAATGTTTCCCGCAGACAAGATACGGCCCATATTTATGGTCACTCGGTAATGGAACTGTTAATTTATTATTTGTCTCTTGACCAGGCCCGAAGGGGGTTGTTGAATGATATCCTATATATATTGCCAAATACATTTTTTGATTTGCTGACATTAAAAAACAACAAATATGAGACGTCTATTATTTAGTGCTGTAGATGGGTTCTCATAAACGCTTTCATATCTTGATACTAAAATTAACTATATAACCTTTATTCTTCTTCCACTTTTTATTTGACAAATATATATATATTTTTAAAACAATTCAATAAAATTTGAATACGATCGTCCTTACCCATTATAGTAGATCTAATAAAAACAAGCATGCTATAATATAATTAATTATGTTTTCTTACCTTTCCTAAATTTTTTTGTTCAATATCTCTATTTTTATTATTTATGATAAATAAATAAGTATATTTATCTAATTTAATAGTATCATTAAACTTTTTTTTTCTATAGAAAACAGGAATATTTTGAAGAATTCATTTAATCGCAATATTTATTGCTGTACATCTGAACGCAGCAAAAAAATATTCTCATAAAACTGAGTGTTCTTATTTATTCTCGTATAACTGAATGTAATCACAATTTACTGCCACGAAAGTGAGTTTACACAGAAAGAATTTATTCGCATACATGAACACGCCGATTCGGATGCTGGGAGATCTGATGGGCGGTCAGGGTCCTCGCTCCAGCTGCTGCCGAGTGGCAGTGCGTTGCCCTTCTGGAGAGAGAGATATGGATGGCGCGATAAGGGGGCGGGGGGGACCTTGGCTAAAATAAGAGTGCATCTTCATTCGATAACTCCGGCAAAACTCTTATCAAACGAAAACAATTCACAATATTATCTCTTTCTTTTGACTCCGACTGATGACCGATAGACCGTAAATAAGGATATTTGTTATTTTTTATGTAAATTTTTTATCGATCTTTTGTTATAGTTTTTTTTTAAATTCCTATCACAAAGCGAACGCTGTTTTACCACGAAACGTGCGGAAAATCTGCTTTGATCTAGGAGGTTCAACAATCTGTCAGCGATCTGTCGGACTCTACAATAACCTTTTCCGCGAATATGTATTATATATTTTTTGAGCAGATGCTAGATCATTCTACCGATTTAATAAAAAAACAGTTAAATATTAAAAATAGATTTTATAATTAATTATGGCGATAAGAGAATGCGTTACAAGATCCATAATTTAATCGTATTTTATCAATTAAAGTAAGTTAATGTGTTATGAAGTTACGAACTCGGCATCACTGATGATGACGCTGACATGATAAAACCTTAATCCCGTTCGATTCCAAACGAAGGGAATTCGTTAATTCTTAGGAGAATAGAGTATGTGTTTAAATTTTCGTTATTATGTTACGAATTATTTACTTTATTTTTATTATATTTTGTTCAATTTATAAAAAAGTATTTTAATATGTAAAAAATAGAACCGCCAATTTCAGCTTCAATTCGAGTCCATAGTCCGACTATTTTGAGCCGCTACAAACAAAATAATAATCACCAACATGATTCGACTACCGGACCGTCATTAGAAGAAGAAGAAATTTTCAAATCTAAGCGTTATTAGAAAGAGTCAATCGACACGCATTCCGTTCGTAGACAAATATTTCTTAAAAAAAAAAAAATTTGATTCAGCAGAAATTATGAAATCAACTGATTATTTTAGAAGTAATTTTTATTTTCAATTGATGAGTTTTCTCTCTATTCAATCCAATTATGGCACTATTACCAGAGGGGACCTATTCAGAGAATGGAATCGTGGTTTGCCGATGCTCCGTCTGTCCTATGGTTTATGGAATGTCAGAATGTCACGGTAAAGACTCTTCCATCACTTAGATGCTCGGTCGTCAAGATTATCAAGGTCCATTGATGTCGTCGGTTCTTGATAAACATGATCGTAGAGCTCTTCTAGATTGCAGCGACAAGGCCGAATATTATTTTCAAAAATCTAAATAGTTCTTAATAAGTGTATACAATAGCCTTGTATTTAACCACTCATATGTTATTTGCTCACATGTTTAAAAACAATGTTTCTGGAGTGAATACTAAAAATATCTCTATAGTTAATATCTCATCTAGTTACTTAATTTAGTACATTCGTTTAGTTTACTCGGGAACGAATCGTGAAAATTCTTGAACAAATCAAAAATCAAGAACACGATCTTTAGGGGGAATTTTCATCAAAGATGTTTATTGTAAATATATGAACAATGTTATAATAGTTTTCTAAAATAAACAAATAAACCTATACATTGTTAATCCCGTGTAGTTATTTTGTGGTTGGTTAATCTATTCTTCTTAATCAGGCAATTAAAATAATTTCCTAGCTACATGCTGAATAATATTTTAGTATCACATTTATTAGATTGTGAGTCCACGATTACTCCGATACACGAAACTTGTCCAGGAACAGTATTTACATGGAACACCAATCTACGCTTCGATCTGGTAATCGTTCGTCTTTTATCGCCGAATACTAGATAAATTATTCACTTATCTCGGTTAATCTATCAAAATGTATTTGGTACATCCAATGAAAAGAAGTATATTTCAGGGCTCTTCGTGCCCCGATAGGATCTGCGGATGATGCTTTGTGCTTGCCTAGTTTATATTTATTTATTTGATGACCGATAACACTCACTGTCTTTCGGATATTTTTAAAGAAATATTAACATTTTATTTATGCATATATGTGGCGTGAACTCACATAATATATGAGTGTATAACTCGCTCGTATTGTAGAGGGTATTCTAAATATTTTATTTTCATTTACATTTTATTATTTTTGTCTTTTAAAAATAAATAGATATATGTATACAGAATACACATCAATTCAATGTTACATCAATTTTCTTATTATTTACTTTCAATCTAAGCTGGGTTCTAAGGATAGACGAGGATCGAACCCAAACCCTTCAAATAACAAAGTGAGCATTCTTATCGTTAGACCAAAACGACTGGTCAATTACGTATTTAAATTACACGGCGGAACAAATTAAAAACTAGAAGAAATTATATTATTATATTACAATAAATAAAGTATTGTTGACGTTCTTTTGAGCCAATCGGGGCAAGGATGAAAGGAAACTGCTTGAGAACGCAGTGTTCATAAACTCGTATTATAACAGGTGTAACAGACCTAGTCCATAATATGTTATGGTTTGAATATATTCAAGGAATATGTACAAGTTCTGACAGTTACGGAAAATCGTATTGTATGCGATTTTTACAAAACGTGAAGCCCCTAAATCATCTAAAAAAATAATGTGGACATTTTTATTTATGATGATTACATTTTTCTTATATATTAGGTATCTAAATTAATGAAATCACATATGAAAATTAGGAACATCGATATCTTGTAAAAAAATATAAACGCAGCTCGTGTGCTTAAATATTAATCAGAATAAAAATGTAATAACAATTTAAACTTAGCAACTCGTTTAGTTTCTGATTTACTTTGCTATTTTTTAAGTTGAAGTATCCAGCAACGATGTATCTTCATCTACAAGGAGGTTAATAATTCCATTTTTCATAAATTATTTTCAGTTTTTCATAAATAATATAAAGTTTTTTTTATATATTCTGAACCGCCGTCATTTTATTTTTATAAATGCCAAAGTCAAAGAAGTGTCACGCATTCGCGTGCAGTCTACTATTGAGACCGATTTTATTTCATTTTATCTTGCGTGATATTTTTTTTTAAGATGATTAAATGATGTAGCTTCCCCTAGCCTCGTTGTATAATATTTTAAAACAAATAAAAACACTTATTCACAATTTATAAATAACTTGAAGATTTATTTATTTTCTGCTTACATAAATTTAAATATTTGAAAATAATGTATTTTACTGAAATAAAAGTCAAGATCTAATAATAATCAGACTCAATTGAAAGAATTCACGAAACGATGAATTATTGAAAATATCACGTAATATATTTGTACTTTTATAATATCGTCTATGCAATGCAGTTTCATGGCTTACGGTGTATCGGTATCGGTATCGGTTCCATATTTAATCTCTCTTGGATCCGTTCATTTCTTAGTTTTAATCAGACTATTTAATATATCATTTTTGTCATTTGCACCCTTTACCGAACTCTCGGCAATGCTGGATGACAGACCACCGCGGGATGGTCTCTCTCGCTGGCTACTGTTGGAAGGCACTAAAATATCGAGGCCCTCGAACCGAGTACAGACGTACCGAGTAAAGAATAAAGACGCACAAAACAAAAGAGAAACCCCCTAAAAGAATGTCAAACACCTGACGTAAATATTACAACGTAGAAATGTAATTTTGATAGGCGTGTCATTCGGTTTGACATATTCGACCAGTTAATTTGATGAGATAATAACACATTCTATACCTTTACCTTTTGTTAAACTATCCACTTCACAGTTTACAGGACGTCAAGACGGTATCGGCCGGCAGATAGCATCGCAGGAATTACTCCGATAAATATGTCACACGGTCGGGAAGCTTGGCACACCTGCCATTTTCATTAAATATATTCAATCTTGTTCTCCATCTGTAATGTTTACGTGGGCACAATACACGGTGTTTCTTTATATATCCGACGATCGTATCGGCGGTATCCGTCTTCGGTTATTCACGGGGAATTGTAAGAATTTTTTGCTTTGTCGCCGGCGTCAGGTCCGAGTTGAATACGACTCCCCCGGGTTGCCCTGTAGTTAATCAATTCGTCGTTGATTATTTTATGATGGCTTTGGTATTTCAAATTTATTGATGTAAATTTTGTTGGCATTTTAGTGGCACTCAGATGTTTCGATCGAGATTGTCGTATTAAAGGAATATCGAATTATCTAAATGTCACGAACTAATGCTCAATGTTAGATGGAGGATATCTCGCGACACAGCGACACAGCGACACTGTGCGAAGTTAATCTCTCCTGTCGTAAGATCACCACGCAGTGTACCAACGTCGCTTCAAATATTGCCGTGTTTTTTATATTTTTTATTATTTCTAAATTTGTTTCCACCTTGGTGGGTCATTTATTTAATTTAATTTTTTAATTTAACTTTCACTCATTGTGGATCTTTCTGTTATGCTTTATAATTTGAAAATATGTTTTGCACATTCGTCAATATTATTTAACATTCATAATAAGTGATCAGCAATGATGCATTTAGAGGCGACGCGCACTTCAGCCCAGTCAGCCCAGTCAGCCCAGTCAGCCCAGTTCAGCAATGGCTCGAGAGATAAGGGCTAAGGGTTATTTTTAAAGACAATCCTGTTCATTTGCAATAAACAGAGAAGATTAGTCAATACCTGTCTTCCGAGAAGTCAACGGGGTTTGCGTAGCTCATCATCAATAATGACGTTCACTCCAAATAATTACAAACAGGTACTTCTATATCTATCGAGTCATTTTTATAATTCAAGTATACAACTGTTCAAAGGACTGTGGAATTCCATCATTATTTTGTAAATTGAGTTGAAACACTTTGTTGTATTCCACTGTATTTTATTATATTAAACGTTAGAACGTTTTCGGGAACATCGTCCCATTATCAATAATACTATTCAACTTAAATTAAAAATATTTTCACAGCCATTAAGAGTGTGTTTGGAGCTAAGGGAGGTGGGGGTAGGAGTAGAGATGAAATGTATGAGAGAGGGGATGTAATGGGCGATATTTTTATGTTTATTATTAAAAATTTCTAAATTCTCTAAGATGTCTAATTTTATCTTTTGGCGCAACTATGTAAAAGATCTAAATTATTATTGTCAAGTGATTGGCTCTCCATTCTTGCATGTTCGGCCATTTCGGAATGTAGACTGAAGTTTTTTATTGTTTTTTTATGTTCTTCTAATCTTCTAATCGATAATGGGAAGATTTTCTGAAAACGTTTTACGATTAATATAATAACATATAGTGAAGTATTTATCTTGCGATATAGGATATCATCATCACCCCCTCGTCATCTGCGCGATCTCCCTCCGGCGTGCACCTGTTGCCCGTTGCGGAGCGGAGGCCGAGAGCCAAGAGCAAGGTTTGCGTTAGTCCGCGTTGCGGGGTGGTGGGGGGGGGGGATGGGGGGATGGGGGCAGCTGTAATGCGTACCAATCGATTAATTATTTTACTTCGCCATTTAACACAATCGACTCAATTCAACAACTTAATATAGATTATGAATAAATTGATCTTTTAATCAACCCTAAAATGTATTTCCTCGATTATAAGACGCATATTTTCATTATAATCGATTGCATCTTACAATCGGTGATTAAGAAAAATCGGACACTAAATCTGAAGAAATTCAAACTGTGATGGTGATGGTGCATAAATAATGTCTATTTTCAAATGTTTTTATTATAATTATATGACTCTCTGTTATAATAAAGAGTACACAATGTTTTTATTGTTTATTATCGGTATATAAAAATAAGAGTGCGTCGTATAATCGAGGAAATACGGTCTATGTAATGTGGTTATACATTATGTTTTTTAACACATTTTCACATCAATAATTATAAAGAAAATATTTAGCGACGCCAAAAATTTTTAAAAACTTAATGAAATGGTAATTAAGACAGAAACGCTTATGTCACTTATCTCTTCTCTTTGACCTTGAACTGGATTATCTACCATCTCTGCCTAGTTACTCTATCATAGATACGGTTAAGTAAGAGACGGGCGAAAATGTGCCATCGCTTTTCAGTTAATTTTTTATTGATTTCACTGTTTACCTCCGAGTTATGAAAGTACGAGTAAGTTCAAGAGGTTGAAAAAATATTTTTATTATAAGCGCTTTTGATAATAAGCACTATGTATAAAAAAGAAAAAGAACTTTGAGCATATCATATGACGTATTACTATGTGAATTGATTGCAAATTAAATATTGTCAGTCAATTGATTAGTATTGAAATATTTTCAACATATAGTATTGGTATTGTTACAAATACGCATATTTATGCTTCTACTTTGGTATGATGAATTTATTATTAATAATTTTCTGCGATTGTGTCAATATGTCATATCGTATTAACGTTGCCCCGCATGTGACGCAGAGGAGCCAATCGATATATGTATATCGGTATTATAATATATTATTTGGAGGTACAGTTTTAGCATGTGCATCATCTAGACAGGATACAGTCGGTCCTGAAGTTTGGTATCGGACCGCAGATCGTACCGCGGATCGGCGAGGGGCAAATATTAAGCATTCTGTGTAGATTTCCTTTATCGATCGTTGAGACATGATTTATTGGGATTTTATCCGAGAATCTCGATGTTAGCTCATACTGACTCGTATCTTCGGAGCATCGATAAGCCAGACTCTAAACGTCCCATACCAGACCGGCGAGCGGCGAGCGGCGAGCGGCGAGGCAGCCGTCGCAAACTGTGGGGCAGAAACACAACACGTCATGTTGTAGACAGACCGCTTCTAATACCCAAGATAAATTACAAGCGTAATGTTGCGGTCACCGTACAGTTTAGTAAAGTAGATCAGATGACAGTCTTCAAAGCTATATATCTAAATATTGCTCGCAGACTGCCGTTTAACAATACTGAAATGATTAGTAATATTTGTGAACAATAATTATGGACGTCAACTCTACGTCGCGCCGATAATGCTGCATCTACATTCTTATCACTGAGTTCATATGCCTGAGTCGCTTTGTCGTGATTGACATTCTTAGAAGAGTTTAGTTTTGTTTTCTTGTACTGAGTTCATATTCGCTATAGCACCTTATTTATGGGATGACAGCCCGTTAATATTATTTTGTAAATACTATTTAGAGAATGATACTATTGTACGCCTACGAACATTACATATAAGACATGTACAAAATGTGGTCGATGCCTAGACGAGCCGAATAAAGAATGTGGAAATCCTAGAGTACCCACTTTTAAGGTGAAGGTAGGAGGTAGAAACTAACTAGGACGCGTATTAAGGAAGCTGCCAGAAAGTCTGTCAAATCGTTCATTCTTAAAATAACTCTCAGGAGCCAGACAAGTTGGACGTCCACGATACGGTGAATGAAGGGGCTGTGCGAGGAATGGTTCGACTCGCAGCGCACTTACAGGTTGTTAAGGCTCCGATGATGATGAATGAAAAGAATTTTGGAATGCAGCGATCAGTATCTTATTATTCTTAAAAGAACTGAGTCATCTCAAGTCTCGAGAGGAGATTCCGATCCGCTGTGCTACGGACCCACTTTTGAAAGAGTCTAACTACTGAGAAATGTTATTCGATTGGACCATATGTTGCAATATTACAAAAAAACTATGAAGAATTTATATATTTATTTCGCGCTACAAGAAATCTGAAAGTGTATTAGAACTGAAGCATACAAATTAAACAACAACAAATATACGATAATATTATTATTTTATATCATACACCAGAGTTAGTCTACCTGCGCAACGATTATTGAGTTGAGGTTTTCTTATCCACTAATCTACAATCATTTCGACGCGTTGACCACTTTGTATACTCCGCATATTATATATATAAGAATAAGTTTTTTGTAACACCATAAAGTATTCATTTAACAATATTATGACTCGCAAAAGCCAAGAAACATAATTTTATCAGACTCATCGGATTATACTTTCCCAGTGTTAATGTATCACAATTGAAATAGTGCGAGGACCCTCGATCACTGGAGAAATAGTGAGGGGTTCAGTTTGATCTAACTGTTAACAATATAAACTGTTAACAATATAAACTGTTAACAATATAAATATACATTTATTTTTATTTATTAAAAGAAAATAAAACACAAATGTCGTTGAACGTGTTGAAACAAATTCCAACGTGACGATAATTTTATTTGGTATTTAAGGTTCGACAGGTCACGTTGTTCTAATAAACTTGTTTGCTACCAGATTGATAAACCGATTCAATATTTTACGAGCTATGATTTTTATTATTGATTTGGAAACAATAACGATAGATGTAACAGTGTCCAGATTTTGATCAATATGGAAAATAAGTTTTTCAAAATATTTTGTATTACACGTTATTTAATAATACAGTCCTCTATTTCTGGTGCCATCAACCCTTGCGTCATATATCTTTCTTACCATTCTCTCGTCATCCATCCGTTTCATGTGACCAAACCACCTAAGTGATCCTTTCTTAATCTTACTCACTCGCACACTTAGTTAATTAATACCTACATTCCAGATATTATTAGAAAGATGAATCTGATATTTCCTAAAATCACTATTTTGTTTTTGAGTTAATCGGGTGGACGGAGATGATTGAGTGAAAATATCCTATTTGAAAAATATATTGTATTTTAACCCTTCTCGAGCCGTGCAGTAACACAGGTCTACCGCTCTAATTAAACCAGTAATATTTTAGTAAATACACGCAATATGTAATTCATATTTTAGTTCAATTGAAGGAAAGTACTGGTGAAAAATCAAGTAAGGCAAATCTAACAAAAATAATTGTCCTTCAATTCAATCCGTTAGAAAATGAACACATTGACAAAAATACCATTTGTGTCAAGACAGAAATAAATCACATCTTAATTTCGCAGTGAAAAGAAAAACAAACGTACGAATATAATAACTTTCTCAATAATTAAAGAAATATTGATAAAAATGAAGTTTGTATTATATAATGCACCCTCCTATACACAACTTTATGAACGCTCTGAATTATAATATTATCCATATTTTATATATTTAAAGCTTAATACTTATAGTAAAATTAAGGGCATTAACCATTTTTTCACATTTCCAAAGCTAATAGAACTTTAATTTCTTACGGTAACACGAGTTGACAGCGTGGCTGCGTACGACTATTTAATATCGCGGTATGATGAAGTTTAAGTACTCGCATGGATTGCTTAAATGAATATGTGACATTTATAGCTTTAAAAATTTGCGATATTACTTTACTTATCAATTAATTTATTATTTCAACCGTATTGCGATGCATCTGCGCAAGACTTCACTTCACCTGTCCGGCACGCGGACGACTGGTCACACCTTGTTCGGAAATATTTATGATTATGATAACTTAAGCAAAATATAAAATAACCCGATAGATGCGACAACTTACATTAGAACTGTCTCTAGTAGGTGAGCTCATGTTTGAGGATCGTTTTTCTATTCGCCCGCTGCCGCTTTGTTCCGCTGAGCGACCTAGGCGTTATTTCATGCACCACCATAGCGAGGCTAGAAACGTTTCACTAACTTGATCGCTCCATCTTCCTAGTGATCGATTTCCACTCTTCATCCTAAATCTCGTATCGTCTTATCCACTCCTCGGAGGCTTCCGCGGTCACCTCATCTCCCCAGGGCGCGTGTCCACAGGGCGAACACGAATTACAGCAAGAATTAAATCTTTATTCGCATCTTTACATACGCAATAATGTTTAACGATATAGATATATATCATATCAAAGTAGCTGAAGATCGATATAATGTTTTATTGGTAAAGTTGCGCTCGCTCGGACACACCCGTGGCGAGCGGCGCCTTCCAACAGAGAAACGCAAGAAATTATTTATATAAAATATACAATATATAAAATATAAATATGCAAATACAGATGTGTCGTTATAATTTTTAAAACATGACTTAACCGAGATACACGTGACACCTTATTTGTTGCATGAAAGAGACAGGAAAAATGAATTTTTGATAAAAACTTGGGTAAGAATTCACATGTTCCTTAATGATTCTTAAGTTTACCTTTGATTCTTAACAATGTATCCAAAATTCAATAAAAATAAATTGATAATTCTAGCGTTTGCTATCGGTTTACTCAAAGGTATTTGAGATTTCGTAAAAACAATGTAGATGGCTTTAAAATAATGGAACGACACAAGGTAATGCACCTTACCCGAATTGGAAAAAAAAATTATTCCGAGATTTGATATATAAAAAACGACAGTTGAATGTACGAAATTAATTATTTATTATATATCAGATACAATTTTTTGTACGTATGTGTTTGTTAGTTTTGTTGTATTTAACTGAGTGAATTGCACGGTAAAAACTGAGTCACTGGAATACATGCATATCATATAATACGTGCACGAACGCACGCACGCTGTTCGTTAAACTGGGTAATACATTTGTACTCATCCATACACGTTTATAAGCTTTAGATTTCGGAACATAATACAACAAATAAATAAAAATAGAACTTGTAACTTTGCGAGTTATGCTTTATTTACAGTTTGAAAGATTTTACATAACACGTTATCGAAGTATCTTTTTGCACATCAATTCTAAGATGAAATTCTTGCGGATTTTGATAAAATATCACCAATTTAAAAACGTGGCACTTATATATGCAGCAGGAAAGTTACCGAATAATTCAAATGCCTACATAAATTTAAAATACATAATTCATGAAACGCCAAGAGCTGAGTAATGCTATCAGCCTATGTGCAGTGTGTAGATCCGGTTTTGATTATAATTTTTCCTACAATAGATGAATGAATAATTTCGGTGAGGTGGGCCTCTCGCCAATTAACCTTGGCAGATAAAGAGACGCGGGGGCTGCTAATCTTCGCAATCGGCAATTAACAGATAATATATTAATGTTAGTTTCAAGCCCGAGGACACAAATCACTGACCGACCTGTTAATTCCTAACTGTTCTTTCAAATGTGGAAGCGCTATAAGAATGTTTTGTGTACTATCATATTACAGTGGTACCACGGTATAATCCGTTCCAGATCTTTGAATTTATACCAAACAGAACGTACAACAAACAAAGGGAAAATTATTAATCCGTTCCCGTGATAAAAAATTCTACTGTTATTGGCATATTATACATTGATAGGGTTGTATAAAATATATTAAACACTGCTAGATACTAAAATATATAAATACTAAAGCAATTAAATGAAAATTTAACAGATTGAAGATCTAATTAAACGTATTAATTAGTGTTTAAAACATTACAACTTCACAATGTGAATGTGTTCTCCTTAATAATAAGATTGAAGATCATCAGGTTTGATGTTTAAGTACTAAAAATCTCTCCAAAGGCTTCTGCCTTCTTTTCAGGATGTTTCGGAAATGTGACATTGTCGCGAAAAAACGCAAAATCATGCGAAATTTACAGAGGCATAGCGCGCGTGATTCACCGAATGGTAGAAACAGTCGTATTGACGCTCGTGGGCAGTCGTGGCAGAGATGCCCCTTCTCCAAAAAGTGAATTCAGCCGAACGAGACCGAGGACTTAAGCCATACTCTTCTTCTTCTATATTAACAAATATCGACTCATTAAGATTAATTCTCCCAACACGATCATCTTCTGTTCAATACTTGTGCCATATATCTTTCTGTACAGCGTGTCCAAAAGACGTTTCTCAATCTCGTGAACTTTGCACATTCTCCTGTTCAATCTGCAGTGTCATAAATATTGTTCCGCCGTCTTGTATGTATTCGATCTATTCCTTTTTTTTTGTCACCTTCAGGTTTGACATTTATATTTTAGTTTTGTTAATAGAACTTCTTTATGTGACGCTAACATTTTCACAGATACATTTCTATTAACAGTGACTACATTGGAGGGCATTTAGTCCTGGTTTTGTTATCTTTCTCAGTCTTTAACATCTTAACAACCTAAACTCTTTCACGACGAGCTTGTATGAGAATATGTATGAATGTGGATGAGGCGAGAATGAGAATGACGTGTCAGGACAGAAGAGTGTGGCGCTCTATCCTCTCTGCCTACCCCTGCCGAAAACCGGCATGACGGTACGTCAGTTAGTTAGATAGTTTCTTTCATTTATTTTTTCGTGTAATTGGGAGGTTCTAGTTTAGCTTAGTTTAGCTTATGGCGCAATGTGAACTTTTGAATTAAATAGTGTGGTCAATTTGGTATTTTATTAATTCTTATATCAATATAAGAATAAGTATAATGAAGAAAACCCCTGCGGGTCCCACCCTATCCCGGAATCGTTATGAGAGTTGTGCACTCTCGCTTCGATTCCACCCAACAAAGCAACGCGTGTAATAATTAAGAGAATCTTTAAAGCTTTTGAGAATACATTATAAAGTTAGGTTAGTTAACTAACACCTTGTGGCGACCCTTCCCAGGTCGGCTCTGCTATCATCGTACCAAAGCCATACGAGTACAATATACATTCGTAAGGTATTTATTTGATGCGAGACTCGTTTTCATATTGATCCCAGAAGGCAGCCAAAGAGAAGCTACAGAAGTCATGCGCCTCCGCAAGGGGAGCCATTAAAGTGTTGAAGTTGCGGTAATCGGCCACAGTCCGGCAGAAATTCAACCTGCCCGGGTCACGGGTGAGAGCCAGTGGAATGCTCCGCAAGGTCTCTCTGGCTACCGCTCCTCCCGGCATCGTCCATCCCAGCAATCCTCAGTGGGAGACCTGCACCCTAATAAATTCGCGGAAAAGTCCGACAATCCTTTAATTCTTAATAGGTCCTCCCGGAACTATAAGAATAAGTAAACGATATAAGAATGTTCTCGGACCACTGTGCGGTAACATTATGATGAATAACTGAAACATCGTAAAAAGGCGTCGGCTGATCGGCCGGGCACCGGGGTATCGATGATTTGTGCTCGCGTCCCTGCGAGCTGCGAGCATTAGTCGGTCGTTATCGGCAGCCATTATTAGCGTTATCGCGCGCGACTGGACACCGGCGGATAGCGTTATCTGTCGGCCAAGAATTCAACAGTTTTTGGTCTTTTAACAATAATTAATATGGCGGCCGGTCCCGGCTATCAGTGACTAATGGTCGCCGCGATCATTTCCGATAAGTCCGGCCCTAATGCCGTGACAGCGATAAGTGACGGGGCGCGGCGCAGAAAGAGACTAACTTACGCTTGCCAGATGTTTTAACGGTCACGGAATTGTTCGTCATTTTTGATCGAGTGTTTTATTTTGTTTGTTGATTGAATCTAACATTGTAATAATTTAGTGTCACTCGATCAATGGATATGGCGCATGTGTCTGAATGTATTTCATGATGTTGGAAGTACTAATTTGTATAAATGTACAAATTGAATCGATTAATTATTTTTTACTGGGTGGTACTCACTAAATGCTTCTCTGTAAAAATCTTATTAATACTCTTAATTCATGTTCTTTGATTATTTTCTGTTTTCTCCCGTGGATGTATCGATCTTAACCTATCACTCGTACGTAAGTATACTATATTTAAGATAGTAATTCCGATTATTTCATATATTTCTACATTTTGTTGCTTCTCTTATATAATACTAATATATAACTGATATCCTTCAGTTCCTACACATATGTATACGTACACCAAAATACGCAGAACTGGTTAAAAGCAGAATTATACATTCTAATGTAATTTGTAATATTTTCATTGTATATGATGAAAACCGAACGTCAACTTCACTGTCGCTATTACGTTCACGTACTTTTGCCCTTTAGAAACAATTGAAGTACAAAGTAAGCTTAGTTCGACAGCTTCTGAACTGTTATAAAATGGCACTTAAATAACAAACAAATGAAAAATATGTGTATTCTCAAAAACGATAACGAAATGGTCCGCCCCGATACATCAACCGACAGCGGAATATTAAATAAATAAATAAATATAAATCTTCACTCGCGACTATTCCACGCTACGTCAGTACGTAGGTGTATAAAAATAAATAAATTCAATTTAATAGATAAATTATTACAGCGCTCGCCACATTTTATTTACCAAAATGAAAGTAATGGTATAATCTGTTATTATTCTTCTTTCCTTTTTCTTGTTAGATGAGATTCGGCTCCTGAACGGTTCCGGTCCCGGGTCGCCCTCACCCCTCACAGCTGACTCTAGAGGGTCTCTCATCACATCGCATCTATTTCCGCTTTGGCCTCTTCCAGTCGTGTCCAGGATAATCTCCTTTTCTAGGCTGTCACTTTGGCCTAAGACTTGAAGAATCTTTTTTCACGGTTTCAGATAGGACTTGCAGCGCTTGGATTTGTTGCAAGATTGAGGTACTCGCGTATCGTGCTTATATTATTAGAAATCAGAATTCAGTTAAAATAAGAAGTTATTACAGAAATCGCAGGAAATAGTTGTTAAAATGTTAAAACATTAATACAAGAGAGTTTGTCAAGAAAGGAACTGTAAGATGAAATTTACCGGAATATTTCAATATTCTCAATTGTTCAGTTTAGCAATGAATTTGCTCTTACAATAGGCGTGACCATTGACAAGTTGGTTCTTTATACTGGACTGCATAATCTGGGCTGCCGTTACCTTAAGAAATTTGCCACGTAGATAAACGTAGAAATTAACACACTGCATTAGGATGAAGTTCTTCAATAACCGTATTAGACTGGCGTAAGAAGTGTGCCGTGAAGATTATATTTTTCCATTTTTATAAGTTGCTGCGCACAACCGCAACAAGATAAGATAACTAAAAACGGTTATCTATTGATTGTTGCATCCTCCGGACACTTTCTCCGCAGTAAAAACATTCTCATTGTAGAGGAACAAGGTAGCAGAGGCGTAAGTACAGAGAGGTTATTTTGGCTGCGTAATTTCACAGAGTAGTTTAATAAAAGTGGTAGTAGAAAATGCCTGTAATTTTATATATTTTGCGCAAGATGAATCAGCATACACCAACTGGTCGTTAACCGTCCATAGAAGACGGCCCATGAGACAAAGAAGATGTGAAGAACGTGGGTAGGGTAGGGGAGGGGCTAGAGCCCATATTGTTCGAAAGTGATATATTAAAACATTTTTAAGTAGTGTACGGGTGTGAATTAGTTTTGTTATTGTTTCTATTTTTAAATAGGTAAATAATACATTATTAATTTTTGTAAATAGTCGCCAATTTTATTAATTATCTTAAAAAATGATGACGGATCGGGTGACCCTGACTTCGCCGTAACTCGGGACAAGGTTTATAGATAATCTCAGCAGGAAGAAACCCGTAAAACTGCGATGGTTATCGATCATTCTTAGAATTATGGTTATATTTTTATTTATTTGTCCTTAACATTTATTTTGCTGATCGCGGAAAAAATATTTTCTATGAGATTATTTTTTTTTACGAATTTACGCTTGATTTTATCGTTTATGTTAGTTAAGGTTATAGGATTAGTTACGATTGTACATTAGACACGATGAAGCAACGTGCAGCCAGAATCCGGCCATTATATTGGTCATTCCACCTTGCTGTTGATTGGTCTCTCGATTTCCATCATTCTATAATTGTACTAGTGACCCGAGCGCTCGCGGCACTGGCGCATTGGCCCTACTGAGTTGTGTGATGAGATGAATGAATTTTGAATTAGTCATCAAATATTACTGACATGGTGACACGTACAAGTAGGTCTGTTTCTGCACTTATCTATCAACGTAATTGTGGGATTACTAACATAGATTAGTCATATCGCCAAGCAAAGTTTTGAAGAATTCATATGGTGCCAATATTTTGGAAGGATGCATTATGAGGCGTTCAATATTATGCATTTTACAGCGTGATGCTAATATATATGATTATTTTTTGGATCATTCTGCTTAAGTAATAAAGAGATTACAAAACTTTCCGGATCCACACTGTCATCATACTAGTACCATCCTCTCTCTCCAGGCGATCTTCAGTCGATATTTTGTCAAGATTAAATTCAGCATACCGCATACGTACATATAATACATTACCACGAGTCGCAAGCGTGTGACAAAGCAATCTCTTTCTCGCTCATTGAGCCTTTAAGTTACCGATAAAAATAATATTTCGGACCAGTCTTTTTTGAAGAAGGAACAATCGCTCTGAAAAACTGATTAGCAGCAATAGTCAATAATAAACCTGAGTTCTGAAGTTGACAGTATTTGGGAAAATTATCTGATATTTCAGAATGGGATTTCGGTGTTCCAATCGAAGTTCTGACTTAAATAGTTTCAAACAATCGCCCATATTCAACCACCCGAAAGGTTGTCCGGAGCTCTGAAATTCC
Organism: Eubasilissa regina; assembly: GCA_022840565.1. NCBI lineage: Eukaryota > Metazoa > Arthropoda > Insecta > Trichoptera > Phryganeidae > Eubasilissa > Eubasilissa regina. Next base: position 41,317,950 of record JAINEB010000018.1, on the reverse strand, counting down.
CGCCGGTATTCAGATTGTCTATCTGGTTCGGATTAGAGCTGATCCCCTGATGGCGATGGCGAAACCTCTCCATTGTTAACATATTAAATTATAACTTGAAATTATATTAGCCTACATTTTTCAACGGTGCAGTCAGGGCTGGCTCTGGCGTCATACTTCATCTCTTTAAATAACAGTAAGCGCAACCGGCTGAAGTGACAAATTGAATTGAAATCTTTCATAAATTGAATACAAAGTACGTTGTACTACATTTTGTATTCGATCAGTGAAAGATTTTCAAAACGAAACAGTTAAACGAGAAATGTTTGCATTTAATCATTTGGGTTTTATTTTTTCACGACGACCATTTTCAGAGTAACTATTTTCTTGACATGGTAGAACAAAATCAATTGAAACAGAAATTTGGAAAAGGTAAATTATAAAAATAATATAAAATTTAATCTATCATTTTAATTTAACCTTGGCGTACGAAAGTGATTGCAAAATTTGCAACATAAAATCCTCTTAAATCTTGATTTACGGTTTGAAACAGGTCCAATGATCCGTAGCATCAGAAATCCATTGAGGAGGATGAAGTTTGCGATATATTAGGTGACTTTATCAGCGCGCTACGATTACTATAAAGGTGCTCTCACACAATACAGCAATATCGATACAAAGCGAAAAATCGAGATGAAGATTAATGGATGGTATCAAAAGGTGAACGAATATCCAACAGATTGACCTACAAAGATGTCCAAAACTAGGTGGCCCTCGATAGTGACTGCGGTCATGAACTTTTAGTTTCATGTGTCAATTCGAAATAGTAGATTCAATAGCATTTTGCAAACTATTAATTAGTTATGTTGTATTTTTTTCGAGTAATTCACAGATTTCGTGTCAGTTAGAAAACTTGTTTTATTTTATGTAAGCATTTCGAGTAACTCTCGGGTCGATTAGAAAATGTTTTGAATTTAGAATTGATTCTCCGGTTTTACTTAGTACTTTAGTGTAATGTGTATATTTTTATGTACCATATTAAAGGATAGCAAATAGGGTATTTTGAAAAGACAGAATTAGTAAAAATAAAATAAAAAGATTGTCGATTCTGCCATCCCTCGGCCACCGACACAGGTGCGCGCCCAGGTTAATGTTTTGACTCTGCATAAGCCCGACGGAGATAGCATCTAACTCAAATAGTAAAAGCTTGATTGAAATTCAATCGGCGCGAGAGAGATGGGAGAAGAATCATAAACATTATTGAAATTGATCCGCTATTTGCTAAATATCTCGGCTGTGATCTGCTGTGTGGCTTTCGGATACATAATGAGCACACATAGATACTATGTGCGCTGTAGATACACATAGTTATTATGTTATATCTATATTCTAATTTCGCGCGTTACTTTGCGTCTGTACTGTTAGCATTCGAGGTGTCTTATTAAGTTATTCAAAATCTGTTTTTGATATTTGATTTCCAAACGACAAATTGGAGTTTGACTAGATTTTCAAAAAACCACTCTTTGCGCAAGATTTATCAGAACAACGCTTTTCTTTAAAAATAAGTTTGCCATAGTTTTTAAAGGTAAATTTAGTAATCCTAGTTAGGAAAAATTTTATGTGTCAAAAAATTTGCCGTTTCTCAGTTGGGTTGTTTTCATATGAAACTCTGCAATTGCGAGTTGAATCATAATTTTTACTAGGCAGTAAATTCAAAAATATATTTTTTAATAATTTTTTTATTTTTGAGATCTCGTTATTATTGTGAAGTTGGAGTTTTTTCAGTATTTTTGTACTAAATACCACGGAACTAATAATGTGATATTAATTTATATCAAAGATTATCCATGGACTTAAAAGTCTTAGTGCCACCATTAAATTGATTGAAGAATAACCGCTTCACTATCACTTCTTCATACGTAATATGATTTTTACGACAGTTAATTTATTTTATTGATCATCAAATTGGTAACTCAATTTTTTTTCATTCCTAATGCGACTTTTTTTTTTAAAATTATATATTTTTCTCAAAGGAAGCTCGATACTACTTCGATCTGAACAGACTAGGTCACCACCCAAAACTTTCGATATTCTTTTTCTGTTGCTGTACCATAGAAATAATGTACACCTTCTACAGTTACACTTCAAGGCGTCGACGCTGAATATTTTGATTGCTCTAATTGAGAAGAACATAAAGGGCGACACACTCTTTGGTAGAGACAAATGACACAGCATAGACAGCGGGTAATTAATTAATTTAAGCACTGTATGTATTTTGTTTAAAGATAATGCTGAATATGACCGATCTAGATGGAGGTGTTTACTAGCACATTCAAGTTTCTTGTGATGTGGTGTACACTTAATTTAAAGGATAAAATACTATATATAGTATTCCATTTCATACTAACAGTGCTAAAATATAATTATAAAATTATTATTTATAAAATTTATATTTTTTTTTTCTCGTGTAAAAAAACCCCGTTGTCCCATGGTAACAATTTATGTTTTCATGCATATTATTGAATATAAACAATTACTTTGTTTAAAATTTGCAAAATATTAACATTTTGTCAACCCTGCACCGTACTTCATTAATAAAACGGTCTTATCTTTAATCTTTCAGTTGGTCAAACATATTTTTTAAATTCCATTATATCTCGATTATAATCTTACTTCGAGATAAGATAATCGTAATTTTATCAAGTCAGTACGACATATCTGTTTATTTTTAAATATCTAATAACAGGGTGTGTGCTGAGTACGCGAGTTCAAGTGAAGTTTCTGTGCGATTTTTATTTTGTATTAATTTAGTATGGACATTTTAGAAATTATATTTATTTTAATTTTATGCATAAATTTACTTAGACTTCTTATAAATTAATCAAAATTTTATTGAACTAATTTTGTACTACACACACAATCAAATGCCCATTATTTTGCCACGACCCTAGTTTCTGGAGGTGTAATCCCTCTTTTTAAGTCTTTAAGAGGTTTAACCCTTAAAATAATTATTAGTCGTTCTTGTAGTACAAAATTTAGTTCAATAGACAAAAATGCATAAAAGATAATTAAGGCACGATATCAAAATTTGGGATTGGAGGTTTCCATCGGTGTTTGAATCAATATTTTTCCTGAGGTATTATTTTTCAATTCATAAACAAACAAGTTAAAAAAAAGAAAGTTCAATACAAAAAAATATTGAGTGAGTACAATTAGTATTCTCACGATAGTGCGTAAACATCACGTGTGTGTGTGAACGAAGGGATGAAATTGTGTTACATTAAAAAATGTATTTACTAGAAAACGATTATTTAGTATTGTACTTCGTGGAGGAAGATACTAAGTATTTATTATTTATTTAACTGAATTCAAAAATTCTACCTACTGCGACGTGAAAGAACATATTTTAATTTTACTTTTAAAATTAGCAATATTAACTTAGTGGTTAAAATTCATATTTTTTATTTATTATCTTAGTTTTATTAACCACAATTGAGTTTAAAAAACATCTACCGGTTTCGGAAAATACCTTTCCCTAAGAAGAAGGGAAAGGTATTTTCCGAAACCGGTAGATGTTTTTTAAACTCAATTGTGGTTAATAAAACTAAGATAATAAATAAAAAATATATATTTTAATTTGACTGTTGTGACTTTTGGAACATATGAATTTCTAAAACATGTCAAAATGCAAGCTTGACATTTATAGGTACGGAATAAAATGTGTAGTCATCAGGATAATGATTGTTCTGTGTACCTCTTTGTAGTTTGGTTTCTCAAAAGTAGTTAATTAGTGAGCATTGTTGATGAAGCACATATCGTGCGTGCCTCAAATTGATGACAATGATAATCCGCGACGCATTTTCATCCCCGTGAACGGTACACGTTTGATGTAGTTTTAAGAGAAATATGACTGAGATTTATTAAAAATGAATAAAAGATTCTTGTATGGATAATAATGGTTTGGCCATGGTTTTATAGTTGAATACTTTCTTATCAATCCGTGTGGACGATAATTTGCGAAACGTGATAACATTTACTTTTATAACTTATCGACAGCGATAAAAATCTAATAACGATATCGATAAGTAACAAAGCAATCAGGCACTGCACGTACAAGCACCGGCCGCATAAATTGTTCTATTCTTTATTGCTTACAATAAAAGTACTGAAAATGAAATCAGGTGGACGAAGAGTCAACGAACTGGATGTTCTGAAATACACAATCATTATTATTCCTGACGGTGGTAATTTGTTAGTTAGATTCGTAACAAGGTCAGCAATGTGGCAACGTCTCTGTGTGTATTACGCGGTTATCAAATTAATACCGTACGCATGGAGGCCATTACTGGATTTTATTATGTGTTAGTAAATAATAAAACATTTTCTCTTTTACAGGTAAGTGCCATGTCAAGTATTGTAACTATGTTCGTAGTGGACCTGTATCGAAGGGCGTAGGTAAGTCATTATTCCACTATATTTATGTATCTGAATTCATTATGTCTAGAATTGATGATAAAATACATTTATATACTCGGTTATTTAAGTTTGGTTATTCAAGTTTTTTCTTGTGGTCTGCTACGCATACAAATTTAAGACAACACACTTTGGATGGATTTGATCGCATTTTTGTTTCTGAAAAAATTACAATTCCTTAAAAAAAATTTCTAATGTTAACGAAACTGAACATACCTATTGCAGACATTCACATTGTATGCATCATTGAACCAACAAGAATTACCTATATCGATCTTAACAGATACTGAGGTAAATATTCATTTTAGAAATTTACCAAATGTGCGTTGGTACATAATAACCCATGTACGAGTATGTGCATTGAGATTTTAAAAATATACAATCGCGTATTTCTTTGTGTCCGTCCGTCGTATAGCAACATAAAACGGACATATATGGACACTTGTCCGTCTCGCATGTAGATTCGCAAAACAAGATCCACTGTCAATTCTATTACGTGCAAGTGCGCGGTTATCGCGTCAAGGAAAGAAAATTAATTTGCTATTGTATTTCCGCTGATTTAAAAAGAACAGATAGTAAAAGCTATTAATTTTCGGTCCCCGTCGCCGGGTTACTCCTAATATGATACGTATTATTTTCTCTGCTTGCATATGTAGTCGTTGTGGTCACATTGGCCAACGCAAATAATCGAGTGCGCGACAATAAGCAATAAGCAACTAACTAAAGCGCTAAAAGATAGTTAACTAAACCAAAAACGATACGGTGTTAATAATCGGAACTTCAACCATAAAACGAGCATTAGTTGTGTTCTAATTCTCAGGCGTCATCTTCTAGGCAGGTTTTGTTTAAAGTTTATTCAGATATACATTGGATTTTTAAAGATGTTTGCTTCTTATTGAAAAAAATATAAATAGAAGTAAGGTAACAAATTTGACTAGGTTAACTAGACTAGTTTTTTTAGTTGAAAGAGCGGAAAGGTCCTAGGTTCAAGACGCGGTGGCTCAGTTTATTATTTTCGAAAGAAATATGTATTTTTGAATTTTTTCAGCGACTTTGGTTTATAAAAGCAACCCCGTCAGTCGAGATGTATTTCCCCCGGTAATTAATATCGGAATCAGATAAGGCGCTTCGGCTAAATGCATGTGCAGAGTGTAGCGGAAACTGTCGGCGCAATCTGCATCATTATACCTGCATCGAGATGGGACCTCAACTCTGCCCTCCGCAGTCGGGCGAATGCAATCTCTGCCCGGGCCGGAGGTACTTGCGATGTTGCTTCATTCGGCGGTGCGAGTATTGATATTTACGAATCACCGACATAACGTCATACTCGTGTCTGCTAGGCGGTCTTCACCGATCGCAGTCTCCGTCCCCGTCTACTCGACGGTACCTTTTTTTTCAATATCTTTATTTCAATGGATTATCATTATAAAACATCCCAGAAAGTGTTATACTCGTACGAAGACTATTGTGGTATATTGAATGCAGATAATAAAAGTGAATATCAAAACAAAGCTTGCAACGCAGCTGAGCTGAGTAAAATAAAACGTTACAACCGTTAAAACAAGATATTTAAACGTCTAAAAGTGAGAAGAAAAACAAAATATACTTTTGTAATAATGATGTTCGAGTTTCGTTATTAGCAAATCCGTCTCACGCGTGTACTTCTTCTTTTTTTATATAGCCAGGTCTATGACGATGTCGTCGTTGAGGTCCAATCGCATTCGATTACTTCTCGCAGGCTTCTTGCGCACACTGGCACGCCTCGTCTTTATTTTGACATATGTATTGTCATTGTGCACTCTAATACGGTGTGATGTCGTGTTCCATCGATATTTGTCGAGTGGTCAGTATTAATGCGATCGTGTAACTCTTTAGTCGCTCATTCGTTTGAAAAGTTTACACACATTTTGAGTAGATGTACGATCTGTCTGTAGTTGTAGTCGGTGACCATTTTTCTTTCTTATATTACTTAGAGTTCATTTTTTTATATTGTTCTGAACACTTTGAACGCACCGATACTATATAAGTACTGTCCGCTTTGATACTTGACAAAGATTACAACTGTACAAAGATTTTAGAGTTTTTATCGAATATACGTTTGAAGTCCGTTTAACAGTTTGGCTAAGATGGCAGTTTGACAGTGGTGCAATCAGTTGTCAAAGGTTCCATAACAAAACTGTTCAGTCGCTTTGAACGAAGTCAGATACCCGCCGTGTAAGTGCGAGTCTAGGTTCCCGCGGGCCACACGCGATGGATCGTCAGTTATATTAATCTAGGCGGTTTACCGAGTACCGAGTGGCCGGCGAATTGAGATTTCACGGGCCGACCCTCGATACCGCCGCGGGTGGGAAGGCATGGGGGGGCACTAGTGTCGGGATGACGCTAACCAGAAAATAACAATAATCGTGTTATGATTGGCATTATTTATTATATGCACAACATTCAGTAGTTTATAATGGCAATCAAATGTTTCGTAGAATTGATTTATTTAGACAATTTTTAAACTGATCTATTTCATAGAGTCGTAATTAAGTATTCAATAACAAATAAATATATAATGTTCTACTCAGACACACATCTTTTTCTTCGTCCATATGTACCTTTAATTAACTTTGGTTAATACAGGGTGAATATTGTGTTCCAGGTCGATGTTGTTTCATTTATCAAAATGTGTGTGAGGTGGCACCGTCCTGTTGAAACCACATGTATTGCGGGCTCAATTGACCCGATTCTGCCACCAAAAAGTTTTTATAGCATTGTCTCTTGCATCCTGAAAGAAATAGGGCCCAAGATTCCGCTGGCCCACATGGCGCATCGTACAGTTACTTTGCGTGGGTGTAAAAGTAATCGGTATATCGATTGAAGATTTTTAGTTCCCCAATAATGGCTGTTTTGTTTATTAACAAAACCTGTCAAGTCGAAATGAGCTTCATCACTAATGATGATTTTTTTTACAAAAGTCGGGTTTGTTTTAATTTTTTTATGACTTAAACACATTATTAAGACATTTAAATTTTTCAAAACATATTGTAATTAACTACTCTTTACGGCTATCAAATACAAACTGACAAATATTTGCCAAACCAAAATCGCGGCCAAACAAAATTGGCCCGGAATATAATATTCACCTGTGTTGCGAACAAGCATGGATGTCAGAAGAATTCATATATGGGAGAAATTTGGCACTCACCACAATCCGGATTCTGCTGACATCTCTAAAATGTGGACTGTATATTTTTTCACTCACTATTTTGTCAAGGTTCCGACACAAAGTATAGACGCGAAGTCCCGATATTGTATACCAGTATTAACTGTTCCGTACAAGTTGTAATCGTACTGGTTTCAGATTTATTTCTTTTGAAATTACCTGCCTTCATTTGTTCTATTTTATCAAGCTTTGTTCTATCTGATCATGCTCAGGTCTTATACGGTTGCTCTTGACATCTTTCACCTTCTTGTTTCTTTGCAGTCTTTTAATGTAATTTTCGCCGTACATTTGTAAATCGCATCCAATGCGAAAATTAATTTCAACGGTCCATTTATGAGATTTTGAGCATAAGATGAAAGTGTAATCTAAATACATGACTAAATTGTATATAATCGTTTTTATCAGGTGGGACATGATCCAGTTCTGTTTCTGTAGCCCATAAGGCACGAAGAGGTGACTGGCTGTCAGCCGAGGTATCCCGGCCAGGTATTGCCAGGATCAATCGCTGTACCCTGGAGGTTATTAGTCTTCACGTTGTTCCTGCGCCTGTTCCCTTCTTGTTCTGCAGTTCCCGTTATCTGATTCTCTCACCGCAGATCCCTGGGCCGATAGCTAACGAGGAGAGCCCGGAGCGCATAACTCAGTTGAGTTTATTTTTTATTAAAAATAGTGTTTTTCAAAAGTATTAATGATTGTTACGAAGCTATCGAAATATAATTAGGTAATTTAAAATCAATAGTAAATATACGTATTTTATTTACTTTTAAAATCATTGTTTACCACTCAATGACACAGTAATTAAATAAAATATAAATAGGAACATATTTGTGATATTATCATAAGCACATATTTAAATTAAATAAGATTTAAAAAAACATTTACGGTATAGAATGATATTTGTTGTTAATTAGAATTCACGAATGAATGATTCATATGAGTCCAGAAGATGTGGAGTTATTGCAAAATGAGGATCGGCTGGACACTTCACACTGAAGCAGTATCGGGGGCGGAGAGTAGTGCGCTGTTTTATGATATGATTTATTTCTTTAAAATACTGTAGTATAAAAATTCTTTCAAATTTAGTAAAAAGTATGAATCGGAACATTTCAGTTATAATTGTTCTTCATTTATATATTTCTTTGATTTGTTGCGATATTTTTTGAATGATTTATTTGCTAATAAGATGTTCCTCCTTTCGGTCCGGCTCTCCGTCCTTCGGCAGGTCCGATGCTGCAGTGGCTATCACATCTCCATCCGCGGAATGTTTCCCAGAGAGCCTGCGGCCCACCATTGTGAGAGGGGGCCTATCTGCCCCCCGCATCTCTTCTGACCCATTGTATTTTCTCCACATTGTGTAGGTATATTATTTGTTCTCCGACACGACACATTGTAACTCTGAGAATCAATTCTCGTGCCGGGCGCTGGGTGTACCCGCTCTGGCATTTTGTTGACATTCGTTGCATTTAGATTTTTAATCGAAACGTTACTTTTTTACGTCCGATTACAAAATGTAAGATAATATCTTCGGCTTGTGTTTTGGCGTTCTTGGTCTGACTTTCCTCTTATTCTATTTCCTTTTGTTCTTGTCAAAGCGGTTGCGGTTGTGAATATTAGTTTGTGGGCGAGTTGCCAACCTTGCCGAGCCCAAATTATTTGGCGCCATTTGCTCCCATCAATCATATTTCTGTCGCATTTGTTTTGATTCACATTAAAGTGCACTGTTAGTGGAAGCCTGTGTGTTAGCTAGTAAGTATAGGGTGAATATTATGTTCCAGGCCGAATTTGTTTGGTCACCATTTTGGTTTGGCAAACATTTATCGATTCGAATTCAGTAGTCGTATAGAATAGTTGATTTCAATTTATTATAGAGCGTTTAACGTCTCAACAAAATGTAATGGTAATGCTGTAACCATTAATGGTGATCGCTATCGTCACATATTGGAAAACTTCTTGGTGGCCGAATTGAGTCTATTAAGCCTGCAACATATGCGGTTTCAACAGGACGGTGCCACCTCATACACAGCTCGAGCCTCGCTTGAAATTTTGCGAGAAATTCTTCTCGGCCGCATAATGTCAAAAAGTGGTGATATCGACTGGCCTTCTCGATCATATGATTTGACTGCTCAATTTTAATATGTGCAAATTTCAAACATTTCATTGATTTATTGTTTCAGAATTAAAATGTTGTGGATGTTCAAGTGTTTTACGTGATTTAATGAATACAAAAAGCAGTGATAGAGGCGGAGGGCGCAGGTCTTCAACCATCTAGTGGGGGTTGTTATTACCTACTTATTATTGTTTATTAAATTCAGTTGTGATTTTTCACCTATTTTCCTATTATTTCTTTACATTTTTATTAAGTTTTGGTGGCATTGAATCATCGATAAATTATGAAACAATTCATATTGCAACATAGTTGGGGAAGTGAAGCCTGAAACTGGCAAAAGATGAACGAAAGTAGACTGAATTCATTGAAAATGAGGTCACGATTGAGTAAAGTATGTGCAAATTAAGAATTAATGTAAATGAAAACTTAGCGTAGTGAACAGAATAAATAGAGGTTAGCGAATAAGGATGAAGAATGACGAAGCAAGAACGATATATAGCGCTATTATTTTGATGGAATCGGAAGTAGAGAACGACTTGACATGATCGTGTAAACCAGATACCGGAAGATAGTCCTGTTAAAAGCTTGAACAATTAACGATTGGCACTCTATCCTATCCGCCCCGCGGTGAAGTGGCGCGATAGTTAGTTATTTAATTTTAGTCAAATAGTTTAATTAAAAAATAATATTCTTTTCATCATAAGGAATTTTCACACACAGTATGAACATTTTCGATTCTCAGTTTAGGCAGATATATCAAAAATTTGGTTTTGTAAAATACGTAAAATGCGATTTAATTTTCGAAAATCAAATGTAAATATAATAATATGTAATAATAATGTAATAATAATTTTTCCAATTTAATATTCCAAATTTCTTTTAAAGTAGCCAACTTTAATGTTAAATAATGCACATTAATTATTTAAAAAATTCGTATAGTAATTTCTATAGTCAATCATAAATTTACATTCGATTATCTCCATAACTATGGTAATTTTTCATTTCCAACTCAACGTTGAGGCAGGTACTCGCGGACCGAATCTGTTACCCCCCGGTAGAAGGCGGTGTGTACCGAGTGGGTACTGGGTTACCAGTTACCAGTTACCGGTAACCGGTTACCGGGTACCGGGTTCCTACGGTGTTTAGTTTTCTGCCGATAATCACGGTGATAGAGTACCAGCACCAGTACACATTTATTTTTATAGCACGACATTTTGTGGGCCATAAAACATAATTAATTTTAGCATATTGTGTGTTTGGAAAGAAATCGCCATTATTTCTCGCCTATCGGAGATCTTGAAATGATTGAATGCAAAAGTAATTTAAACCGTACTCTTTGTGCTTTATAAGTGGTGGCTGTTGCTACCCATTGCATATAATAATCAGATCGATGGTAGATTTCAATCTGGCGGCCTTTAAAAACAAACTACACTTTTAAGTTTTGAGTTATGTAGTCTTTCTTTTACTGTAAAAATTCATATATTTGCATTATTTTGGATCACGACTTATATATAATATTTCAGTCTATTGACGTGCTTGTGGTCTAGTTATTACAATACTTGCCTAGTAATCTAGTGGTTGGGGGTTTGGGCTTCGTTCCAGGAGGACATCAAGGTAGTCCCATTTTCATAGCACAAGTTTTTAGCTTTGTTTGAAAATTGTAAGAATATTTATGTGACACGTATTCCGTGTGCGCAGCTCTAATTAAAAAATCTATATATGTACATACGAGTATATCTGAATTTCCATTAAAAAAAAAAACTGTATATGTATACAAATTAAATATATCAATAAGAAAGATATTCAGATAAATTTATCAAAAAATTTTTTTTTGTCACCCGGACTCGAACGGTAAACTCATCCTATCTGGGGAAGTGGGCTGACCTATTACCCACGACCTATTACCACCTGACCTATTACCACCTGACCTATTACCACCTGACCCACGTCAAAATTATAAGTCAACGACAAATTTTCGAACTTATATGTTGCACTTTCAAATTGATACATCTGTTATTGCATTATTTGAAAGCAATCTACTTTATATTTACGGAAAATCTCAAAAACCTTCGCATAAAATCCGATAGGAGATGCACTGAATGAATGAATTAAATTAATTAATATGTGCATATATATCTGAAATTCTGTTTATCAGTTTTCTATACAATTCTACTACACCTTTTGAGAGATCTAAACCAATCAATATATAAATATAATTTATATCTATTCAACTCCAAGTTTTGCATAGTTACGCTTTAGGACCCTTCGTAAAACATAGGTAATCGTCCCCCACCCCTCGGGCACTCCACTTTCAGTTAACTTTTTAGGTGAAATTTCGAAGTAAACTGACATCATATTGCAGCAGAGTCAACTTTCTTTGATGTCTACGAATTAGGTGGTTTCGTGGCCTATTTTTCTGAAGGCAGATTTTTATTTACCAGAAAATTGAAAATTGTAATACTACTGTACTGCAGGTAGGTAATTATTTAAATGATGTCGTATGTATGTATTTCGCGTTCAACCTAAGATGGATAAACACTAGTAATAAATAAACATCTACACTGATTACTGAACCGTGGGAACATCACGTAAACAAAACATGATCATTTGTCGGCTTTCTACATTTATTTTTCGCACTTTGAAAATAATGTAACCGTGGAAACTTTGACACGTGTCAAACAATTTTTTTGAAATAACTGCTTATATTATAAGTTGAAATATCTGCTTATTTTGTAAGGTTTAATATTGTTTTATTTACGAAGAGACATTTAAAAATATTTGATACAGTATCAAAGGGTTAGTCTACATATTTAGGCTAATTGCTGCCGCCACATCCACCATGATCCAATCGAAATAGAAAAATCGCCTAGAAAGTCAAATATATTAAATAATTTTGTTAAACACTTAATTGTGGATGTACGATTCGATGAGTCACGTGCCTACGAGAGGCTGATAAAATGATCATTCACGAAAGCGAACTTTCGCGTCCGGTTACTCTGGCTGCGCGAACTTATTTACTATTTTTCACGCTTCCCTTATTTAAGACTGGCCCGCAAACGACACAACAGGTTCCCCTATAAAATCAATGCAACTAGTAAACGAGCGATCTACGTCTTTACTTTGAATATTTAATAAAATATATAATTTGTGTATACCTTAAATATGTATCTAATCGAGTATTATGTAGATTAAAAAATAACAATGTGATAATATTTGTTTATGGGATAAATAAATACATGATTTAATTTTGACTAATTTTCTAGATATTTTTGATCTGTACATTTTTTCTTGTGTAGTGTACTGCATGACCATGGTATAAATGTTATCGCAGAATCCCTCTTCAGAACAGGGGGTGATTTATTAAATTAAATATTGCCTCCCAGCATACCTGGCTTCTCCCTAGGCTAACATCTCGACTTGCAAGATGTTCCAAGTATTAGGGGATAATTCTGAGGCAACTGGTTGATATCCGCGGTAATTCCATCACACTTTATAAAACTTCAATCATCTTTATTTTCTTTTAATTGGAGAATTATACATCTCGGATATTGTGATAACATCTATGGCGTAATAATCATAAAAACCAGTAACAATACAGGTTTTAGACTATACGGTCACCTAGACAGTTCTAAATAAATTCCTAATTTGATTCTATATGGCTTGGTTCTATACAAATTCGCAGTTTGATTCTATTTGGCCTCCTAGCTCGATTCTATGCTGTCTCCTAGTTTTCCCGACTTATTTAGTATATAAAACAACTCTGCATTCGCAATAACATATTTTATTTCGCAGTTTCGTGTAATGTCTTGTTTGTAGCAGTACACAATGTTTGTAGCAGTACACAATGTAATTAATATTTTATTCGAGAATCATTAATAATACTAATGATTCACAGCTCTGCTTATCGTTTCGATGACTATCAATGTGTCATCATTGTAACCGCAATAATTTCTATATCATTCCGTCCTTCTCTAACACCGCGCGCCGAATGTTATTGCGAAAGGGACACGGCGTATCGGAAATGGCGACGATTATACTGACATTGAGTTCATCATCCATTTATCAGCGGAATGTTGCCTGCTAACTTGATAGATCTGGAATATTACAATAAACATATTCATTATTATGGAGCGTTAGCGTCTACTACGATATTCGGCGATAACATTAATATATAGCACTAAGTAAATCAATTATTATTTGTACATCAACAATTAATTTAGTTAAATAAGTATAATAGCCTCGCCGCACCCTAGTGCTAGTCGGTGTTACCAATGCATTGCATAAATATATGTCATGTCACACATCTCCCCTTTGCTGCAGATACCAGTTACACATATCATCCTTAGATACTTTCTCCATGAAACACTTAACTCCACACGATTAATAATGAATGCTCATAGAATCTGATAATTCACATATACTATTTTTCGTATTTTATTTTTAGCTCTGCCGACTTTATTACGATATTAAAAAAATATAGTTAGCTTTGGTAAAGATTCTTGTAATATCGAATTACGAACTAAATCAAGCATGTTATTTTTAAATATAAAAATTATCCGTAAATGTGCGTTGTGGGTTTGCGTTTTCTTATTTTGTATTATGATTTCTATGGTTGAATGAAAGAATTGAGAGCTTTTGAAAAAGAATATCGCCAGATTTTTCAATAGGGCTATTTTACTGAGCGAGGATGGGATGACGTAATAGCTTCTATCGTACGTTTTAGGGGTGCAGACGAAAATCATATATTCTCTTAATTCACATTGATATTATTGCATACTTGGATATCATTCATTACTACGTATTTGGATTTCATTCTTATCTTACAGTTGTCGCTTTGTTAGCACAAAATCCACAAGAGTCTATCACGAAATTGTCAACGACTTAAATTATCTATACTAGGGTCTATAATTACTGACTACGGTAGCTGCGAACCTGAAATCTAACACCGCATGGATACGGCGAAAAGTTCTATTTTAAGACTTGACAACTGCGGAAAAACCGCAGTACAAAATACCAAGGTTAGCCCTGCGCAATCTCTGGCACATTCAAGGTTGAGTGTGCGGTATGGAGTCGTGGATTCTGAAGGCAAGGGAGATGAGATGGATTGATGCATTTGGCGAAGGCGAAACGCACACTGTCTCAATTCTACAGGATCACGGATAGACTAAAGACGAATCCTTCAGACACCTTTGTCTTAAGAGAGGCATTCAAGAACCCACCCGTTGGATCGACCGAGAGGAAAAAGCAAATGGCACTTCTCTCGTGTTACCCCTCAGAACTACAGGATGCCTAGAAAAGTGGAGGATAACAGTCACGAGGGTAGTTCACGAAGATCACGATCCTTACCAAGGACCAAAGTAAATAGACGAATGAAGATTTATTATATTATACATGTAAAATTAATGCAAATAGTTTATTTATTTTAATTTAATATTACAGCGCTTTTTATATTTCAGTCTACTATGGCATTATTCCGGCCGGAAAATGTTGTGATGACGTCTCTGGAATGATTTATGATGGGACTGCAAATGGTTTGTAATTGCGCTGTCCATGTTTTCTCAGTTGGAATCAGTGGCGTAACTATGCTAATGCAGCCAATGCAGTGCATCGGGGCCCACGTCATACTTTGCATTGATATTTTTGCGAGTATCGATACCTCTCCCAGCTTTAATAGTAATTCAGAGTGAGAAATGGAATTATAAAATCATTTCTCACGTGTTTTATGGAAATGCGTGAAAACGTACTCAGTAGCAGAACACCGCTACTGTGTCGAGTTAGGGACTAGACCATCGCCGGAAAGTGAACAGTATATTTTATATTGCAAGTGTTAAAAAATGTATAAGTACACGTATATTTTTTAAATTAATATTATACGAGACAAGAAAGTAATTTTGTTTTTACTATTTAATGGTTATTAGTATTATTAAGCCACGCAATACAGTAATTAATATCTCTTGTATACAAGACTTTATAGGTGGCTCTTTTTTCCATCTGCATTAGGGTTTAATTTTTGTAGTTATGCCACCGGTTGAAATAATATTGTCAGGTGACGAAGCGCGACCACTGGATTGCGTCAATGTCAACTGCAACCTATTTACTGTAATTCCAAATGTTCTAGAAACACTAGTTTAATGAGTATTTAGCGTACGTGTGATGGTTTGTTCCTTATATTATCTGTATATTAGCACTGGAATGGCTTTCTTTCTTTTACAAATGCACAGTTAGTAGAGTGACAGAATTATTCTACAAAGGGGAAAAACCCAAATGAATATAACAACCGCATGGCGCACGCGAAGCGTGACTGGGAGGCGTGAGGTTTTTCTATAAAAGGGACGACGCGTCAATCTGCTCATCAGTTGTCTATTAACTGTCGTACTTTTCTGAAGATGCTAGTTGATATATAAACATAAAACGTAAAGTATGGGCTGAATATACTAACTAGATTTTATAGGAAAATAAGCGCTCCATCTGCGAGGACTGAAAGATATTAATTCGTTGGTTCATTTGTTGATCTTATATATGTATTTTCATTTTTCCTTTACCTTGTACGTGCTCACATTTTGTTTATGCGTGTTGCATTACATATTAATATTTTTATTCTTACATATTTTCACTTTTGTTTTACCTTATATGTGATTTCATTTTATTTATAGGTACATGTTGTATTGCATATTTGTATTTTTTCTATAATTTTATATATTTTCAATTTTACTTCGCCTTATATATATATAATACTTTCATTTTGTAATTAATTGTGTTTTGCCTCGTTTTTTATTTTATTTTATTACCTATATTGGTTTGTAAAATATGATTTGTTTGCCAATTTGCTCTAAAACAGGCTTGCGTAGTTGGGCAATGCATTTTAAAAATCTATATGTAACAAACTGTATTTTTAATTATACCATTAATATATTATGTGTATCTAAGAAATAAATAAATAAAGATTTGCGGAAGACCGAGGAATGTGGCGGAATTATCCAGTACCGGATTCACAATTGATAATCATGATAATATATTTTTAATATCATTAAATATGACCGGTCATCGATTATTGTAAACCCTTTATTTGATAAAAATCCCTGTATTTACATAAGTCTAACTTAACCATAGTCTTTTTTAAAATTTGAGTATTCATTAAAAAATATTGTTGAGCAGCTAGTTATACATTCATATACAATATATAATTAATATTATTTTTTTAAATAATACAACACTAAAGAGCAAAGTCAATATGAAGTAGTGGGTAGATAAGTCGATGCAATATTCCATTCAATTTCACCGTGTGGATATTTATGACACATTCAAAGAATCGCGACGTTCATTTCCTCATCCCACCTGGACCATAAAGTGAGAGCTATTCTTCTCCATCGTCCTATCTGCCCTCAGCGATCGATCACGCTCCTCAGCTCATGCATTATGCCCCATTTCCAGTGCATAAATCATGATCAGAGTCGGTACACCACGGCCGACCTCCGTTCTCTCCCATCGCCACTTTATCTCTTCTCAGGATCGAACCTCGGCCCTCGAAGGCTGTTCTGCTGCTGCGTGCGTCTAAATCCAATCAACGGAGCCGGCAGTTCGAATCTGCAGCGCAAATTATATCTGGTATCGACAATATATAAATATATTATTTCTCAGGAGAAATAAGATTTCTGCGGCAACTTTTATTGTTCTCAATCAGTAAACGAAAAGATTTGTACAAGGCTGTGAAATTTATTTTTATATAAATCCTACTTGAATTGTTTCATCACGAGCTGCATGAAGCGTACGCTCTATGCACGACGGCGCAAAATAAAATTCTACAAGTTTTAGACTACGTTTAGGAATACGCGTTTTTCGGATTCAACAAAAAGGAAGTCGTCGTTTATTTTACAGGTCATCTAAAACCAAGTGATGTGAAGATGTAATGAATGATATTGTCAATTTTTTGTACATTTTCACTGCAGATGTAAAAATTAAACCTTTACAATTATCAAAAGTATGTGAATATCATAATATGAAATAAATATAATGCGTTAGTTTCCATAAAATCATGATGAGTTTGACTATTCCTGTATTTTTGCAAATATTACTCAGTGTCGCGCGCCACTGAACTCACGATCCGTTACTACCCCACCTTCCTTAAAAACATACGCACCGTAGGAGAAATAGGTTTATTAATCGGATGATGGTAACATATATTTACACTCGCTGTGACAAGTTTAAACACGTGGCAATACGCAATATCTATTACAGAATTATATTATTAAACAAACTACTGTGTTCGGGAATGAATAGCATGTAATATTGTCATTATCGTCCTCCACGTCGGTCCCTCATAACTAAGAATCGCGACCTCCACGGACTCTAGCCCTCTTAACTATGCCCCTCCACTTTTCTCGGCATCCTGATGTCCTTAAGGTTGTCACCAGAGAAGTGGATGTTGCCTTTTCCACTCGGTCGGTCCGACGGGTGGGGAATCTGCCTCTTCCTTTTCGCCCTACGTGACGCGGACCACCACAACAAGTTGCCCAAAAAATTTAAGAATTCATCTCATGAAATGATGGAGAGTTTGTCCTTGATATTCAATTCCCGCAGAATGGAGACATTCGTAACATTGCATAAATAATAAGTGAATAGCTTTCATCGAACGAAGTATAAGATTTTATTATTTTGAATGGAACAAAATGTATCATTTGTCAAAAAAATCCAAAAAATATACAATTAAATACAAAAATATAATTAATCTCGTTCAGCGTAATTAGCAGATAGTTATATAAAAAGTAGGCAATTCGGAATGTAAGCTGCGCAGATGTGACGTCAGCAGCATTAAATCTAGCGGAGTAGTATCCCACTGCCAAGTATTATTATATTTCCCTTACATATTATTTAATTTCACTTGATAAATAATTAACACCGAGATCGCTTCACGACAAATGAGGTACTGCAAGAACGAAACAGTCTGACGTGTCGGTCTGCAGCGTTATCTAGCAGTCGTAGCGCAGCGGTTAATATTTAACCAGAACTATTGCGCTGCGAGATCACCTTTCCCGCTAATCCTTTATAGAGCACGTTCAGCATATAAATTGTGCAGTGCCGGGGTTAACTAGGATAGCTCTGTTGTGCCCGCGGTCCCGCATGCAGGTCCGCGCGGGCGCCGGCCGCGCAGCACGGGGGTTTACCGAGGGGGTGGGTTATCTGCTCATGCTGAAAGGCGGTCGAAAGAGAGTCGTGCGTCGAGGGCGGGACCGCGACTGATCGACTGCGGCAGTTGATGGTTCCGATACTTGGCGGGTACTGTATTGATACTCCGCTCGCAGCCTCTCTCCTTTCTTACCTTTGCCCTTCGCAATGTGATCCCTCGCATTCGAGGTATATTTTGCGATTTGAACAAATTGATTGACAAGGTTACTGATGAAATATATTTATTTGATAAACAAAATAGTTATCGTAATCATTTTTCTGAGCAGTTAGCAAAACTTTTTTAGAAAATCGCATAACTAAGTTATATGTCATTTTATTAGTTAATATTTATTATATTAAATTTGAATAATTTTTGATATAATTTACATATTTTATTGAAAACATATTATTTTTAAAGTCCGACCGAAGCTTCGGTTTCGGCCACCTTCGGCCAAAAAATACACCTTCGGTTAAACATTCGGCTTAGACTAAAATATGCCGAAGGTTTGGCCGAAGCCGAAGTTTTATATTTAGCCGCCGAAAAGTGACGAAAACGCACGAACTTTTATGAATGAAATAAAATTCAGTTTATCATTTCTGGAAAACTACAATTTTTTATTTAGGCGATATATTTATAATTATTATCAATACCGTAACGTAGAAAGCTGAGTAACAGTGTAGAATTTGTATTGTTGTGTATACTTTCAAGTCGATGTTCTAAGGTATCTAAGTACGATTGAAGCTATGAGGCTTTAGCTAAGAGCCGAACAATCAGCTCTGGCTTCGGTCAGAAACTGACCTTCGGTCGGACACTAATTTTTGTTGTAAAGTTGCCATTTCAGAGCATAGTTCTCTGGTATTTTTAATGCAAATTAAATGAATCGATTAGAAAGATATATAATCTATTTATGGAAAAATAATTTTGTTGCTAATGGAATGGATCTTTTCCTATCCACGGAACCAACTATTTTTTTCGTATATTTTTTTAATTGATTAATTTAATAACTCTGTTCTGTTCTGAAATTGCAACTTCACAACAAAAATGTGTTTTCATTAAAATATATAAGTTGCATCAAAGTTTTTCCTAATTTAATAAACTGAATTAATTTACTTGTGACGTTTCCTATCGTGCATTACTCCAAGATATTTGGGAGTCGTTGTAAAACTTTTTAGCCTCGATAGATTAATATAGTCGAAATAAGTTATATCTATAATATATTCGTTGAACTAAAAAAAACTTTATTTTGTAGATGTGACCAGTCATGTATCACAAGAAATTTGTCCAATAATAAGAATAAATATTATTTATATAATAATAGTAGTTGTTGAATAGATGATTCATCCTCATCCAAAACGTCCGATACAACGTCAGGACCCTCATAATTTGTTCCGAGTTTTTGGTTTAAAATAACCGTAATTAATCTAATCTATCTGGAAAAAGACAAATAAATTTTCTTTTAAGAAAATTAAAAACCTTTGGATTTTATTATCATATTGACCTTTAAATTAAATTCGTTAAATTCGTCGGAGAGTTTTGAGCACTGAAAATGTTTTTTTAAGCGAATATCTTTGACGAAATGAATTTACACTAAGGGTCGATTGTGTGATCAGTAGTAAATTTTTACTATAGTAAAAAAAGTTAATAAAGTAAATTTTTTTGCGAAAACGGGTTGTTTGATTGCCAGTAAAAAATATTTACTTCTCGAAAGTACATCCTATAGTAAACTAATTTTACTTTGCGATATCCGATAGTAAAAACGAGAATCGATAGTTAAATATGGCGGACTTTTCACAGCTGTTCCAAAAGCCATATGACAAATTAATACTTTGATAGTATACGACAATATCTCGCAACTTTAGTGATGAGAGTTCGTCGGATGATGATCTCGTTGTTTAATATATTAATGTATACATTAGCACATTTTACGAAAAAATTTCATCACCAAAGTGACAGATTTCGAATGCCTAGGCGAAAAAATTCATAGATAATGCATAGAATAAAGGATATTTCACGATTATTTGTCACGCCTATAGACATATTCATCTGTGCTTTGACAGTAGTAAATTTGATGTATCAATAACCCGCGAAGGATTTTTACTACGGGCGTTAGTAAAAAGTGACTACAGATCACACAACCGGCCCTAAATGTCCTGAAACCGAAAACGTTAATATATACATATGAATATGAGTTGAATATTGCGAATTGAGTTTCATTCCCTGAATCGGGGTCGCGAGGGAGTGACTTATCCTTGATCTGTAATTTAGTAATAAAAGGAAAAATAACCATGTTTTATCTTGTAAATACTTTCAGACGGACACAGCGGCCGTAGCTGGACCGTTCGTGATTACTCGTCCCAGATTCCGATCGGGTATTTCCGTTTATTATGACGCACATATTCCTTTTATTGGACATTGTGTTTTTTAAGGGCCGTTAAGGGCCAACATTGTCTGGGAACTAATACATCAATACGCCGGCTTCGGTCTGGATGAGATGGGGTTTGCATTCAAAATCTTATTGGCGTTCGTAAAAAGGCTGTAGGTATCGCATTGTTGAGCACATCTTTTAATAACGCCCATAAAGACAATATCTCGGAAGAATGATCTATAAAAGCACAAATTTAATTCTTTTTAATATACGAATATGAAAAGTAAACAATGTGTATAAATAGCCATCTAGAATGAAAAAAAATACAGTATTATCTGTTAGCGTCAATATTATCTGCTGACTCACTTTTAAAACGTTGATAATTCTAGAGAGCTTAGATTTTTTAACTAGAGTGAAAATATAAAATTGGCTGCAGTTATTTTAAAATATTTTTTGTAACAATATTGTGAAATACTAGTTTTACAGCCGAGTTAATTAGTGAAATTATTCAAGATTTAAAAAAACTGTACAACAAAGAAATACTCTTAAGACCTAAGACTTAGGTTATAATTAAGACTTTTAACAAAACAAAAACACAAATTTAATATTAATAACATTAAAGTTAACCGTTAATTTGTCGAGTCTATACGCCATATTAATAGACCGCCATAGACTCGTTCCAAAGTAAATGAAACACAGGTAACCCCCGCTCGATGTGGGTTCAGTGAACACGGTTTCGTTTCAACGCGGGTCCATACAGGTGCCGCACTAAAATACATAACTACACGATTGGGGGCTTCCCACACTAATGACAATATCGATATTTCGCCAAGTATATTATTCTTCTATGATATGAGGCACGGTTATTTATGAGGCTATAGTAAATTTATGGTAAATGATTCATGGTAAAATTATGTAGTCGGTACAATATTTTATTGCTATATGGTTTTTGAATAAAATTACATAATATATTTTGTTGTCGTGTGACCACTATAACGCCAAAAATGCCAAATTTGAGCAGTGAGCTTAGTTTGAAAAAAAAAAATGAAACAGTTGAAGCAGGTAGTAGTTTTGCAAATATAGAGCGAGACAATAATTTGGCAGTCGACTGTGCGATCATGAAAAAAGAAAATAAAATAATTCAATTATTGACGGCATTTTTGAAGAATTACATCGTGTTCAATTTTTTGTAATCTTATATATTATTTTTATTTATTATTTAAAAATATTATATAGGTATATATGTAAGTATTTTAATATCTGGCTATCAATGGGCATTTAAAATGTTCTTTTAAATAAATTACAATCTTTGGAAGCCTCGTCATTAATTTCCCCCGCCTGGCGCGGACTCCCCCTTAACGTGGGGGATGCGTAGTATGTACGCGAGTATTTCAAATATCAAAAGTTATGTACAATAGAACTAATAGATACATGCGCCATTCAAATACTATTTATATTCCTCTTTATTTAAATATACGGAACCGTGTCATATTGATCGCTGGAGATACTACCTCGTATACAGGAATTAAAAAATATGTATATATGTATCTGTGTGATCGTAGTGACTTGTGTATTAACAAGCTATGAATTAACATTGGCAGATTCCTGATGATATGAGTCAATTTAAGACATTTTGACACATCAGAAATTTGGAAACATTTTAGATATTTTGACACGTATGTTTCCATGCATTTTTTATTAGTCATGATAACAATCATAAACCTATGCGTGAATTGTGACAGTAATTTTGTGATTGGTGCTCGAATATAATCTGGAGTCTAGTATCTGTAATTATTCGTAATCCGGTTATTACATGATGTATAATTAAATGGATCTGTATAATTATATAGTTTTTAAGTTCGTTATCTTATATGCGAAGTTTCCTGGTGTTAAAATGTAAAATATGTATTTTATTACCAACTAACTCACTATTCAATTTCAGTTAGTTTAAAAATGTATTTATTATTTTCCCTGCACACAGCAGCGGGCATCACAACCACCTGACAATTCACATTTCCGCCTGCCACTTACCAGGCGCTCATCACGCCGGCGAAGGTAGGTCGTGACGTCACTCGGCTCGGCCCCTTCCGCCCCCCGCCGCGGGTGGGCGGGGCCTCCCCCCTCCGCGCGAGGCGGGGGCTAGCGCGAGAAGCCTCCGCCGCTGTCGGCCGACCGGTGCATGGCCGATGACGGCGCCGACGCTATTGCGAATTTAAGAACCGTCACATTCGGCAAAAAGCTTAAAAGCTCTCTGCTTTCTATATTTCATCATATTACATTACTATTTTCTTTGCTATTGACAACAATAAGTTCCTTCCGAGGATTTTATTTTCACTACATTCATTATCTTTTGTTAACGAAGTGATCGATCTCTCAATGACGTCGGCTTCTCAAACTTTTTTTGGCTTGATGTTTCCTGGCCAGTAAACTTTTCTGTCGATTATTACTTATTCTTAGTTGTAGTTTATCTTCTGATCCATCTGATCCTCGACAAAGTTATCTATGCTTTAAAAAAGTCCGTTCAATACGTTTCATCATGAACACATCCAATAAATATATTGTACTTTCCTTCCTTATCAGTCTGTCGTGATTGGGGATCTTTTGAGGACGCTTCTCTAAATCTCCCGGCATCCTAGTTCTCAACGCTTATACGAGAGAAGAGCACTTTGTCTTAATTCAGTCGGGTACTCATTTATCCCCTTTATACCATTGTAGGTATTATACCGGTCTATCCGAGCTCATTAAAGTCATCTCATCATTTTCTGAAGCATTGGAGAATACGTTGGAGTTTAGAAGTTCTCTGGCTTAACCTCAGTATTTGTCACAAGTACCATTAATTTTCTTTCTTTCCACCATCTTCATTATTCATGTTTTAATTCCATATCAGATATCTGGGAAAGCGTCAAATTTAGATTTGATTACACATTGCGCTTCTAAATATTATACGATATTTTTTTTCCGAAGTATACATCTAAGGTAGTTTATTTGAGATTTTTAGATGTGTGACATGAGTTTTATGTCAAGCGTTTTAAGAATTTTCATATTTTTCTCTCCCAGTCCTTGAGCGTGACTCTATCGACCATTCTGAGGTATCTCATTTTGAGTTAAACTCTTGATTGGACTCTCTGAATCCGGTATCAGTTTAGTCTTTCGAGTAAGCTCTGCCATGTCGTATAACTAGTGGCGTTACTACACAAAGTAGGCCCTTATGCAATGAAAATTCGAAAAAAGGCCCCCCTTCCTTATATATTTATAAATATATTTTCCCCTTTTTTCGTTAATTGTAAAAAAGCTTCGCTTCACTTTGCGGTGATTTTCGTTTAGCGATTGGCTATGGTTTGCTCTCTAATATGGACCCATTAGCAGGGTACTGTTGTGTACAACGATAATATTTTCACGTGTTTTATTAATTATTAAATTAATGATAATAATTTAAAAAAATGTTATACTTCACATCTTGCTGTAGCTTTCTGGTCCATATTAGCTTAGGAAAAGTATATTTACCTACCAAAAGCGTTGTGGGGCGCAGACCTTTGTGGCCCCAATATATCGTATTGACTGCATCGGCTTAGTTATGCCGCTACTTACAGCAAGATGTACTATGATATTTTGGATCCAGTGTCAAGACCATATTGTTACGTGATGTGGTGGATTATAGAGTTAGGCAAATGTAAATTTGAGTGCGGATCTTGCAGACGTTTCTGTTCAGTTCCCAGCGCGGACTAATTGCGGCCCGTGTCCCGCTTGTTTATCGGCGCGACGACAGCGCCACACTGCGCCCGTTTGATTTATCTCTACAGCATTTTACTTACCGCGAAGGTGCTCAGCGATCACTTGCGGCGAGGGTGCTGGGATGGCTTCATCAAAATTCTTTTAATCTGCTGAATGGAAACAGTAAAGCGGTTCTTCGCAAGTTTACCATTCTCAAGCAGATCTACCATCTACCGTCTTGAAAAGGTAAATAGTTGCACCGATGATGAACATCATTACTAAAAATTACTAAAAATATGTTTTTATTTAAAGTTTAGTATAGATGTTAAAATGGTTTAAGTATCTATTCGAGAAACGAAGATTTTAATTTTCAGGCGCGCTTGATGGATGGTGTGGTGTATCTCGTTCATTAAAAAATACGTCTACTACGAATGCACTCGACATATATTTTACCATTTATAATATTTATTGCAAATTTTCATTGTGTTTTTTATTAATTTTAATAAAGATTATTTAAAACTTTTGAGTTATATTTATAGCATTCTAAAAAACGAATAATAATTCATAATTATTAAACCAATTTCTGCATCTTTCATAGTACTATAATAGGTTAGGTACTACATTTATTTTTGAAATAATAATTAGTTTTTAAAAAGGTTATAACAATTAGACATTCTTATTACAGTTAATTAAATATTCTGATGAAGGAAGTGGTATTTTCCGAAACCGGTTTGTTATATTAAATATAGCTCATAAAGTGATTAAAAACAAAGTTTTAAATAATCTATATTAAATATTTTACTAATTTACTTGCTAAGAGTAGCTTTCATAAGTCATATTTAACAACCCTAACCAGAGTCAAGGTCAATGGAATGATGCCATCAGAAGGGTGGCGGTGAACAGATGTATGAGAAGAGGTGAAGACAGAATTGGCGATCCTAGGGGGAGGGCTTTTCGGGATTTCATTAGGGTGTGGGTGTTCAGGTGGGAAGTTCTGAGGAGACCGGCTGCGGTGGGGGTCTGATAGATTTGGAGTCCCCGATGCGTTGCTACCTGAATGATTTTTGCCGGCAGTGGTGTTCGAGTTGCGGATCGACCTTTACGTTTTTCGTTTTGTTTTGTCTTGTCCCCCTACAGGGAGGAGTCTGTCACTCTGCTGGATTGTGCCTGTCTCGGTGGTTACTGAAGAATTTTTCCCTCGTGACAATACATTACTTAATACGAACGAACCCAGTCTATCTGATGAAGGTTATTTTGTAAACTCGCAGGATAGTATGAAATAGAATAGCAAAACCAAAACCATTGTTAATTGTTAAAATAATAATAATAGCGTGTATCATGCACGACATGTGTGATAGCGCTTATCAAATCAGACAAAACAATGGTTGTTAGAATTATTTCTCAGGTCGCTTCGTTCGTCTGAACTGGTGATGCTACGTGCCCAATTGTTTTACGTTTTCTGATTGATATCTTAAACTTTTGTTTAAGCTCATACGCTCTCGTTGCATTTCCGGTCTCGTCTCAGGTATTTCAGCATGCTGTCGAGCACGCTGGCGCTGGTACACCGATGTGTGAAAAACGTTAATACAATATTAATCAATTAATATAACGAATATCAGCGGTGGTAGGAATGGTAGAGCGCGGTCGAGAACTACAAACATTCGTATTTTTTCTTCAATATTAATGATGCTATCGGACTAGGTTTACTGTAAAACTGCCATGCGGTTTGGCAAAAAATAAAAAACGAAAATTACAATAAAGAAAGAATTTAAAAAAAAGTAGTTTACAATTTGTGAGAATGGCCTTGTTAACTGAAAAATCACCTTTTGGAAACAAACCATTCCTTTGATATTAATAAGGGTTTATAAATTATACATACAAATACTAGGGGTTTACAGTTAAACAATTTTGAAATTTTAGAAATAAGAAAAAGTGTTAATAGCAAGTTAAATATTATAACTTACCAAATCCTCTTTGCAAATAGTCACCTTTTAAATTTGTTTTCATATTAGTTTTTACATATTCACCATTTTATATATTTGTTTTTATCTATGCTTGTTTTTTTAATTTTAGTATACATTGTTTCCTGAAGAAGATACTATTGGTATCGAAACATTCTGATTTATCAATAAAGTGTTTTATTTCGTTATTTATAAATATTTATCGATAGTTCATAAATTGTTCTCTTTCCATTCTTTTTCTTCCATGATACTACATCCCAGAGTGAGAGAGGGATTTGATCTCCTCCACAAGTGCTCTCCATCGACTCCTATCCCTGGCCGTTCTCGTCCAGTTCCCAGACCCTCCCATCCTGCTCCAGTTCTCTCGCACACAATCATAGTTCTCTCTCCATATAAAGTAATTGGTTTCACGGAAGTATAACGAGATAAACCCTTTTGGAACGGATATTATAATATATTTTGATATTGTTGATATGTAATTTTTCTCGTAATATCCTTTTAATGTGTACATAATACACAATACATACATATAACATTGAGTGACTTTTACGAAAATTGATAACAGTCCGGTAACAATTTTATGAATTGCACTTCGTATTGGTAATAAAGTAATGTGAACCCACACAAGACTCGCATGCTAAAGATGAATCACATATTAATAAAGGTGAGAGAAAATTATAATGTATATGATACTTACAAATAATAAGTTTTAAGATCTAAATTATGATAAAAAAACTGCTTATTTTATATAATTTTATTAATTTGTTATTTTATTTGAAAATTATTATTTAATTAAGTTTTACAATTTCCCAGATGAGTTATTTGTATAAATTTGAAATATTGTAGATCAAATTTCATAGAAAGTAGTTATTGGATTTGAAGAAACTATATAAGCTCGTTCTGACATTCACTCGAGTATGCATTACCCGGCCGTCGGTATTCGTATAAAAATCATTCTTCGCCTTGTCATTGAATTTGAAGGAATCGATTATATATTTGTACGGCCCTTTATAAAGAAAGAAGTGTACTGAATTCCTCCATCCCTATTCTTATACACCGCCAACTCTTTGCGGTATCTTAACAATCGTGTTTTGATTGTTATTGTAAAGCTTTGAACGTTCGTCAATCGTGACATCGAGGAATAAATAGTATTATAATAGTAAGGGAATTAATCCTGCCGTCATAATGCCAGAAATATGAATAATTGACATATAATGATTCGTTTCGAAATATTCAAGTAGAAATATTACGGACGCATAGGCCTATTTTTGGGTTTTTGGATAACAATTCAGAACTTGATATTTGACGACACGAAATATACCTCATTATTTAATGCACCGTGACTGTTACTGATCAACTGTTCAATACTTTATTGTAATTAAAATAGCGAATAAATCATCACGATTAAATTTCACGTTTGTGCTGAATCCGGCATTCATTATTTTCTCATGGAAATCAAAAGTAAGTAAGCGAACGTAGGTCATAAATACAAACAAATAAAAATTCTCGGCATGTTAATAAATAAAGCCGATTCCCAAGTTCCCAGGTGCTCACGGGCTGAGAACATTGCTTTACTCGGCTCGTGATTAGGAGAGCAGGCGCTGTTTGGAGTAGAGGTACTGCAGTCGTAGTTAGTTCTGCACAGGCTCATTTTAATATAGCAACATATATAAACTCAATCAAAAGCCGTACAAATTAA
Source organism: Eubasilissa regina (assembly GCA_022840565.1). Taxonomy (NCBI): domain Eukaryota; kingdom Metazoa; phylum Arthropoda; class Insecta; order Trichoptera; family Phryganeidae; genus Eubasilissa; species Eubasilissa regina. The sequence goes on along the minus strand of JAINEB010000018.1, from coordinate 41,289,284 downwards.
TGAGACCTCTGGTAATACGTCTAGTGATTGTTTCGCACCTTTCTTTTCAGTGGTTGTGTTTTGCGCGTGTGTCGGGTGTCGGGTTGACGCAATCGAGTTCCGCGGCTGGGTCGCGACACCCGGCCCTCCGGCAACTTTCGCCACCTCCTCGCACAGTCATGTACTCCCGGTATCTCGCTCCGGGGATCTTCCTGAAATGCGGAGTAATTTGTTTCCTCGCCTTATATTTCTGCGATCCTGGGTGTCGTACCGGATTTATTTTTCAACACCATGCAACAAACGGCTTTATCGCATCTTTCTGCTTTATACATAACACCTCCATTCGTCTGCAGACACCCAGGGGATCGCATGCAGGTCTTTCAATAAAAATAATTTTATTTCAATTGTATGAATATCGTACACTTTAATATATGTTTTTTTCATCGAATGTATTTAAATTATCCTCATTCAGTTAAATTATCCTCGTTTATCAACAATGGTACATTCCCCAATAGTTGTTTCCTAACATTCAATATTCCCAATAACTGGCGCTGTCACCACTCACCACTCACCGATTGTATTTAATTTAATCGTATTACACATCTATTGCTGAGACAGTCAGTACCTCTCGGAAATATAGTCGTGATAAAAATAATACTCATTTGCAAGTGCAGTGTAATGTCTGGTTCAATAAAAAATAAAATAATTATAATTACTGTTTCCGATGTTTATAGAACTCCATAATCATATATGTAAAATAAAACACTTTTTTTTATTATACTCGTTTAATTTACTTGAGACGCGTTTCGCCTTGTAAAGGTATTGTCAATCCAACAATTTAACTCAACAACTTGTATTTATATCCTCCATTATAGTTATAAATACAAGTTGCTGAGTTAAATTGTTAGATTGATAATGCCGTTACAAAGCAAAACGCGTCTCAAGTAAATTAAACAAGTAGAATAATTAAATGTGTTATATTTTCACATATGTAAAATAATTGTTAATTTAGTTGTTCTACACAGCTATCGATGAGAGGGACCGCTTCTCTTGAATCTGTTAGTCGTGATGGAAATAATACTTAAATAGGTGTAATATAAGTTTGGTTCAATGTTTTTTTTAGAATTGTCCTATCAAATAATGATATAGATAATATTATTGGTAAGACACTTAGTGACCCAGTCGGTAAGACGTTCACGTGCTGAGCAATCCGAGCCACCAGTCTGCCAAGTAAGACGTATCTTTAAAACGCTCGGCCGAGTTGGTAAGAAAGGGAATATTAATGTGACATTTATTTCGTGTTGTTTGACTGTCAACAAATGGTCTGGTTATAGCGAGCTATTTTTGAGAGTCCCCTGAGTTTCGTCATATCCGAGATTACTTGCAGTCAGAAAATTGTAGGAGAATTGCACCCATTACAGAAACTGTGCACTTTACAGCTCGAGCTCAGCAGACCTCGCGGTTGCCAACACCTGCCCGGCCCATGTGAAGCAGTTGCCCCGAGCCAGTGGAGGTGTGGGCCCCCATAATATTTGTTCTTATTTATTGCCCTGACCTCTGCCCATGCTGTCGGCCTTTCAGCACCCATAAAACGCGACACCCGCTGCTAACGTGCTGATATATTATTTGTTCCCTTTATCGCTGGAATAGATTCTGGTTCAACATTTTACTTTTGTAGGAGCAACACAATGTTTAATTTAATTATTTTATTAAATTAATGATCACGTTCACTTTATTAATTAAATGCTTACCTATTATTAATTAACTATTCAAAATTATATATATATATATATATATATATATATATATATATATTTAAATATCCACTATTTCTGTAGTTAGTTAGTATTGTGTTGTTATAAGTTTATTCATGGAAACAAAACAATTGTTTAGTCTTGCAAGGCCATTGGGAATCTTATTAACTAGGTGGAAGCTCGTTAATAATGACAGAAAAAAATATTTTCAAATTTTCATATAGGTAGGTACCTACCTACCTTCTGGTGTCGAATTTAATTGTTATTGAACACATGTGAAGTAGGTACCTACCTAGTTTGGATTTGAAAATTTTATTTGAATAAAAATAGAACGTCCAGAGAGAATGCGGTCGATTACAGAATTATTTTATTAAAATTATGTGGCTTACGCTCGCAGGTCATTTTATAAAATTTACGCATACACAGAATTGTACTGATATGATATTGAGAAACAAATAACAAAATGAAAAACAAAAAGCATAATATATGTCACATCAGTATTCATACTATTTTTTGAGTCTAAGTTAAGTTTCATGTCAGAAATTCGTCGGTAAAAATACTAGTTGCGTTGTTTTGTTCTGTGTACAAAATACATGCGGCATTGAATCACCGCTCGTTCTCAATCTACTCTGTACTGCGCTTTGTCCCTTGAGTCTCCGAGACGTCCGTGTACACGCACTATAAGTATAGAAAATGCTTTTTAAACGAGATTCTGTATTTTTTGCACAGTATTTAACATTCGTGAAATATGTGAAATAATTGGGTGGGGAGAAGCATACAATAATATAATAAACTCGGTAAAAATAATACAGTGAACAATCATCAAAGTAATATTTAAAAAAACGTCCACTTTTTCTACACGAACACTTTTGGCTAAATTCATAGTTCCCAAAATTGAAAACATTTACAAAAAAATCTCAATTAATCAATTAATTAAAGAAAATAACACTGTCAAATTTGAATAGCCTCCCTACACAAATTAAAGAAATAAAAGATATAAAAGAGTTTAGAAAGAAATTAAATGAACACTTCAGAAACACATAATTAGAAAATAAACAATTTTATGGAACACTTCAAAAGCACACAAATAGACAATAAATAAAATATTATATAAAATTATTGTAGTGTAACTCCCTCTCCGAGCACAAGAGCTAGTCTCTTTTTTAGAGAGGTAAGTGGAAAAAAAACCATGTAATTTTAATAATGTAAAATACTTAATTCATGTTATAAAAAAATTGTAAAAATGTAAAAAAAAAAAATGTCGGGAAGTCAGTTCGACGATCAACGTTCATACACATTATTTGCCCAAGGGCAGTACCGCACCATGCGAACTTTTTACATCAGTTATTTTGTCATTTTGTTGATACGCAATATCGAGCCTCGATGCATCTACGGATACAGCTTACGATGCGGCGCATGACGCTTGGTGTGCACACACCGAGAGGAGACGAAGTGAAGCGCATCTCACGTTTCACGTCAGTCCCTTCGCTGTGCTGAATGCAGTTCTCAAACTTGGATGGCGTTTACTCTTACAGCTTGTTTTAATAATAATTGATGAATTGTTGAATTAATTAAAATATAATTAGAAAACATATACCGAGTCTTCATTTATAAGCGTTCTTAAAACTAAAACGTTTCCGTATAGATTACACTTTGGCACAAACCAAAAAAAAAACTTTTTTTCTTGTCGTCTTCTTCTCCTCACGTCTTATCCATTCAACGGACGTTGCCTATCATCACTTTATTTACTGTAGCCCGGAAAAGTTCTAACCGTTCGCATTCGTAAGATCATGACTGTAGAATGTGCGGATAAAATTTGATTTCAATAGAAGGATCCCATTTTTCAATGATATTTTTTCTCGGTTAAATTTTTTGAACAGCCGCCATTTCGAAATATGGCTGATCAGGCTAATTAGCAAACTCGGTTGAGATATCCACTGGATACATTTTTCAGAAAAGTTTCGTTGAAATCAGATAAGAAATAGTGGAGTTTCCTTGTCCACAAAATCCGTATGTTCAATTGAAGGTTTCCGCGAGGAGTAGACGTTTTGATAAGAATTTCATTATTTTGGTGGTGTGCTATGTTTTCTCAACGCGCGCCACAGTAAATAAATAAATAATTAAAAATGAAAACGCTAAATATGTAACACTTTTATTTTTATGATGCGTATATTGACAGCAAAATAATCCCACGGAGTGAAAATTCAATGTGTTATTTTCAGACAGCATTGTGCAGATACGAGTTCGAACCAGTTGCGTTCTGATACTGGGTGGGTCGTACTGTATATCGTAATCTGTGAATATTCTTTTCTTTTCGTTACTCGTTTATTTGTTATTTACGAAACTGTTTGTTATCATCGCCTGTTTTACTTAATTTATTTCTAGTAAAGCGTAGCACCTATTCTGGTTATTAGATCGTTTATTAACTTGTCGACTGTGACCTTGAATATGTTTTAATCTGACCGAGGTGAACTATTGATCAGCTAAATAAAATAATAGTTATGTATATTTTATAAATATGTATTTATTTTTATTAGGCTAAAAAAAATAGTTCAGTATGTAAAATTTGAAAATGGAATTTATTGTGATTTATCCTTATTTTAATGAAATCATAAAATGGAAGATTTTTTAAAAAATCCCTGTGTTATTTATTGTTTTTGGTTTATTCTTGACGTATTATTTTTTTTTTTACGAAAATGGCGTTTTATAAATTATTCAATTTTATTATTTAACGTAATTATTTCTGTCAGAGTTATTTTTTATCGCTTGAAATTTTAACAATGCACAGGATGGTCCAAAAGTTATTATGTAATGGAACATTTTTTAGTATTTACTACAGTAGATTTTGAAAGAATCTCTCCCGTGCATCAAGGTCTGAAAGTACTGAAAATTCTCTTGCATTTTTGGAAAAACTACTTCACAGTGAAAATGTCAGGGTTTGATATGAGCATTATTAGGTCCATTTTTTTGGAAGACACCATAAAAGCAGATCGTTATCACACTAATATTCTCGAACCGTTCCTAGACAACGCATCTTTCAATTTTTTCGAAGACATCTTTACGAATCGCGTAATTTTCCACACGAAATAAATTTTGCTATTGTTCATCGAGCTGCTTGTACACCGGACTTGACCCCTCCAGATTATTTTATTTGGGGCGCACTGAAAGAAACGGTCTACGAAAATTATTCGCATGCAAATGACGAGTAAAATATGCGTTTAACAGATCTTACCGGATACCCTGCAGAAAGTCTTCGACAATATGAACATATCTTGATTAGGATTAGCATACAGTCTCACAAATGAGGAAATGTCCTTCTTTTTAAAATATAAATGTAATGTCCTCTTTCTGTCTTAAAACTTCCTCCTTTTGATTTAAACTACTTTACATTTTCAATAATAATAAACAAAAAAGACGTTGACTTAATTCTACATGGTTAATTTTTTAACCCGATTTTATTCCTCCTTCCTCCAATCAGTATCAGCTGTGAGATTATTAACGTAGTATTTATCAGGAAAATGTTTTAATGTTAGAAGTAATGCACTGAAATAGCGTTAGAAAATTTCTAAACTCTAAAATTTAAAAGAAAGCTCTCGTGTGGACAGCGATATATTATATAAGAACGTTATTACGAGGCTTGTCCGTAAAATAAGTTCCACGGACTGCCGCTGGCGCTAGGATTGTTTCTATGCGCGACCAGACAGCAGAGGCAGGTTATTTGGTTCCCCCACTACAATTCCTCACCAAGCCAGCGTCGCTGCGACGTTTAGTCTAGGCCCAGCAGCCGTCAACGATGGAGCTTCCTCTTGCGTCTCCCGCCAGCTGCGAGTTGCGGTCTGTTATTCGTTTCCTGGCCGCTAAGAAGAAATCGGCGAAGAAAATTCACGAAGAACTTTGTGAAGTGTATGGAGAAGAGTGTATGAGCTCCGGGATGGTGCGCAGATGGGTCAGGGAATTTAAAAATGGCCGAACAGACGTCCACAACGAAGCCCGTGCAGGGCGGCCATCGGTTTCCGACGAAACAATTGCCAGAGTCGAAGCGGCAATGCTCGAAGATCGACGGATTACAGTTAGGGAGCTGTGCGAACAGATTCCGGAGGCCAGCAAAACCACAATCGACAAGATTTTGACTGAACATTTAGGCTATTCAAAGGTCTGCACAAGATGGGTACCAAAAATGCTCACTGCAGATCACCAGCGGCAGCGGGTTGAAGCGGCCCAAGAATTTCTCGCTTTTCACGGAACAACCGAAGAGGAATTTCTGGACTCCATTGTTACTGGCGACGAGACCTGGGTACACTACACCACACCGGAAACAAAGGAGCAATCGAAGCAGTGGAAGCACCCTTCTTCGCCAAGAGCAAAGAAGTTCAAACAAATCATGTCTGCAGGAAAAATCATGGCTAACGTTTTTTGGGATCGAAAGGGCGTATTGTTGTTCGAGTTTATGCCTCGCGGGACAACAATCAATGCTGAACGGTACTGTGAGACCTTGAAAAATCTTAGACGTGCAATTCAGAACAAGAGAAGAGGAATGCTGACCAAAGGAGTGCGTTTTCACCATGACAACGCCCGACCGCACACCGCCTATCGAACCACAGCCCTCATCAAAAAATTTGGATGGAAAATGGTGTCTCACCCACCCTACAGTCCAGACTTAGCACCAAGTGACTTCCATCTCTTCCCCGAGTTGGAGAAAAACCTTGGCGGAACCCAATTCAAGACAGATGAAGAGGTACAAAATGCGGTTGTTAGTTTTCTACGCGGACAGGCGGCAGAGTTCTATGACTCTGGTTTAAAGAAGTGGGTGTCTCGAATGCAGAAGTGCATAGAACGCAACGGCGATTATGTAGAAAAATAAAAGAAGGACTGAACTTTCCAAAAATATACTTTTCTTTAAAATTAAACCAGTTTTTTTATGTGAAAAAAATTCGTGGAACTTATTTTACGGACACGCCTCGTATATTTTTGTAGAACGTTAAAAATATGTAGGAAAAATATTTTTTATAATATATATAAGATATGTACATGCGTTAGAGACATGGACTGTATTTTTTTATGTTCATTTTTTTTAAATTTTTGCATCTGGTAATCCTAGTCTTGACGTACGCGAGAAACACTTCCAACATATGCTAGAGGAAATACTAAAAAATGTTTAAGTTCACAATTACTTTTTGAACATATTGTAGAATGAAAATATCCAGAAATACATTAAATTGAAAAGTATTTATATTTATGGTCGATCCTCGGTGGTCCGCGCTCGCTGGAGAGTCGCAGGGACACGCGTGACGAAGATGTTGCGCGTCGGACGTAAATCACGATAAATACACAGCTGTAATTTATTCTCCACAAAGATATGGACCGAGTTAATAAATTATCGTAGAATTGCCACCACGATGAATGGGAAGTGAATGGTTTTTGAAATATTCCTCGGGGCCATCGCTCGCGGCATTAATTCACGGTATTTATTCGCTGGCTAACTAGTTGAAGAAGAGTGCTTTATGGACAACGCGCTCTGAACGCCATCCTTCAAGTGTGTTTTCAAGGTGACGAGTGCATACCGTTCTTATTTATTATTGAATCTAGTTACAGTTAGTTGTGATGCGTGACTGACTAGGCAGGTGCCTATATTTACGAATTTTCCAAATGGTATATTATAAAGTTAGAATAATAATATATATGAATTAAATATATTAATTAGAAAGGTATACATATAAAACCAATTTTATCGAAAAATATTGTTGTTTATATTTATATATGTAATACATTTAATCGTTCTATTAACAATTTAATGTATTAATTGATATTTAATACATTTAATGTTCTGAATAATTACAACTTCACAATGAGAATGTGTTCTCCTAATAATAAAGTTGTATCAATGTGTCCAAAATTTAATAAAAATGAATTGATAATTCTGGCGTCTGCTATCAGATTACTCAAATGTATTTGAGATTCAGTAAAAATAAGGTAGATGGCTCTTTCAATTAGTGGAACGATTAAATGTATTAAATATCAAAAAGGTAACATATAGGTTCGAAAATTTGTCGCTAAAAATAGATGGATAATGTACCTTCCCCGGTTTGGAAAGAGATCCAGGTTCAAATCTCGGTTGCGCAACAACAATATTTTTCGATAAAATTGATTTTATATGTATATCTTTCTAATTAATATATAAGAATGCGTTCTCCTAAAATAATAATATATTGTAAAAATGTATTACAAAAAACGATAATAACGTGTATGTAAGAACAAAAGTATACATAGGTACATAAATATAAAAATAAAATATTTTTTAAATATAAACGAAGTAAAAGTAAAGAAATATATTGTCCGTATTTAAAATTCTATATGGGTATCGATAGAAAATAATATAGTTTAAATTATATAGGTAATTGAGACAAAGATTGAGGGAAGAAGACAAAGATACAAAAGCGACACATTTTCTAGACAGACGATATAGTACTGATAAGAACACAATTATTAATGTGAAGAAGAAAATGGTAAATGAAGACGAACTTTGGTTAGATTATCAATATATTTAGTATGCTTTATAGAAGAACATTACAATATTTAGTTATTATATTTTACAGATTTATTATGACTTCTTACGGTTCAGTTTCCACGAGCTGCACACATTTCTGACATGATCGCAGGGTGCTCTACTTGGTCATACACGTGCTGAAAAGTAGTAGTATGGAGCAAACGTGAGATCTGTGACATCGACCTCTACCTCCTAGACCCGTGACCGCTGTATTCTGTGCTGTGAGAAAGTAGTGACAAGACAACATTGACTACGATCATCAATATCAGAAGACCGAAGTCATTCAACATTCAGGCTGACTGAATTGAACCAAAACATCTTAACATGTCTCAGACGCGTGTATCATACCACTCCTACGTAAAATATTTTTTTTTCCCCAATATATTTCTTCTTCATTGGTGACTAAAAAAATATTAAATAACCGTAACAACGCTCTTTTACACTACACCGTCACCCGCGAAATTTTCTAACGCTATTTTTTAAAAGTAGTTTTTTTATCGCTGTCTCTTCAATTTAATAGTTGGGCGACGAATATTTATTCTTTAGATTCAATATATCTATAATTATGAACTCAGTAGAGAATAAATGTGTTGTAGATATAGCGAAACTAATAAATGAACATTTGTATCATTTGTCATTTTGTCCATTACGGCTTATTGATTTACATCTACGCTCTTATCTGACTTCACGCAGATTAAGATGGAAACACAGGACGGATGTGATAAGCCGCGATGGTCTCCCTCTCCCACGTTTGGGCAATAAAGACATTATTTCATAATTTTATTGTTATTCGGTACGCTATATCAGTCCGATATCCTCACACATCCACCCACGGGAGCATTGTTCAATACCACGATTATTCTCGACGCAGCGTCAAATATGGCGACTTCAGCAACATTTTTATTATAAATAAATCAGAATGTGATTTATGATTCGGTTTTGTTTAACGAGCCACAATGATTCTTTATATTATTCTAAGGCAACCTGTGAACACCGATTGTTTCGGAAGATATTTTCATAAATACGTTAATTTTTATTTCAGCTTCTTCTGTAGACTTAAACGTGAGCAGCTGGTTTTGCCATTTTTGACAATTTTTGACTTGTTCTTATGTTGGATTCTATTGATTTTTCTCGACAATACCAAGTCTTACAAGGCACCTACACAGATATCGTAACTATTAAATATTTTATACAAAAATGCTATTTTGACACCGACACGGTTATAACTACCTATGTTGATGTTGGGAATTTATTATCACCGGGATCTTACAAACAGCGAGAACTATTTTAATGTCGATATGTGTCCTGTGATTCTACATATCAATGAGTGCTTGACAAGAGACGTACAGGTATTGTTTAAATTCAGTAATTACATTTTTCTGAGACGAACGAATTAAAATGAAAATGAAAAACGTTCATAATATAGAGCTTTTCTAATTACGTGCCGTTCATTAGGTGGCTGTTAAAAAAAACTTCATTAAGAAGAGAACCTTTTAAGAATGTTGTTAATATTCTTAAAAATGAATTATTAAAAGCTTTCGGATTCATTAAAATGAATGTAATTTTAAGCACCTGATGCTAATTAAGCTGTGTGGTATTCTAACCATTTCACTTTAAAGAAGTAAGCTTTTAAAATTATTAATGCGTACGTAAAATATGAACGTGGAAGAACAGATAGCTAGTTTTTAAAATTAGAAATGTTCTACGTAATAATATTTCTGGCGTTGTTTACATTTCTTTTTGTTACGCTAGACGTGAAGACTGAATCAGTCAATTATGACAAAAACAAATAGAAATTGAACAAAACAACTCTCGAACAATCTAACAAGCAAAAGCGTGGACATAAATATAGGTTAATTACTTTATAAAATGTCAATCAAAAATAACAATATCGGATTAGGTCCATTACTGAACATTTTGAATTTCCTTCGCGTAATGATCCAAGAAGTCGGCGTCAGTTTGGTGAAAAATGGTATTGAATCGGAAGCTGCGATCGGGCCATCCAGGTGTTCCATTAGTCGGGCCTCCCCGTATCGCCAGGACATCTCATCTCTGGCCGACACTCGGAGATGAGCGCCGGGGATGCTGCCATGTTTATTAAACAAAGAAGAGAGAATCCATCATCTCAGGGAGCGACATTAGCGCCTGCTGTCACCCCTTGGGCGGGGGCGCCCGGGGGCGGTCCGTCAACACACTCCCGGCGATGTTTGATAAAGTGATGCGGATACGCCGGCGGAATATAAATTAGAGATTATGTGACGCAATTTTTCATCCCCCATTGTGTGTCGGTTCTGCCAACCCCTTCAGGATACGTCTCGTCTCCGCGGGGCGGTGTTAACCCTTTAGTTGTAGTTTGCATCGGGACGAAGACAATTTTTCCTTTGTTATAAAAATCACACATTACCTATTTGACAATGTTCGTTACGTCGAAACAAAATTAGATTTGAAGTAGTCACCGTTTCTTATGAAACATGAAATCCCGACTAGCTTAATCCTTTATATTCCTACAAAAGGAGAAAGATTTTTTACGTAAGTCTAATTAAAATCTCCTGCAAGATGAACAAATGCCATATATGAAAATAAAACACACTTTTTTTTATTCTACTCGTTTAATTTAATTGAGACGCGTTTCACCTTGTAAGGGCATTATAAATCTAACAATTTAACTCAACAACTTATATGTATATTTTTAAAATAAAGATGCGTACACGGAATACATGTCATATTAATATTCTCACTATTATCAAACTAAGCTAAATGCTCGTGCTATGAAAATGGGACTAACTTGCTGGAGTCCTGGAATGAGGCGCGAACCACCGACCACTAGATCATTAGACCTCAACCTTACACCAACAAGTTACATATTTATGTTTAGTAAAGGACAGCTATATAATTTTATTTGCATGAGATAAAAGGAGACAATAAATATTATTCATTGGAATTCTGAGGATTTCTATACATTTTTAAATGGTTCTAATTATTTAAAGTAACCTGTTTTTCTATCACTGATTACTGAAAACGTGGAAACGATTATCGAATAAACAAACCGATCGAGAGAAATAAGCGGAAACTCCACATTGCTTTGAAAATCGTCCAGGATCAATCATTACTGGTGGTCATATGACATTAGCTTACCGAATAGAGATAAATAGCCTAGTTTGATATCACGCCATGATCAATACATTTTTATTCTTAATCCATTAACCATTTCAATCTACAATTCATTGATATGACTCGTGTACGTTTCCATGTTATGTTTATAGGCATATACATAATTAGAATTAGAATAATAATTATTGTTCATAGAGAGAAAATACGAGTAAATTAACATTTTATACTATTTGCGTAGGTTTTCACAGCCGTCAGATGATATCGAAGGTTCTTCTGGATAATTTTACAGTTGATCAGTTTAGATCATTTTCGATAAAAAATATTAAAATAGAACATATTAAATGGATGCCTGTATCTTGTTTGAAATGAGTAAGAAAATTAATTTTTTTGTAAAATGTATGTATCCCTCAAATACGATATAATATGACTTACTTTGCGAAATATAAAATAAATCTTATATTATTACTCGCTTCCAGTGTCGGCTGATGTCTGGTCGCTCGCAAGGGGTTGGTTATGATGACGCGCGTGTCAAAATATTATCTCATATTTATATTCTAAAGACTCCGAGGCTGTTGACGATTCTAAGCTTTTTGAGGGAGAATTATGATACGCCTTCGCTGCTAATGTTTTGACGTAGGCAGACTAACAATTGATAAATATAACACTAATTGATAGGTTTTCTTGTCTTGTTCTGCCTTTAAATTGTTTTATAGTATATCTATTTAAATTCGTGAACTTCTACTTTGAATTTAAAAACTACTGTTTGTTACGTACGTCAGTAAAAGTTAATAATGTATTTTGTGTAAATGTTGAGTAAATTTTTTGTTATTTAAAATAAAAAATTGAACGTAATCATTGTACTTTTATAAATTTAGTTTATTTATTGCGATTATTTTCTACTTTCCATTAGATTTAATTTACTTACTTTTTAGCAAAGGCAGATAGATTAAACCTTGTTTATTTGTGTTTAATAAAATCATTAGCTCAAGTATAATGAATTGCGATTGATGCGTGTGCGTCTTATTAGTGAGCAATTTTAAGCATCTTTGCATCTTTGAACATATCCCGATTTCATACTATAATTTTAACTTTGCCGCGTTTAACCGGTCTTCACCGTTATTACGAATATCAAAATAAAACAGTTAAAAGTAACGCTTGGCGTGCGCAATATTAGGAAGTGCAATAAGCCTAAGAAGTAATCAGAAGTTTTTAGTATCACAGGATTGAATTAATGATTTTGTAGAAACAGCTAAACAAGGCTCGGAGGGATGTACTTTAATTCGAAATAATAATTTTCCAACCTTCGTCTACTTTGATATATTTTGTGTTTTCTCATATCCTCGTTTCGGGCACCCCCTGCCCGCGATAATGTTGCATTAACTCGTGTTTACGATGGGGTGAAGGCGGCGGCGGCGGCGGTGGGGGATGAGGGCGATTTATATTCAGAGGCCGTCCATTGTTTCATTTCCTGACCGTCCCCGTCTCCGCTACAGAACTGCTAATGTATGTGATATTACAAGGAGCCAATATCGTCCTCCGCACTGCTGCCCGCGCGTGATGGTCGCTCCGCTTCCTGCCGCTTTCTGTTCAAAGGAAATTATAGAAAAATAAAACATTCTCCCCGCTTTTCTTACTAAGCATGTAAGTATTATGACACGCCTTTCCTCTGAAGAAGCGACAGTATTAGTAAATGCATTGCGGTTTGAAGTTTGACTTACTGAGAAGAGTGCAGCGTGTTCTCAATGCAATAGCGCGAGTGATTTCCAGCGAGGGAAAATGTATCCAGTGAGAGAAAATATTTTCATATTATCGCTCTTCTGAATCTCGCCTTCGCCGACTGAGGATTAAAAATACCTGACTATTTAAAGCCCTCAATATAATAGCACCATTGTATTATATGGCCAAAAAATAACGTACTCAAATCGCGCCCTTCGAAACTTGAAAACTTTCTCATTTACTATTATCATTACAGGTTTTTTCGCATCTAGATAGGTCGAGATGATACATTACCACTGACATATTCTTACACCATCGCTTTATAAACAAATTCACACAACGGTTGTTCCCATTCTTTTACAGTGCCTTAATCCCATGTTATCGTATAATCGTTTCGATAAATAAGGTACAGACTCACAAAATGACAGATGTCTGTATTTTAGTATGCTTTAATTACACATTTTTGTATGTGTATGTGTCCACGCAATATAATATTGGGGTGGGGTAAAGAACGTTCAAATCAAATCCTTCATGTGGATAAAAGTGATATTGGCCATTTACTAAATAGTTTTGCTGTTTTTTTTATCAATATCTGAGACGTACTCATAGGAGGCTCCAAGTAATGTGGGTGATTTTTTTCTTAATTGGTTCATCAGTTATAATATTTAGTAAAGCGTAAAAGAGTAATGTTTACAACAATTAATTGATATTGGTTGATAATGAATTGAAATAATATTTTGTTATTTGCAGATTTGTTAAAATTTTGTACGTTTTAAAAAATAATGAAATAGGCAGGTACCGCAAACAAATGAAATAAATAATAAATGTAAGAGAATGGTTGCTTTGCTATGTTTAATGACCAGATCTAAAGATTTACGAATAACAGCCGGACGATTTCTTTTTACAGCAAACAAATATATATATATAAAACATTAAATGTTATGTATATAAATTATCAGATAAATAGCGTCGATAGACAATGTTATCATTTATTTTGTCGATGGTGAACCAATCACCAGCCCTGTGATGCTCAAAACGCGGACGATTGCCAAAATCGATCAATGGTAAAAATAAACAAAATGTATTTCACTTTTTATTGATGTTGGTGTGATTTTTACTGCATATTGTGTTTTTTGACAATTACATCTAACTAAATATGACATTTAAAATATAAAATAAATAAACGTATATCCACAATGATAAGCCGTCTCGAACCTGAGGCCTTTCTATTGCATGTAGATGGCGCAAAGTTTATCTTTAGAGAATACAGTGTTTTTCAGATTTAAATATTGAACGGAAATTCATGGATGGTGCCAGGATTCATATTAATATTTATTTCCATAGATTTTCTGGAGTTGAAAATTCTCGGGTTCAAGTCGATTGCAGCTCAGAAAAAAGTAAAATATTTTTATTTAGAACGCTAGCTATCCAAAATAGTCACGTAATCTATTAAAATTTTATAACTAGCTTATTTTATAAAACTAATTTTATACACGTTGAATTTCCTTGTAATATCCTGTCACAGCCGTTACTAGCGAGTGACCTGTCCAGGGGCAGGTTTGTCGTCTACCCGCTCATGGGAATTTCTGAATGTAGTTAGGACAACGCGCCTTAATTACAACCGGTGGGAAATGTCACATTTTTAAACAGCTAAATGCTTTTCTGTGTTCCATTTTTTATGAGTTGGAAGCACTTGGTTTTAATTGAAAAAAGCCTCCACCGGAAAGACTGCAATACTTAACTAACATTATTTTCGAGCTTTAGGGATCCGGTGAGCACACTTAGATGACTGATGTTTTGTCTCTTTATTTAGTTAATTTATCGGTTTAATTTCCTGTAAAAAGACATTTGAAAAAAAAACGTATTTAATTATGTATAATATGTTTGGTCTACGGTGTATAAATTGTGTAATATAGTGGATCTTTATTACGAGCTGTAGACGTCTAACTAGGCCTGTGCTAGTGTAAGTTATTTCATAGTAATTAAAAAACAGATTGGAAAATAATCTAATTAATAATAAACGTACATTTATGTTAGAATATCATGCGAGGATGACGTCTGCCATGGTTTATTTGTTAATAGTCCTCGCGTGGCTGTGGAGCCTTTTCCTCGAATCGTGTACCTTCCACGTGTTGTGTAGGTGCATCCACAAGGTAGGGGGATTTTAAGGGACGCATTTTTCCCATTTTCCTTTCTCTTTCTTCTTTTATAGCTTATTCCGGCAATATATTTGTTGATGCCATTGCATTCGCTCATGGGCTGCAGCTTGCCAATGTTCAGGGTCTACGCCACTGTAATAACATATAAGCGATAAGCACAAGAGTAATAAAAATCAACAAGTCTGTCATAAGTTTACGGATACTCGGGAATGCACCAGATGGGTGGCACCATCATGATGAGTGATATTAAAAAATTATGAAAATGTTTACAAAAACAATGTTATAATGCGGTATCATAATTTAAGCGCTAAACCAAAGTAAATATGGATTTACATACATACATTTACATTGGACGTAATATGGATCGAGTAAAAGAAGCTCGCGGGTACTACTCAACAAATGTTAATGTTTTTATACGGGTTGGAGTTACCTAATTTATGCAGTCTTATAATAGGAGACAGTGCATGATAGTTGTCAATGCTTTACAGTTACATTGTGTCTTGTATTCTTGTGGGTGTGTGGAACTACCATCAAACTAGGAAAACCTGTTTAGGTTATTTGTACATTAAGTCTAACGTGTGAAAATATTGACTCAATCAGACTGACATCCGACATCTTTTATAACCTGTGAGATTTCTTCAAATATATAAATTGGTCTAAAATGGATTTCGTTGAATTATTTTGTAATCTAATAATTCTTATTTTCAACGATTAGATGCGCTCTGGACTTCGACCACTTGAAACACTTTCAATATTAATAACACTAAATAAAATACTAAATTTCAAGAATGTCTTATCAGTAGTTATACGCACAATTAATATATATATATATGTAGGTATTATTTTATGTCCGAAATTCCTTGTTTTATTTATATTTTATATATTAAGATTTCCGAGAAGAATACTTTGTATAATATTCAATTAAAACAAAATAATTTTAAAACGTTGGAGGTTTTTCATAGAAATTTTATTAAAGGACTATTTATAAAATGATGCATGTAGTTAGAAAAGTTTGGTGTAAATAATAGATTGTATATTTTTTATTTAGTTGTAAAAATTATAATATTCTTACATCTAGTATGAAACACTAACATAAAACAATTATTAAATTATATCGAATATCAATTAGCGTTAGGTAAAGATATTATAAACACAAAAGAAAATAAACAATTATAAGTTAAATGATATATTATTGTAAATAATTAGCTTAGACATAGAGATGGGTTAATCCTAGTTAGGTCTCTTTGATTGTTCTAAAAAGTGGGTTGATTTATACAAAAACTAGAATTCCTTTCATACGATTGTCATCTATAGATACGCTTCTTCATTCAGAACCTATCAGAATATATTTAATTAAATTAAATACTGCCTATCTAAACTAAGAGTATTTATATTTTTAATATTTGAAAATTGAACTTTGTGGTATATTATGTTCATTTTTTTTATAGATTATTTAACTTTATTTATAATCTACAAAAAAATAAGATTATTTATATTTAAATATGTAAAAATAATCATTTATATAAAATATGATAATGTAATTAAAATAAATTGAATCTGTAAAATTTGTAACGATCTGGTAGTACTTTAGTTCAACCCTTAACCGTAGTTTAGATCAGGTCACATCTCGTGCGAGGTATTATTTAAGCAGTGGCACGTGAGGGTGGTTCGGGCGGGTTGGCGGTCACGCGGTCGGGGGTTGGAGCTCATTTCCTGTCGGTCACTCGGTATTCCAGCGGTACTATACATTACCACTCAGGCACCATCGCCACTCGCATCCTCTCTCCGGCCCGCATAACTTTGTCTAAATCATAAATAGGTGTTCATTTTAAAAATGCATTGGTGTATTATATAATTATATTTTTATGGCTTTTAAGTTAAGAGTTAAGTATGCGTAGTTGTACAGTTGGAGAGAATCCTTGGACCAAATTAATTTCTTGTAATATGGAGCTGTCTGTGAAATTCATAACACATCGCTACTACCGCATCTTTAGCGGGTCTCTCTTGATTTCTCAGAACCATACAGAAAATTAATATTTTTATTTATTTTATTTTATTTGTCTTGCCAAAACTCCTTCAGTTTAATAATAGAATGTCTTCTGGGTTATTCTGTCGTGGGTTTATTTTTGTCGAATATCTAGAAGATCTATTATTATCATCTTTTGATCGTAAAAACCTTTGATGAATTTCTTAAGTTTGTCAAAGAATGCCCGTTTCCTGTTTTAAAACATAAATTTTTGACATAAAACGTGTTTAGTTAATTTATGATATATTTACATTGCTTGATTTTCATTATGATCCAAAGAAAATGCAGGAAATAAGCGCTGGCCGCTGAAATGTATAAAATCAGGGAGATTGACCAGAACCACGTTAAGCACTAGGGTTCACTAACTTAAGGCTATGAGTAGGTTTTCGTGGAGTAAGTATTGTTCAAACGTTATTGTTACATTTTATTTTCTCAATATGTATTTTAAATTAAATAGCTGCCAAATGAAAAGTTGATTAGTCGCAGTTTGCCGACACGCTACTCATCTTTCCTAAAATGACATGGTTGAACACAGTCCTTTCTGATAATAATGAGACTACCTAATTCAATATGTTGATTGTGCAGAAGTTGTTAAATGATATGATGAATGCTGACTGCATACATAAAAAAAAAACTGGTGGACTATATAGGATAACGACTGACTATTAATACATCGGATTACCTAAAATAATTTTCATTTTTATTGTCTTCTACGTTTATATAGCTACGTATATATCAAATGATGAAATCTTCCGAGATTTTTCATCATTTCCTAATGTTCTCGTATCGTTTTGAGTACTTACTACGTAATTGCTGATTGCTCTCCAAGTATCCAGAATTAGTTACCTTCGTGCGGTGTCACTAACATAATAATAGAATCTTCTACTATCTAATATAACACCTAATTATAATACATTCTAGAAAATACTATATTTTTACTGTCGTATTTCTGGTGAATTAAAACCACTGTTTTTCAGTTGCGCGCGGAGGCACAACCGATGAACGATAGCGTTAACTTAATTATTCTTTATTTTACTCAAAATACCTGTTTAAGTTTTAGCCTTATCTCGCTCGACTACCGGAAGCGTATCGATAGTACAACATTATTACACAAACAAAGCATTTATTCGTAAATGTAAAATGACACGTTACAAAAGAGTCTAATTGTTACCGAAACGACCAGAATTACGCGAAGTATCTACGTGATGTATTTTTGCGAAATATCTTAATATTGTCTTCTTCATTATTTTAGTATTCATAGTTTCAAGGCTCTCTTTTTGTTGCAGTAATTCGACTCTCCGGTAGAAATGTTGTGTTTGCGCTTAATTGTGAGAAGTGATCCCGCGTGATGCTTAATACATTTCTAACCCTTTGTCTTTATTGCTTGCAGTTTTTTCGCAGTGTGTTCTGTGTGGACTTACGGCTTGTGGGCGCTATCGCGAATTTATCACTCGCGCACTTTAGTTGGCTATCACATGCTGGTACCGCCATGGCTCACCTATCTGCACCCACACCGCGCGGGGGGACTATCTGCACCCACACCGCGCGGGGGGACTATCTGCACTCACACCAGCGCAGCGCACTATCTCCATGTGGGGACTATCGCCCACCTATCCGGCGGTTTATCTTTCTGCCCCGAATACTTCTTGCGGAAAGAAATAATATTCGTAGCGGCGTCGTAGCGCGCAGCCACGTGTTCGGTTTGCGCGTCTAATTCGAATTTCTAAAACATCAAAAATATCGAAATCGTATTTTGACAATTTATACGTTTTATTTACGTATTTAATTTAAATGGGCGTAATTTTTAACAAGGGAATCAAAGAAAGTTTAATAAATTATTGACTTTTGTAGTGTTGGTCACCATTTTTGGAATGCGGTTTAGTTATTTATTTTTATTAATTACTTTAGGTTTTCACAAATAATTTATTAATTTATGTGTTTTACATTCATTATAAATGGATCTTTTCAACATTCGGCATTTAAGTGATATTATGCTTACAAAGAAAAATTTAAAATCAATTAATTGACAAATTTACCGTACTTTTTTAATTTGTCCCGTACTAACCGTAATAACCCGTACGATGTTCAGTCTGTATCGCTAGTAAGAAAAAACCCCAGTGTGGCGTTTCTTCAAATATAATAGTTAATCCAATAGAAGGAACGATAAGTTTGTGCATTGGCTATTTAAAAGCAGGCCAATTACATTAATCGCCACTAGAACGCCGAGACCCGGAATATAATCTGTTGCCAGGCGACACGCGTGGGAATGGTAAATGACATTTTATTTAAACCATTTAAAGAATATGAGTAATTGGATATTATAACAAATGATGACGATGTCGCCCACTTTTAAAGTGGTGTATTTATTTCACATTTATTTTAGAATAAGATATACAATATAATAAGTTAGGATACATATGAGCCCTTCAAGAAAGATAAAATAGTTTCACCGTTATCAAATTCCCACAATATACCTACTATATTATCACGTGTTTCGTCAATTATAACAATTTAAATTTATAGTGCCGATATTAATATCCTCTCTATTAGGTCTGTTTAGTTGACAATGTACGAGAAGGTTTATGATTAAGTAAACATTTTTATTTTAAAATTTCCATGTTGCCGATTTTTAAATAATACCATTATTTTCTTCTTCTGATTATAATTTTTTTTCTGAGGTAAATATTGTCGGTAAAAAAAAATTAATAAAGAAACTCTCATTTAGATTTGTATTACTTTGTTTTGTAAACGTTGCCTGAACGCTCTCCATTTTATTTATGCATCGGGGATTCCAAATCAATTAAGTAGGACTTTGTAATAAAAATAATGAATGAATTTGAGTGCGCGCAATTATATTTTTTAATACCCACGATTAAAAAGTAAGTACAATCGAAATTTAAGTTTATAAATCGGACACTCTAAAATGTACTGTATAGTGTCTGATTTTATAATACCAACTCTTATTGTCGCTAGGGCACTCTGTGACAATGTTATTAAACCCTAAAACATTACGTATGTAAAATAACTTTAGCCCCGTAAAACACAAGGTATCGCTGGATGTCGAGTAATCTCGCTATCTTCAATATCGAACCGTATGAAATCGAAAACCTTATCTTATTTCTTTCGAATAGGTTTCCACCTTACGGCCTCATAAAACTACTGCCCCGTTTCCTCGGGGGTACTTTCCGAATATACTTTTGTCATTTAGTTGCTCCATTAAGGATTATATCCGAAAAGCCGTGTTGGTGCTATCCGGCCCTACATCGGATGTTCCAACCTTCGCAGAATACTCGTGTATAAGTATCATTGGTACATTGCTTACATATTTAAGTGTATAATTAATTATTTTATCGTTTTGTCATGAAATTCAATCGAAAATCGATTACGACAATATAACGATACGTTACGATAATCGTCACATTATAAAATATTTCAGCGTAATGTAATATGAAAACGGATCAAGCGAATGAAACCATTTGACGAAAATTTTATTTCTATCGAAATAATTAACGGGTATAGGTAATAATATTTAGCCAACTACGAGGGTGCGTGTACATTAAATTTTATCTTTAAACTTGCATAAAGGACAGCACAGAGTCGAGCGCGAAGCCAGCTGTCATTCGTTATCTATTATTTTTTGAGATTTAAATATGTTTTTGCTAACAAGGTTTAAAAACATTTATTCTGTTTCTTTTTTAAGTACCATTTGATGTCGACAATTTATGATTAAATTTTGAATTTGAAAACTTTTATGATAGTGAATTAGTATGTATATAAAGTATACATAAGATAAAGCATACTTTCAATTAAATTATTATTAAAATAGTAAAATATCAATACAACAAAAGGAGGTTACTTATACCACCCACTAAAATAATATTAAAAAAATTCGATTTCTGTTTTTAAATATCTTGGCGTCATTCAATTTCAGAATCAAAAATAAAATATTAAATTAAAAAATATATAATAGGTATACGCAAGAAACTGAGTAGGGCAACGGATAAAGGCGGAGAACGGAAGTTGCATATACATATAAAAAACATTATTATTTATTCATTGATCGACGCCCGTGTGAGTTTTTACGTTGATATATAATTTAAAAAAATATATACGCACATTTATGTATTCATCACATATACACAGATGTTAACTAATTAAAATTAAAATGATTAAATAGATAATGGGTTTAATACCCTGCATATTAATGTTTCAATAAGGCATAAAAAATATTATACTTATTTATTTGAATAGAATTTTAAAAAATATCGCCAAAACTGAGCTCCTTGTATTGGTGAATATGTAATAATTAGTTTTCGTAACATTCAGATGACCCAGAACTTCGAGTAGGTACGCATCAGAATACTCAAATCGTATCATTATCATCATCGTCATAATCGATCGTTATCTTCTTCGTAAGTTGTAATAATTTAAAAATTTAGTTTCGTATACTATTCAAATAAATTGTGATACGCAATACTTAATATCTAATCAACATAAATAATTTATCTTGTGATATACTTATGACCCGGGGCTAGAAATATCTATGAATCACTTATCACTATTCATTCTAGCATTATATTTCATATTAACAATGGTAAACTGATTCTTTGTTCTGATGCTGTATGCAATATATGATTGAAACATCTGGTGGAACACGTCCTGCGAAGCAGTTCCCTCGCCAACTTATTTCAGTGGCAGAGTACGTGTGAATAACATGATTAATGCAAGATTCTTGTCAGTGCATCATCGTTGGAGGGATCATGTGACAACAATACTAACCAACCGCAGGCATTTCAATTTAGGTATTAACAACAATACATTATTAATATTTTATTTTATTATTATTATCTAAATACATAGGTACATCCTTTTTTCAGATTTAATGAAGCGGCTATTATAAGTACTACATGTAACTGGATTTTATATAATAAGTACATAGTAAGAATTCAATCTAAAATCTGCAAAAATTTGACCTTAAATAAATAAATAAATAATTAATAAAATAAACAAGAAATTAAAAATTAATTTGATGATACTACAAATTAATTAAATATCCTAAATTTGAATTTACTTATTGAAGAACTGTCTGAAGGGTGAATTTAGGGGTGGTAAATGGAAGGATCTCCGCCCTATGCATTGATCTATTTGGAAAGGAATGATTTAGGGGCATGGGCGCGTTACAGTGTTAGAAGATGACATATTGACCTTTGGGATCTGTCTGGCTGCCTCCTCAGACTTAAGGCTGTGGATGGTTTATCAGCATTTATGAATGCTGTACCCATAATTATTAAGTCGTTACTTTTCTGATAAATTATGAAATTAAAGTAATTAATTTATTTTCAATATCGTTAGAAGTCTACTATACTTATCAATCCAAAGTTGGGAATGGATCAGATCAAACGCAAGCCGGAACGCTGCTGAGGTTCGTGATACCCTTTTAATTTCAATTACAATTCCTGTTTTTGATTAAATATAAACCATAGCAGTAAAAATTTCGGAAGTTATCGACTGTTTCGGTTCCTGAATCAATCCTGAAGAAGTATTAATAGTTATTTGACAGTTAAGGAGTTATCATGTTTAGTAACTAGAACTGAATCCCATTTTCTATATGTATTTGTTGTATTTAAATTTGATCATGTCCATACAAAACGTCTTTAGACTTATCAAAGTGTTAACAGTTCAGCGAAACGCCTCGATCGTGATTGTGTAACTCGGGCCCAGTGTATTAGAACCGAAGTATGGTGGTTAAGTATGTAAAGATAATATTCCCTTATCTGGGATGTGAAAAGTTCAGTCTGGCCATGATCAAGTTGGCTGCTCCCAGATAGTTCAGGGTCTGTAGATGCGGTGGTGATAGCTCGGTCGCGGGGAAGGGGTTGAAACCAGGGTGTCGAGGAGGAGGGCAGGGGTGGTCGGGAAATTGAAAGTTTTCATCACTTACTTGACATGCAAAGCATATATTCGTACTAAAACTTATAAATAGAGGGTGATCCGAATTGTGCACTGACGTGATTTTATCCGAAATTGTGTATTTTAATATTCAGTCTCGTAATTATTTTTAATATAATATATAGTTAGACCCAGAAAATATTAATTAATTATACGTTTGTTTGGTCAACCCCCTCCCCGTTACTCGTTTACTGGCCAAGTGGTCGGGAATCAATACTCGTCATCCCCTTTTTCATAGGTATTTAACTTAGTTTGAGGAGGTATAAGATAATATTAAGTGGAAAATTGTATTCCGTATACGCATTTACTGTTTTTAAAAAAATGAAGCAATGTGTTAAGTATGTAAATGATTAATAATTTTCTGACTTTCTTAAGTATTATTTTTATGTTTACACTAGTACCTACAATGATATCAAACTGCATATATAGTATTATTAAATGCACCACTATGCTATTTATTGGCTTCAATATCCCAAGAGTCATTTATTGTTCTGTAAGTTTGTGAATACATTTTATATGCAGGTATTTAAAAATATATATATATATATATATATATATATATATATATATTTTATGAACATGTGTGCGTGTCTTCTCAAATTTATTTTGAGTACTGATAGTAGAAATACATTATTTAAAAAATGTTTATTCTCTTATACGTCATAGGTATTTGTATGTTATCTAAAGATTTCACCCCTAATGGAATTCACGCTTGAAATATGTGAGATTTTTATGTTAACTATAATTAGTTAATTTTGAACATATACTTGGAAAGCTGTTAGATCAAATAGGGAAAGAGATAAAATAATGAAAAAAAACCTAAATATGTTTTCTTGGAATTGAGTTTATTTAGAATTCGTTAATAAAAGGAAGGCTACTGAGATGATGGATCGCCGGTCCGGAGATAGCTGAATATTTATCTCGAGCGGTTTGCTCGCCAATGTTTGATGATGATAAATGCTCTCCAAATTTATTCAGCGATAAGCTGAGATTTTGTTACGTATTTCCGCACACATTTATTCAATACGAGTGTGAAAATCTTTACACGATCTCTGAAGATTAATCTGAAGGAATGCGCCCACAAGCAGGCGAGTTCTTCTGTTAAAGGAATTCTCGGTGAGTTGTCAAAATTTAAATATCGATTGTAATGGAACAAAGCAGACGTCACTCAATGGCGATGCGTGTTCACAATTGGTTTTTTACCAAGAATTTAATGAGTAATCGACCATCCTTTAAGTTGAGGAAAACATTGTACGTGTTTCAGAATGTAGTATTGTTATTTATTTAAATAAAATTAGTAAACCAGCGATCTGATTTTTAGTTCAATCTTAAATTACAGAACAATCTGTAAAGTCTATAGGTATTACGGAATTCTTTCTCTCTATTTAGGATATCTTGTAGAAGGTATTTAGAATTATAAATATTTATTATATACGCAGGTCAAGACTGAGGGTATACAAAACAATATTTTTAATGAAAACACATTTTTGTTTTGAAATTGCAATTTCAGAAGATAGAGTTCTGTGGTATTTTTTACACAATTTAAATTAATCAACTAGAAAAATATACATAAAAAATTTACCTATTCGGTTGTGTTGAAATATTTCTAAACATATTCAGACATTAATTCTTATATTTTAAATTTTAATTATCACAATAAAAATAATAATTCTTTCTGAAGAACACCAAACGACAATGGTGACTAGTTTAAAAATAAAGACAACACTATTTTTTAATTTGGAGGGTCCAAATTTTTAATAAGAATATTGCTCAGAAACATTTGAATAAAATCTGCTAAGTGATGACTATATTTTTCGATGCATAGATTTTTGTGTACTTTTCTAAGTAATTTATTTTAATTATTACGAAACATTGTTCTGAAAAAAATCGTTATTTCACAAATAAAACGTGATTTTATTATACTTACTTAATAAATATATATATATATATTTTTAAGGAGAACACATTATTATTGTGAAGTTGCAATTTCTCAGAACATAGGTCTGTGAATCTAATTTATACATTTAATTTGTATTTGAAATATCTTCACTGCGCTCGTCTGCGCTCATCGCATCGAGCAGTAAAAAATGTGAAAAGTAATCAGCATAGAACTAAACGTGTTTGTTCCCATCAGTCAGATAGGAAAGTTTTTTCCATTGTATTTATAGACAGTTCGATCAGGGGTCGAAAAAATCGATAGAGGTTATCGGCCCAATACTTGCCGCTTCATTGGCCGAGATATTCGTCTTTGATCTCGTCTCAGACTATCTGCAGAGGACACTGGGCAATGACAGCGCGAGGTGGACTGGGCGACGATTGCCATCCTATCGGCCCCGATAAGTCTTAATGTCACGCAGGGTAAACTCAACGATCTGGGAATGCATAACGACCACTGATAGAGTGCACTGCGTCAGAGACTATTGCCAGGAACAATGGGCGCTATGATAATGTTGTTGTGTTACAGTTGATACCCGGCGCACTCGTATCGGACCGTCAGCTGCACTGACACTTGTCAGCTCTTCTTCACGTGATCTCATCACACGCTGGTTGCCTCGGATCGGAGCTAGACAATACTACACAATTTCTCAACAGTTCAGTTCGAAGCTCACGCGTGGTTTAGAAAATATGTTTATATCGTTGCGGTTTCACATATGTAATTATTTATTTAAACATATAACTTTGTATTAACCACGTTGATTACTTATACGTTGACCGGTTTCGATACACCTATATCTTCGTCAGGATGTAGATGTTTGTTGACGAAGATACAGTGGTAGGTATCTGCTTTGGAGTGGATGATTTATTTTATAATTCATCCCTGCAGGAGTTCACTACGTGTAATTAATATGTATACTTTTAATGGAGAATACGTTGCTGACTATAAGTTCCACAAGGATTGAAACATTGGTCCTAGTCACTTACGTCACATTTTTAGAGCGTCTGTCTTTTTGCGCTCCTATTCTCTTGAATCTCAGATCATGTAACAGTGTAAAGAAGGTATTTGTGAACATAATGCAAATGGTGAAATTTTCGTAGACGGAAATATTCCCATCGTGCGATATCGCGTCATCTGGCCATCTGGCCATCTCGCCATCTCGCCATCTCGCCATCTCGCCATCTCGCCATCTTACCATCTCGCCATCTCGCTACTTGGCTATCTGGCTCTGCGAAGCGCAATAAATTATCCTCGACTTATCGCGGGCCTTATCTCTTCGGGCCAGGGGCGGAAATGTATGCGCAGATAACAGTCGCCATGTTATCTGCCGCCCAAATACCGCCCAGGACCGATAGCGAACTCTATTCACCGCTCACATAGAAATATGAACAATACGGCTGGGTACTATTATCACAGTGGTATCAAAATTTGCTTTTATCGGATTTCAAAGAAAGGAAAATTATACGTAAGAAATTTCAGAAATCAGCGCTATTATGTTTTAATCTATTTATACTATTAAGTACGTTAAAATTAAAATGTGCACAATTGAAAAATAACAGATTCCTCTCTCTCTCTCTTGGTATAAATGATTAGTTATTTCCTGAGCATATTAGGCGAACTCGTGTGACCAGAGAATATTTACTGACGTGACTAAATACGCACAAATACGTAGATAATATAAGAATTATTTTCATACTATCCCGTCGAAGAAGCAGTCGCTTCGAAATCGATCGACATTAAAAATCCTTATTATTATCATCAAGTTTAATAAATTAAATAAATAGTTTTAGCTGCAGTAAATTTGTATCACCGAGGCTCTATTTTATAAATACACTAATTAATTAATTATTTTTTATAGAAAAGGTACCCACTCTATAATAATAAGAAAAATTATTTCTGAATACATAGATCTACCATCGACATATAAATTCATGACATATTACAGGTATGTCTGTACATGTCAAATAATCATGAAAGTCAAACATACTTTATAATAGATTTTTTAATTTTAGTGTTTTCTTTTTAGATTCTTTTTTCATTTTAATTTAATTAGCATTAATATGCTGTCTTTGATCAACGATAATACCTACAATTGTTTAAATTAATTAATTATTTTAGTTTTTCTATTTGGCAATCGCTGTCTTCGTTATACCAGGAAACCATGAAATATGAAGAGAAAGGCATCCGGACTCGCTGAAGGGCGGTATGTACTCTGCATATACGTTCAAACTCAAAGTGATTGATCGAGAGAGGTGTGTGGGGTATCCCTTACTTAATATGCGCTCCTGATACTCAGAGGGCTGAGTCAAGTGGTGTTCGTGTCGCAGAAAATATTATTATTTAACGAAAGCATTAATTTTAAATCATGTTTATGTAATAATCAGCATAAAATGATAAGGGTGACAAGTTAAAGGTAAATTTTATTACTGGTTGATTGTCAATGTAATGTGACCCGAAACACACAAAAGGCACAATTTGCTCAAAATGTACTCTAGATGATACTAACATAAATATCAAAATTTTAATACAATAATTTTAATACGGATAGGAAAGTTAGGATAGGTTCGAATCCCGGTAGCAACTCTCTAATTTTTTTTCGATAAATAGATTTTTTCTGAATGTCTTTCTAGTTGGTTCAAAATATCAGAGAACTATTTTCCGATAATGCTACTTCACAACAAAAATGTGTTCTTAAAAATATCAAAATAGTAAAAAAAAATATCTTCAAGAATATAAATTAATTATTTTTTGTGAAAACATAACAATAATAAAATATTAAAAACTTTTATAGGTAAAAATCAAAATGCATTTAAAATTGAGTCGAAACACTCGACTCACACTACGAATTCAGATCAAGAACATAATGAGACTGAATTGGCGACTCCAAGGGTGAGACTCATTAGCCAGCGATTAAAAATTCTAAAGCGTCATCTGTGGCTTTCTTAAATTATAATTAAACATTGCTATTGCTTAAATTATAAATCCAATAATCGAAAGTTTTAGCTAGGTATCGATTTATTTTTTGGAGCGTTGATTGAGTCATCAGTCTACTGTTATCAGGCAGTCAGCAGAAATTCAACTATCCTTGGAACTCTTTTTTAGAAGATGATGGCATTTCCTGTATTCGGATCGAAACCGCAAACCATAAGAATTCTTATCACCCATCATTTTGTCAGTTGTCACTTATCATGGTGAATAATTTATATCGCATTAAAAATTTATTTTCAGACGTTGTGTCATTCAAGTTTGATATTTTTAATATATCAATTCTGTCTGTAAAAGTGTGCGAGAATGAATACATCTGATCGTTTTACATAATTATCATAATGGTTGATTAATTATTCTTAATCTTTTCCCAATATTTTCTTATAACTAATGTTTATCCTTTCTCCTCATTTCCGTGCATATACGTATATAATAATATGAATTAATAATACAATATCTGGTCCTATCTAACCTAACTCTAGGGTGATGGCCGTAGTGCCAGAACATCATAGTTACTGAAATAACCTGGATACTTCCAGTGCTTCCTTTGTACGGCTCGCTCGATGCTTCTGATTTTACCTAACACCAATGGTTCGAAGGAAAATGTAATTCTACGTGTTTTAGAAATGCTCAGCCGGTAAAAGTAATACAAAAGAATTTCTATTGTCATCTGATAGCCGATTACCGATTACACATTTTTTTATGTTTTTTTATTTTTAGGAATATTATATATTTCTCTCGGTGGAGTGTGGCGTTCCATCGTCGGCGCTTCCCTCGCTATGCGCCGCAATAGTAACCAGGTGACCACTAATGGAGTCGGGCGGGACCTGGCCGCGAGATGATATCGAGCTGATTTATGCGCCACTTATTGGCCGGTTATCGTCCATTGTGTAGCCTATCAGAGGGCTCAGAAGGTAGTTGCTGAATCCTGGGACCTACTTGCTGCAGTGCAATAATTGACTCTAATATCTTGTACTACAATACTCTCAGGATAAGCTTACCGTCCCGTATTCCCAAAGCGATAGTCAAAATAGTAGAATGTCATACGTATCTTTCACCTCTTTCAGAACTGCATGAAATATTCTCCATTTCGTTTTGAGGCGATGATTTTAAACTACAGACGAACAACGTTTTTTGTTGTTTTCCGATTCATCACTTTTTTCATATAAGAAGTGGACTTAACTATATAATTGTCATAAATTTGCACATTCATAACCGTGTATTGTTAATATTTTAAGAAAATAAAAGTATATGAAACTAATGCAGGGAATTTCTATGTGAGTAGGTGTATCGTAAAAAAGTCATAAAATGAATACTGAAATTAGTTTGCGGTTTTAAATGATCGCCTCAACCAGGCAAAAACCTTTTTATCCGATATAGAATATTAAAGGTTATTTTTGATAAAATATCGGTTCGAGACTTTTGCCGTAAGCGTTATTTCCGTGGGTTTAAAATGGCAATAAAAATTATCACGATATAAAAATACTGATTGAAACACCCTTGTCCAATAATTTTCTTTTTATTTTCCGAAATCAAAATTCAATAAAGAGCCAATCTAAGCGAGGTCGGCCGAATCAACCCAGAGGCCCCTAATGGCCCTAAAACCATGTCGCATAGCGAAAATTACATACCTTAGAAATAATTTTAACTCCCCTTTTAAATTAATATCGTGATCAAACACATTTCACTACAGCGCCACCTCTATTTTCCTCGGAAACTTTTTCCTATGGCTTTTATACTTTCCTTAATTTTTATGTGCCGGCATTTTTGAGCCAACGGAATGTACACAGGCACAAGATAAACTTCGCATTTAACTTTTCAATTTATTTAGTTAAACGGTTTTTTTAATTACACTTTAAACGTTAGCCTTCTTTTAGGTTGATTTTTAATTTCCACCGTCGATAATTTTGCAGTAAATAATAATAATCTGTAATTTCGCTTTATTCGTTTGAATATTATATGATGTCGGTCATCATCGACGTTGAATGTTCCTATATTTGCACCTAGATTTATTCTACCGTGACTCTTTAATAACTCGTGATTGCTTCAATTCGTTGAAAAATGTTATATTGTAATCAATATCTTAAATGCGCTAACAGTTTTGGTATGGTGTATAACAATTTTGTATCAATTAAGATATATATATTTGCAAAGTTTATAAAAAGATTATTCCCTTCGAGTTGCTGATGCATCTAACAGGATTACCTTCCAGTATCTGGTATACCTGGTGGTGCTAAGTCTTCCGCAGACTATTGCTGATGCCATCATCGCTCGCGTTATATATGATTATTTATATTTCTTACCATTCTCTCCGTATTCATTCGGATTAAACATTTAAACCACCTAAGCGACCTTATTTAAATTATATCGTTGATATATGTACTTATTATTTAAATACAGATTTATGATGTTATCGGAGTAGGTTTACCGTAAAACTGCCATGCAGTTTGGCAAAAAATAACAATGAATAAATATCTAATAAAGAAGAAATAAAAAAAGTAGTTTACAATTTGTGAGAATGGCCTTGTGAACTGAAAAATCAACTTTTGGAAACAAACCATTATTATATAGAAATTATACATACAAATTGTACATTTAGAAATAAGAAAAAGTGTTGATAGCGAGCTTAATATTATAAATAACTAAATCCTCTTTGCAAATAGTCACAGTCAGATTAAATTTGATTTCATATCAGTTGTTACTTATTCACCATTTTATATATGCTTGTATTTTTTAATTTCAGTATTCATCGTTTCCTGAAGATTATTAATAAATAGTGGTTTAAACAAAGCATTTTGTAAAATTATTAATAAAATTATTAATGAAAAATGATTGACAAGTTTAAAAAAATATGGAACGTACATTAACTGAAGTATATCGTTGATACACGATATTGAAGTATATCGTTGATACACGATATTGAAGTATATCGTTGATACACGATATTAAAGTATATCGTTGATACTTCAGTCTCTTCAGAATTGACTGTCGCCACTTTGGTATTAAAATACTATCCTTGATATTGCTTCGCTAAATACCTTGTACCTAATAATTATTATTTTAGATATACATATGTATACTAATAATAATTATTTCAGATATGGTAAATTTGTGGACCTCCATAATCATATGTGAAAATAAAATACTTGTTTTTTGATTCTATTCGTTTAATTTACTTGAGATGCGTTTCGCCTTGTAAGGGCACTATTGATTGATAATGCCTTTACAAGTAGAAATGCTTTTTAAGTAAATTAAATGAGTAGAATAAAAAACAAGTGTTTTATTTTCACACCTGTAATTATTTCAGAGTTCTGTTCAATGCAAAAAAATTCACATATAAGTACTCGTACTACCGGTGATACCAAGATTATTTTACTTGTAAAAATGGTGTGTTGGTGTTTAAACATCTTTCAAAATAAAGGTTCTAACCACCAAATATATAGACATGACTAACGCAAATTTCTTGTTCCGATATTTTCATTTTGGTGTCACCCACGTGATCATTTTGGTACCACTTACGCGATCAAATAGTTCCGCGACTTTTTTTAAAATATGACTCGATTGGAACGAAAATTTAAACGCTGACAATATAATATGCATTAATATCAAAAATACGTCTTGTTTACACAAAGATATAATTTACTTTTACTGTTGCATAAATGTGTCATAAACTATCGGATTTATGTTTCCACCAAGAATGCCCCTCGTCCTGCAACTAATGTTCCAAACCTCTCTCCTATATTTGCACTTTATTTCACGTCTATTCATTTACCGGTCTATGGCTCTAACTCAAAATAAGGATGCTAGTGAAATTCACATCCGTGACTTTTTTGCTAAATGAGAGCTGAGCTTTCTAAGCATTCGACCAGTTTAGATTTCTTAGTAATTTAGGTCATTTTATATGCGATCTATTAGCACGATACGCGATCTATAGCGCGATTTGCGATCTATTCGCACTCTCTTAAATTAGTTTTGAATTACTTTACACAAAAAGTGTGTTTCTTGCCAATTATAACAATTCGTCATCGTGTCATTTATGAGAATGGAAGAATGTTAGAAATGACTGAACCGCGCGCAAGGTGGAAAGCGGGACGGTGAGTCCTCATCTGGGATCAGAAGAGTGGGGCGGTGTAACAATGTGTTTTATTATCTTGTCCAGTCATGGCCCAACATTTCCTGCACAATATCCTCGAGAGATCCGTATCGGAGCTCGCGGGTTTGTTACAAATTGAATACGCCGTCCTGCGCGCCAGGACCGCACGGAGACCAGGGAAGACTGGCAACTTCCTCGGTGGTGGCCTTTTATAGGAGTGTTCAAATGAACTACCGATGATGTATTATACCATAAAACATGTTTTCTAGTTCGACAGAAATATCGAATTCTGGTCTTCCGCCTGGCAGGTGCTGCACTGCCGACGGATATGAATGAGATGTGAAAATAGACGTTTAAAAATATCGCCTTTTAATAAGTAAACTTGTTACAGAGTGCACTAAGTATAAATATTATAATGAAATTCAATACGAAAATTAAAATTTGATATCAAGAATATATACAAAAATATGCATTAAATCAGCCTTATATACTTAATAACAATTTGTCACCATAGTCTAAGAGGGGAATACAAGATGGATAGCATACGCGACGCACCTAAATTTTTTATTGATTTAATAAAGGTTTTGATGTCGCCTGGCATTAATACATGTACCGGTAAATGTGAAAATAAAACACAAAGTAAAAGTAATACTATCTACTGGTATAAAAATGTTTTGAATTTTTCTAAAGAGCTTTTTCTAACCCAGTTTTCTTGACAAATTTTACTGGGGTATTCGCTGAAAGAATATATTTGATGTTAAAATGACTTAAGTTAACTTAAATTGTTATTTTCATGAATACATTACTTATCTCCTCTACTTTCTATGACATCAGACTTCTTGTTATTATGTGCAATTTTTTTGGAATTTCGTTGCAAATTGAACCTTCAGCGTAATATTAAAATGTTCAAATAAAAAATATTACACGCGGTATTTAAAACATCGTCACACCTATTTTTTGCTAGTTTTAGTGTAAAAAGAATGTCATTAATAAATAATGAAGGCACGAAGCTTTAAAAGCTACTTCTATCTTATAACACGGCATTGCAAGTTTAGTACCTAGGTAGTACTATCTTTCTCATTCATCTCGTCATCGCATCGCCCGGCTCCGGCCCTGCCCGGCCCGTGATCTATCTCGCGTGTTCGCGAGAGATAGTCTCCCCCTCCCCCTCCGCCGCCCCCGCGGCCAGGTACGTACTGGGCCTTATCGCCCGCCGCCAGGCCCCACCAGCGATCTGTAGCGACACAACATTTTACAAATAAGCCCAAATTTATTATAAACTGGACAATGGGACAATCGCGACCTAGTTTTGTCCCATATCCGGTATTGTGTATCGGCGCGCGGCAAGCTGTCCGCGGGATGTTAAAAAAAGACTTGCTTACTTTTTAAAAATTCTTGTCTTCAAAATCACGCCTTAACCCGATTAAGTAATCGATTCCGTTATTTGAGAATAAAAATCAATCACACATTTTTTTAAAAGAACGCAACTAAAAATTAAGAGAATTAATAATGGGAATTAATCAAAGTATTTCATAAAAGAAGAATAAATGATTATTGTTTAAGAAAAAAAAAGTATTATTCTCGTATATGTCCCATTAAACTTCTTATTTTTTTTTAAATAAAAAAATAGAACTCGGAGTCTCTTGAGACGAGACTCGAACATCTGACCGCTTAGTAATATCATGCTATGGCATGTGCAAGTTACTCACAGATCTCGTTTGCATGGCAGAGCTATGAGACATTTAACCGCATTGGCTAATGAAAAACTGCCTTGTTTATCGCTTTTATGATGCAAATCCTATCGTAAAAGAGACTTATGTTTATTAAGAAGAAAGGCAAAGCGTATTTTAAAATACTTAGTTATAAAAATTCATAACCTTTCTTCTGTGCATAGTTTTCTGGGCTAATCTGAAGTGTATATCTGATCGCGATGCTGCCTTTTCCCTCTTAATCAGGTAAACTTTTTGGACGTGCGGCCTATGAAAATACATTTAAAGGATTGCTAAGGACAAATTTATCGAACATTTCCGAAGTAATCCTCGGAACGGATGCTGCGAGCGAGTGTGGGAAATGTCTCGTTAATCCAAAATATAAAATATCCTGACGATCTAAGGTGCAAAACGAGAAATAAAATCCAAAGACTTTTTCTGCGAAACATTTCAAACTGTTTCCACTAGAGTATAATAATTTATTCTTTGGCCTTTCTTGTACAAACTTCTTGCAATACTTTTATTTCGTGTGCGTTCGTGCAGTGCGGGGGTTGCTTGGAATTCTTCTAGATGTTGGTTCCACCGCTGGAGATAAGCGCACTTGGAAGTGCATCCTTATCTTTTGCCATCTCCTCGCTGTTGTTATACGCCCTGGCAACATTCTGTGACCGTAGATACGACTCTATTATGCATCTATACGTCGGGCCGGGCGCCGCGAGACAGAGTGTCAACAAATGTGAATGCAGGTCTGCTTATTTCAGCAGAGTCAGCTTCGTTTAGTTTTAATGATAAGCGTTAGAATAAATGCAGCCATATAAAGGCTCGTAGAATGACTATCTGCGTACCGATATGCATCCAGGGATGTATCCCGGTAAGTTGTATTCTTGGTATTCTAATTATAATTCTATACGCCTTTCTTGCCAATTCTCGCCACATCATTATTCTTACAATTTTCAGACTTAAGCGCTTGCTACGAAAATTTGACTAATTTGTTGGTCTCCCAGAATGAGACTCCCCCGACCACTCGATCACTAGGCGAGTGTCTTAACCACTTTCAGACTTTCTGGTGTTAATATATCATTTCTTTCGTTAAAATTAATGACAGATGTACTATGTTTTGAATATATAATAAAAATGTATTATTTATTTTAGGCATTGTGTACTTATGACGAGAGGATTTAGCGGGTTTCTTTAACAACCGTATAATCTACGTAACCGCTAAATTGAATTGACACGAGTGTGTCGATATCTACGTTAACGTATTCAATATGATTAAAAATGCCTTAAAATGGTCATGTCCTAAGAGATTAGAAGTATAATTAAAGTGGTTTTATCAGTTGAAACCCATATAAAAGCTTACCGATACGTGGCCCGATGAATGAAAGTATCCTCGTGATCAGTATGGTCATCAGCGGCACCGCCATTGCAATACTTTGAACTTACCGCCATTGTCGAACTTGTGAGATTTTGAAATATTTTTTGGTTTTCATGACCGTTCAGAATTTGTGGGGTAGAGTTTTTTTGGGGCTATTCTGCCATGTATATCCGACGTTTCTGGCTGACGTTTCGGATCCTATTGCAGGTCCATAATCAGAGCTGTTGTCACTGATGGTCAGAAAACTTTACGGAATTTAGATTTCATATTAGTTTGATTAATACAATCATTTTGACAATTTACTGTGATGCTAGTGTAATACTAAAATTCAACACTACCCAGTGATGCACACGGCACCCGATCATATTTTTTACCAGCCATTGGGAGGGTTCCGAATGTCGTCGATGTTCATAAGACACTTTTACACATAGGTGTAAATACTGTCCTTATAATTTTGTTTAGGACTGGTCTATATTATACTTAGTGTAGTATATAATATTCAGAAGTGATATGTGTTAAAAAATAAAATAATACTTAAAAAATTGAGTGCAGAATAACAGTTTTCCTTAGTTATCATACAGATTCGACTGATCTAATGCGTTGATTGGTTGCATCATTTAGTATCTGGTAGGTGTTTAAGTGTATTATTATTGGAAGAGCATAATCTTAAGGGCGCAAATTAAGGTCGTAAAGGACGGTGTAGAATTAGTCCTGAGGGTGCTTTTTGCAGAAATTTCATTCACTGTCTATGATATTTTGTATGATACTGTTCGATTAGGGTCACCTTTATACGTATCTTAATACCGCATTCATAAAAACAGATTTTGATACTAATATTGCAAAAATACGTATTGTTTGTGGTGAAAACTCTAGTTCTATTACAAAACTTAAATTTGAACTAATTTCTTAACTTTACGAAACAGTAATTTTCCTTATATGAAGCGCACATCGCACGCGACCAGCGCGGGGGAGTGTGCAGTGTGCAGTGTGCAGTGTGCAGTGTGCAGTGCGCAGTGTGCGAACTCTATCTCCGCACGGCACGACCGCTTCCTAGCGATCAGATCTCGCGAATAGCTTTACACGGCAAACAGCTAAAACATAACAGTTGCAATTATTGTTATTATCTTATAGCGGACGTGCACCGTGGAACTGATTCCTCTCCCGCCCGATAAGGCACATCCCTTGGGAGTAAAAATGGCGGATAGTGCGAGCGCCGCGTCGATAAGGCAGGTACCGTTCTTATCGGCCGGTCGCAGAGGTGACTTACGTGAGAATTGCCTGTTAGAGTAAATATTAACTGTATGTTCGGTCGGACGGGATGCGGAGATAGTCCGGCCACTGCTGATTCTAGAAACTTGGGAGATGGATGCGATACGAGTGTGATGCTGTTTACTTGGGTTGTTTTTATCGCTTTATGCTGATACATGATGATTATCAACTCGGCTGTGCTGTACTGTACTGTACTGTACTGTACACGGCTGTCTTCGATTAGCAGTAATTAGATATTTAAGAAATGGGTACGAATTCATACAAATATATTTACGATTATTAAACCGCAATACTTTTATTAACGCATTATCAAGTTTTTATAGACCGTTGTAGATAGTACTGTAATGTTATTATGTTTAATATTTTTATTAACGCTTAATTGTAGTATTTTTTAATTTTTCTTTAATACTTTTATATTTTTTGTAAATGGTATTGCGAATCGTAATTTTTATTAACATTACAATAAATTTAAAGATTTACATATAAAATTTAGTAAAGAAAAAAAGTTTATTTAAAAATAAATATTTCCTCAGAAAACCGCTAAAATTTTTAAATATTAAATCAAATGGCTCATATTCACGGATGAGATTTCTCTCGGAGTTCGTATATAGGACCGTGCTGAGTTCAGTGCGAAGAGATGTATAAATCAGCGTGGTTTAGGATGATGCATCCAGTACACGCGTACCTTTCCTGACTCAAAATCATCGCGTTGAGGATGTACAAAAACGAGTAGGTACAGTACAAATTTAATGTTTGCATTATTGGATTAATAGTTTAGTACTCCAGGCAGAGGTGAGAGATTCATATTAGTAGTACAGACTTTTAAGATGAAAGATGAAAAACAATTTGTCACTCGTGTTAGTTTCACCATTGTACCTATCTGTATTGCATTAGATATATGTGTATATTTTTACAATATGACTGTGGCATGATTATTTTCACACAAGACGGTCGTCATCCACTGAAAACTCGAAAGATACCCACGGCTATTATCATCTTGGATAATTTTTATTACTTATGCGGCGATTAAAATTCACGACGACACCGGTGACATCTACGGCCGGGGACCGGTCTGGACCGATCGCTGGCCCCGACGACAGATCCGCTCCGCCGCCGTCCCGACGAGACTGAGACCGAACGTCGCCAAGTCGTCCCGCTATCTCTTCATACTCCACTATCCCTCGCTTAACCTCCCTTACGACAATATACAAAGCCACGTTCGGTTCCACGAATGCTGCCAAACACACGCGCGTCTGTTTCCGATTTCGATGCACTATTTCCACACGTGAAGTTCTTTGTCCACTAAATATAATTTATAAAAACACACCTCGTGTCCCGGTGAGTTAATTCAAATATTTACGGCCAAAGTTTGGATAAAATTCCTGGGTAATCTCCGTGCGTGCCGCCGGACAATTACTTTTTTATTGGTCGCGATGTCGTGGCGACTGGAAAATTTTTCCAATAAGCGAAACATTTACATTACATTTTTGCTTTTATGCGTTACTTATTCAGGGAAACCATTCCCGCTCGGCTGGAAACCTCTCTGCACGCCGCGGAAGCAATACAGATATCGAATGCTTTTTTTAGTGCGTATTATTTTTTCACAGTATATTTTCTTCATTGTTAGAAAATTGGTCAACGGTGACTTAAAATTTCTCTCGCAAAAAAATAAAATTATAATCAGGTGAGATTTGTAATTTCTCGATAATTTTATATCCAAAAGTTGCTTTTAGTCAGACTTAGAATGCTATTGTGTCCAGTACAGACCCTTTAAAAACGGGGCCACGCATTTGCAAAGAAATAGTAGAATATGGATTAGACCAAAAATTAAGATACTTATGTTTACGAGGATTTATGTTTTCCAGCATTTGATTAGTCGAGACTCGGATAACCAGTAAATTAGGTATTTTTCAAATTAAATGTTGACCAAGTAAGTGTTCATTGTACTATTTAAAATAATATATATTCTATTTATAATCCCGATGCACCTATACTATTTTTAAAAACAATATACTTTTATTTAAGAGTCAAAAATATACTGGTATTATTACATATCCACATATTCTCTTTATAATTTTGGATTTAATGGAGCGGAGTTTAGTTTCTCATCACTACGATCCAGTGAAAAAACATAATAAGCCAACGTCCGCCAAAATGGTAGCCTTAGTTACATGACTCTATACTTGTAATTTTTAGCAATTATTAATAGCTTATACAATATTGAAATTATCTTTCAAATCATATAAAATTTAATCTAAAATTTAAATTGAAATATTCTCACTTTTACAGATCGAATATAAGAGGTAAAACATGATTCTCTATCTTTTTGAATACCGTAAATCAATTATTTAATGCGAAATATAAATAATATAATTTTAACGTGTATGTATTGTATTATTTAATTTATTAATGAATCGGTGAACTCTTTATGAAAACATTTCTAAACTCATTGTACCTATCTAAGTAAAATCTATTGCGGAAACGGTCCTTCGGTATTATAATTACAATCAGTCTAATTCCCGAAGGCTATTCAGGAATTCTTTTAAGTTGACTCTCTTCTGCTCTTCGTTCGAGATACATTTCAGGTGAACTGCCGTGACTGCGGCACGTGTCTGGGCGCCACTAAGACTGCCAAAGTGTTTATTCTTAGAATACAAACTAAGTTAGAACAATACCAATTGGTCTTTCACGTCATTTTTGAACCCGGGAAATGAAGATGATTTGCGAGAAAAGTCTAGATCTGCACTGACAGCCAGTTACGATCTCAGCATAAGACCTAGAATGATGTAGAAGCACCGCATGAAAATGGTGAAGAAGATTAATGAATGAATATGTAATATATAATTAGTATAGAAATCAAAATCGTGGATTAGAAAAAGGAGTAGGTATTTGCGTGTAATAGTGTTTTTCTGTAACACGTTTGTCTCTGTGTTAACACGTCAAAACGTTAATCGATGCCGACCACCGACCGACCGAGAGAGCCAACATCCGACATGTCCGGGGCACATCAAGTGAAAGTGTCACAGGTACAGCGCTCAGCGCTCAGCGCTCAGTGCTCAGTGCT
Organism: Eubasilissa regina; assembly: GCA_022840565.1. Lineage (NCBI taxonomy): Eukaryota > Metazoa > Arthropoda > Insecta > Trichoptera > Phryganeidae > Eubasilissa > Eubasilissa regina. Next base: position 41,249,615 of record JAINEB010000018.1, on the reverse strand, counting down.
CAGTGTTCAGGTGTGACCGGATGTTCTAGTTTCCTGGATATCTGTTATCGTAGCCCGGATCCTTAGTTTCCTAATCGAAAAATGGTGTTTCATGTCTTTTTATTACTTAAGTGCATATCGAAATGTTGAGAGGTATAATTAATTGATGGTTTCATTAAGAATTCTAATTGCGTACACTATTAACTACAAACTGTGTTCTTAGAAATAAAGGCAGTGGGTAAGCGATCTTTCTGTCCTGAAAACATACTTATCTTTAAATACTAAATTAATGTATTAATTATAAATATATACATATAAAATCAATTTTGTCGAAAAATATTGTTTTAGCGTCACCGGGATTCGAACCTGGATTTTCATTTCCAATCCGGGGATTTTTTATATTTTCAAAGAAGGGGGCTCGTTAGACTGTTGCCAAAAGATTTCGCGGGAATGGCTGAGTGTTGAAAATAAAAATTTATTATACGACAACTAACCAATGTCGTCATAGTATTACCATCTATAATATTTGTTTACGTTAATTTTTTCCTGATAATTTATAATTTTTTATTTCCGGAGTCCTGACACTAAATAAAGAGTTAAACCTCCCACTAAAGCATAAATATGCACAGCAGATGTGGAAAATGCTCCTTTTCTGCTTTTATCTTTCCTAAGCCACAATCGAGTTATATTTTTTGATTAGCTTCAATTTGTTTCGTGCACAATATAAACTCGAACATAAGGTATATTTTACATACTGCGCACACGTTCGAGTGAGACACTTCCCTGTTGCAGTGAATGAACTCGGGTCCTCCTTAACACCGAACACAAAGCGGCTACCGCTCGGCACTTAACCGCTTACTAGACATGTAACATCCTTCCTTATCTTAATGTAACGAGGGAATGAGTGCGTTCCCTCGCGCCGCCCTCCCGGGTGCCGCCAGTTCTGCCGCCAACAGGTGTTGCTGATTGATCTGCGAACGCGCGCGGCTGACGGGTCTTGCAATTATTACTATTCACTGGAGATCTCAGTGAACCGTTATCGAAATGATGAGATACGCTAGAATTTCAGTGCCCAATTAATATTTCACGCTTTATAACTCTGTGCTTATTTCGTTGACATAACGCGGACATAAAAAATTTAAATTTCATATCGTCGAGTAGAAATAAGAATGAAATTATGGTAATGTACATAAGACTGATAAAAATAAATCTAAAAATATTTAGCGAGGAATTAAATCTATATTTATCGATTTAACATTTAAGATACAATTATATAAGTACATAATGTAAGAGATGTTCACTATCTCTTTTTATTGACCGAAGAGTGAATAACCAGAAATACTAAATGACTATAAAACTAAAAAATAATTTAAATAACAAAAATATTCTCGTTTACATATGTTTAGGAGTATAAAAAAAAAGAAACGATGTTCGGTTCAGGATTCATTTAAACATTAAATTTCCATAAATTTTTGCTCAGTTTCTTTTCTGCCGACAGCCAATAATTAGTTCCCGAAATAGTATTTATGTTAATCCATCGAGAAATGTATCACTTTATTTAAAAAAATGTAAGCTCTGGACGCCAGAAACATATCGGAGGATTTACCTCATTTTCATTTTCGTGAACCAATTTTCTTTTGCTATTTCTTCTTCTTTCTTTCTTCCTTTACTATTGAGATTCAAATCGAATGTGTTAATACCGTAAAGATGAGATGTTATATATTGCGGTTATTAAAGTTAATATTTGAACATTTTGCAACGAAAATGCAATAGTAAATCATTTTATTTCTTAAGAAACCATATTTTTAAAATAAATAAATTTTATAAAAACAGTGGCCCCCGAACGTTATCGATGGGTTATTTATTTATTATATAATTGTGTCCTATGTCCATCCTATTAAATGAGGGTGGTGAAAGTCTGAAAGGAGTGACTGAAATAAAATATTTGTAAGTCATACGCAAAATATGAGATGCGTGACTAAATAGATTGCTAAAAAATCTCACTTCTGAGAAGGATCAGAAGATTCATCGGTACTGAGTCTTGTCAAATTAAATACAACTCTGTTATTATTCCTCACAACCACTACTGCAGCAGCATCTTGTTTTTGGCTAATGAAGAAGAAATGCGACAATTGTCAGTACTGCAAAATGAATCTTTGAAAATAATACTCAGAAAAAATAGATATAGGTATTCGGATTAGTGAAATGCGGAAAGATCTGAAAATTTAAGCAGAAAATATATTTCAGTATTATGGAATTTATTTTTAAAATCCTCACTAAGAATTTACAAGAAAAATTGATGCAATTCAACATGAGCACGAACATCATGCAAGAGGAAAAGATAGACTGAGACTGCCATTCAGGAAGAGGTTAAATCTCAGAAATCGATGACGTTCAGTGCGATGAAGATCTTAAATGATATACCAGAAGATAGATATAAGGAAACAGGAGAAACTATGTAGATTCAAAGTGAAACTAAGCGTATGTGAAAGATAAGTTGCAGTAAAAAGGAACGATTTTGATCTTGTCTATATTAGAGCATATATAAAAATACTTATGCATGCACAATATTAAGAATAAATAAATATATTTAAAAACGGATTATTTTAAGTAAGCCTGTGCAAGAATCGAACGGCCTACCATGGACGTGTTTTGTTGACCTGTTACATTATTTAAGCAAATTTTTAGAATAAATAAATTATCAATATTAGGTCCCAGTTGACTCGACCGGTGTCCGGTATGTGTACAATGACTGACCGTATTATATTTTAAAATGTGGTGTCACGATAGGTATTAATAAAAGCGACAGAGCCGCGTTTTCCCTCTCTGTTTATCAGATGGCCATCAGTTTATCGCGGTCGGAGATAAGAGGACGTTTTTTTATCGTCGTTATTAAGGTTACTGCATTTCTTTATGGGACTTCGGTGCGCTGCGCCGTCGCATCATCACCTTTAAATATCCACCAAGTCCTTTATTGACATTATAAATTTCAATATTTACATATGCATTATGGAGTAATGAAATATATTTTTTAAACGGTGGCAATATAATAATAGGACTCGCCTGACATCCAACTACTATATTATATTTCCTAACGTTCTGGATGTTCACTTATTTAGTTTGGGTACCTTATACACATACACATACAATAAAGGATGATTTAATACATTTATTCATCTTCTCTTTTAACTACCTTCAATCCGCTTCATCATCTATCCACCGCATCCAGCTGCTCCCCGCAATATTTTTATCAATGTCAATGTTTTTTTAATGTGTTAAGTGTCAATTTCCATTAAAATATATAATCTGAAGGTACATTTTTAAAATAGAAACAGAGAATACTTAAATATTTAAAAAATATTTAAATATTTAATATTTAAAAAATAGAATTTTACAACTCAATATTATTGAGCTTTGTATCAACATTGAATTAAAATTTTAATATCCATAATATTTATTTAAGAGTATACCAAATATCTTTTTATTATGGACACTAAACAATCAAGTAAGATGTATCGTTATGGATCGTTAATAGTAAAAATATATATTTTTTGTTTCACCTTTGACATCTTTCAAAATTAATTTCGTTTTATGGAAATTCATTTAATTATTTAAAGTGAAATCTTAAGCCTTTTATACGTCCGAAGATGGACGTGTTGCGATTAATTTTGTTTTTAAGTTACAAAGTTTTTGTTATTATGCATTTAAAATTATTCTGAAGTGAATTTTCTGCCGATCTGCGTCCAGTATTGAATACAGGCTACCATTTTTTTTATTTTTAACCTTTTTTATTTCTTATCCTCGCACCTTGCTTCCGATTTTGTTCACCAACTTGTCTAATATTACCTGATAATCGCGTCTCAGGACGGATAATAGGGTAGTAATGGGTTGTATAACATTGTTTTTGCATGTTGTAGAATTTAAAACTGTATGTGTTACATGTGTAAATATTATAATATGTATGGCAATATTCTCATAAGTTATTTTTACTTGTTTCTCACAGCCAAATGCGAAACGAGGGATGAAGAACGACGACTAGGTATCTATAATATTCATTATGTAATTTTGTTGAACTATTAGTGTTGGATAGCGACAACTTTTACCGGGTAACATGTGACCGATACTTGATGCGTCAAATTGAAAACTTTGATAAAGTGAGTTAAGATATTCTAAACAAAACGCTAAAACACAACATATAGATTTCTTGTAATTCCTATTTTTCACGCGCGGTCCGAACAATGTAACTTGTTGCTGAGCTCCTGTGCCGCTCTTTCGGGGTAATATCGGTGAATTGATTAAGTGTTCCATTATTTTATTTTTCTTCCATTTCAAACATGTTTAATTAAAAAATATATACCTATAATAATAAACACAATTAAATTATAATATGATTTTAGTCTTTATTAATTACCAGTAAACCGTATCCGGTGTTGCCTGGGAATCAGATTTTATTGTGATTTAAAATGTTGGTTGGGGTGATTGTATTTTCCTGTATCCTAAAGTGCAACTGAGAAAAATAAAAAACGGATGGCATTCAGTGTAACACATAATCATTTATATCGAAGGGAAGGGAGAGAATGCGTATGTTTAGCGCAGGGTCCTAAAAAGTATATAAATTATACAAAATTTAGTTTACATCGATAAAATGATATAGGATTGAACAGAAAAGAAAAAAGTATAAATTCAATAGTACATAATATATAGATTTATGAATCTCTTTTTACCTATACGATTATTTAAATATTTCTAATTCTATAATGCAAACTGCAAACTGCGATTTTGAATTATATTTTTGTCCTTTTGTTATAATTGTAGTGGTCTATCACGATGATTAATGAATAAATCGTATCTGTTAGGTTTCCTGGGAATTTTAATGTGAACTTACTATTCATTTGCCCCCCTTTTCCGCGTGGCACACCGAGTATATACCGTCTAATATATAACACATACTCTGTACCTCTCTCCTGTAATCCAGAAAACAGGAATGCAATAAACTGCACTAGTCGCGTTTTCCATATCGAATCAAACCCTCCCACCCCCGACCTTCTTATCCCCTGATTAGTGGCTACTTATTTCCATGTCACCCTCCTGGCAAGGAGTTTCTGATAGGAAGACGTCCTCCGCTTACTGCTTCGGGTCGATAAGGATACCAGTCTAGCGCTGGAAGGCGAATACCGTTCCTTTCTGAACACTAAGTACGATTGCTTTCTTCAAATTACTGTTTTATTTATAATATTTTCTCACCAAATATGTTACTAAATCATTTTTAGGCATTAGTTAGTAATGTTAGAGGAAACGCTGCGAACAAAGTTTTGAAGTAATACATTTTCAATATATATTATATTATGGTTTAATTTAGACTAAAGTAAAGGTTCTCGGAATTGGTACGGAAAAATTAATTTCAACTACCATTCCAGTTGTTGGCGCTCGCCGTTAGATGTCAGCTTAGATCTTTTAACGGGTTTAAAGATATTTACGTAATTTGTAGAGTATTACGTAGATTCTGATAAATAAATAATATGAAACTATAATAATTAGAGAATATTATAGAATGAATAAACATTTTATTTTAAAGAGAGATACAAACACGGATTTAGTTGAATTTGAAACTAGGTTGAAAGCATGTGTTGTAAAAATAGGACTAACTTGTTGGTCTCCTGGGACGAGGATTAACTCCCGACTAAGCAAGTATCTTACCACTAGACGCTTCAGCAAAACGCAATACGTTACTTTACAACGTACAACCTTGATTCCCAGATTCTCTAAAATGTGTCTGATAGTGATGTGCATTATATTATTTTGAAAAAACACTTGTATTTATGCATTTAGTTCTTACCCTGCAGCCTGCAGTTAGTAGTATGCACGCCTGTAGGTTCACAGCTCTTTATTATACAGTATGATATTTATGTCATTATTTTTCTGACATTTAAGAACATTATTGATGTGGTCTCTGAAGATGTGATTTAAAAGTCGGGCAAGCCAGGAAGCCAGGTGTACTCTACACCCTGATCTAGTAAACTTACAGCAGGATACTCTCGGAGTTAATACGACTCTTTCTGCTTTTCTTAAATGCCTTTTTTTCTCTCCTTTACGGCGCGATTCATGTTCTTGATACACCGCGGAATCTTTTGTTGAATCTCGCCATCTACCTGCCGCGGCGCCTCCACCGCCCCGCCGCCCGGCTACAGGGTGGACACACAAAGTAGGAATGTAGCTATTCAATCAAAATTGTACGAGTTTTATGGGCCATTCCCGCGGCGTTATCGCGGCCATAGATCGCGCCAAATGGCCGCCTATCGGCGTCCGCCGGAAGCTCGATACAGTTTCCCGCCAAAACGTTTCCCGCGTTTCACCTCGCAACAGTTGTAGCGCCGCCCGCGAGGGATTATGCTACCCTGGTAGCTGCGCCCGACTTTGTTACGATTTCTTCAACTGTTCGTCTTCTATCCATCCATTGTCCCTACTATTTTGTAGCGCACCTGGGCCGCTAGTTACATTACCAAATCTCAATGAGAAATCAAATTCATTCTATTGTCGAACTGAAAAAATTATGCCAAATCAGATGCAGAAAAACTGTTAATAACGAATGTAACAAGCAAGATTTTAAACGACATTTACATACGTTGGTTGTGCTTCCAAATCGATATATCTTACTTTATTTATTCAAAGTTTATTAAAAGTAATTTCGATTAGATGGACTTTGTGCGGAAAATGTTCGTTTTATTTATTTATTCATTGATACCCATATGGGGTTTAACATTATGTAATTGAATATGTACAAAATATATATACGCATAATGTATTAATGTATACATGTGCACAGCATATATACAAAATACAGTTAAATTATTATCAATACACTTTTGATATCTTTTTTTGATTTTAATCTAATTTTACTGAATTTAATATAGTCATTAATATCCCTTACTAATTTCAGCATAAGCAATACACGTAATATATTATTAAGGAGAACACATTCTTATCGTGAATTCATTATTCAAAACATATGTCTGTGATATTTTAAATACTAATTAAATGTATTAATTACAAAGGTATATCTTTCTAATTAATACATTTAATTTGTTTTTAAAATAATATATTTACTAATACTAACTATTGATCAAATAAAATATGTTTAATTCACAAATGTAATTAATTGTTGTTTTAAACTCTTATTCATAAAAACACTTCAATTTAAATCAAAATAAGAATTGAGATGAAAATAAAATAAAAATGAGAAAACGTGCAGAAATTTTCTCAGAACGCGCGTGTTTAATACATAAAAAAAGTGTTGGGTTAGGTCAGGTTAGGTAATAACTTAGTTATTATTTGTTATTTTCCCGGAAATTTGAACTCGGCATACCCACTCGCTATTCTTTTTCATAAATCTACTTTGATGTGTATGCGGGTACATATATTTGAATACTAATGTAAGTTATTTTGGTCGAATAAATACGTCAAAACTTCATCAATCAACGTTAGCTTCCGGGAAGATATTCGCAGATCCGCGATCCTGTTGATGGATCGGAACATTCATCCCTTATATCGGAATATTCAGACCGAACTCACCTAGGGCCCGGCGCCATTATGAAAAACTATTTGATCATGAAAGATTTACGGCAAAATATGTAAACATGTCCCGCTCCCCATCCGCGTGACACGTGACAGATCTGGTTCACAAAACAATATTTATTGGGTGACAGATAAGGGCGGTTCGCGCCGGGCGCACTGCGATTTAGGAGGTGTTCATTTATCTTTTATTCGCGGCCCATTACCTGCCCCTGGGGGTGTCTCCCGCCGAGAGTGGGGCCGCGGGGTGCTAATGTCGCGGGGGAGGAGACATCTTACAGGATTTGGCCTTAGCGAGGATACTACATTTGTGTACTGGCTGTACAGAAATAATCAGTAATGGAGATATACTCGTATTTCAGTTTTGTAAAGGCTTGGTGTGTAGCGTAAACCGTAAAACATAGTGAGGTGTTTTTAATTGTTCACCTTTAATAGTATAATAGTAATTATAACTTGTGGTTGTATTATAATCATTAAATTGGGAAATACAGGTAAGGACTCCGATTAAATGTAATATTTACCTTATTTTTTCTAAATTTGTGTCTGCTTTATTTATAATAAATTATGTGAAAATTGCACATTTGGTTGTATTGTGGAAATTTAAGATTTGAAATATAGTGTTAAGGCCATTTATTAATTTTTTTTAAAACGTTATAGTTAAAGTTATACAAAATTAAAATCTAGGGGCAGATAGCGAACTAATTTTTTACCTTTAAACTATTGTAATAAAATAAATATAAACCAGTTTGCCAGAAGTTTTCGTAAAAATATGTTTTACTTCATAATGCGTGAGGCTTTCGACTTTTTTGAATGTTTGAAGCTGAGTTTCTTTGGATTTTTAAACCACGAATAACCTTATGATCTAATATCGAAACACCTCAAGGTCGCTTATCGTGGATTTCGAACTCCAACCCTCGTAAGGGAAATAAGAAGTCTTAGGGGTGCATGAAATTAGAAAAGGCTATTGTATACATCGTGAAAAAAGATGTAGCGATATTTTTTTCTCGCGGTTAAACAGCGCGACGTTACTTAGCTTGTAGATTATTAAAGTATGCAATTTATTTTTTATCTACATGCCATTTACACCATAATAAGAATGTAGTAATTAAGTATTTAATTAAGGTATAAAAGTTAAAAGTAGTAGGTATTCTGATATTTTATGTAACACATCATATCGTCATATATGGCGGTCCATGAACTCTCGAGGATGCTGCCAGTACCGGAAGGTAGCGCTGTGAAGTCTGCCTTGGTAAAATTACTATAAATATTCAGTCAACATAAGTATGCAGGTTACATTTTTTCATAAATATGTATATAAGTAGCTACTACTTATTATTATTACTTTCACGCCGTATCGCCTCCGGATTAGGCAGAGAGGATTCCATACTTTCTGTCTTGGTATACTACTCTTGCCACGTTCACTTTCGTATACCGTACGCACGCACTTATTGAATTTTCTTTCGGATGTTGAATCTTCTAACAGGACCGTTCTCCAATACTCGGTGGATTCCCTCTGTTTCTGTATCATGCTCTCTCCGTTCACACTTTCCACACAACCAAACCGTCTTAGTCTTAGAACCCTATCTTATTTTTATCGACTATGCTCCTGATTCGACCATTTTTAAATCTATTACGTGATTTAGATTTTTCACACATGCGCCTGGATCACCTATTATCCAACATAAAAATGTAGGTTGAACGTATATGCATTCCAACATAAATATTTACGTTATAGGTACACACATTGAAATTGTGCTAAAGGATAGAGAACCTCGGTACGTCACATTTAACCCCAGATAAAGTTGGGCGAGCGGTTATCTGGCGAGCGCGGAGGGGTCGGGGGTGAGTGTGTAAGATCCGAGTGTGGCCCCCCTCGGCGGAAGTCCGGTGCCGCCGCTGCCCAGTGGGCCGGAGGCGCCGAGGGGCAGAGCCTCGGAACTTCCAAACCAGAGATAGGGACTGTAAACGTGTTAAATCGTTTGTGGCGTATCGAACTTGTTAGGCGCACGACACGTGACGTCGTCTATTGTCATCCCTTAATTCCAGGCGAACCTTTCGCATGAAACTATAATGTATTCTTATAAGTACTTTTTTAATATATTTATTTATTCGTTTCATAATTTTTAACTTCATTTTATATATATTTAATATTGAAGCAATTTACTACGTGTAAACAAATATTCTTATTACGATTTTACAGAATATAGATTTACAGTGCATCATACCTGTAAAGTATGGTGACTTACACAACATTTGTCAATACATTACTGTGCAATCGAGAGAACTATGAGTGTAATTAGGTAAAATCATATGTACGATAAACTCATACAAGTAAAAAATAAATAAATTACTAAATCAATATTTAATTTAACATTTTGAACTATAAATTTGTCAATGTAATATAATATCTAAAGAGATTTTCATCACTTTCCTGATTATAATATTATCACACAATATGATGAGATGTACAAATACATATGAATTTTTTTGACATAAATAAACATTATTAAGCGTGCCACGGATAGGTCGAGTATGCGGATGAAAAACAATTAACGGTTGATTACATTTTCCACTGTTTTCATTTTAATATTTGTACTGAATTCAATATTTATATTTACCATGAAATAGTCTTTCTTTTTATGTTATTTTTAAAGTAAATTGTAAAAATACGCACCAATAAGAAAGTAACTTAATAATGTATCTAATAATGTCGACATTGTGACTGATCAAATAGTATTAACATTATGCATGTATGTTTTTGTATTAACGAAAGGACATCGCCACATCAAAGTCCTACACTCATCGTACATAACTGCAAAACAAACAAGAACACGGCTTCCTTATGCTAATGTGAAAAATTAACACGGGTTAAAATTATTCGAAATCTGGGAGTGCTGATCGATGATCATCTTAACTGGAAAGAACATATATCGAACCTAGCTAAACGCGTAAGAAAACTAATTCACTTTTTTAAAGGAATACGACGTATAATTGACTACAAACTCTTAAGATCGGTGTAGATTGCATTCTGTTACTCCTTAATTAATTACGCTATTTTAGTTTGGGGAGGAGCAGCAAAAACAATATTATAGTCGGCTAAATGAGCACAAAAGACCTTTCTCAAGGTAATAAATGGTCATCCCTTTGGATGACCATTTATTACCTTGAGAATTTATTAAAATCCATCAGATCTTATATTTAAAGAGTACAATGCTCTAGACATTAGACAAATCTTTATGTTGAGTCTCGTTTAATTTTTCCATGCTAACAATAACTCACCCCAAGCAATAAATTATGGACACAATACAAGACAAACAACGAACATCTACACGCCAGTTTCGAGAGCAACAACGACATTTTATCAAAGATTCTACATGTTCTTACCTCCGAAACTGTACAACACACTCAGTATCAACTGGAAATCGTTCAACTCCAATAAGATTACACAAATATGGACCCAACATACAATCAGAAGCATGGCTATCCAACATTCTAACATAATCATTACACAGTGCTTACACTAATTCTACAACACTCCCACTTCATTTTCTTTTATTCTATATATATATATATATATATATATATATATATATATATATATATATATATATATTTTTATTTTTTTTTATTTTTTTATTTTTATTTTTTTCTCTATTTTTATTCCTGTCGAATCTTAAATAACAGCACGAAATAAACTGGCTACTTTAACACAGACTTCAGTTTAGCAAAGTAGCCAGGACAACGCTGTATATATCAGAGGTGGAGTCTACTCCATCCCACTCAATAAACATGTTACAATGTTATATTATAATATACTCACCTCTGTTATAACAAAAATATGTATGTCAATAAACAAAAATAAAATTAAATAAAGACAATAGATACAAATTGATTTTATCTATTATTTTTGTATTACAAGTAGATTAAAAAATATATATATGTATTTATATAAAACCTGGCAAGAACTGGTAGTTAAGCTGGTTAGGCCATGTGGAACGAATAAGGAGAGAATGGTAAGAAAATAATATTTATAAAATAACAGATATGGAGGATATCCGCGGAAGACTTGGAATGATCAGGTAAACCAGAAATTTGAAGATTGCTCATTAGAAGCATGAAAAAATGTGTGATGTGTGTATGACGAGAGTTGTGAGTTGCCCTGAGGACAGAACAGGAGCCCTCTATCTTCTGTCTACCGCGAAACAACATAATGGACTGTTAATTAGATAACTATATTAGGGTTCTTAGTGACATATTATTTTTACTATGTTCAAAAGATTTGTAAATGCTTTTAAATAAAGTGAAATGGTTAGATGAATGAAATAAGATGAGAGTTTTCTTCTGCTGGTTTCTCCCTCTGATGGCATTATCAGTCCGCATGCATCTAACATCTGTTTTTGGTTACAGGTTAGTTGTCTTATTTTATTAATTGACTTTGCTTATATTTAAAAGTTCATTTACGCCGACGTTTTAGTAGATGCATTATATTTAACCTTAATTTTATTTAGTTTAAAAATGTAGTTTAATTATAATGTCAAAATTAGTGTAGCGCGAAGTTTATAGAAACGTTAAAACTTTTCGTGTTCATCAGTTTGTCATCGCAATATATTCCGAACCCTGGGTCTCGACAGACGGACCTCCGAAGGCATTCCGCAAGATGTGTGCCTTTCAATAAACAAATGTGCGCCGATTAGCAGCGTCCTTGCGGCACCCCCCGGCCGCGCCGTGTTATAACGGGTGGGAATCACTTAGGGGGTGTCATAACGGCCGTTAGCCCGTTGATAACGACTCGGCTGCGCCAGAGGATAACGGATAACGGACCGTTTATGTGCGCGGGCCGCCCCGACGCCATTGTGGAAAGCTAATGGCGCCGGCAGAAAAAAGATAAGAACTCTTCCTTTTTCTCTGTACCGCGCCAGATACAAGCCAGACAAGGGGGCCCTCAGGTGGAAACCAGCCAGAAATACAACAGACGAAGAAAGGGTTACTCGTGTTCATTACACCTGTTTCTACCGCAGCCACTGTAAAGTGTCATTCTTACCGAGTGCCGGTTATCTCTTAACTAATTAATCTGTGCGGATTTATTTTCTAGAAATTTAGAGATTATTACAGTGCGTGATTATTCAAATACTCCGAGTGCACCGCTGACAAGATGTACTTAGTCTCGGTAAAGGTATTAGATTGCCATTTTTTATGGTTGTAATAGTTTTTATGGTGGTGTGATTGTAATGGTTCTTGTGATTGTAGTGCAGGGTCGGCTTGTGCCGGATTACTGAGAGTCCATCAATTTTGTATTTTTATTAAATTTAATATTACAAGAATACTTAGCGAACGTAGTTTTAAAAATATACTAATAAAATACACACGTATGAAAATGATATAAAGACACCATCAGTACGAACTACACTGTCTCATCACTGTTTACTAATCTGAGTCACTTTAAAACATTTCATGGATTTTTGTCCGATTTAATGAAGTCGAATGAAATTTAAGGAAGTTATTTAAACTACTATTTATTGTATATTTATTTACTGAATTCGCCAATCATCTTTTGGAAACAAAATATTTTTTTGACATTATTAAGGGTTTAGAAATTTTACAAATAAATACTAAGAGTTTACAGTTAGATAAATTTGTAATTTATGAAATAAGAAAAAGTGTTAATAACAAATTAAATATTATAAATAACCAAACTCTTGTAAATAATCACCTTTTAAATTGGTTTTCACAGTATTTCCTAATTAATTATCCAAACTTATACTTTTATTTTTATCTATACTTGGATTTTTAATTTTAGTTTACATTTTTTTCTTAAAAAGATACCATAAGTATCGAAACATGATGATTTATCAATAAGCAGTGGTTTAAACAAAGTATTTTTTCTTATTATTTATATATATATTTTGTTTATGTTTACTGTAGTTTGATTCTATTGAATATGATACGTACCTCTTTAAAATAGTTAGGATGGTTAGGAGCACAATATTATAATCAGATCTCTTTAAAATAAACCTGTTTTTTTTTTTTGAAAATAAGTGTATTAAAACAATATTTTTAGTTTAGACAAATAAATTGTGAAATAATTGTGCGAAAATTGAAATGGCACTTGTTACCGCGCTCATCTCCACCCAACCCCATCCCGCTAATCTCTCGCGGGCGGGAATTTTGAATATCGAATGCCTTACCCCCTCCCGGCCGACCACTGCCCCCCGCCTCCCCGCGCCTTCGGGTGCCGGGGAAATCGCGATCAAAATGTTTGGTGTTGTAGAAAGATAACGCGGCCCATGTGTCCCTCCCCTCCCGCACCCCCCGGCCTGAACCGCTGAAGGGGTGGTTGGAGCGGGGTCAGGTGTGGAGGGGCGAGGGGATCATTAGACAAGTGGAGATGTGAATATTCTCCTGAAAGATTGCTGACAGTTTCGACAGAGGGGCGGTTCTGATCTCCCGATGATGAGAAGCTGCTTCCATAATAGAACGTTTGTGTACAGCGTAATAAAAACACTCTGATAATAATCTAATTAAAATTATACATAAATAATTGACAGAAAAAAGATTTGGAACGTAAAATATAAAAGTTTTTAAAATTTGTATTCTATTAACACAATTTTAATATTGTTATTTCACCATTTATAACAGTTTGTAATCTTTTCTCATTTTATTGTTTTGTTTTCGAAGTACATAAACATTTCAGTATTGAACAGTTGCGCAATTTACAGTTTTATTTTACTGCTTAAATTATTAAGATTTAAACCAATATTTAACTAGTCTGATATGATATGAACATAAAAATAATCTCATGTTAAGAGTACCCAGAATATTTTTGGAAGTATTGAATTTGTGTGTTCAATTCAAGGATTACATAAGGGATATTGAGAAAAATCAACAGAAAATGATATATTTTTGATAAACATTGCACTGAATTAAACCCTTTGAAAATTAGAGATTTGGTATATAAAGACATCTAGTAGTCGGTGGACGTCGGCTGATAGTCGGCTGATAGTCGGCTGATAGTCGGCTGTATTCGGCTGATAGATGATAGTTTTCCTAGGTCGTCTTTTATAAAATTTACAGATGTAACAGAATATAGAAGGAATAGGAAACATATCCAATTTGATAAATCGCGGATTCCAACTTCTAATCATTATAGAAGTATTTTGTTAAATGATAAAAAAATATTGTACAACCTTCTACTTCTTGTAGAATTCCTAATAAAGCTTCAAACTTCATTCTCCCCAGTTCTTTCAGGAGAAAATAACATCAGACAGATATACCCACATCCAATAATACAGATTCAGGTACGCATTCCAGGTTTGGTAAACATATTAAGAAACCAAAACGTTTTACCTTCCTGAAATTGATTAATTGTTATTATATTAGTATTATATAAAATGTAAACACGCATCAGTCGATAGGTAAAGTGTAAGCAGAAGATTTTTATTAACAGTTAAAATATGTTGTTAGATTTTATGACTGGGAACGTCTTTTGATGCTCGAGAATGTCATTTAAATGACTGCACTGGATCCCAAATCTGATTTGGTAGATCTAGAAGTTGAACATCGAATTAACTTTTGCAAGTATTAAAAATATTATCCATGTTGGAATTACTCGCACCAGGATAGCAGGCGAGAAGGGAGGGAATATTCCAGGTCAGGTAACTGGACTACAGCCCTGTACACGCCACACCCCGCATTTGATTTCCTTTAGATTTTTCATCTCGCGGTCAGCCCTCCCTGAACCCCTTCCGGGTGTAGCGCACCTACGCCATTGTAATATATTTTTAAATTAAATTATTTTCCGGGATGTAATAACAATCAGTTCCGAGAGAATTTAATCTGCTCCAGCGGCGTGCACTTTGGTGATAACAATACTTCATTACAGAGAAGAGATTACAATTATTATTATTGTTACTGTTTTTATGTGGAAAAATACATTTTATTATTTTTTGATAAGATCGTCCCGTCATTATTAGTATCATTATTCAATTAAATTTTATTCTAATTAAAATTTAACATCGAGACAGTATTAAATATTTCATCATCATCAGTCCACTGCTGCATACTGCACGAAGGTTTCTGTCGAGGTTTCTGTGAAGAAGTAGAAACATCACAAAAATAATTTTTCATTTTACAATACGTTTAGAAATTTTGTCATTATTTGTGTATCTATCTAGCTTACGTGATATATTTTAATATACATATCTTTCTAGAACAATGATAATCCTGAGGATTTTATTCGGCTTTATAATTGAACTAGTACTGCTGTGTATTCTGCTCGCTATCATATATACATACATACTACAACCACTTATATCTCCTATGTTTTCCAAAGATGGAGAAGTATGTTTCTTTTTATAATATTTTCATTGGCTGTTACAATTATATCACATGTTATGATAATATTTTATGACATGAGGCTGTTATTTTCATGATTAAAAAATAGTGCTCAGAACTGCGACCTTTCATTTTATTCTACGATAAAGTAACATTTTCATTTAAATTAGCTTTCAATTTGAAAAGATAGCAATATTTAATCGTGTAATTTGTTGAATACGAGTATAGATTTTTTTTACAAATTTTATTGTAACTCCTGTATGAACTTTAAAAATCAAGTAAACACCGTGAATAAAAATTCCCTTTAATGTAACAAAAATAAGTAAATCAATTTATACCGCTTATTTTTTTAAGTCAGTTTTTAATTTTGCACATTTAAAAATAAATGTAAAAATATTATTCTCGTCAAATGCTGAACAAACACGCTGTCGAAGCGTATATAATATAATGTATTTGGCAAAATGTATACGAGTGTGCATAAATAATAATAATAAGATATTGAAATTCACTTTTCCAATCCGCTGTTGTCTCAGCATATTTTCATTTTCTCTCCCATATCTCACGCAGATTCTCGCGTCAAAAATCTTTTATCTCTACCCTAGCAGCTCCCCCGCCGGGGATAAACAGCCTGCCGGGGGGCGGGGGGCGCGCCGGGCAGGGGTGGGCCTCCTTCCTATCGTGGCGAGAACAGATAACACTGCAGCCCGAGTCTGTGTACATCATTTATAATATACACAGAAAGGGGAATGGAGATTTCGGGACCTTTAAAAATGATATCGCCAGTTTATTCATATTGCGTGAAAATATCCTCTCGAATACCATTAAGGTCGTCACGTCCGCGGAGGATATATAGAAAACATACAAAACTGTCACGCGATATTGGCACTCGAGGGCGGGGAATAGTTTGGAAATAATTTTTCACTCTATCTGATGATGGGAAAACGTCGCTCCTGCCCGCGATGCGCGGCGGGGCGGGGGGCGGCACCCCCGGGGGTGAGGCGGGCGGCGCGCGGGCTGCGAAAGGGAAATGAAAAACTGTTATATACGGTCTTGGAAACGGCCTGTAAAAAAATTCATACGCAGTATGCTCCGCCAGATCGCGCGATCTCGGCCTAATCCCCGGCAGGAACCTTCCTCGCGGTGATAATATAATAATATCAAAATAACTTTGATACAATTCTTTGTCGGAACCCGATGTAATAAAAGTGTTCCAAATTCAATTAAATTTTAACGGCAAATAACAAAGCGGAGTTTTACGATTACACAAAGTCTGCACTCGGGGAATATTATGATATCAGCGGAAATCTCATAAGAAGTCGTTTTTAAAATAACTATAAATAACACTGGCCATAAAATTTATACGGCCTTTTCTTTCTCGACACCTAAAGCGGACGCCGACTGACTTTTGAGATATGGATTTAAAAATCGGCCATCCCCGATACTAAAATATCTCCATTTAGAACTGGAAACCTCGCCACAGGGCTGTGGCAGTACTGCCTTAATAATATATGGTTGCCAAGTTAATAAGATAAATATTTAGCGCGACTATGAAGTCGATATTGCGGAATTAATCTATTTATTTTGTGTCGCAAGACTATGACGGTTTGCTATTTAATAAAATAACACATTTTTAAAATTATAAACTCTTAATAATAATATGTACCTACATCAAGCGCAGATGTGGCAGCTAGCTGCTTACATGTAAAACTAAATCATCCATACGGTCTCAGTGCATAATGCACGTATACTTATATAAAAAAATTCAACCATCTATCTTTTTACTTCTATACTGCTTGCACCATTTTTTATTCTTCGTTCTTAAACAAGTAAGTGCCTTATCAGTAATACACCCGTAATATTATTTATTTTATGTACATATTTATAAAATGTTTTAAGAACGAATAGAGTGAAAAGATTAATTTGTATTTTTTAAAACAACATAAACACGTAAATAGAAATGAAATGATACATGTTATGGCGTTTTGTGTGTAATAATGTCGGAGGGATGAAAAGAGAGTGGGGAAATAAAACGGGAGGTGTAGCAGTCTGAGCGGTAAATGGTATAGTTATGTTAGAGTAAGTAGTGACGATTAATATATTCTAAATTATTCTTTTTGTAGAACTATTTAAATCCCTAGTCTATTCTTTATGTTAATCTGTTATCTTGATGGCGATATGCATGCGCAATTTCCAGAAAAATACTACCCCTGCTATGATAATACATTAGAAAACCAGCACAGTAGACGGGGTAGTAGAATAGAATCACTGTTAACTTTATTGCTTTATAGCGAAATCCACACAGGTTTGTATATACTCATTTGAAATATTATATAATATCTTACAAGTACGTTAAAGGAAGGAGCTTGTACTGATGTATTAATGTGTGTAAATAAAAACTTTGCCTGCAATCATTTGTCAACTCGCAAAAACTAATGACGCATTCAAATTAATTTTAGTTTCGATTATTTTCGTAACCGTAGTTAAATTTTTAATCACAATTAAAAATAATGTGTTCGTATTAATGAACACATTTTTTCTGTTATGATATTTTCATTTTATTTAAGCTATTTCCACAAAAATTGTCCTAGGCAATTCATTTATTTACGCATTGTAGCACCAGTGTAAACAAGAATAAATATTCAAAAATATATTTTCATATCACACAATAACAATGCTTTTCAAACTTTTTAAATATTAATATAAAATAAAATTTTCTTTAAAATTTCACGAACAACGACAATTTTTAATTACCAACATGATTTTATTATCAATTTTTAATTTACTGATAACTTTTTGTATTTTATATCATTTTTCGTGATTCATTATTATTGTTTAGCTTGTCTATATACATATTACAAGCTTAAATTGGTGATATATATTTATCACCAATTTAAGTCTTGCATTCACTTTGTAATGAAACTAGGTTTCAGACTGACTCACAGCTTTTTAAAATGATCTGAATTCATCTTTCGCTGCGCCGGACCGGTCTCCGCGATGCAGTCAGCCCTGCGGGGTGGGAGCCACCCGCCTCCCGGGAGGGGTGGCGGAGGCTTATTGAAATAAAACAAAATCAGCTGAAAGGGGGCGACTGCTGGCGGCCGATAACCGCTGATAGCATCGCCGGGCGGGTGGCGCGTCACCACGCAGAAGGGTTTCGATTTGTTCTCACGTCAGTTGTTACTTTTCCGAAGCGTACGGGTTCGAGGTGTGCAATTATATTGTTTCAACTATTTCTTTAAATTATCCTTATTATAATTAGTTACATTATTATAATTTAATTTGTAATATACATTTTTTATAAACATGAATAAGTAAAATAATATATTGGAAATGGGTCATTCAGGAATATATGTATCTAATCCATTTATGATGAAATGAAGAATGAACAAATATGTAGTGAATGCAAAGCTAACGTATGACGTTAAAGTGCATCTGATCATACGGAACGAATAATTGAGTACAGTAATCATGGCATCGCCTATAGAGAACGATCACGAAGGACTTGGCATAAACGTACTAGATATTGGAGGATTGGTATAAAGGAAAAATTTCCTTTTAATGTAGTTAAATTTTTTAATAAGAAGCTATTTTTAAACAAGGTGGTAAATGAACTTTGCGGAGATATTTACAAGAAAAAATTTACAAGAATAAATATTTGATGGAAAACTGACAGAAACTACCAGGAGTTACCGTGCCCATAAAATTTATTACATAAATATACATTTTTCATGTATTTGAGTGTGGCATACCTCACTATCTAAGTACGACATTATTTCTTACGTATCTGTAATTTTCTCTTACTTTTTAACGGTATTCGCAAATACTATCATCATATTCGCTCGAGACACTGAGAAAAGCTGAAAGGAGCTCTTTGAACCAGCAGTCCGCGGCGCCTGTGTGCATAAAACTCTGTGGAAAATAAAAGGCCATCGTGGACTTGCGCTGCCATCGGTGCCTGCTGCTCTCAATCTAGCATCTTAAAATATTCGGTATGACATGGACATCCTTTTGTCAGTCTTTATAATGATTTCCTTACACCGCTTCTTCATCTTGACGATCGGAGGTTTAATATCCGTTTCCCTGACTTATGGTAGTCTGAGATACTATTACGGATCGCGGGATGTCACCGATATTACGCGATGAAAGATTATAAAATGTGAGTATCCGAACCGCCCTGTCCCCGGTCCACCCGGTGGCTGTATGGCGCTGCTCTATGAAAACATATATGAAATATATTCAATCTGCGAGTGAGCGATAAGCACCGCCTTCAGCCGCGCCAGCCCCCTCCTCAACCCCCGCCCGACCCACCCACGGGCGGATTCCACACAGGCGATTATTCAATTCCATTCTCACGTAAAAGGATTTATCTGAGAATTATATTTTCGATCGCATGAAAATGGGAATTGGATGCAGTCTACTTGAACGACGGTTATTATTTTTTGCAACATTTTATGAAGCACTTTATGAAGCACTCCGGTATTTTTAGACTTTTCACTGTCCAAGGTTTTTCCATTAGAGCGGTAAAACGAATAAAGTGCTATCGCGTTGAGGGCAAACAATATCAAGGTGCCATAATTAAAACGTGTCCAGCCACACGACGTAACTCGGTGACGTTTTGTTTCCACTTTGAAAATGACCTCACTTATGCGAAATGTCCGGTGTAGTAAATTTCTTTATTTTGTATATTTTAATTTAACAATAAGCTGTACTTTTTGTTGTCTGCCGGTCTGGACATATCTGTTAAAGATGTCGAACGACAGGGAAATAAGTTCCCGGAATGGAGGCCTGGCCCTGTTAGAAAAAGAGTCGATCGTCTTAAAGTTATTCATGCGAATACCGTGAAATTTTAGAAAATAAGATTTGAAAGTGTCTGGTAGATTATTTTCAAGTTTAAACTGAACACTTGTTTTTCTTACAGATTACGGAACTCACCATCGAGACTCACATTTTCCATCGAGACTTTAAATAAAAGAAAATTAGTCATTTGTTTAATCTAAATCATTTTAATTCGTGTGTTGGAAGATGTAACCGCTCGGTGTCGTTCGATGAGGATGTGGGCTGCTAAAGTAAAGCTGTTTACGTATATTGTACTTGTATATGATGCAAATCCAATTTGAGATTTTATCGCCTTCATCTCGCTTGACGATTATACCACCTCTCTATTCATAAACAAAATTCCTGTTTGCTCACCGCCCGCCTCCCCGTACGACCCCCATCCCCCGATGAACCGTATCGCTAGAGCCTATTCTGCTCTAAGAATTCCGTTTCGACCGACACTGGAATACTTTTACAATAATAATATTTCCAAAATCTTTTCGTGTTATATAAAACTTTTCATGTTATATTATATTATTTAATGATGGATATATTTTTTAATGTTGGATGAGTACACGTAGACATATTGAAGAATAGACTTTGTATTAGGCCGCCTCGTGTCGGGGTGGTCTTTCTATGAATTAATTTTTTTTAGAACACACATGTGCACATGCAAATCAAAAAAATATATATTAATATAAATATTGATATACACGATTACGTAATACACGTATACACGAAAATAAGAATACCCTATATCTTGAACCTACATATTATATATGCACAAACGAACATACGAAAGAAATCTGGCGGGTTTCCAGGATGAGGATCGAACTCCTGACCTGTTGATTACTAGGCGATTAACGGATTACGTTATCATATTATAAACTTAAAAATTGGACGTCATATTTCACACATATATAAAGTTTTAACCAAAATAAATGAAATAATATAATATTTAGTAAGAAAGAAGCACTTTATGGCTTGATATAATAGAATGAACATGAAATAATAGAATATTTAGTTTTAAACCGATATATATATATATATATATATATAATTATGTATAAATAATGTAAAGCCGATCTTAGTATGGTGAGTAAGATTAAAAAAGGATCACTAAGATGGTGGTTATGATGAGGAGATAATGGTAAGGAAGATATATGACGCAAGTGTTGATGCCACCAAAAATAGAAGACGTCCGCTGAAGACTTGGCTTGAAGGTAAGTTAGATACTGGAGGATGGTCCTGTTAGAAGCCTCAATAATTGACGAGCTTGTATGAGAAGATGTATACATGTGGATGAGGCGAGAGCTGTGTTAAGACAGAAGAGTATGGCCCTCTATACTCTCTCCTTACCCTCGCGGAGAAAGTTAGTTTATGGTAAGTTAGTTAGTTAGTTAGTTAGTTAATTACATAATTAAGTGATTTAAAAGTAAATATTCTATTATTTAACAACATAAATGATGTACGAATAGTTACAAATAATTAATTTTAGTAAATATGAATGAACTGATGACACCTTTCAGAATGTGAGCATGATACATGGTACCCAAATATTTTGTTTATATCATTTGAAAGTAAGGTACAAGAATAATACAATTAACTACACGTTTGCAATTAATCTAATAATAGCAGCTCAGAAAACTATTTTAAAAGTTATCCTCTAAACCTCAATCACAACGAGCGCTTATGATTTTTTAAAATAAATTAGATGTCTTTGATATAAACAAATATACGCTAATAATACTCTAATTACATATATAAACACGAACACACACTTTTTAAAGGAACCAAAATATAATAACCACACGAACAAATAAACATATCCTAAAAGCCCATACGTACAAAATATTTTGGATCTAAACTATTTAATAGAATGCTGAAAAATTGAACTCATTTGAATTATCCCGGTAACATGAAACTGAAAATAAAAACCTGGATTCGTAATACGAATAGAGCTAGGATTGGTGCACTCACCCAAATCTATAATAATTGCTGTCGCGAATTTCCTAAAATAATATACTGAAAGTCTACTTTGTAATTACTTTTTATACATACACCTTATGAATGATTTTCAAGATGTATGTATAGAAGTAAATGTTAATTTCGGTGTAATACTTGTAAACTAATTTATTGCATAATTACTTGGCACAGTCTAAGCATATTATACATATCTTTTATATAGTTTCTGATAAATAAATTACCCTCATATCGTGAGATAAAATAGCTTTAACGGTTAATATGCCGCAAATGATACAAAATAGAATAGCGCGCGTCTTCAATCTTTAAATCCACAGCCGATGGACGCCATTTTCCAATATGGCGTCACGTTTTTCGCGGGATCGCTTTTTCCTGTTTAACATATATCCGTAATGCTGTCCTTTTTCCGCTATCGCCTCTCACAAGTGGCAGACCGGAAGCTGATAGAGCCTGCAAAGTTGAGCCTTTATAAAGTTCGGTTATTCAGCCCGGCTTTACCGAAGGCTGTACTGCTTCTTCCATATCCGCTTCAGTCATTTCCTGCGGGGTTGGTTCTGTTTCATTACCCCCCGGTAATGCGAAATGAGCAAAAAGAGTAGTCATTATTTTGCTGGACGTGGAAAGTTTCTTTCCCTCTGGATTATCTGCACAGCAATGCTGGTGCAGCCGGAACGGTCGTGTCACATTAGGTACCTACCTGCTTACGCTTGTGTAATGTGATACTTGCGCTTCGTTACAGTAAGTTATAGAATCATATCAAATAATTTTAATGTTTTCTGTGATCTTCTTCTTTTTCGTTTTGCTCTTGTAGAGTAGTCGCGACCAGTCATTTTGCATGTGAGCTCGTAAAACTGCCGTGGAAATATTTGGTTATTTGACATTGAGGTCTGGCTCATTCTTGGAGATAATTATTAGTGTAATATTCCACCAGATCTGTCGAGCACGTTGATTCCACGCTCATCGTGGTCAAAGTATTGGATAAGTATTATGAGACAGATGAAGTTATTCAATGTCAAGTTCCTCGAGGATTTGCAAATTAGCCAAGTGTATTGTCTGTAGTTTGCGTAACATTCTTCGCCAGCATTCATGTTGTATACCTTTCTGCGTGTCTTCACTCTTAGGGCACCGGAACAAAGATGAAACGTTCGTTCGATATTCGCGTAAAGGACGGTACAGAGTCGAGCGTGGAACGGAATCATTGATTGTCTATTGTATTTTGTACTTAAAGCAGAACGATCAGTTGTTGCATGCGTTATCGATCTTTACCGCCAAATATCCAACACGTGAAAGCATAGTTTTATTATCATACGATTTTTTAAAGGCTTAAACTTGTTATATCGATTCAAAGATCCTTCCTCGTTTACGGTTAATTCTGATTTTACTTAATTATAAATGTAATTAAATATTGATAGATTGACTGAATTGATTGAAATTTTTTTTAGGAAGCGTTATCTCCTGTTTATAAATTGAACTGTTGAGTTGAACTAAGCAATTAAATATTTCTCACGGGATATTTTGACTCAGTTTTCATTTAAGTTGTGCTGGTCGACACGCGGTTCTGCGTTTTTAAAATCTCTACATTCCAGCAAATTCGATTGGGAAGCTTTAAACACTAAAGTAACATTCTACTTCCACTGCAGGAGTAGTTGTGGAACGGACCAGACATTGTTCAAGTGTATCTCAGTGAATGTTTGATAATAAAAAAATATTTAAAAAACAAACAAATATTAAAATAAATACATTTCATTATAGAATCACCCAATTATTTTTATTGTGTTGGTCTTCTGTGTATACAAATTAAAAAAATATCTATATTTTTTTAACTGTAAATATACGAGTATGTTATGTTATTTTATCATGTATTTGCGAGCGATTTTTATGTTTTAAAGTATCATTGAGAATCGACATAAATAAATTCCTGTCTTATTCAATTTACACTTATTCAAAGCAAACTTTTCACCGAACACGAGTAAATGAATTATCAAGGGGCGTATCGAGGGTGTATGTGTATCGAGCCGCCGGCGTGTGAAGTGTGTGTACCTTACCGCATGCGTGACGTCGTATGCATATTAGTTGTGCTGCGAGGGTAGCAGCCGTAGCGGGAGGTGTCCCTATACCACACTGTCGCGTGTCGCTAGTTCTCAACTAGAAAATAAGGTTCGGCAAAATGTGAGCATTATCTGGAAAAATAATATCTTTTATTTTATGTCATTCTCGATCTACTTATCACGATAGTTTTTTTTTTGCTCCGTGCCGTAGTGCTATGTTTGATTTTCGATTTCGCACGAACGGAGATTTAGTTTCCGCTGCATGTCAGAAATATAAATTGATAACCGGTGATATGACCTCCTGGCACATGTGATCGTCATGTAACCAACAATTATTAGGAAAATTTACTTTTGATATTGCACAATAATTTGTGGTAATAATATGCATTATGTAATAGTGGTTACGTATATAAAAACATCTATATTTTTTAGTATCGATCGTTTTGCTTTCTTAAAACCATGATAAATGTAGACATTCGTCATTGTTGCAAAATAATAAAAAATATCAAGAATCTTCTAGTTAAAAATTGTACTTTACGCATGCTTCATTTAAATAAGCGAAAAACTACTTAAATAAATTAATGTTTAAGCTTTTCAATATAAAAATATAAAATACTTTGTACATGGGATATTATTCAGAACGCATATTATATTTAGATTTATTATAAAATTTAAACTTTAAAAAAAATTCTCTTGATATTTTTAAATATTATAATAATATAGTTTGTTATTTTTGTTTCAGGTAAGTAACGAGACATCTAATCACACAATAAATACTATTGAGCGGTTGAGCCCGGTGGTAAGTCTAGTTACTACTTTTTCGGTAGCTAATGTTTTTTATCCATTATAGAAATATGTTTTATCTCACAATTAATAACTTTTGTTTGATTCGTAGTCAATACTGTACTAATAATTTATTATTTATTACGATAAATGGTTATAATATGTATTTATTTTTAAAAACACTTATTCACAAAAATAACTTGTACAAACATAATTACATTTTTTTAGATTGTAAACTTTGTTTTTTAGATTATTTCTTTAACAGAATCTATTTTTAAAAAACAATATTTTTTTGAGAAATAAATTTAATACCTAACTTAAACTGTCACTGTGTAAAAATTTTAGAATGGGACTTGTGGTGAAATTTAGTTAGTTGTTTATAATATTTTAGTTAGTTTTACACGCTTTATAATATATAATATTCTTTTATTTCCTCAATATCATAAATATAATAAATTCAACATTTGAATTTGTAACTATTAAAGATTCGTTTCTATCGAACCGGAGCTACCAGGGGAGTATGGTTGTTAGGGTATTTGGAATAATTTCGGGGGTTGTGCGAATTCAAGTTGCGTCGGGTCGGCGGGTAGCGGAGGGTGGGGAGGGGAGGATTCACAGCACACCTGTTGATCGTAGATGTTCATTACAGACCCCTTCGGTGGAGTCATTTCGCGTGTGGTGTATGTCACTTTTAAACGAATCAGGTGTTATTCTTGTCCTCAATAATGGTAGGGTGTAGACCTGTTTTGTTTCTGACGGATGATCTTAATGGTCGATTTTCTAGGTCAAATGATATTGCGCGTTTGTTTTGTTGACGATTAATATTAATTGAATGACTCAACATCGTTTACTGATTACATCTGTGCGATATTTCGTAATTCATATCCACATAACACTGTTGTGTTAATCTTTATCTGGTTCGGTAAGATGTCGATATTTTGCACAAAATACATAATTGCTTCGCGGTGTTCATAATATTGCTCGTGGTATTTCCATTCAATTGCATAGATTACGTTTTTTGTTAGAATCCGCTTTACAAATCTAACGAGTAAGGTAATGTACGAGTCTCCTAAATAACTGAAAAACAGTAAATTATTCAGAGTCAAATATTTGCTTATTTACTGAAGAGATCGAGAAGAGATCTTGCGATCCAAAATAATGTTTTAATGTTTTAAATAATGATTTTTCAGAAATTTCTCGGAATGCTGTTCCGTTAAAAGCTACTTATTTAATCAACATGACTCCATGTCTGAATGATTTTAGGGTACTGATATTTTGCCCAAAGACTTAACATGACTTGATGACCCCGATAGATAGAATGTAGAACTAGACATATTATTTTAATTTAACAGCAAAATAAACATTTTTATGAGTTAAGGAATTTTTAAATATCTATTATAGTAGTATTATTTATGAGTAGTTCTTGAATCCGTAAAGGAACTTCGGCAAGAAAATAAAGTAACATTATTTTAATAAGAGCACATAAATTATCTTAATATACAGCTACCTTCAACTATTATAACTACAATATTTAGAATTATTTCTATTTATTATTTCACATACCACTAGGCATTTTATAATTTTTCATTTTTATAGTCAAATAACATCAATAGTTTTCCTTGATTATAGAGATTTTTAAAATTTAATATAATAAAATTTTTTAAAAGACTTAATTTAATTTTTATATAAATATATAGAACTAATGCAGTAAAGGTGATGTTTTTGGAGTCACAAGTTATTGTTGAAAAATATATATATTTATTAAGTTATAGTTCTCATATAAATAGTTAATACGTATTGTGATAAGAAATAATAATAAAAAAAATTAGACGTATATAAGGGGTGAGTGATACAGTAAGAGGGAATGAAGGCAAGAAAGAAAACAGTAAAATAGGTGAAGATACCGTTAGTAAAGCAAAATTATAAAATTATTTTGAAATAAATTTTTGTTACTAGTTTTACTGAAACATTTTTAGGAATTGTCTTTCATTTTCTGTCTTTTATTTTAGATGGAGCGATTGTAAAGATGTATGACACTATAAAGTGTCAGTTGTATATTTCGGTGTCTGCGTATCTGGTTCCAAAGATCTCCTCTCCATCTGTGTCAGGGGTGGGGGGTTATCAGCCGCTCAGATACTTGAACTCCGCTCGGATAATTTTGGCTGATTTTAATAATTACATTTGGAAATCTTTCTCGCTGTTTTTATATCTTACCGATTATTCAATCTTTAATTCATATATATGGGCCACGAAACATAAAACACTAATGAAAATATTATTGTGAAAATGTGAGTCTATCGGTTAAAAAATGTATCACGTCATTCTGTAGCCATTTTTAAAGCGTCGTGTGACTGCTGAACACTTAGTACATTAATCATTACGCAACGACTGCTCAAATGATCGTATTCTGTTCATGATGGCTTAAGCTTGTAACGCTCGAATGTGTCGGTGGTTTCAGGGTAGATATAACATTTGGAAGTGTCGATGCTTTCAGAATTCAATAAATTTCCTCCTATTTTACAAAAGCACATTATTCTAAAAGTAACAATACAAATAAATAATTACGTATTACATTAGTACTCTAATATATGTTATTTCCAGGCTTTTCAAATAAAAGTGTTTCTTTTTAATTAACTGTTAATAAAAGTACATTTGGTAATTTAACTTATTTGTCAAATATTTTTTATTATAAAATTATAAAAATTATTGAACGATTCAATTGTTAATAATTTATTTTGTCCATAATTGCAAGGTGCAAATGCGGAACATAGTGACATATGTTATGGAATCACAATGAACCTGGTTAATTATAAGTTTATATTTAAAAGTAACTAACTTACCATCACGCCGTTTCCCCGCAGGGATAGGCAGAGAGGATAGAGCGCCATCCTTTAGTATCTGGTTTACCCGGTCGTGCCGAGTCTTCCGCGGACGTTCTCTACTTCTGATGCCATCAACAATTGCGTCATATATTTTCCTTACCATTTTCTCATCATTTATCCGTTCCATATGACCAAATCACCTTAGTGATCCTTTCTTAATCTTACTTACTATACTAAGATCAGCTTTACATTCTTTCTTTATTTCTTAATTCTTTACTCTGTCAC